>OY747704.1:1485000-2085000 GCA_963556495.2 Valencia hispanica
TGATAACTAAGAGATCTGCCTCCCATTCTACTTTTAGAAATCCTAGGAACTACAAGTAAACCTGCAGTCTGAGAGCGAAGTGCTCTTTTAGGAACATATGGAACAATTAGATCTCTCATGTATGATGGAGCTGATTATTATGGGCTTTGTATGTAAGCAGAAGGATCTTAAATTCTATTCTGGATTTAACAGGGAGCCAATGAAGGGAAGCTAAAACAGGAGAAATGTGATCTCTCTTTTTAATATTCATCAGAACTCTTGCTGCCGCATTTTGGATCAACTGAAGGCTTTTAATGGCATTTTGTGGACTTCCTGATAGTAAAGAATTACAGTAGTCCAGCCTTGAGGTAACAAATGCATGGACTAGTTTCACAGCATCACTCCTGGACAGGATGTTTCTAATTTTAGCAATATTCCGGAGGTGAAAGAAAGAAATCCTAGAAACCTGTTTAATATGGGATTTAAATGTCAAGTCTTGGTCAAAAATAACGCCGAGGTTCTTTACGTTATTACTGGGGGCCAATTTAATGCCATCCAGATGAAGTGATTGACTAATCAGTTTCTGTTTAAGAACTTCTGGTCCAAAGACAGCAACTTCTGTCTTGTCAGAATTTAAGAGCAAAAAGTTTAGGGTCATCCATGTTTTTATGTCTTCCAGACATGCCTGTAATCTACCTAACTGACTGGGTTCATCAGGATTTATGGATAAATATAGTTGTGTATCATCGGCATAGCTGTGGAAATGTATCCCATGCTGTCTAATGATTCTACCAATTGGAAGCATATATATGGTGAAAAGAATTGGTCCAAGGACAGAACCCTGTGGAACTCCACAAGTAACCCTTGAGAGTGAAGATGATTTATCATTTAGATGAACAAACTGGAATCTATCAGACAACTATGATTTAAACCAGCCTAGTGCTGTTCCTTTGATCCCTGCAACATGTTCAAGCCTTTCTAAGAGAATATTATGATCGACTGTGTCAAAAGCAGCACTGAGATCTAACAAAACCAGAACAGACACAAGTCCATTATCTGAGGCCATGAGAATATCATCAGTAACCTTCACCAGTGCTGTTTCAGTGCTATGATGAGCTCTAAAACCTGACTGAAACTCTTCAAACAGCTCGTTACTGTTTAGATGTTCACAGACTTGATTAGCAACTATTTTCTCAAGGACTTTGGATAAGAAAGGAAGGTTAGATATAGGTCTGTAATTCACTAAGTCATCTTGATCAAGGGAAGGTTTCTTGAGTAAAGGTTTAATTACAGCTATTTTAAATTCCTGTGGTACGTATCCGTTTACTAAGGATAGATTCATCATATCCAAAATGGGGCCAGGAACCAAATGGAACACTTAATAATAATATATATATTATATAAATAATTTGGTTGGGATTGGGTCCAACATACAAGTTGAAGGTTTAGATGAGGCTAATATTTTTGATAATTCTGAAAGCTCGACTGAATCATAACAGCCTAAGCACAACTGAGGTTCTACAGTTCTTTCATTTACTGAGGAAGAAGTAATCATGTTTGGGAGGGTGCCAATGATTTTATTTTTAATAAAATGTATTTTATTTATGAAGAATCTCCTAAAATCATCACTGCTAAGAGCTGGGGGAATAGTTTGCTCAACAGAGCTATGACTCTGTGTAAGTTTGGCAACTGTACTAAAAAGAAACCTAGGATTGTTTTTATTCGCCTCTATTAATGATGAAAAATATGCTGTTCTAGCTTGTCGAAGGGTCTTTTTATACAGCAGTAGACTGTTATTCCAGGTTAAATAGGAATCCTCTAGATGTGTAGAGCGCCATTTTCTCTCCAACTTCCTAGTATTCTGCTTTAAAGTACGCAACTCTGCGTTAAACCAAGGAGTCAGCCTCCTATGGCTACCCACTTTCTTTTTTAATGGGGCTACACTATCTAATGCCAAACGCAATGAGGACGTAACGCTGTGAACCAGACCATCAATTTCTGAAGGGTTAGAGATAGAATTGCTGCCATCCACTGTGTTACTCTGAGACACTGAGGAAAGTAAGAATGGAACAGATTCTTTAAAAATTGTTACAGCATTGTCTGATAAAGTTCTACTATAATGAAATTTTCTTTCAGATTTAAGATGGTCAGTTAAAGTAAATTCAAAAGTTATCAAGAAGTGGTCAGACAGGACCGGGTTATGTGGGTGGACTGTTATTTCCTCACACTCAATACCGTATGTCAGTACAAGGTCCAAAGTGTGTTTACCCAAGTGGGTCGATCCCTGTACTTTTTGAGTAAAGCCAATTGAGTCTAAAATAGCATTAAAGGCTGCATTTAGGCTATCACTTTCAGTATCCACATGAATATTGAAATCCCCCACTATAATAACCCTATCAGTATTTAATACTAAATCAGATAAAAAATGTGAGATCTGATCCAAGAATTGAGAGTAAGGGCCTGGTGGACGATACAAAACCACAAACAAAAATGGTCTTAATGTTTTGCAACTTGGATGAGGAAAATTAAGGGTTAGATGTTCAAAAGAACTGTAGCTATCAATTGGTCTTGAACTAATTAGTAAATCAGAACGGAAAATGGTTGCAACTCCTCCTCATCGCCCAGTATTTCTAGGAATGTGAAAATTTAAATGACTGGAAGGAGTTGACTCATTTATACTGACATAATCCTCCTGCTGCAACCAGGTTTCTGTGAGACAAAGGAAATCAATGTGATTATCACAAATCAAGTCATTTACTAACAAAGTCTTTTATGTTTAATAAACCACATTTAATAGATTTATTTTCAGTCAAAGTTGTATTTATTTTTATGAGATTTCCATAATTTGCTTTTGTTGGCTTAACTTTTAATCCATTTAATTTTGGCCGTGGGCAAGACACTGTTTCTATAGGGTAATGGGTAGGTAACAGTACAGAAGCAGCAGAGAGGTGGGTTAAACTACGACTGTGCTTCCTGGTCTGGACCCTGGGTTGTCAGTGTTTTGGAGGACTAATAAATTCGGCCATATTCCTAGAAAGAAGAGCTGCTCCATCTAAAGTGGGATGGATGCCGTCTCTCCGGATCAGACCAGGTTTTCCCCAAAAAGTTCTCCAGTTATCAATGTAGCCCACATCGTTTGCAGGACACCACCTAGACAACCATTGATGGAATGACAGTATGCGGCTAAACATGTCGTCACTGGTCCGATCAGGCAGGGGAATAAATTCTATTCAAAAGAAATTTTTTTTAAAGGTGCTTTTCTGACCCATTCAGTACAATCCGTATTGTCTCGCGAGAGTGCACGCACTATTTCGGCGTTCCCGGATGTTCATAATAATAATGGAGGATTGCGTTGATTGGTCGTAGGAAGGAGGGGGGATGACGCTCCACTGCAACACCAGAGCTGGAAAGTGAAGATGTCGAACAGATGGAAGGACGTCTACAGCAAGATGTATCGGAATGGTAAAGGCAACCATTTGATCAATAACGTGATAAAAAGCTTGTTGTTAGTTTCTACAAAATAGGTTTGCCTTCTCATAAAGTCGATTATTACAATAACAGCGATGTAGTTTTCTTCAATAATGGCAGCGGGGCTCGGCTGAATGTGAGGGTGAGAGGGGCGGGGCGAGCTCCAGCAGCATTGGTCTGCTATGTTCATAAATGGTAAAATCCTGCCGTTTTGACATAAAACCGGCACAGAAATCAAAACCACGTTTTTGAGGGCGCATGCACGTGAAGTGCACGTGGGGTGGTTAGAGAAGCCAATGGTAAACAAATGCTGAACTTTTGAATATTGGCTTACTGCCCAGTGTAAAATCATTTGGAAACCATATTATACATGTTTTTACATGGAAAAAATTACAATTTTAGGTGATGACCCCTTTAAAGTGAACATATGTGAATGCTAAGTGCTCCAACAGCAGGAGGCGGAATATAGCACAGGGCATTCTGGGTAAATTATTAATTACATCCTACAGATGTATTAATGCTGTCTATAAAATTTGTTAACTGTTGTTTGGTTTTGTGTATGCATTTTTCATGATTTTGGAACAAAATATGTCTCAGTTATAAAAAAAACATACACAGGTCTTTGTACATGGGGCCCCTAGCCTCCTTATGGGCCCCTAACCCCCATATGGGCCCCTATCCTCCTTATGGACCGCTATCCCCTGTATGAGGCCACTAACCTCCATATGGGCCCCTATCCCCTGTATGAGGCCCCTGACCTCCATATGGGCCCCTAGTCTCCTTATGGGCCCCTATCCCCTATATGAAGCCCCAAACCTCCATATGGGCCACTAGCCTCCTTATGGACCCCTATCCCCTGTATGAGGCCCCTAACCTCCATTTAATAATAATAATAACAATAATAATAATAATAATAAGCGCTTTTCATACAAAAAAATGCAGTTCAAAGTGCTTTACAGAATAAAAATTATACTACTATACTACTATTGTAACTATACAACTACTAATTAGAACTAAACATTGAGACGCAGCTTTCAGTTTGTATGCTCCTCTAATTTGGAACAAACTTCCAGAAAACTGCAAAGCTGCTGAAACACTGAGTTATTTTAAAACACAACTAAAAATGTATCTGTTTAGAGCTGCCTTTGAGTAATGTTTTGATATATCATGTTTTGTGTATTCTTCTTGGTTTACTGCTATTTTTACATGATATGCTTTGATGTAGCTGTGTGTGCTTCACGCTTTATTGTTGTTTTTACTTCATATGCTTTGTGTTTTACTGCTATTTTTATTTTCCCACTTAATCATGTAAATCACCTTGAATTACCTTGTTGTTGAAAGTGTGCTATACAAATAAAATTGCCTTGCCTTGCCTTGCCTTACCCTCCCCCCAATCCTATCCCCTTGTGCGGACACACTCAGGAGCAACATTAAAAGGACATTAAAATAGAAAATAGGATGGACACTAGGCCGAGAACAGTTGAGCCAGGTTAGGTAAGAAAACGCCCCAGCAGCAGCGGATCAAAAGCAGCAGCCGAGGCACTGACCCAGAGCGTCCAGAGGAGAAGAGACCAGAATCCTGACCTCCACCCAAGCACTACCTGGAGAGCGCCCAGGCAGCCACAGCTGACAACCACTCCCGAGGCAGAGGGCTCCCACAGGGGAAACACTGGAATGATGTGCCTATGTTTTTATTAGATGTGTAAAACAACAGGCGAACATATAAAAATTCACAAATAAATAAATAGATTGGTATATAGGTATGTAAATTAATTAATAAATACATTAAAGTAACAAGATAAATACAAGACCAAGCAGTAAAACACTGAGCAATAAAAGCAAGTAAAACACGAAAAGCAAATAGATAGGCAGTAAATAGTGATTAATTAACAGCTAGGCTAAAAAAGTGAGTCTTGAGCCTGTTCTTAAAAACATGAACGTTCTCTGCTGCCCTGAGGTTCTCCAGCAGCCTGTTCCAGAGGTGAGGGCCATAAAACTCGAAAGACGCCTCATCATGAGTGTGTGTCCTGACTTTAGGGATGACAAGGAGACGGCTGCCAGAGGAGTGCAGAGAAGGTTCATATGGTAAAATCAGTTCTGAAAGATCAGAAGGCCCACAATAAAAATCATAAAAAGAACCTTAAAATCGATCCTAAAACAAAGGGCGAGCCAATGCAATGAGTTTAAGACCGGTGTAATGTGTTCCCACCCCCTGGTCTTCGTCAGGACACGAGCTGCTGAATTTTGTAGAAGTTGTAAACCTGATATACTCCTTTTGGGAACACCAGAAAGCAGGGCATTACAGTAATCAATTCTACTGGCGATAAAAGCATGCATCAATATCTCCGTATTGGCCCGAGAGAGAATGGGGCGGACTCTAGCAATGTTCTTTAGATGATAAAAACCTATTTTAGTAATATTTTTAATGTGAGGGATAAAAGTCAGCTCAGGTTCTTCACTCGCAATGAAGGATTAAAAGACAGTGATTGTAGTTTTGATAAAAGTTTCTCTAAACCTCAGGAATGATGACTAAAACTTCGGGTTTTGTCCTGGTTGAGCAGGATAAAGTTTTCTGCCATTCAGGATTTGATGTCTAACATTCAGTTAAAAAGTGCATCCATTGGCCATGTGTCACCGGGAGACATGGAGATGTATAACTGTGTATCATCAGCATAACTGAAAATTTACAAGTCTTCTGATGACACTGCCAAGAGGGAGCATATACAAGTTAAAAAACACTAGGCCTAAAATTGAACCCTGGGGCAAACCACATGTGATCTGGTGGACCTTAAAGGAGCAGTTATCTACACTTAGCATAAAAGTCCTGTCTGTGAGATAGGATGTGTTGTGATATGTAACTACAGGTTGCGGGAGTGGCACAACCGTGACGTCATCCGTAGTTGTCTTTACGGGGCACTTGGAGACATGTGCCTGTGTTATTCTCGATTAGCTGTAGCAACAAAAGGTCAGTTAATAAACCAGCTCAATCTTAGCAAGATGACTCGGTTCCTCCTTCATTCCAAGCATCGACACATGACATGGCGTCAGAAGTGGCCAACTTCACACTCAGTAAATAAGACATTGCAAAGCTCGGACCTCCGGGGATTTTTGACTTCACTCGCCCGGCGGAATGGCCGATGTGGCGCCGACGCTTCGACTGCTCTCGGGTGGCGTTGAAGTTGGACAAATATAGCGGTGAAGTGCTGATAAACACACTTCTCTACGCCATGGGTAGAGAGATGGAAGCGATGTACGATTCCTTTGTGTACGATGACGGCGGAGAGGTTGACAAGGAGGAGGAGAGAGGCAGACCGGAGTTGGACTATGACATGGTGATAGCCAAATTCTCCGACCATTTTGTGCCCAAGAGGAATAGAATCCATGAAAAACCATGTTTTCACAAGAGAGCGCAAAAGCCCGGTGAGTCAGTTGAGGCTTTTGTGAGGAGTTTATACGAACTGGCACAGTACTGTGAGTTTGGGCACACTAAAGATGAGCAGTTATTGATATATCTGACAACGATGTATCACAGAAGTTACAGCTCAAGCCGGAACTATCTTTTGAAAGAGCTATTTAAATAGACTGCCAGAGCGAACAAATATACGACCTGGAAAGAGTCGCTCCAATGTGCCAAAGACTTCTAATGCGCCTACTGAGATTCAATGTGGTGGCTGAGCACGTCCTGGGGAAGCAGCTTGTTGTAGCTGATGCTCTCTCTAGGAGCCCACTGACTGACAGTGGTGATGAACACACAGACCAGGAAGTACAAGCATATGTGGAGTCAGTGGTAGCAAATGCGCCTGTTTCATCACAAAATTTGACAAAATCCGCTCAGCCACACTACAGGAGGAAGAGCTGCAAAGGATCGTGCAGTTTCATTAGGAACGGATGGCCACCAAAGACATCACTGTTTTCGTCCCTGAATGGATATTATTCAGCCAGAGCTCACCTCTCTGAGACTGATGGACTGGTGTTGTATCAAGATAGACTGGTTATCCCAGCTGCACTTAGATGAGAAGTGCTCAAACAGCTACACGAGGGACACCAAGGTGTAACAAGGTGTCGCATTCGAGCTAGGATGTCAGTATGGTGGCCTCGTATCAGTGCAGAGATCAGAAGGACAGTGCCAACATGTAAGTTCTGCATTAAAAATAAACCCACGCAAAGACGTGAACCGCTCCTCACCACACCTTTACCTGGGGGACCCTGGCAGCGCATTGCTGCTGATTTGTGTGGGCTAGAAAGACAGAATTATCTAATTTTTACTGATTATTATTCTAGGGACATTGACATTGCCCACCTGTCTTCAACGTCCAGCCACCAGGTCATCTCTCTGTTTGCAAGATGGGGGATACCACTGCAGCTGGTGAGCGCCAATGCCACACAATTCACCTCGGGTGAGTTTTAAGACTTCTGCCAAAGCTATGGGTTTGAACACATGACTACCAGCCCTCATTACCCCCAAGCAAATGGTGCTGTCGTGCGACCTGTGCAGACTGCTAAACGCATCCTAAAGAAACCTGATCCATATCTTGCTCTAATGTGCTACAGAGCCACCCCTAGTGCTATTACGGGGGTGAGCCCAGCTTTACTTATGGCTGGAAGAGACATTAGGACCACGCTTCCTATGTTGGAAGAAAAACTACAAGCTTCTCCTGTGGACAGACATCAAATCCAGCAGAAGGATGCTCAGACTAAATCAGCCTACTGGTTCTGCTATGACCGCCGTCACTCTGCTCTGCCACTTCCTGAACTCCAATCGACAACGGTGAGGTGCTGCGACGCAATAGAAGAGAACTGCAGGCAGTCCCGGAGCTTGCTGACCCTCCAGACCAGCAGCAGCCTGAGGGATATCCGCTGCAGCTGCCCAGCAGCCCTCCTTCTGTGTCTAGACCCAGTCACAGAGACACTGCTTGTTTCCAGGGACTGAAAGATCCACGTGTGGTGTGTTCCCCACACCAGCCGTCCCCTCATAGGACGGTTCAAGTGACATTCAGAGGTCGTGAGGTCAGGGTACCTCTCAGATATAGAGACACTTGAACACTTAAAAACACTATCCTTTACACTGTTTCCTAAGTAATTCTGTTTTGAGTGATAAGTACGGGTAAATAAAGTTCCATCATGTTCCCAAGTTAGATTATGTTCCATAGGAATAGGTTGTGATGTTTTAGGAAAGATCTGATAATTGACAGGATAAATAGGAATTAAGTGCCTGAGATTGCAATAAGTAATGCGGATGTAACACATCAACCACCCAGAGACTGTTCTGAAAACTGTTCACATTCATATAGGAACAGCAGCTATCGGGGCAGAATAAACCCTATGTTACTGTGGATGGCGGCAGTCTACCCCAAAGTCCTAGATTGAGACTGTTATGTACATGTTTATCTTTACTTGATGATGCAGTACATCATGTTTAACTGTTGGAGCTTTAATCTTTTGAAAAGGGGGAGATGTTGTGATATGTAACTGCAGGTTGCGGAAGTTGCGCAACCGTGACATCATCAGTAGTTGTCTTTACGGGGCCCTCGGAGGCATGTGCCTGTGTTATGCTCGATTAGCTGTAGCAACAAAAGGTCAGTTAATAAACCAGCTCAATCCCAGCAAGACGACTTCATTCCTCTTTCATTCCAAGCATTGATACATGACAGGATGTGAACCATTTGTGAACAGCACCAGAGAGCCCAATCTGTTTTAAACGAATAGTGTGGTCCACTGTATCAAAGGCAGCGCTTAGATCCAGTAGAATCAACACTGTCGAGCGTCTTAGTTTAATCTAACATCATTTACAATCTTCAAAAGGGCCGTCTCAGTCCTGTGGTTCACCCTAAAACCAGAATGAAATTGCTCTAGGACATTATGAGCATTAATAAAATCATTAAGTTGAATTGAAACAAGCTTTTCTAAAACTTTGCTTAAAAATGGTAAGTTAGATACCGGTCTAAAATTATTAAATTCATTAAAATCTAAATTGTTCTTCTTCAACAGGGGCCTCACTACTGCCCTTTTAAAGACGGCAGGAAAACCCCCCGTCTGAAGGGAGCGATTCATCATGGATAAAATCTCGTCACTAAAGGATCCATAAAATGGCTTAAAAAAGTGGGGATTGGGTCCAGAACACATGTGGTAGGCCTCACTGAGGTGAAAACCTTATCAGGAGTCCCAGCCTCCACCAGGACAAAACTGGACACACAATCAGATTTGCCTAAAGCTTTTGAGCGTGAGCATTTCATTTTAAGTGGAAATAGCAGGTCCAGAGCGGACTGAAGCCTTCTGTTAAAATCTATAAAATTACAGGAGGCAGGTAAAACGATAGGAGGAATCTTTAGAAAAACTTCCAGAAAACCTGCTGCCACTTCAGGGGTTAGATGACATTTCCTGATAGTTCTCACGAGGTCTCCTGCTGGATAAAGCTGGTGATATTAAAAAGCACACAGTAGTGGTCAGAGACAGCCAGGTCAACAACAACGGACACACTGGTGGACGGCCTATACGTGATGACCAAGTCCAGGGTGTGTCCTCTGTTGTGAGTTGGCTGCGTGACATGTCGACTAAAATCCATATATTCAAAATATTTAAAAATTCTGTTGATAAAGGATCTAAGATGTTATCTATATGTAGATTAAAATCACCAGCTAAAATTATTCTTTCATAAGAGTTGTGCAAAATTGATAAAAACTCTGAAAATTCTTGAATAACAAGTGCACTCTTTTTAGGAGGCCTATAAACGCTGACACAAAATCTGAGGAGTGGTAAAAACAGTTGCAGTATATTCAAAAGTGCAAAAATTATCAAATAAAACATGTTTGGCAGAAAGCGTTGATGAACAAATAAAAGCAGTTCCACCTCCCCTTTTGCATTTTCTTGTTGAATATGTGAACTTAAAATTTGGTGGGGAGGCCTCTGTAAGAACAACAGGGGCATCTGCACTCAGCCATGTTTCCGTTAAAAATAAACAATGAATATTATCGTCTAAAATCAGGTCATTTATTATATAAGTCTTATTCAGCAGGGAGCGAACATTAAGAAGTGTCATATTAACAGTGGTTGGAAATGGAATATCTGTATGATTTACTGGAGGTGGGGCTTTTGGTAACTGATTAAGATTATTAGGGTTGCATTTGTTTTTTTGTTTTTTATTTGTCCGCTCCCTGCTGATAACAGGTTGAGTGATTTAGGGCAAGGTCCAAGTCCGATATGTGAATTACTGTTAAAATCATGACTGGAGTAGGGACCAGCTGGACATCAGGATATGGTGGAAGGGGCAGAGAGGGCAGGGGCAGCTGGGGTCAGTGTGGTTGAAAGGGGGGGACGAGGGCATGCCAGACAGAGTGAGGGCTCCTCTCATCCTTATATTCCTGATAATAGAGTCTCCGATGATGAGCGTAGTGGGTAGCTGGTCTGCAAGTTGATGCTGGGCAGAGAATCTTTCACCGTCCAGGACCTGCTGGATGTTGGGCAGATTAGCTTCCCTAGGACTGCAGTGATGTGTAGTTGGCGCCGAGGGCTTGTTCCGTGGATTCGGGGTGTAGTGGAGCACTCCTCGGCGAGTCCTAGCCGCAGTCCTGGGATTGGCGCGACATGTAGGGCTGCAGGAGTCCGGCTGCTGCTCTAGCTGCTAGGAGGGGATGGGCAGTGGAACTGCGGGGCTTCAGGGCGGCCGGAGGGACAGTCAGAGAAGGAAAGTCGTGCTCCAGGGCACCAAAGCGGTTTGACAATGGCAAGCTGGGTAAAGGAGAGCAGTGGCGGCTGCTCCGGGCCCCCCCACCGTGGCCGGGCCCGACCATGGACCAGACACCCTGGAGCACCGATGTTGAGCTTATGGGGGGTTTTGGTTTAGTCCCCTGATGGAACCAGCGGCCCTCCTCTTCAGTTGTTGTTGCACTGCCAGCGTTCGGCAGTCTCCGCAGCTTCACCGGGCTGGCAGGGAATTATGTCCGCCAGCTGAGCGCTGTTGGCAGCAGCGAAAGTCCTGCCGAAGATGATGTCCACGTCGCGCTTGTGGTCCTGGATTTGATGAAGCGTGAAGATCCTCTGCTCCAGTTCCAGAACTTCCTGTGTTAACTTAAAACAGCCATCACATCCGGGGTACATTTAAGTGAAGACATGATGAAATAAAAGTAGTCCGTACTCGGATTAAAAACGCCCCCGATAAAAACAAGTTGCTAAAGGTTTTTGGTGTTAAAATAGGTTAAAAGTCATAAAACAAGATTTAAAACCAGTTAAAACCATGTTAATAAGGGAGCCGGAGTTGGCAGGTCTCTCGTATGAATGGACGCCGACGCATGCGCAAATTCAATTGAACATTAACTCCCTGTGGCTAAACGATGGTCACCCCTCTCCAATTTCGCACAGCATGTTTGTGGAGAACGTGGTGCTAAATCACTTGCAGATGACCTGATTCTGATCCGATGGGCCCCTAGCCTCCATATGGGCCCCTTTCCTCTACATGGGCCCCTAGCCTCCTTATGGGCCCTTAGCCTCCATATGGGCCCTTAGCCTCGAAATGGGCCCTTATCCTTCATATGGGCCCCTAGCCTGCTTATGGGCGCCTATCCTCTGTATGAGGCCCCTATCCTCCATATGGGCTTCTATCCTCTGTATGTATCCTCCGTGTCTTGCTCATGGCCAAAATTAAATGGATTAAAAGTTAAGCCAACAAAAGCAAATTATGGAAATCTCATAAAAATAAATACAACTTTGACTGAACAGAAAAATAAATCTATTAAATGTGGTTTATTAAACATAAGATCTCTCTCCTCAAAGACTTTGTTAATAAATGACTTGATTTGTGATAATCACATTCATTTCCTTTGTCTCACAGAAACCTGGTTGCAGCAGGAGGATTATGTCAGTATAAACGAGTCAACTCCTTCCAGTCATTAAATTTTCACATTCCTAGAAATACTGGGCGAGGGGGAGGAGTTGCAACCATTTTCCGTTCTGATTTACTAATTAGTCCCAGACCAATTGATAGCTACAGTTCTTTTGAACATCTAACCCTTAATTTTCCTCATCCAAGTTGCAAAACATTAAGACCATTTTTGTTTGTGGTTTTGTATCGTCCACCAGGCCCTTACTCTCAATTCTTAGATCAGATCTCACATTTTTTTATCTGATTTAGTATTAAATACTGATAGGGTTATTATAGTGGGGGACTTTAAAATTCATGTGGATACTGAAAGTGATAGCCTAAATGCAGCCTTCAGTGCTATTTTAGACTCAATTGGCTTTACTCAAAAAGTACAGGGATCGACCCACTCGGGTAAACACACTTTGGACCTTGTACTGACATACGGTATTGAGTGTGAGGAAATAACAGTCCACCCACATAACCCGGTCCTGTCTGACCACTTCTTAATAACTTTTGAATTTACTTTAACTGACCATCTTAAATCTGAAAGAAAATTTCATTATAGTAGAGCTTTATCAGACAATGCTGTAACAATCTTTAAAGAATCTGTTCCATTCGTACTTTCCTTAGTGTCTCAGAGTAACACAGTGGATGGCAGCAATTCTATCTCTGACCCTTCAGAAATTGATGATCTGGTTCATAGCGTTAAGTCCTCATTGCGTTTGGCATTAGATAGTGTAGCCCCCTTAAAAAAGAAAGTGGCTAGCCATAGGAGGCTGACTCATTGGTTCAACGCAGAGTTGCGTACTTTAAAGCAGAATACTAGGAAGTTGGAGAGAAAATGGCGCTCTACACACCTAGAGGATTCCTATTTAACCTGGATTAACAGTCTATTGCTGTATAAAAAGACCCTTCGACAAGCTAGAACAGAATATTTTTCATTAATAGAGGCGAATAAAAACAATCCTAGGTTTCTTTTTAGTACAGTTGCCAAACTTACACAGAGTCATAGCTCTGTTGAGCCAACTATTCCCCCAGCTCTTAGCAGTAATGATCTTATAGGATTCCTCATAAATAAAATTAATTCTATTAAAAATAAAATCATTGGCATCCTCCCAAACATGATTACTTCTTCCTCAGTAAATTAGGCGGTATCGGAAAGAACTGTAGAACCTCAGTTGTGCTTAGGCTGTTTTGATTCAGTCAAGCTTTCGGAATTATCAAAAATATTAGCCTCATTTAAACCTTCAACTTGTATGTTGGACCCAATTCCAACCAAATTGTTTAAAGAAGTGTTCCATTTGGTTCCTGGCCCCATTTTGGAAATGATGAATCTATCCTTAGTAAACGGATACGTACCACAGTAATTAAAAATAGCTGTAATTAAACCTTTACTCAAGAAACCTTCCCTTGATCAAGATGACTTAGTGAATTACAGACCTATATCTAACCTTCCTTTCTTATCCAAAGTCCTGGAGAAAATTGTTGCTAATCAAGTCTGTGAGCATTTAAACAATAAAGAGCTGTTTGAAGAGTTTCAGTCAGGTTTTAGAGCTCATCATAGCACTGAAACAGCACTGGTGAAGGTTACTAATGATATTCTCATGGCCTCAGATAATGGACTTGTGTCTGTTCTGGTTTTGTTAGATCTCAATGCTGCTTTTGACACAGTCGATCATAATATTCTCTTAGAAAGGCTTGAACATGTTGCAGGGATCAAAGGAACAGCACTAGGCTGGTTTAAATCATATTTGTCTGATAGATTCCAGTTTGTTCATCTAAATGATAAATCTTCTTTACTCTCAAGGGTTACTTGTGGAGTTCCACAGGGTTCTGTGCTTGGACCAATTCTGTTCACCATATACACTACCGTTCAAAAGTTTGGGGTCACCCAAACAATTTTGTGTTTTCCATGAAAAGTCACACTTATTCACCACCATACGTTGTTAAATGAATAGAAAATAGAGTCAAGACATTGACAAGGTTAGAAATAATGATTTGTATTTGAAATAAGATTTTTTTTACATCAAACTTTGCTTTCGTCAAAGAATCCTCCATTTGCAGCAATTACAGCATTGCAGACCTTTGGCATTCTAGCTGTTAATTTGTTGAGGTAATCTGGAGAAATTGCACCCCACGCTTCTAGAAGCAGCTCCCACAATTTGGATTGGATGGATGGGCACTTCTTGCGTACCATATGGTCAAGCTGCTCCCACAACAGCTCAATGGGGTTCAAATCTGGTGACTGCGCTGGCCACTCCATTACCGATAGAATACCAGCTGCCTGCTTCTTCTCTAAATAGTTCTTGCACAATTTGGAGGTGTGTTTTGGGTCATTGTCCTGTTGTAGGATGAAATTGGCTCCAATCAAGCGCCTGTCCACTGGGTATGGCATGGCGTTGCAAAATGGAGTGATAGCCTTCCTTATTCAGAATCCCTTTTACCCTGTACAAATCTCCCACCTTACCAGCACCAAAGCAACCCCAGACCATCACATTACCTCCACCATGCTTAACAGATGGCGTCAGGCATTCTTCCAGCATCTTTTCAGTTGTTCTGCGTCTCACAAACGTTCTTCTTTGTGATCCAAACACCTCAAACTTGGATTCATCCGTCCACAACACTTTTTTCCAGTCTTCCTCTGTCCAATGTCTGTGTTCTTTTGCTCATCTTAATCTTTTTCTTTTATTGGCCAGTCTCAGATATGGCTTTTTCTTTGCCACTCTGCCCTGAAGCCCAGAATCCCGCAGCCGCCTCTTCACTGTAGATGTTGACACTGGTGTTTGCGGGTACTATTTAATGAAGATGCCAGTTGGGGACCTGTGAGGCGTCTGTTTCTCAAACTAGAGACTCTAATGTACTTATCTTCTTGCTCAGTTGTGCAACGCGGCCTCCCACTTCTTTTTCTACTCTGGTTAGAGCCTGTTTGTGCTGTCCTCTGAAGGGAGTAGTACACACCGTTGTAGGAAATCTTCAATTTCTTAGCAATTTCTCGCATGGAATAGCCTTCATTTCTAAGAACAAGAATAGACTGTCGAGTTTCAGATGAAAGTTCTCTTTTTCTGGCCATTTTGAGCATTTAATTGACCCCACAAATGTGATGCTCCAGAAACTCAATCTGCTCAAAGGAAGGTCAGTTTTGTAGCTTCTGTACCGAGCTAAACTGTTTTCAGATGTGTGAACATGATTGCACAAGGGTTTTCTAATCATCAATTAGCCTTCTGAGCCAATGAGCAAACACATTGTACCATTAGAACACCTATGTAGATATTGCACCAAAAACCAGACATTTGCAGCTAGAATAGTCATTTACCACATTAGCAATGTATAGAGTGTATTTCTTTAAAGTTAAGACTAGTTTAAAGTTATCTTCATTGAAAAGTACAGTGCTTTTCCTTCAAAAATAAGGACATTTCAATGTGACCCCAAACTTTTGAACGGTAGTGTATATGTTCCCAATTGGTAAAATACTTAGACAGCATGGGATAAATTTCCACAGCTATGCAGATGATACACAAGTATATTTGTCCATAAATCCTGATGAACCCAGTCAGTTAGGTAGATTACAGGCATGTCTGGAAGACATAAAAACATGGATGACCCTAAACTTTTTGCTTTTAAATTTTGACAAAACAGAACTTGCTGTCTTTGGACCAGAAGTTCTTAAACAGAAACTGATTAGTCAATCACTTCATCTGGATGGCATTAAATTGGCCCCCAGTAATAACGTAAAGAACCTCGGCGTTATTTTTGACCGAGAGTTGACATTTAAATCCCATATTAAACAGGTTTCTAGGATTTCTTTCTTTCACCTCAGGAATATTGCTAAAATTAGAAACATCCTGTCCAGGAGTGATGCTGAGAAACTAGTCCATGCATTTGTTACCTCAAGGCTGGACTACTGTAATTCTTTACTATCAGGTGGTCCACAAAATGCCATTAAAAGCCTTCAGTTGATCCAAAATGCAGCAGCAAGAGTTCTGATGAATATTAAAAAGAGAGATCACATTTCTCCTGTTTTAGCTTCCCTTCATTGGCTCCCTATTAAATCCAGAATAGAATTTAAGATCCTCCTTCTTACATACAAAGCCCTTAATAATCAAGCTCCATCATACATCAGAGATCTAATTGTTCCATATGTTCCTAACAGAGCCCTTCGCTCTCAGACTGCAGGTTTACTTGTAGTTCCTAGGATTTCTAAAAGTAGAAGGGGAGGCAGATCTTTTAGTTATCAGGCTCCTCTCCTGTGGAACCAGCTCCCAGCTTTAGTCCGAGAGGCAGACACTCTGTTTACTTTTAAGGCCAGGCTTAAAACTTTCCTTTTTGATAAAGCTTATAGTTAGAGTGGTTAAGGTCATCCTGAGCTATCTCTGTAGTTATGCTGCTATATGCTTAGACTGCTGGAGGACAGACTTACCAATTTTCTTCACTCTGCTACTTCCTTTTCTCCTACGACTCTCCAGTTGTATTACAGTACATTCTGTAATTTCGACTGTTAACTTTGTTTTCTCTCAGTGTTTTTCTCTCCATAGAAGATATACCTGGTCTGGTATCCTGCTTGGCTGCAATGCCCTGTTGGACGGGGGCCATCGACTGGGATGATCCTCCCAGTAACTGAACATCCACTGTGTCCTGTTATTAACTTTTTACTTTCTGTAACATAGAAAGTTCTCTTATATCAGATCTTCTGTTCCTTCTGTGTTTCTGCTCTGTCTTCTCAAACCCCCAGACGGTCGTGGCAGATGGCCGCTCCTACTGAGCCTGGTTCTGTTGGAGGTTTCTTCCTGTTAAAGGGGAGTTTTTCCTCTCCACCATAGCTGCATGCTTGTGTGGTGGAAAATTGTTATGCAATAAGGAATTAAGTGTATATTCTCTGTTTAGTGAATACATCTAGGGTAAAATGACAAGCTTATTGTTCCAGCTTAATGTTATGAGAAAGATATATGTGTCAGGTCACCAGAGAGACAGACGCCGGGGCAGTAAGATAACAGTCTGGCCTTCGGATGAGCTGCTTTATGCGTTGATATAAGACTCGCATGAAGCAGTTCTCTGGAGGCGGGGCGTGAACGTTGGAGAAGACATCTACAGAGATAAACAATGATTGCTGAATACTATTTAAGCGGTTAGTAAGAAAGGTTGGTTAGGGTGATGCACGAGTAACTCTGTCCCCTCCGTGTTGTGGCCAGACATGTTTGAATTAAATACTTAAACGCCTTCTTGGACTCAAGTCTTCTTTATAATGGAAACCCTGAGATACTATTTTTTGCCACTACACTTGCTCAGTATGAGGCATTGCTGAAGGATTGCTGTGGTTGGAAAGTCTGCATCATCGGGGTCCAACCTCACGCCAATGACTGACGCAATCTGCTGGGATTCCTTGAATAGGAAACTTTTTAACTGATTGGAATGTTTGTATAAATGTATTGAAATGACTTCTTGTTAAGTGCCTTGAGATGACATCTGTTGTGAATTGGCGCTATATAAATAAACTCAATTGAATTCAATTGAAATAAAATTAAGAGGCCCCTATCCTCCATATGGGCTTCTGTCCTTTGCATGACGCCCCTAGCCTCCTCATGGGCCCCTATCCTCTGTATGGGGCCCATATCCTCCATATGTGCTTCTATCCTCTGTATGAGGCCCCTAGGCTCCATAAGGGACCCTAGTCTCTTAATGGGCCCCTATCCTCCATATGGGCCCCTAGCCTCTGTATGTGGCCCCTATCCTCCATATGGGCTTCCATCCTCTGTATGAGGCCCCTAGCCTTCTTATGGGCCCCTAGCCTCTGCATGAGACCCCTAGCCTCTGTATTAGGCCCCTAGCCTCCATATGAGGCCCCTGGCCTCTGTATATGGCCAACAGCTCTAGGAAAGCCTCGGACAGACAAACAACTTACCCAAGGAATTATGGAATTGGGAATCTATAGTCTTGCCCAAAAGGAAATGAAAGTAATATAAAATGGAATGTTGACTAATGATTTCTGGTTCTGCTGCATTGCTTAAAAAAACATTTTCAAACATGACAATATCACAGAATTTGAAAGGTTAAATCATGTATACTTTTAATCTGTATGTAAATGTAAATGTTCCTGGCAGCACCCGTGATGGCTGCAAATAAGCCTGGAGAGCAAACCAGCAATCCAGCTCAAATCTGAAATGGCGTAAATGAATATACCACCGGAGAGAAAACTTGAATCAAAGATTTGAACCTTGTGGAGCTGGCGGGAGCTCTGTTTATTGCTCATGACATTTGAATAAAAGGAGATCAGAACAAAATACCACTGAGACATTATCTCACAAACTGAGACAGTTGCACCTTGTTTGAAAATGTGAAAAGGTCTTCAACCCCTAAGGATGAAGCATATCAGCCTGACTGGATGGCTTTAATCACTGCTTCAGCTATGACAAATGCCTTAAGCGCTACCTGGGCTCTCTCCTGCCACATTTTAATTGAAAGACCAGAAACTAATTACCAACTGTGACTGTGTAACAAAGCTCCAATTCCAGCTCATTTCGCTTGTCAAACATGACGGGCGCGAACGTTGGAACTTGTCAAACTCAAGGCTCCCTTTGCATAAGTCCTCCACCTCCTTCCCTTTTTAAATTCTGAATCTCCGGCTCACTGCTATCTCTCCTGGTGTGAGGAGAGAACATAGCAGCTTAGGGTTCGTGAGGTAAATGGAATCTCAGAAGTGGAAAGACATGTGAGGTGATTTATTATAATTTTTTATTACTGTTTATCTGTTTATTTTTATATTCTTATTCTTCTTATTATTATTATCATGTGTTACTGAAGTGTTTTTACATATTGGTGTTAACGCACCGTCAGTCTGTAAAATTGCATTTGTTACCTCAAGGCTGGACTACTGTAATTCTTTACTATCAGGAAGTCCACAAAATGCCATTAAAAGCCTTCAGTTGATCCAAAATGCGGCAGCAAGAGTTCTGATGAATATTAAAAAGAGAGATCACATTTCTCCTGTTTTAGCTTCCCTTCATTGGCTCCCTGTTAAATCCAGAATAGAATTGAAGATCCTTCTTCTTACATACAAAGCCCTTAATAATCAAGCTCCATCATACATCAGAGATCTAATTGTTCCATATGTTCCTAACAGAGCCCTTCGCTCTCAGACTGCAGGTTTACTTGTAGTTCCTAGGATTTCTAAAAGTAGAATGGGAGGCAGATCTTTTAGTTATCAGGCTCCTCTCCTGTGGAACCAGCTCCCAGCTTTAGTCCGTGAGGCAGACACTCTGTTTACTTTTAAGGCCAGGCTTAAAACTTTCCTTTTTGATAAAGCTTATAGTTAGAGTGGCTAAGGTCATCTTGAGCTATCTCTGTAGTTATGCTGCTATAGGCTTAGACTGCTGGAGGACAGACTGACCAATTTTCTTCACTCTGCTACTTCCTTTTCTCCTACAACTCTCCAGTTGTATTACAGTACATTCTGTTATTTCGACTGTTAACTTTGTTTTCTCTCAGTGTTTTTCTCTCCATAGAAGATATACCTGGTCTGGTATCCTGCTTGGCTGCAATGCCCTGTTGGACGGGGGGCATCGACTGGGATGATCCTCCCAGTAACTGAACATCCACTGTGTCCTGTTATCAACTTTTTACTTTCTGTAACATAGAAAGTTCTCTTATATCAGATCTTCTGTTCCTTCTGTGTTTCTGCTCTGTCTTCTCAAACCCCCAGACGGTCGTGGCAGATGGCCGCTCCTACTGAGCCTGGTTCTGTTGGAGGTTTCTTCCTGTAAAAGGGGAGTTTTTCCTCTCCACCGTCGCTACATGCTTGCTCAGTATGAGGGATTGCTGAAGGATTGCTGTGGTTGGAAAGTCTGCATCAACGGGGCCCAACCTCACGCCAATGACTGACGCAATCTGCTGGGATTCCTTAAATAGGAAACTTTTAAACTGATTGGAATGTATGTATGATTTAATTGAAATGACTTCTTGTTAAGAGCCTTGAGATGACATCTGTTGTGAATTGGCGCTATATAAATAAACTGAATTGAATTGAATTGAATTAAAATACAGTGTCAAAAACACACCGCATGCCCAAATTGAACGCTTGAACATTCGCACCTTGACGCGTGTCCAAAGCGCATCAAAATCTATCATTTTGACGCGCATCAAGCCGAAAATGCGCAACTTGTGGGAGGAGCTAGTGCCACTGTAAAAAACAGGACAGTAGACTAGATTGCTAGCATTTCCGCAGGTTCGCAGGGTCGATAATGTGAAAACTTTCAAAAATGAAATGAACTTACCAGGTTGCCCTATCTCCTCACTTGTTTCCTCCAATCGAAGTACTTTTTATTCCTGTCTCTGTAGAGAAAGCAGCTGGTGTCGTATAGCTCGGGGTGATTAGCCGTTACCAGGCTCCTGATTGTTTGAAGCGACGCAAATAGACGCCGAAGTTCAGATTTTTCAACTTCAACGGCAGACGCAAAAAACGCCCGTGATGCGAGAATGCAAAAAATGCACCACATAAAATGATGCACGTATTTTCTGACGTGCGTCAAACGCCTCATTCGTACGAATCTGACGCGCGAATGGAGCAGAAAAGCGTTTTCGCGACTGAAATTTGCTTCTGACGCAACTTGGGATCACCTGATGCGCATCAGCACGCTTCTCCATTGACTTTACATGTAAACCTGATCAACACTACGCTTCAAACGTGTTCGGTGTGAATGCACCATAACTCCAGTGCTTGCTTCTCACTGGTAGCCCTGCTAGTTTAGCCATGGAGGTCGTTGCCATTGGTCTGTTTTGTGGTGGTGGGCGGAGCTCTGCACTGCAGCCTTATGGCTGTGCTGTGGATGCCTGCCTGCCCTGATCATGGCAGTCCCTGTGATGACACTTCTGTGGCTGTGGGGTGGCTTCCATTGTGGATGGATCTCCCAAATATTGTTTTCTCATAATAGTATCATTCTAGATGTTTATTTTTATTGTACGTTTACTTAATGCGACAGGAACGGATTGAGCAGTGTTTTTGCTGTGAAGGGGCGGGGGACGGGTGTGTATGTGTCTTGTGTGTGCTGAGAGTTTAACTGATTGTGTATGACTGATTTTACTTTTAATGTGTTTTCTTTGTTTATTTTTCTCATGTAAAGCACTTTGTGCCGATTTTACCACGAAAGGTGCTCTACAAATATAATTTGATTGATTGATTGTTTGATTAATTTTCAAGCTTTCCAGTTTGGGGCCTTAGAGGGTCCCCATGATGGGATTCAGAGAAAATGACTTCTAATCCTGAGCTTTAAGTATTCCCTTATTTAACACTCAGTGCTGCGAAAGAATAAAAATGTGCAAAGCCCCTACAGTTGCAGACATCGCCTGAGCACTAAGCAGTGTGCATTAATGTTAAAGTTTCTCCCCCAGGTTTCATCACAATTATAAATCCTAATGTTTTAGTTACAATAAAACACCTTCCCAGTCCCACCAAATATAGGGTTCATGTTTATACGGGGTCTCAGAGAACATTTATTATGCAACAAGACAATGACCTGAAGCATCTAGCAAAAGCTTCACAGAGATGGTTTGAACTACTACAACTACTGTAATTTTCAGACTAAAAGCTGCTACTTTATTCACACACTTTGGACCCTGCGGCCTATACAACAACGGGGCTAATTTATAGATTTTTACTGGGTATCAGCCTCCGGGGGGCAGTATAGCTTGAAGCATAAAAGTGAGACAGATGTGGAAAGATTGTGTGACGAAGTAGATACTACCAGTAGTTTTAATGCACACACCATCATGAAAAACACACAAAGAAATGCATTAAAATGAAGCTTTGAAGTTAAAGGCAATGGAGCTGACCATCAAAGAAGGAAATATAGCTACTGTACGTAAGCTTGGTATCAATGAATCGATGGTGAGACGATGGAGGAGGTGCGAGAAGAACTGAGTCAGTGTAAAAAGATGACAAAAGCGTTCAGAGGACATAAAGACACTGAAGAAGACAACTTCAGTGAGGAAGAGGAAGATCGTGACCAATGACTTTTCTGGTAGGCTAAAGTATGTTTTATTCACTAGCCAGTGTTGGTTCTGTACTGCCGATTTTCAGGCAGATTTTTTAAAAAGCATGTCTTAAATTAAAACTAGAGAAGCACTCAGACCTCTGCCAGGACTACTCACCCCCATATATATTTACAATGAAGAACATACATATTTGAAAACCCGGTAATTTTGCAAGTTCTCCCAAGGTCTGAATTTCACATTGTAGGTGCATTTCCACTGTGAGAGATGCCTTTTATGTTATCAGGAAATCACATTGTCTGATTCTTTAAAATAATTTATTTGTATTTTTTTGCTCCACATAAGTGTTTGAACACCTGGCAATCAGCAAGAATTCTGGCTCTCAAAGACCTGTTACTCTGCCTTTAAAACGTCCACCTCTACTCCACTTATTAATCTAAATTAGTAGCACCTGTCTGAGCTCGATAAAGACACCTTTCCACCCCACATTCAGTCAGACTCCGACTACGACCATGAGCAAGACCAAAGAGTTGTCAAAATTGTAAACCTCCACATGTCATGGTCTTTGGATTTTGTGCAGCAAGTTTAAGTTTTTCCTTCCACTTGGTTTTCTGCCCTTTTTACCCCAAGGTGCCCTCTTGTGTTGCTCCTCCTGTTTGTGTCTTAAGTTAGTAGTTTTCCTTTAGTGTAATTATATTTTTGTATTCTGGCACTCCCTGGGTTCTGTAGATGTTTTTTCACCTTTGTCTATGTCCACCTTCCCATTTGTGTTTCCTTTATCTCTTTATTTATTTCTTCCTTCTGTTCTCCACTGTTTCCTGTAGATTTCTCCTTAGACTTATTATCCTTTCTAGTTTCTTTACAGTCTTCTGTCTCCCAGCCATTTTACCTCCTGTCCCAGTTAATTACTTTCACCTGCTCACTCCCTCTCAGCTGCAACCGCTTTCACTAATTGGTCTTCTGCTCCTTGTTCACTCTTCACTCTCCTCCTCAGTATATATTCGGTTCTCATTCACTCACTACTCGCTGGTTCGTCCGTCATTCTTCCCTCTCTGGTTCCTGCCTTCCCTGTTGCCCGTCTGGTTCCTGTTTCCCCGTTTGCTGCCTTTTGATCCTCCTGAGTTTTGTAAGTTCCCCTTCCTTGTGTTTTTGTTATTAAATCATCTTTTTGGATTTTGCTGCATTTGGGTCCTCCCTTAACTACAAAACATGAAAGAACGAACCAGCCCAGTGGACCCAGCAGCTATTGGTCTTCCAGCCCTTTACCAGGCTGTTAGACACCACTTGGACATTGTGGCCACTCTCAACCCACCATGGGTTAGAGTTTCTGCTGCAGAGGAGGTTATGGGCTTAATCAGGCCATGGAAGCTTCTGTTTTCGGAGCTGGGCTTGACCGGTTTCTGGGCCGAGGCAGAATGGAACCGCCAAGCAGCTTTTGCCCAGACGTTGGGAAGACCACCTCCACCTCGACCCCAGTCTCAACTGGGCAGCTGAGGACTAGTCCAAGAGGACCTCCAGCCAGCAGCTTCCGCCTCCCTCAAGTCACGCCATAAAAGGCGACAGAAGCAGGCCTTGGCGGCCTCCCAGCAGACTCCTGATTCCACAGGGGGTGTCCGGGTTGACACGCCCCTGGTTCCTGTCCCCGCCGGGGGTGTCCAGAGGGACACGCCTCGGGTTCCTGACTCCGCCGAGGGTGTCCAGAGGGACGCGCCTCGGGATCCAGACTCCGCCGGGGGTGTCCAGAGGGACGCGCCTCGGGTTCCTGACTCCGCCGGGGGTGTCCAGAGGGACGCGCCTCGGGATCCAGACTCCGCCGGGGGTGTCCAGAGGGACGCGCCTCGGGATCCAGACTCCGCCGAGGGTGTCCAGAGGGACGCGCCTCGGGATCCTGACTCCGCCAAGGGTGTCCAGAGGGACGCGCCTCGGGTTCCTGACTCCGCCAGGGGTGTTCTGAAGGACATGCATCGGGCTCCTGGCTCCGCCCAGGGTGTCCAGGGGGACACGCCTCGGGATCCAGACTCCGCCGGGGGTGTCCAGAGGGATGCGCCTCGGGCTCCTGTCTCCGCCGAGGGTGTCCAGAGGGACGCGCCTTGGGCTCCAGACTCCGCCGAGGGTGTCCCGGGAGACACGCCTCGGGCTCCAGACTCCGCCGAGGGTGTCCAGGGAGACACGCCTCGGGCTCCAGACTCCGCCGAGGGTGTCCAGGGAGACACGCCTCGGGCTCCAGACTCCGCCGAGAGATTCCCGAGGGACACAGCCTCGCCGCCGGCCTCCACGCCTTCTCCTGGTTCCTCGTCGCCGGTCTCCCGGGTTCCTGCTCCTTCGTCGCAGGCCTCAGGACTTTTGCCTTCAACTGTTTTTGTGCAGCAAGTTTAAGTTTTTCCTTCCACTTGGTTTTCTTCCCCTTTTTACCCCAAGGTGCCCTCTTGTGTTGCTCCTCCTGTTTGTGTCTTAAGTTAGTAGTTTTCCTTTAGTGTAATTATATTTTTGTATTCTGGCACTCCCTGGGTTCTGTAGATGTTTTTTCACCTTTGTCTATGTCCACCTTCCCATTTGTGTTTCCTTTATCTCTTTATTTATTTCTTCCTTCTGTTCTCCACTGTTTCCTGTAGATTTCTCCTTAGACTTATTATCCTTTCTAGTTTCTTTAGAGTCTTCTGTCTCCCAGCCATTTTACCTCCTGTCCCAGTTAATTACTTTCACCTGCTCACTCCCTCTCAGCTGCAACCGCTTTCACTAATTGGTCTTCTGCTCCTTCCGTGTTCACTCTTCACTCTCCTCCTCAGTATATATTCGGTTCTCATTCACTCACTACTCGCTGGTTCGACCGTCATTCTTCCCTCTCTGGTTCCTGCCTTCCCTGTTGCCCGTCTGGTTCCTGTTTCCCCGTTTGCTGCCTTTTGATCCTCCTGAGTTTTGTAAGTTCCCCTTCCTTGTGTTTTTGTTATTAAATCATCTTTTTGGATTTTGCTGCATTTGGGTCCTCCCTTAACTACAAAACATGACACCACAATGCTCGAAAGGCCTACGGGGCAATTGCCAAGCAGCTTGGTGAAAACAGTTGGAACAATTGTTAGAAAATTGTAGAGGCTAAAGATGACTGTCAGTCTCCCTCAGACTGGGGCTCCATGCAAGATCTTACCTGGTGGGGTATCACTGATGATAAGAAAGGTGAGGGATCAGCCCAGAACTACATGGGAGGAGCTGTTCAATGACATGAAGAGCTGGGACCACAGTTTCAAAAGTTACTGTCGGTAGAACACTACACCATCATGTTTTAAAATCATGCATTGCACAGAAGGTTCCCCTGCTCAAGTCATCCCATGTCCAAGCCAGTCTGAAGATTGCCAATGACCATCTGGATGATCCAAAGGAGGCATCGGATAAAGTCATGTGGTCAGATGAGACCAAAATAGAACTTTTTGGTCTAAACTTCACTCATTCTGTTTGGAGGAAAAAGAAGGATGAGTAGCATCTCAAGAACATCATCCCTACTGTGAAGCATAGGGGTGGAAACATCATGCTTTGGGGATGACTGCACTGTATTAAGGAGAGGATGAATGGGGTCATGTATTGTGAGATTTTGAGCAACAAACCCCTTCCCTCAGTCAGAGCTTTGAAGATGGGTTGTGGCTGGGTCTTCCAACATGACAATGACCTGAGTAGAATTCGAGTTTCCATTCAGTTGGCTGCAAATCAACTTACTTGCGCATCACGGGAACCTGTTGAAGACTGGGCCGCGCACACAAGCCGCTCCTGATTACAATCGCCATATTGGAAGACAGCGTCAGACATGGAGAAGTTGCGCGATAGTGCTTGCTGCTTTCCTCTTTGATCCACTGTGACAACACAGATGATGGGCATGCACAATCGTTGAGGTGGGGCTAGAGGGAGCGGAGGGAGGTGTTTTGGAAGGTTGGATTCAAAAATTCTCTCTCTCCCTCGAATACTCCTTACAGTAGCTTTAATAAGATGCACGGCTGCTGTCCAGCGGATATTCGGGGCTGCTGCGTGAGGAGCTCTCTGAGGAGAGGAGTGGAAGTTAGCACCGCTGGTCGGTGGGTGGGTATGCACTTAATGTTGGATCATCCTCAAACTTTCATCTAAATCCGTGAATACTTTTGGTAGTCACTGTAGATGTCACAAAGAAATTGGTAAAAACTACTTTAAGGCTATTTATGAATATCATAAAGTCCACTACAACATATTGCATTGAATACAATGTGTAAAAGCCAGTTTTTGGTGATAATATGTTGCAGTAGGTACTCTAAAATCATCAACTAGTTTAATCTTTTCTTCTGATGAACGAGAACCTGGCACAACATGAACTAGAGGACCACTTCAGAACTCACGTTCTTCACTGTGTTTGTGCTTCATCTCCGTCTAACTCACCTAAGCAAATCCCAGGGATCAACATCGAAAAGAAAGAGAAAAAGAGTGAGCTTTGGACAGAAAGATTGTTAGAAGTCAGCAGAAACAGGTTTTCTGATCTGCTCTGAGATCATAACATTTCATATGAGGTCATCTCTTATGGCTTTCACTTCTTGAGGAAACAAATTACACTTGTAAAAACGATTACCAATAATTAGGTTAATTTCTCAGATTGCAACTTTAATCTTGCAATAGATCTCCCCTAATTACAGTAAAAAGAAAAGGACAATGGTAATTGAGCCCAAAAGCCAATATGTCAATCAGGCCACTATGAAGCATCTCTGTTAGCATCTCTACTCAACATCCCTAGAATCAGAACCTAATATGGAGAAGCAGTTTTCAGTTTCTATGCTCTTCTAAACTGGAACAAAACTTCCAGACAACTGAAAAGCTGCTGAAACACTGAGTTCTTTAAAATCAAGGCTAAAAACCTATCTGTTTAGAGCTGCCTTTGAGTAATGTTTTAATGTTTCATACGTTTTGTGTGTGTTTCATGCTTTATTGTGTAATTTACGTGTCATATGCTCTGTGTATGCTTTATGCTGTTTTTACTTTATCACCTATTCATGTAAAGCACCTTGAATTACCTTGTTGAAAGTGTGCTATGCAAATAAAATTGCTGGACTGGCGACCTGTCCAGGGTGTACCCCGCCTCTCACCCACCCCCCCGCAACCCTGCATTAGGATGGATGGACAAATAAAATTACATTCCCTTGCCTGTTTTCAGCTGTCAGCTCCATGCCATTGATTTATGAATATATCATACTGTAATTGATTGGGATGGTTGGCTGGAGGCTCTTGTTAATATTTCCCTTGACCTCTTACCAAATTGGAGCTTATCAACTCTGACAGATGACTCGAATGTGAGATGTGAAATGAAAGCTGTTGCTCTCCGCTCCATTTCATTCAAAATGAAACAGAGAACCTGCTGGAGGTGAGGTGTAATAAGCGGAAGCAGGCACCGGTGCCCTTGGTGGATCCCGTTACCCTCGGCTACCCTGCTGCCCTTTCAGGGAACCGTTGGTTGTTCTCCCCATGCTACATCATCACATTTGACCAGTTCAAGGTAGTTATCACCTCGTTGGCAGGAGTTTCTGAACTGCAGATGAACCAAATTCCACTCCTTCATATACACACTATAATCTGGTCTAATGAGATTATATCAAGAAGAGGCGGGAGGAGGAATGATAACTGATAGGCCTTTGTTGAGGTGTTCCCCTCTAGAAGGGATGGGCTAGCTACAAGCAGGCAGATGTTATCTCCTCTGACGCCCATTGTGGAGTCAAGTTCCTCTGCAGAGGCATGGGGCTGGAAGCATTGTTGGAACTGATTTAGCCAAGTGGAGCCCAATCTTTGGACACTTTGCTGCTATTGACTGCAGCTTCAAATCAGAATTTTGAACAGACCTAATTCTGGGATTTAATTAAAACTCAAAAGGGGGAATGACTGACATTGCGGACAGGGTAGTCACGTAGAATCAATTGTGCAATGCAAACGAGTTTCAAATCCCCAATTTCTATTTCTATTATTTATTTATTTATTTATCTTTCTTTTTTTAAACCTCCACAGCGCTCTGTTGAGGCAACCATACCAACCCCCCAGGTCTTCCAGCTCTAGTCTACTAATCATCCCTAGAATTAGATCCAAACTTGGAGAATAGCTTTCAGTTTCTATGCTCCTCTAATCTGGAACAAACTTCCAGAAAACTGCAAAGTTGTTGAAAACACTGAGCTGTTTTAAATCAGAGCTAAAACCCATCTGTCTAGAGCTGCCTTTGAGTAATGTTTCCATGTGTCATTGTTTTGTGTGTGTTTTATGCTTTATTGCAGTTTTTAGTCTATCCCCTAATCACCCAAAGCACATTGAATTACCTTGTTGTTGAAAGTGTGCTAAACAAAGGAGGCCACACTAATCACAAACAAACATGCAGAGGTCGTAGCCACTATGGTCAGCTTAGCACCAAATAACAAAGGAAAACTGCGTTCAGACAGAGTAACTCATGGTGCATGATATAAAAAGACTTTTGTCAGTCAGGAACCTTCTAAAAACACTGTTTATACCGAAACAATTGAAAAATGAATCCTTACAAATGCTGTAAAAACACAGTGAAATAGAATATCAAAAATAACCTTAATTTGTTTATTGTAAGCTAATTTATCTCTGCCCAGACTCAACCTTACTTGAATGACTCTTAGATCCTCATTGAAGGGTGGCTCCGTTGTCTGAAAAGACCGGCAATAAAGCAGAGAAAACAGCACTTAGCTGGTCAGCTGCGTGGAGCGCTGCCAGCAGTCAGTCCTCGTGGGTTACCAAGTCACCGTTGGCTCAGAACGTCGTCATCCTCTAAGCTTGGTTGTGTTCGGCTATCTTCTCCCACTGATTGGTCCCTTTCCAGGGGGCAGCCTTCAGTTCAGCTGCGTTGGGTGAGCAGCCCTCGGTTCAGCGACAGGGCAACAGGGCAGTAGGGCAGTAGGGCAGCATAGTTTCAGCAAAGAGAGGCTCTCTCTCCTGGTGGAATCAGATCAACAATCAGCAGACTGTACTGTACAGGATCCAAAAGGCTTCTTCCAGAAGCTCCCTGCCAGCGAAGGAAGTTTAAAGCTCGTGCCTCTCCTTTGTAGTTGCCCACGGGCAAAGAGGAAGACCGGAGCAGAGCGTTGTACTTACATAGGGGTGATGATGTCCCGTTAAGCCCTCCTTTACCTGTTGAAGCTGAAATGCATTGTGGGATTGTTCTTATGGCTGGAGGTCTGTGTTTTGGTCCAGTAATCACAGCTGTATTCCAACAATGACCCTAAACATACAGCCAGAGCTGGACTGGAATGGCTTTTATCCAAGTATTTTCAAGTGTTAGAGTGGTACAGCCAAAGTCCAAATCTAAATGTAAAAAGCATGACAATTATGTTAAGAGACTCTCTTCATGTAAGATTCAGCTAATTTGTAAAGAAGAATGGGAAAGTAAACATTTGGTTGTGTCTCAAAAAAGGGAAAGCTTCTAGGGGTCACAAGTCGATGTATGTCTGTTTAGGAATCTTTTTGTGGCCCCGCCACCCATTAACCCATAAATGTACATCCCATAAACCTATGTTTATGACGATGTACATTTATCACCCAATGAGTGCGAGAATACTCTTGCTGAAATATTTGGTCATTATACCAATGAATCAGTGCAGAGGAGAGATTAAACATTTCTTCCTCACTAGACATTGTTAACAGCACAGAAAATCCCCTCCTTGCAACTGACTTCAACACATGCAATGCACACACAAGGTCTGGTTCACATGGCAGGATTTTTAGGCTGATTTTTGCCCTGATTTTCCCCTTCCAACATGCCACGATTATCGGGTTGGCTCTTTAGGTAATCCTAACAAATATTCCCACGGGGGGACAGGGACAATAACTCAGGCCAGGATTTTGATACCATCCCAGACCCTCCCTGACCCTGCTGTCTTTTCTGACTATAAATATTTCTTTAAAATATGTGAGAGCAATAGTGAGCACAAGTTCTGCACAAAAATGAAAGAGGATTTTTCAGGTTTTACAGATAGGAACCAAATGCAAACAGCTACAGACCTGGGTATGAAAAATTTCAGTTTTTTGCCAACTCCCAGTCAGCTTTCAGCCGAAGATAATTCAGTTGCCAGCTGACTATCAGTCGATTGTATCACAGGGTAACACACCCACTTTCCCAAGGAGCGGGCTTAATTTTTTCAAAGTGTGTAATTGCAGGATGTCACCAAAGGATGTCGCCACAAGATCCCCACGTGCCTGAAACACTCGGCTTTTTCCAAAGTGGAGACCAAACGATGGCCCACAGATAACAAAGCGGCAGCGAACTGCTGGTCACCATATGCCCTCAGAAAAACGTGCACAACCATTGTGTAACTTTTGCCATGAGAAGAAACACACATTTTCACATGTTTTCTGTGAATAAACACCTGAAACTCTATAAGGTTCATGTTGTTTATTAATTAGTCAGTGTTTTGGCAGGTAAAAGAATACCATCGATTTGGTAGGCTACACTTCTTCACATAAATGACAAAGCAAGAGTGTAAGGAATTAGACAGACAAAAACAAGAATAAACGATGAAGTGCGCGGACTAGGTTAAGGAGTGGCCAAAGTGTTTAACGGTGTTTAATAATTTCCCATAATAATCCCATAATACTCCATCCAAAATACTCCAGTTCCATATTGCCTAGTAACCGCAGATATTCCTTAACTAATCTTCTCCAGTTAAACAAAAATAATTAGCCTAAACTAAGTTTTTTTTTTAATTAATCTTTTTTTAAATCTAGCCTACAATCTTTCTTAAAAATATCTGTTTACATGTGACCCGAGTCTGTGTAATATATTTAATTAAATTGATCATCAAAAATAATTTTTTTATAATTTAATTTTTTAAATGGTGCCGGAAATTTTATTTTTATTAGTCCTGACGTTTTAAACAGAGAAGGCTCGGCTGAGCGAAAAATAGATTTAACTGGAGGCTATCACTATTTTTATTGGATAGATTTTTGTACGTTAACTGGGTTCTGGAGGCAGTTTATAACTTTCAGGAAGCTGAGTTTGATCAGGAGATTATTCCATCGGGTGCTCTCATGTCCGCTCTGTTTACGTATCTCTGTTAGCTCGGTAATATCCACAATAAGGCTTGTGTAGTTGTGTCGAATTGTATGCACTTGTAGGAGTTATTTGGTACGTTTAAGTTAGCTACTGTAGGCTACTCTGTCTTTTGCACATAGCAAGATGTAGGCTGAAGGCTAAAACTCCCCACATGGATTTGGACAACAAAATGGAAAGGGGGTGTGGCTGTGAGCCATCTCTTGGTCGACCAGGCAAAATATCTATCTATCTATCTATCTATCTATCTATCTATCTATCTATCTATCTATCTATCTATCTATCTATCTATCTATCTATCTATCTATCTATCTATCTATCTATCTATCTATCTATCTATCTATCTATCTATCTATCTATCTATCTATCTATCTATCTGTCTGTCTGTCTGTCTGTCTGTCTGTCTGTCTGTCTGTCTGTCTGTCTGTCTGTCTGTCTGTCTGTCTGTCTAGTCATGTGATTTTGCTGTGTTTTTATTTTTTCTTTCACATTTTATTGAAACTTTGTAATAGCAATACAATTATACATGAGACGAGAAAGGAATTCAGTTATAGTAACATATGTAGCTACTGTACACATACAAAAAAGAAGAAAAATGCAACCCAAAGAAATACAGAAAAACTGAAAAATAAAAACACAGACACACTAAGGCTGTGGTCACACCTGGGTGAATCGGTTAAGCACAACCAGGTTCAAAATGACGGGCTGAGGTCACACCAGCCATGTCGATAACGTGCCACTCTGCCGCAACGTCTAAAGACCCCATTTGCATGACAATGACTGAAATCGTGCTCTGAGGATCCGTACTACTGCCCGGAAAGGTGGGGGGGGGGAATCGGGAAACTGCTGTTCATTTCATCATAAAAAAAATAAAAAATTTACCAAGTGAAGAGATGTAAGGAGAGAGTTAATTTCTATTTTAAAGGCAGAGAAAGATGGAGTTGCTTTTTGCCATTTTTGCTTGTGAAGAAAAAATTTAGCATGTAAAGCCTTAAAACATTTACAACAAGTTCCAGGGAGTTGTTGGTGGGGTTTTCATAGTAAAACAGAAAATCTGTTAGGCTACAGTAAGACAATAGCGAGAATTAAAAAAGACAGAAATGTTGTTGCTACAACTTTAAATAAAGATTAAAAAAAATTTCAATCTGCCAATGCAAACAAGTGACAGTTCAAATTATTGATAAATGTTTGGGTCTTCTCACAGTGAAAAAAACTGACTAGTGACATGCGTCCACCCCAGCCCCTTCTCCAATTGCTTTTAAAAACATTCCTTGAGGGCAGATTCGTCACCCTGGCTTATTCACTCATATTGTTATCATATGATATACTTATATTGTTGTTATATTGTTATACTGATATTGTATATTAGCTTATTTTGTACAGCACTTTGGTCAGCAGTATAATCTACTTTATAAATGCTTTTTATAAATATCTCTGTAATCAAGTGCATAAGTCTTTCCCTGTGATGATTTAAACAAATAAGCTACAAGTTTTACACTTAGATGACATTTATTAAGGCAAGTAAGAAAGGAAGCCTGGGGCTTATTTCTGCATGCACAGAAGGACTCACAAAGGATTATTTATGATAGGCTTGTTTATATACAGTAATTATTCAGCACTGACTGTTTACATCACAAAAATAAATACAGATAAATACAACTTACAGGATAATAATACAGGATAATGAATGGAAAGGTCACTTTCCAGTATCCCCACCGCCATTGCTAAAAACAAGTTGGACGACTTTATTAGGACCTGTGATGATGATGTTACATGTTTCTTGGGTCAGTCTGCTTGTCCAGAATGTCATAATAGCTTGAATAAGCTCCTGCTTCGTACCCGGTTTTGCCTCCTTACGAATGAAGGCCTTCATTAAATGCCAGACAATCTCGATTGGGTTTAAATCAGGGGACTTTGGTGGCGTTTTGACCCAATTGATTCCTTTGGAGGCAATAAAATCTGCAGATGCTGAATGTTTAGGATCATTGTCCTGAAAGAAGCGGTGGTTTGTACAGAAATGTTTTCGTACCAAAATGGTGCTGCACATTTTTTCTATGATCTCATTCTAGAAGTAAATCTTTTTTTTTTTTTTTTTTACTCTTTATTAATGAAAAGGTACATCGTCATTTTACACATATCTTTACATGTTTTGCAATCTCCAAAATGTTTCTTCGTGACATAAAAGTTTCTCTTACATAAACCCATTTCCTTTCGATATACCATTTTACTTGTTTTTTAATTGTACTTTACGAACTACAAGTGAGGGGTGCGCATTCATGTCCAATATAGATCAGTACTGATACCAGTAAGGAGATAAATTGTACGCTACTTTATACTGAAAATGTTTTTACTTCCAATTAGACCAAATCTTATTAAATTTCTCTATTTGCAATCTAAGGGAGAAAGTAGTTTTTTCCATTGTATAAATGTTTTTCACTATGTTTTCCCATTCCTCGACTGTTGGGGAGTCAGGATGCAGCCAGTGTCTGGTTATGGCCTTTTTACCAGCTAAAATAAGAATGTTAAGTAAATACTTGCTAGAGAACCCTAGAGAGTGCTCCACCTTTCCAAAGAATATTGTCTCAAAGGTAAAAGGTATTTTCATTTTAAATATTTTCTCTAACTTTTTGTGGAGGTCCGACCAGAAGTACTTAATTGGTGGACATTCCCAGAAAATGTGGTAATGACTGACATCCCGACTCTCACACTGCCTCCAGCATTTAGGTTCTGTCCCAGAGAAGGATTTCTGTTTTGGAGTAATAAAGTATCTAGTGTAGCATTTCCATGAAAATTATCTCCACGTGAGTGAGTTGGTGCATTTCCAAATAGATCTACAGTAACTTTGCCATTCTTTCTTCAAAATAATAGCTCCACTTTCTTCTTCCCATTTGTTTTATATATATTCTGTTGAATTTGATTTTTTAACTAAAAGGCCCTTATATAGCCTGGAGATACTTCCTCGTTTTGTTTCTGATTTATATGCCGCAATAAACTCTTTTAATATTGGTTCTTCCTGGTCTTAAGATGGTTTTTAAGTGTCTTGTCATAGTAATGGTGTAATTGGTAACTATCTAAAAAAAATCTTGCTTTTTAAGTGAGTTCTTATTTTTTAGGGTCTGGAAGGACATTATTTGATTGTTTTCGGTTACAGAGTACAGGGTGGTAATTCCTTGAGCTTTCCATTTCAAGAATCTCGGATCTGATTGGCTGGGACCAAAATCAGGATCATACGCACACCAGCGCAATACTTTAAAATTTTCCTGTAAATCATATTCCTCTCTAATGGCCCTCCAGATTTTCAGCTGGCATTTTATCCAGGGGTTCTGCACATTGTCTATAGCCTTTGTTAAATCCTGGTTTGCTAGTAATGCCTGGATTGGTTTGTTCTTTGTTAGTGAGAGTTCTATTTCCTTCCATCTTGAGTTATAATCCTTATTGCATATATCTAGAAGTGGTTTTATCTGAGCTGAATAAAAGTAATCTTATAAGTTTGGTGGGGCCATGCCTCCTCTGTTTTTTGGGAGTTGTAGAGTTTTATAGCTCACGCATGGTTTTTTACCTTGCCATATGAACCTTGATATTATACGATCCCATTCAGTAAATTGTTTTTGGTTAATTTCGATTGGAAGGGTTTGAAACAAGAAGGTTTCAATTCTTTGAATGAGGCTAACAAATGGGTTACAATTCCATCTCTGAATATCTGTCTTAATTTGTGTCAGAAGCAAATCGTAGTTCAATGTTCCCACTGATGCTATCTGTTTAGGTAAGTGGACTCCCAAATACTTTAATATGGTTTGGTCCCATTTCATTTTAAATTTTTCTTGTAAATGTTTAGTTGGCGTACAATTGAATGTTAGCATTGGGTCTTTTGAATGTTGAGTTTATATCCTGCATAATGGCCAAAAGACTCTAGAATATTCATCAAATTAGTAAACGATTCTAATGGTTCCGACAGATGCACCAGGACATTGTCCGCATACAATGCTATTTTATGTTGTTTGTTACCAATTACAATACTTTTAATATTTTCTGCTTCTCTTATCCATTGGGCTATTGGCTCGATGTAAAGAGCAAAAAGTAATGGTGACATCCCACATCCTTGTCTTGTTCCTCGATTTAATTTGATTGAATCTGACAAATATCCATTTATTTTAATCTGGGCCATAGGATTTGTATACAAAGCTTTAATACCCTTAATAAATTCTTCCGGGAATCCAAATCTTTCAAGGACTTTGTATAAGAATTTCCAGCTTACAGAATCGAAGGCCTTTTCGGCATCCAAACTGACCAGCAGGGCCGATAAATTATTTTCTCTTATATGATTGATAATATGTAGTGTACGTCGTATGTTATCGCTTGTTTGTCGTTGTGAAATGAATCCTGTCTGGTCAGTGTGAATAAGCTGGGGGAGGACCTCCTTTATTCTCTCTGCTAAAATTGATGTATATATTTTAGAGTCAATATTCAGAACTGAAATTGGTCTAAATGAACCACAGTCCCTTTTATCTTTTCCTTCTTTAAGAATGACGGAGATTGTGGCCTCTCGCCATGATGGTGGTATTCTATTTTCTTTTAAAGCAGCATTGAATATTTGGTAGAGAATTGGAACTAATTCATTACTGAATGTTTTGTACCACTCTGATGAGTAGCCGTCGGGACCCGGGGACTTGTTTGTTTTCAATTTAGTTATTGCGTTTTCAATCTCTTTCTTTGTGATATTCGCTGTAAGTAGCACCTTCTGGTCTTCTGACAAGGAGGGTAAATTTAAAGGTTCTAATAATTTTGTAATTTGTTGTTCATCCTTTGTATTAGGTTGTGAGTATAATTGTTGGTAATACTTTTGAAAAGCTATTTGTATATTGTCTTGTGTATTTACCAAGGTCTTAGAGTCTGGGTCTCTTATTCTATAAATAATGTTATCTGCCTGTTGTCTCTTCAGTTTCCTTGCCAGGAACTTTGAGAGTTTAGCCCCTGCCTCGTAATAACGTTGCTTTGTGTAGACCATTTTTTTCTCAATTTCCTGTGAAAACAGTAAATTTATTTCACTTCTCAGTTTTTTTAGCCTTGGTATAAGATTTGAGTTTGGTTCCTTCTTGTGTTTTATTTCCACTTTAGCTCTTTTGTTAAGGTTTTAAGTTGAGATTGTCTTTGTTTCTTTCTGTATGAACAGAAAGAAATAATTTCCCCCCTATTATAAGCCTTTAATGCATCCCACACTATCTCAGGACTAACTTCTCCGTTATTATTGGTTTTAAGGAAGTGTATGATTTCTTCTTTCATGTGCGTCTTAAATTGTGGAACGTTTAGAATGCTTGAGTTTAGCCTCTATTGTGTTTTACCAGGTTTCTTGTTCATTTTTAACTCCAGAGACAGTGGTGCATGGTCAGACAAATCAATGCTGCCTATTTCACAGTCCTGAATTTTATGAAGATCCTTTTTAAAAATGAAAAAGTAATCAATTCTGGCATACGTTGCATGAGGATGAGAGTAGTGTGTATAATCTTTCTTTGTTGGATGTAAACTTCTCCAGAGATCAATTATTCCCATTTCTGACATGTATGTTTTCAATTTCCTTTGTAATGAAGACTGGGGGGAATCTTTTGATGAATCCAATTTAGGGTTGAGCCTCATATTCCAGTCTCCTCCACAAATGACTGTGCCTTCCCCTTCTGTCATCAAGTCAAACATTTTCCTATAAAAAGGGAGGTCTGAGGCTGGAGGGGCATAGATGTTTAGAAGTGTAAGTCTAACACCTTCTATATTGGCCTGGATTAGAATATATCTTCCTGCTCTATCTTTTGTTTCAGAAAGAAGCTCAAAGGAGATTTTTTGGGATACTAAAATTGCCACCCCTATTCTATGGCCAGAAGTATATGATGAATAAAACACTTGATTATAGCCACTCTTTTTCAATTTTTCATGCTCTTTAGAATTTAGATGTGTTTCTTGTAACATTACAATCTGTGCAGCTTCTTTTTTCATTTTGGTCCTTTTGACTGGGTTCAGCACTCCATTAATGTTAAAGGATTTAATTTTTAATGTACAGCTATCCACCATATTTCCTTATTGGTGTTGTTCCTGTTAGATTATGTCCTATGTAGGTACGGAAATCACAAATGCACACCCCTCTGAACGTTGTGAACCATGAAACATAAACAGAACAGAACAATAACAGAACAAAAAGGACTTTCTTTAAAACGTCTTTGTTTTTCTTACACCAATCAGCTTCCAATCTTGAGGCTTGTGTTAAGTAAGCCTTTAAACAGCTCTTGATGTTATTAGAGCTTCTGTAAAGGGATATCCTGCTGCTCATATTGAGTGGGGCCCTTTAAGTTGGCTGCCTTCGTATACCCCTCCCCGCTTATTCACGGTGCATCTCCCAATTGTTAGAAAAAAACATATTTACCAGGTAGGACCAAAAGAGCTAACTTTTGCAAAACAGCATTACTATACAAAGTGTTTAAAGAGTGTGATTGATGACAACTAGAATTGAAAAGGTAGGATTAATAAAACCTATTACCAAGGCACAATTACTCATAAGAGAACACTTCTGAGTTAAACCTGAATTAAAAAGTTCTGTTGAACCGACTTATCTGCTTTTTTCACTGTTCCAACATCAGCGAGAGGATCCCCGTCTGAATGCCTGCAGTTTCTCTTTGTAATGCGGTCGGGTGTTCCTCTTCTCCTGGTGCTCCGGCGCCGGTCCTGCTGCCCCCCCTGGGATGGCCACGGTCCCGGCGCTTCTGTTCCCCGCCTCCTGCCATGTCGATATTAGCTGGATCTCCCGTTGGTCCGGATTGGTTCTGGCGGGCATGATGGTGACTGGGAAGCCCCGTGAGGCCATGTCCTCTGTTGCTTCAGCTGCATTTTTGTACAGGCGGGTTCCGTCGCTGTAGAAAGCCCTCAGTTTAGCTGGATATAGGGTCTGGAATTTCACTTTTCTTTCTTTTAAGATTCTTTTTGCCTCTGCGTATTTAGCACGTTGCCTGAGGATCACAGTGGGATAGTCATGATCCATATAGAAGCGGGTTCCATTAAAAAACACCTCCTTTTTTGCCAAGCTCTGCGTATCACCTCGTCCTTCAACTTGTAGCTTGCTATTTTTGCGATTATCGACCGGGGTTTCCCTGCAGAGTTGATGGGCCTCGGAGCTAATGCTCTGTGGGCTCTTTCAATCCGCAAGGTGGTGTCCGCTGGGAGACCCAGCGACTCCGCCAAAACTTTCTTCAGGAAACCGGGAATGTCGCTGCCTTCTGCCTCTTCAGGTATGCCATACACCCGGATGTTGTCCCTACGTGCGCGCCCCTCCAGGTCCAATAGCTTAGCTTCCATCTCGGCCTGACGCTGGGTTAGCCGTTTTATCATGGTGGCTGCGGCCTGTAAGGCTGTCTCTGCTACTTCAATCCGTTCCTCTGCTTCTTCCAGTCGGTCATTGGTTCTCTGCAGCTCCTGTTTAATTTCTGTCAGCTGTTGTTTTTTATCTCGTCTGAAATCCCTCGGTTCGTTCAGTATGCCTTGCAGGCTAGCTTTTCTTACCCCGTCCTCGTCGTGGTAATCCTGCGGTGGCGAGTTACCCCGGCTCGCTTTGTCCTGTGTCATCGATTCTTCCACATTATCCTTTATAGCCAAAGTTTTCCTACTTCGTGTAGCTACCCTGTTTTCCATCTCTTTTTCTTGTATATTTATGGTTTAATTTGAATAATTTTTCAGGGTTATTTTAAAGGTTGCTCGGGAGCGTGAAAATTAGGCTGCCATCTCCAACGTGACCTGGAAGTCCTTCTCTGGAAGTAAATCTTGTCCATGATCCCATCAAAGATAACCAATGGACCTGGACCCCTGCGTGAAATTAATCCCCACACATGCATTTTCAAAGCATGCTTTGGTGTAGGCCTACAAACTTTGTGATCTTTTCTGTACAGACTAAATCTTGCGTAATGCTCTAATGCAACAGTCGAGTCATCTGTGACCAACACATCATGCCATGTTTCGCCAGTCTGCAGCCACTGCAGTGCATGTTGTAGTCTGGCCTCTTTGTTTTTGTCCTTAATCATTGGCTTTTGTGTATTTCCATCTAAGTCTTCTGCGGGCACGGCGCACAGTAGATGGACAAAGTTGCACTCCATGTTCCACTGCAATCTTGTCGCGCAAACCTCTGGAACTTAACTCAACGTTAGCCTTTGTCTCTGCATCAATGAAATCCTGGATATTTCTGTGAAATACAAGCACAGAATTGTGATCAGTATTGATATTGGATTTACGCTCTACAGTAAAAGCAGGTGTAGCCTACATTAGGGCCTATAGGTTGTGGCACATATTATACAGTAAGATACACTCTTGGGGTTAAAAAATGAAATTCTGGACCATATCATTGGGTTATTGCACACAGAAAAATAACCAATAACCTCGTGCAATTCAATTGCATAGGCTAATAATCTTACATATATTTCAATTCAAAAACCTAATAAAGCCTGGGATGTTATGAAATGCAATTGCGTAATTATTTTGCATAGATTTACATTGAATAATGTTAATGCACATTACTCAATGTAAATCTATGCAAAATTATTATGCAATTACATTTCATAACATCCCAGGCTTTATTAGGTTTTTGAGTGTGTGAAGGTTGAAACAAACCAAGGCTAAGTTGTCCAAATGTTCTGTGCATGCAAAAAAAATTATTCTTGGGGTTCACAAAAATCATACATTCCTTGAAGTTAAGTCTAATAATGATTACATGTAAATGTTAATGTTGATGCCAGTAGTTAGACAACTTACGCATTCAGTTTGGTCTTCCGTGCTCCAAGGGGCCGTCGTTTAGTTCCCACATGAAGACGCACAGTTCAGCGGGTAACCTTGATAACCGTGCCTGCAAGCAGTTCATGAATTTCCCTTGTAGTCTTGCCGTTCCCTCGCCAACCACGGATCCGCTGCGACAATTCTTTGATAATCAGCGTAATTTCTCTCTTGTTGCAACAGACAACCTCCACAACAACAATGAAGCATTTATTGAGAATGAGGAGTTGTAGTCATGGCCCAGTGCCCCGCCCCCTTCGGCCATGTTGTCAGGATACCCGCCAGAAGCAGAAGGCGACAAGGCGTTCATTTGTTGTTGGTATCAGAGCAGCTTAACAAATATGTGCCAGTGTTGTCTGAGTGCCTCTTTGCTGTTGCGTATTGAAATAAATTCTCGAAACAACTTTATGTGCCTTACCAGTACTTACTGAGAACTATAATATATAAGCAAATAGAAATTGCGAAATAAAATTACAAAAAGTTGAAACAGTAAACTCGTCGGCTTGTCCCTTGTCGGGTCCCTGCTGGGGGGTGGGGTGTCCCTGGGCCTTGGCTCTCCCGGTCCGTTGATCGGCCCGCCCCGGCGCAGCCCGTTGCCGGCGGAGCCCGTGGGCTCGTCACTGCTGCCCCCGGGCCCCTGCATAGTGGCCACGGGACGTTCCCCTGGGGTTCTCCTTTGCTCCACTCTTGGGCGATGGGGTCGGCCCCGCCCGGGTCCGCCTGGGGCTCTGGCGGTCCTTTGGACGTCTTTGCTCCGATCTCCTTCATGTCTTCATCGATTCCTGGGAGACGGATTGATGCCTGCTCACACCAACTATCGAACACTCTTATGGAGAAACCTTATATGCACCAGCATGCTAACACACACACACATAGATGTGGGGTCTCTGGTGTTTAAGGATATATTCTTGGGCTGAGGTTATCATTACTAGAGCTTGATTAATCGGTACCATGAGTTTTTCTGTGACATTGTTGTTGTATTTTTATATCTATTTTTGTGTGATGTGGTTGTGTAATTCTTAGTTCACAATGTTTGGTTGGTTTTGTCGATGTTCCTTTTTCGTGTTTTGTTTTGTTTTTCCCCCTCTTTCTGCCGTCCTGTGGGTATGGAGGCAGACTTCAATGTCTTCCTGTGTTTTCTTTGTTCCCCTTCCTCTCTTGTATTTTCAACTCACCCTCTCTCTTGACTTTTTGTTTCCTACCTCTCTTCTTCATCTTCCTTCTCCTTAATTTTCCGTCTCTGTGTCCATAACATCAGGAAATAAAAACCCCAACAATTCATAATAAAGATTTTTCACACATATATCAAGTGGAGGACTATAGCAAAAGCTGTACTGCTCCGCTTGTGAAAGTAAATCTGTTGGGCTTCTACTTGGTACTCAGACACCAATTCTGAGCTCCACACCGCCAAACAGGACACGTTTATAAAAATAAATTTTTTTTTTTAAAAATTAAAAAAAGAAACAGTAAACTGCGCAATTCACATCCATACACCACGAGAAAGTTGTCAGACTGCAGGTAAAATGTTAATATTTAGTACATGTTTTCATCTGCTCCATGTGTAATGGCATGATGGAGATTCTTTGTTCAGATTGTTCGGGCTGAATATTAACTAATATCAATGAAGAATGAAATAATATTAAATATGTTTCAGATTTTTTCAAAGTTTAAAAAACTGTCAAAGACAGAAAATAAGGGGATCCCTGATTTAATGTAAATTATAGTAGAATCAATTATTTGTCTTTTACCGCTTTGGAATATTCCACCCGCGGGTAGCCGCCCCATTGCAGGACTCTGAACTCTTAGTTAAAGTTTCCCCGCACAGAACGACAAGGGTTGTAAAGGGAACACGTTTTCTTATTGCCCATATATGACTTATGGCTTTTGAATTCTTGCATGGTATAATAGCTGATGCCAAAAACCAAGTAATCAACAATCTCCATGTACGTGCACGGAGGTAAAGAGTCTAGATCTCTGTCCCATTCTGCTGCAGGCAGCTCGTTATGGGTCTACGTTTCTGCTTGGCGCCCGTAGTGACTTTCTCCACGTAATGACCATTTTCTTTAGCCTACTTCTCCATTTCTTCTTAATGTTATCCGTAATTTCTCCGTTTAAATGCGCAATTTCAGTCTTCTTTCCTTGCTCCGTTTCTGTCGCTCTGACAGTGTTGCCCATGGCAACCGATAGTGTAGCCTGACAACATGGCCAACGGGCTCAGACCCCGCCTAAATTGTTACATGTCTCCTCATTCTCATATGTGAATATATATTGACATTTATAACAATTGAACTGCCATACAAAACACTCGGTTCTGCAACCACAATTTCAATTCAGTTTCAATTCAGTTTATTTATATAGCGCCAATTCACAACAGATGTCATCTCAAGGCACTTAACAAGAAGTCATTTCAATACATTTATACAAAGATTCCAATCAGTTAAAAAGTTTCCTATTTAAGGAATCCCAGCAGATTGCGTCAGTCATTGACATGAGGTTGGGCCCCGTTGATGCAGACTTTCCAACCACAGCAATCCTTCAGCAATCCCTCATACTGAGCAAGCATGTAGCGACGGTGGAGAGGAAAAACTCCCCTTTAACAGGAAGAAACCTCCAACAGAACCAGGCTCAGTAGGAGCGGCCATCTGCCACGACCGTCTGGGGGTTTGAGAAGACAGAGCAGAAACACAGAAGGAACAGAAGATCTGATATAAGAAAACTTTCTATGTTACAGAAAGTAAAAAGTTAATAACAGCACACAGTGGATGTTCAGTTACTATGAAGATAGGGTTAACATGCCGTACCTGATGTAAAACTTTCCCACGCCAAAATAAACCTTAGATTCTTGTTAATTGTGCTTTAAGATCAGGTAGTGGTGAGCCATAGTGAAATAGAACAGAAATTCAACTATGAAAAGCATTATGTGTGACCAGTCTTTCTAAAAAAAAACAATGTTATAAAATACAATGTGCACTTTGTATTTTATTCCAGTCATCAATACTAGAATGGAACACATTTACTGATTAAACAAAGAGATATTATAGAGAGATGGGAATAACTTGTTACAAAAATAGCCTGACGTAACAGTAATTTTGCATGGCAATCACATGGCTCAACATAGAGGAGAAATGTTGAAAAATGGCCCAATCTAAAACATAATGTAGTTTCAATTATAATAAGAATTTAAAGTCCATTTGAATCGCCATTTTTCTTTCACCTTTTTTTTTAAAATCAGATTATCGACAACAGGGTTGATGTTATGGTAACATCATGCTCTACACAACACTGATGATTTACTTCCCAAGTCAGTACAGTAAGTAGTAGCCGGTACTATTATTTTGTAGCTTACTTTATTAGTATTATTGTATCAGTGAAGGACATTCATCATTGCTATTCTATATCTGCATTATTGACAAAGATTTTCCTGAGATTTCTTTTATTGAGACATAACATTGAGATAATAAATTATTAAAACCAACTGAGTCATGTTTGTCATATATATATAGTTTAAAATTTAATAATTTAAAGTCTTGAATACGTTCAATAATAACAGTGAAGGACAGGCCAAATCACCCTCACCTCATTAGGATATGAGTAAGTTTAATTATTTAAAATTCTATTTGATGGATTGACTTTAATTTGATGTTATTTTAAGGAAAGAAGACATGGCAATGTTATATTCTTAAATTACATATTAATTTGTTGTCATTGTAATTTTATGACTGATTACTTAAGAACAACAAAAAGCATTGATTCCATGGAAACAGCCAGGTCTCAAATGAAGAAAGAATATTCAAGCCAGCGTGATTCTTGAACCTCAGCTGTGAATCTGTGGAGAGAAAGAATGGAAGTTGGAATCAAGGCACAATGATGAGCACTTTAAATCTGAGAACTAAGCTTCGTTTCTAACTCTTATGTCATACGCTTATTACATTCTTCTCAGAATTAAGAGGAAAGATTTAGATATAACCAGTGTTGGGGAGAATACTTTGTAAATGTATTGAGTTACAGAATACTGAATACCTGCTTTAAAATGTATTTTGTAACGTATTCCGGTACTTTGCTTAATCCTGGTACTGTATTCCAAATACTTGGAATACTCCCCCTTAAAAACAGCATTTAAGTCTATTAAATGTCACAATATGCGTTGGTAGCTACTCCCGCAGGAAAACAGAAGGCATATTAATGCTAAACTGATTGGGAAATAAAGAAATAAAACAATTTATTTATTTACAATTACTTTTGTTTATTTATCAAAGTGTCAACAGAACATTTCTGTAATAAAGTGACAAAGTGCTTGAACATAGCACAGCATTACTGTCTGTAATATATATATGCATTTTGCTTACCCTTTGTATTTCACAATTTGACAAGGAAAAAAAGGCTATTGCGACTTTCTGTTTGTATAAACATGACGTTCATTTCACTCCAAATGGAGAGCTTTTATCCTTATCGCAGGAAACATCATCAAGCTAACGTCATTTCAGATAAAACGAACAGCGACACTATAACTGTGAGAAATGACCTAACTTGCAGATACAGGTACTGTCAAATAATGCATACAGTCTATAAAAGCAATTTAGGATACTTTAAGTTGTTTCTTCAGATTAGACGTTGAGTGTTTGGACGCAGCTAATAGGTTGTTCGCTGGCAAACAAAGATTGCACTGCACTGTTTAGAGCGCTAACCCCTCTCCTTTTTCAGCATGAAAAATTGCTCGAATTTCCAGGAAATGAATGCATTTTTCCTTCACTGCTCGTAGGTTGATTCGGCTGCGGTTGTGGCTCCAACCACTCCAGCTCCTGGTCTGAATCAGACTGTATATAGATGTGAATCTGAATCCATACCTGGCCACGATCACGTTAACGCTGATGCTTGATAGTGAGAATGAAGCGGGTTTGACGTCAGAGAGAAGCGACAGTGTTATTGTTTGCAGAGTTGCGGTGGTGTGAAAGAAAATAAACGGAGTGTGTTGCTCAGCTCCAAAGAGTATTATATTCACGAGTCCTGACCACAAAGTCTAAAACACACAAGTATTCCAATGGTATTACGAAAGGAACTGTATTCTAAATACCATGTTTAAAAATAGTGACTGTAACGGACTCGTAATTAGTATTCTAAATACGTAACGGCGGTACATGTATTCTGTTACTCCCCAACACTGGATATAACTTTGTCACAGGATGATGCTGGATTTTGCCCCTTCAGCCCCCTGCAGCACACAAATGTTATAAAAAACTACATGCTACTCCATGAGCTAACATTCACAAACTGTGGCAATAGGTCGTTTGAAGATGACTGGGGGTCATATTTATCAAATCCTTCTCATCAGTTAGTGTGTCCAAGACAAGAACACATGATGGAGAAAACAATAGTAGGCCTATAATGTTTATGCTATCATTTTTCTTGGATCGTTTAATTTGTCCCTGTAAATTTGTTCTTTAGCAGTTAAATTAACAGTTGACTGATGTTAAAAATACTAAAATTAACTCTCCAACAATATATCTAATAAATCAGTCACTTATTAGCCTCACTACTACTAGTCTATACAATTATCAGTTCAGAAATACACCCAAAAATAGCATCCGCGGTAGTAGTGAGCAATAATAAATCTGCTAGGCCTAATTACTTACGCCAGTTAACATTACACAAAATAAACCTCGCCAAAGTTATACATCAAACAAATAGCATAGCTAGCATATTTGAGCAACATTAATACTCACCTTCAAACGTAAGGTCCTAATTTTGCTCATGATATTTAGGCTTCCCGACGTGTCCGCATTGTTTAAATCATCTGATGTTCTGAGACGAACAGCTTTTTAAAAAAAAATCTTTATTTAAAATTGTAGCAACAACAACATTTCAGTCTTTCCAGCTCACATTCGTTATAACAATAACGTATCCCCAGAGAAATATAGTTATAGTGACATATTATCTGTTAAACATTTCTGAATAGATGTTCATTACTGATATAAATTTCTTGTTTGTAATTAAATTAAGAGACTTAAAATAATAATCCACCTCTATCAAAAATAACTTAAATGATGGTGAAGAATTCTGAAATTTACATTTATGGATATGAAACTTCCCTAACAAAATATAAAGGTTTACTATAGTACATAATTTATCTTCTTTGAAGTCAAAACAATTGATAATGTTCTTCCCCTCAATGATGATTTTGTGTTTTGTTTTGTCTTTAATCTATGATTATTAAAAATATTGCAAGAATTACGATTGCCAACAAACAAAATCTGATAAAGACAAACCTAAAAAATTTAAAAGATCCAGGGGTTCCCTCAAAGGAAATCATTATTTTCAAAAACTAAAGCAGATACACAGCGTCAGCCCACCCCCTGTGTAATCGAATCTACAGACTACAGAGGCTTGCACTTCTGCGCCTCCTGGTGGATAGATTCACGAATGCAGAAATTGAATGACCGCTTGGAACAGGGGTGTTTCCACTCACTACGTCAGGACAAGGGACGTAATAACGTATGTTGCGGCCGAATTTGTTAAGCTGATAGTAACACGATCATAACGCGACAGTACTGCACTGATACTGCAGGAGTATCAGCTGAAAAAGGCGGACATTTTTCATACCCACATCTGTAGGAAGAGGCGGATTTATTGAAAAAGGCAAAATACACTGCTTAAAAAAATAAAGGGAACACTAAAATAACACTTCCTAGATCTAAATGGATGAAATAATCTTATAAAATCTTTGTTCTTTACATTGTTGAATGTGCTGACAACAGAATCACACAAATATTATCAATGGAAATCAAATGTATCAACCCATGGAGGTCTGGATCTGGAGTCACTCTCAAAGTTAAAGTGGAAAAACAGACTACAGGCTGATCCAACTTTGATATAATTAATGTCCTTAAAACAAGTCAAAATGAGGCTTAGTAGTGTGTGTGCCCACCATGTGCCTGTATGACCTCCCTACAAGCCCTGGGCATGCTGCTGATGAGGTGGTGGATGGTCTCCAGAGGGATCTCCTCCCAGACCTGGACTAAAGCATCCGCCAACTCCTGGACAGTCTGTGGTACAACGTGGCATTGGTGGATGGAGGGAGACATGATGTCCCAGATCTGCTCAATTGGTTTCAGGTCTGAGGAACAGGCGGGTCGATCCATAGCATCAATGCCTTCCTATTACAGGAACAGCTGACACACTCCAGCCACATGAGGTCTAGCATTGTCTGGCATTAGGAGGAACCCAGGGGCAACTGCACCAGCAGGTCCCACAAGGAGTCTGAGGATCTCATCTGGGTACCTGATGGCAGTCAGGCTACCTCTGGTGATCACATGGAGGGCTGTGCAGCCCCCCACACCATTAACGACCCACTGCCAAACCGGTCATGCTGTAGGATGTTGCAGGCAGCAGAACGTTCTTCACGCCGTCTCCAGACTCTGTCACGTCTGTCACCTGAGCTCAGTATGAACTTGCTTTCATCTGTGAAAGGCACAGGGTGCCAGTGGCCAATTGACCAATCTTGGTGTTCTCTGGCAAATGTCAAACATCCTGCACGGTGTTGGGCTGTCACCACAACCCCCACCTGTGGACATCAGGCCCTCATACCACCCTTATGGAGTCTGTTTCTGACCGTTTGAGCAGACACATGAACATTTGTGGCCTGCTGGGGGTCATTCTGCAGGGTTCTGGCAGTGATCCTCCTGTTCCTCCTTTCACAGAGGCGGAGGTAGCAGTCCTGCTGCAGGGTTGTTGCCCTCCTACGGACTCCTCCATGTCTCCTGAAGTACTGGCCTGTCTCCCGGTAGTGCCTCCATGCTCTGGACACTACGCTAACAGACACAGCAAACCTTCTTGCCACAGCTCGCATTGATGTGCCATCCTGGATGAGCTGCACTACCTAAGCCACCTGTGTGGGTTGTAGACTCTGTACAGTCTGGCTGTAGACCTGAGGACTAGTTAGTGAAAGCAGATAAAGGTGGGAGTAAGAGCAGAGAGGTTGAGAATGAAATGCAGCTGGGCATGGAGCCAGAATGGTTGGGAAAAAAACAGAGAAGAAAAATAAAGGCAAAAACTGAAGAGTAGATTGGACAGCAAATAATTCTAACTGAGAAAAGTAGAACTAACTCTAAGGTAACTAAGGCCCTGTCTACACAGAGACAAAAATAGGTGTAGGAGCAAAGATGTTTCATTGAATATGTGTATCATCTACAAGAACCCGGTGTTTCAAGACACCGTAAACCCAAAGTGCAGAAATCTGAAAATGCCAGCTCAGTTGTCTTTGTGTTTACAAGCTCTCCAGCATACGTCTGAAACGGATGTCACCGCCACTCTCCTATGCGCCACACTCAGTAACTACACAAAGTAAACAAAGATGGCACCTTACAGTGCTGCGGACATAGTAAATACATTACTGGGCTTATTATGGATACTACAATACAATACACTGGAAGCTGGATTTTTCATAATCGTTGCCATGTTTCTGTTTACCTCAAGCGGTCTTACTGCGCATCTTCAGTGTTCTTTTCTGTTTTGTTTTTTTCTGAGAGTGTCACAGCGGCACCAATGGACCTGACATGGTACTACAGCAGCTTCAGTAGCTGTGCAAATCCGTATGGAAGAGGATTTTCAAAATTGCGCTGCCGTTTTTACAGACTCCGTTTTTGAAACAATCCCTGTTACGTCTCTGTGTAAACAGGAACTAAGATAATAAGAGCAGAGGAGCCTAAGAGAAACTCAAAGTACAAACACCTAATGGTAAAATAGGAAGAGAAAACACAGTTGAAGGATAAACTCAAAGTGGGAGGGAACTCAAGTCACGAACACCTGACAATCCGAAGACTAAAACAATAAGATAAACGGAAGGAAATGACATAACTGAAACTCAAAATACTTCCCCAGCAGCTAATAGTACTCAATCCTTAATAACTGGCAACCAGCATCATTTACAGAAGGGTCAGTTATGAATGCCAATTATTAAGAGAGAGTGTGTTTAGTGTGTTGCATGAGTGATCCGAGAGCATCTGCCCTTGGCTGTTCTCTGAGTCTGGTCCCAGCAGCAGGGTTCCGGACCCAGAAATGAGACTGTTCCAGTCAAATAAGCTGTTCAAAAAAGGCCAGGAGCCACAGCCCGGCTGTTCTAGCGCTGCCTGGACTTACCTACACACACACACACACACACACACACACACACACACATACACACACACACACACACACACACACACACACACACACACACACACACACACAGAGGGAAAGAAAAGCTGACAAAGAGAAGGAAGGAGTCTGAACGGCCGGATCTCCTCCACAGATCTGTTGATGTCTCCAGTCTCTGGGGAGGAGTGCCAAGTCAGCACAGAGTTGAATGACAGACAGAGGAAGAGGGAGAAATCTGCTGGAGTGGCTCTGGTTCTGCATCTAAAGCAGGGGAGCACAGTGCCGACCACTGCTAGCAAAGGCAGGAGAGGACAAACTGACACTTACTGACCACACAATTTAAAGAGTGGAGGATAAAAAGGAGCTCTGAAATGTGCCAGTGCAGCAATAAAATACATCAAAAGATTTCTGTGCCATGTCTGAACAAGTATAGTGATCTGTATGGGCTGAAAACAGGCAGTGTGTTCCTGTTCTATCCTCTTCACTCTGAATGAAGGCCATAGTGCATGGACTGCAAGACTTCTAAGAATGTAGACAATTTAGAAAACGAGCTAAATATATCATAGGCATGCAATAACATTTAGCTTAAAATGAGTTATTTGCAGTATTAATACTGTAAACAACAATTTTGGGTTAATCAAAGCATGAGAAAGTTTTGTTTATTCTAAATAGGAAGATATAGAAGTTAACAGGACTGAAGTTGACCTCAAACACAACCTGGTCCAGAACCATCAGCTCAAGATTAACCTAAACATGATACACTTAACTCCAGGTTGCCTACCGATCTACACATCGGTGTATGAATGTGTGCGTTTGAGAGTGCAAATTAGTGAATGTGGCTCCAGTGTAAAGCGCTTTGAGTGGTCAACATGACTGGAAAAGCGCTATATAAGGAGTATGTGATGTGTGGTTTTGTGCACTTTTGTTTAGTTATAGAATCAGGTAATGGTCTCCGACATGTTGGTCAAAATGAGTATCAGCTACAGTTTAGACTGTCTGCTGAAACATGATATTAAGTGACTCTTTAGAAAACTTCTCCCTCCAATCCAACACAATAAAAAACTAGGATTGTAAAGGGTTAATACAAACTATGATCAGAGGCAGAAATGAGGTGATAGATTAAAATCTATTTCCCCAGAAAATTTTGAATTAGAGAATTACATCCTGAACAAATTGATTTATGCTTTCTGAATAAATACTGTTAAACTGTAAATCTAGGGAAAGTCTATCATCTCACTAAATAATTCTGATTTTAGAGCTTCTTTGCTTCTTGAACCCTCTAAGAAAAGATTACTTTCTGTAAATTTCTCTGTCAGATTTGTCATGTCTGACCTTCTAGCCAGGTCAGCCTCAGTTACTGCTTAATGCCTCCAATAGTGACAGCGAAGCCGTGATGAACAATCTCCTTCTGAAAAGATCTTTTACAGGCAGGTTAAGAGACGCCCTGGCTCTATCCACAATGGCAGACAAAGATGTTCTCGATATGGGGATTTTAAAGCCGTGAATAAAAATAGGCTCATCTCACGTTGGCATGAAAACCTGTGCCAAATTTTCCTGACACTTAACAAGGAGCCAGGAGACTATCCCACTTATTCAACATTACTCCTTTACTGGCAGCCTTATTATCTCCCTAAAGAAGCTGCAGTAATGCTTCACAGTATGAAGAGGAAAATCAGTCAGCCACAGCAGAATTAGTGCAATCAAAGATTTTTTTTAGCCTATTACTATTAGGGCTGACAAAACACATTGATCAACACATTAACGCAGGTCGATTAATGTGAACAATTAACACGATTCATTGTTTTAACTCAATTAGCGCATGCACAGGATGACCCGCTCTGTTTATCCTACAATTCGGCCTGCGATGCATTCAGACAAGGGCGTAGAATTAGCATGGAGGAATGGACATGTCTCCAGCAATATCCATAGATTATTGAATTGTCCCCACCAATAATTTGATCTCCTCGAGAAAAGAAAAACAAATCTGATAGAAAGCAGAAAAAAAGAAAGAAAAATACAGATCTGTCAACGTCTCATTCACCTAGAGGTGCAGAAAGAGTTTAATTATGTTCTCTACTCGAGTCCTACCTCCCATAACATATATGGCCAATGTGATTGGCTGTGCCTTTCCCTGCTGTCAGATGAGACTCTGCTGCTATGTTTGCTTGTTAGCAGCGCCAAAACTACAAGGAGAACTTTCCAGTCCGCGAGAGGACTCAGGTGCAACGTGGGCGACACATGAGTGTTAGGTTCCGTGGGTGTTTTGATTTGGAGTTTTTCGTTCCACTTCGTTTCCTTCCCCTCTTTTACCCCAAGGTGCTCTCTTGTTTTGTTCCTCCTGTTTGTGTATCAAGTTAGTAGTTTTCCTTATTCATTTTAATTATGTTTATGTATTTAATTATGGCACTCCATTGTTTTCTCATTCCCTCCATGCTCCTAGATATGTTATCTTTGGTTAGTGTCTTGAGAGTTTTCTGTTTCCCTTGTCCTTCCTGCTTCTCTGCCACTCTACTCCTAACCCAGCTTTCTCTAATCACCACCAGCTGCAACTGTTTCCCTTAATTGGTCTCCTGCTCCTTCTCTGTTCACATCCTCACTCTCCTCCTCCGTATAAATTTCGGTTCTCACTCAGTCACAACTGCTGGTTCGTCGTTATTGTTTGGTCCCTGGCTTCCCTGTCGTCCATCTTTACTGCCTGATCCTGTTTTCCCTGTTGCTGCCTTTTTGATCCTCCTAAGTTTGTAAGTCCATGTTCCTTGTTTTGTTATCAAATCATCCTTTTTTGTACTTTGCTGCATTTGGGTCCTTTAATCCTACCAAACATGACAATGAGTGTCAAAAGCGAGTAAGTATGGCAGCAAAAAAGAAGAAGTTGGACATGAGGAACTATTTTTCAAAGAAACCTGTAAGTCACTTAAAGTCAAGTTCGCTAATGAAATGTGTCCGTCATAATATCGTTACTGGCAATGCTATGCTTTGGCGCACATCATACAGTCTCAAATTGTATGTAACCATGAATTACTTGGTTTGGAAACTAACTGCACAACAAGCTGCCCACTAATAGTTATCTTCCACCATTCATCTAAGGATGGCGCTGGTCTGTGTGCTCTTCCCCCAGGGAGCATGGTGTGCATGCACTGTGTGATTTTTACTGTCATATTTTTAAGACCATTTTCCATTAATGCAACAATTTTTGCGATTGGTTCGTCTTCAAAGCTGCATAAAAATAGATATTGTTTCCCCTATGGTTTCTGCTTGCATATCTAATTTCCCTCAAATATGTTTTAAATACAAGATAATTGCAGTAAAAGTTTACTGTTTCAGAGACCTGCACTGGTCTAATTTGACCAACCCCCATGCATTAAGATGATTTTTTTTAACCCGACCCTTTACCCACTGTTATCTCCAGATTAAAACCAGACCCAACCCGCCCGTTGATTTAAAACCACCATCGGTCTGTGTCCGTCGCAGCAAATCCAATCCCTCCATAACTCTCCATGGTGCTGTTGGCTGAGCTCTCAGATAGCGATGCTTTGAATACGTGTCCAGGTCTGAGATAATAATCAGTCAGATGCTCTCATAGGAATCCTTTTTAGATTGATTCAGTTACCTGAACTCTGTGCGTAAAGTTGAAAATGTCTGCACGTCTGCAACAAGTGGTCAGCGATGTGAATTGTAAACTGCTTGTGTTAAAAAAAGGGAAATAACGTGACCCCGTATTACAATAAATAATTACCCTTTTCATTTCTCTAGAATGTTGCACAGCTGATACTTTATGCAGAACTGTAGTGAAGTTACAGTTGAAGTTTCTGCGCACAGAACAGCGAGGGTTGCAAGGGAAATGCGTTTGTTTTGTTTGTTGTTCATTCTTCCTATGGGGTGAATATATTATTAATGGAGCCAACATTATTCTTTGTGCTACGATGTGGATAAACATGATCTTTCCCAGACAACAGTCTAATGATGGTTCTCAGCGCCGTTTGAAAAACAAAATGAAACACAACGGGCTTTCAATTTTTACACCTGTTATTACACCAGTGTATATATAATAACATGTCAGAAGGATAAATACCTATATATGAATTATTATTTATTGTCCCCAGCAATCTTTAAACCACACTCATGTTTATGGTTATTGTCCCCAATTTTAAAAACAAACCTACGCCCTTGCGTTCAGGGCTCCTCACGTAAACAGCATGGCAGATCCGAACGGCATCCACAGTTCCCTGTAAACGTCTGTTATCTGTCGGAGGCCAGATACAGGGATTATTGGTCTACATAACTCCCTGCTCTACTGCACGTTTATTCTGCAGAAAGAGACATGATCAGGTGTTGTACACATTCAGAAGAAGTGATTGGAACGAGCACTGAAAATGCAACAATCAGGGCGTCAAGTAGCAGAGTGGTTAAGACGGGTTCCCCATGTTCAGAGGCCTCAGTCCTCGACACAGTTGTCCGGGGGTTCAATTCCACCCTGTGGACATTTGCCGAATGTCTCTTGCACCATCTCGCTCCCATTTCTACACACTATCCACTGTCAATAAAGGCCACTGTGGCCACAAAAACTTAAAAATAAAATAAAATAAAAATGCAACAATCTGCAGCACTAAATTCACATCAAGTAAGCCTAACAAACAAGTTAACATAGTTAACCAACTCTACAGCTGTAAGATAACCACAAATAATAACAGCGGTAACTTGTCACGCTGCACACTCTATTCACTCCTCATTGTCTGCACCGGTCCAATCAACCACACTTGATCCTACTCACCTCCGGCCTTTAAAACCCATCACTTCCTTTCACTCAGTGCCGGATCATTACTATATTGTCTTCCTGCCTCTCCGTTCCTGCCCGATGTCCAGTCTCTCCGTTCCTGCCGTTGTCCTCTTCACCATCATCATCACCACCTCCTTTAATAAACATCCTGCACCTTCCTTCAGCGTCTGCATTTGGGTCCATACTCCACACACACCCCTGACAGAATCATCCGGCCATAAGATGGACCCAGCACTCGCTAAGGAGATCGCTGACCTCCGCCAGGACCTCTGGTCCAACCTGGTGAAGCTTGCGGCCTCTCCTCACCTTCCTGTGCGCTTCTCCGATGCTGAGGAGATCCTCAAAGTGCTCCCTCACTTCCAGAGTGTCTTCTCTGCCCGGGATCTCGCCGATCTGCGGCGCGAGGCGGAGAGGATTCGCCAGGAGGCGTTGGACCAGATCACCGGTCCGCCCTCTCCGCCTCCACCATCTGGCCGCAGGCGACGGTCCCGTCTAGGGATGTTTAATAGGCTAGAGTTGGAGGACCTGAGTGGTCTTGGTGGTTGGTATTGTGACAACAGATCTTCAACATATTTTGGTGCTAAGCCATTCAATGATTTATAAACTAGTACAAGTATTTTGAAGTCTATTCTCTGAGCTACAGGGAGCCAGTGTAAGGACTTTAGAACTGGGGTGATGTGCTCTACTTTCCTGGTTCTAGTGAGGACGCGAGCGGCAGCGTTCTGGATCAGCTGCAGCTGTCTGATTGACTTTTTAGGCAGACCTGTGAAGACGCTGTTGCAGTAATCAATCCGACTAAAGATAAACGTATGGATGAGTTTTTCTAGGTCCTGTTGCAAAATCAGTCCTTTAATCCTAGAAATGTTCTTCAGGTGATAGAACGCTGACCTTGTTATTGCCTTTATGTGACCCTGGAGGTTCAGGTCTGAGTCCATTACTACACCTAGATTTCAGGCCTGATCAGTAGTTTCTAGCTGTATTAACTGAAGCTGTGTGCTGACTGTTGATCGTTCCTCTTTAGGTCCAAAAGTAATTACTTCTGTTTTGTTTCTGTTCAGCTGGAGAAAGTTATGACATTTGCTCGATGCATTTACTTAGGGTTTGGATGGGTTCAAAGTCACCTGGTGACATCGTAATGTAGAACTGAGTATCATCTGCATAGTTATGGTAGCTAATCTTATTTGTAGTTATAATCTTGCCTAGTGGGAGCATGTAGATATTAAATAAGAGGGGCCCCAGGATGGAGCCCTGGGGCACCCCACATGTGATTCCTGTTCATTCTGATTAAAAGTTTCCTATTAAAACAAAGAAGTCCCTGTTCTTTAGGTAAGACTCAAACCAGCCAAGTCCTGTACCAGAGTACGACCCAGCTCTCCAGTCGTTCCAATAATATATCATGATTCAATTCAATTCAATTCAAACAGCTTTTTCAATAATCTTACTGATGAATGGAAGATTGGAGATCGGCCTGTAGTTCTGCATTAACATGTTGTCCAGATTATTCTGTTTTAGCAGTGCCTTAATAACGGCTATTTTTTAAACCTGGGGGAAGAGACATGACAGGAGCGATTAATTCACTATTTGAATCAGATCAGACCCAAGGACAGGGAAAACTTTCTTAAGGAAAACTGTGGGTAGGATATCCAGACAGCAGGAGGAGGAGCTTAATTGGTTTATGATTTTTTTCAAGGTTCTAAATACACCATCAGAGCTACAATAAAATTGTTTATCAGAATATGTTAATGTGCTACGTCCAGTCAAGGTGCAGACCTGAACTTACTGAAAAATCTGTGGGTGGGGCTTGAAAATGAATGATCCTCATCCAGTTGGACAAAGCCTGAGCAATTTTGCTTAAAGAATGAATAAAATAATCAGTCTCTGAATATGGAAATCTGGTAGAGTCTTACCTGTCCATAGCTACAGTTACTGTATGCCCTAATTTCTGTTACTGTATCACATAAAGTCCCCAAAAACAGATTGAAGTTTGTGACAAAATGTGAAAACATAGTGCAAATATTTTACAAAGCAGTGTACAGTGCCCTTGTGGGTGTTTCAATCCTATACAGACACAGTTCAATACTAAAGTTGTCACAAATGTAAAACAAACAAGCTGGCTACAAAGAAAATGAAGAAAAAGGACAACCTTTATGATACTACTATACGTTTGGCATGAAGCTCCTCTTTTCAGCTCTGTTGATCGTCTTTGAGGTAGCTTTAGATGTGCTGCTATTTGTGCAGAGCAAGACCACTGAGACCACAAGCGAATCACTTTGTGACCCACATTCAGCAGACTTAAAAGTGCTGCTCGTTGCCAAGTTTAGCAGAGGGCAAAAGTACAACAGAGGGCACGGCTCTTTCATCAGGCAGCTCACCCTGAGTGTGCAGGCTACAAAAACACAAAGCGCCTAAATGTTTTATGAAGGTCAGAATAGCAACATCGAGCTTTCTCTACGTCTGCCTTGCTTCCTTTAAAAGCACAATTCTGTGTTTCCTGATTGTTGTTTTCAATTATTTGGACCTATCCTTGCTTCAAAAAGGTTAGTTTTAGTAAATAAGGAAAGCAATGGTCCATATACAGTAAGTACACTGATACAGTGTTGCAGGAGGTGCAATGCAAAGTGGGACAAATGGACACTGACATCTACAGCAGTGTTTGGGTTCTTTGACACAATATCTTTTTTTCAGTTTTCCTATTATGAGCAATCATCAAATTGTGAGAAATCCAGGTCATTTGTTGAGTGTGAGCAGAGAACAGCATACAAATACCAAAAGGAAAGATTTGGTTGCAGATAAACTGACAACATGGGGGAGTCTGTTTATTCATTATAATTTATATAACCCACCACGCAAGGCAATTTTATTTGTGTATCACACTTTCAACAGCAAGGTAATTCAAGGTGCCATTCACTGATTTATAAACTATTAAAAAATTTTTAAAGTCTATTCTTGTCATGCTGCCCTGTTCGTTCCCTCTCCTCATCATTGTCTTCCCAAAAAGACTACCTCAGGTTTACAACTACTACAAAATTCAGCACCACGTGTCCTGACGAAGACCAGGAGGCGGGAGCACATTACACCGGTCTTAAAATCATTGCATTGGCTCCCCGTATGTTTTAGGATCGATTTTAAGGTTCTTTTAATGGTTTTTAAGTGTCTTAATGGTCTTGGGCCTTATCTCTCTGAACTGCTTTGACCATATGAACCTTGGCGGTCTCTGCTCTCCTCTGGCAGCCGTCTCCTTGTCACCCCAAAAGTCAGGACACACACTCATGGTGAGGCGTCTTTCCACTATTATGGCTCTCACCTCTGGAACATGCTGCTGGAGAACCTCAGGGCCGTGGAGAACGTTCATGTTTTTAAGAGCAGGCTCAAGACTCACCTTTTTTAGCCTAGCTTTTAGCTGATTATTAATTAATTACTGTTTGTTTAATTGCTCTGCATGTTTTATATGATTATATTTTTATCATTGTTTTACTATTTAATCTTAGCACATTAATTTATTGTTTGTTTTTTTATATTTTAATTTATCTTAATCCCCGTTCCAGTGTTTCCTCTGTGGGAGCCCTCTGCCTCGGGAGCGGTGGTTGGCTGTAGCTGCCTGGGTGCTCTCCAGGTGGAGCTTGGGTGGAGGTGGTGGTCTATGCCTTGCCTCCATTGGGCGCCTGGTATCGGTGCCTCGGCTGCTGCTGTTAATCTACCGCTGCCGGTGTAGATGGCTCCTCTGATGGCGTTTCCTTGCATGGTTCATCTACACTCGGCTCAATTTCCTTTTTTATTGTTGCTTTTAACTGTGTGTGTGCATGGGAGTTGGGTTGGGGAGGGGGGGGGTATAACTGACCATGCTTTAAAATCTGTGGGGGAGGGAAGGGAATGGGGTTTATGTGTGGTCATTTTAATCTGTAAAGCACTTTGTGATGCAACTTCTTGTATGAACAGCACTTCATAAATAAAGTTTGATTTGATTGTCCTCACCTGTGTCTCTAATCATCCACATCTGATCCTCCTCACCTCTTTCCTTTATAACCCGTCACTGCCCCTCACTCAGCGCCCGATCATTATTGACTACTGTCAACCTCTCCATGGTGTGTTTCCCTGCCGTCCCCTTCCTGCTTGATGTCCTGCGCCTCCGTTCCTGTCATCATCATCATTCCACCAGCAGCACTTTAATAAACAGCCTTTTGCACTTTACCAGCTACTGCGATTGTGTCCATGCATTCCACCACAGTCCACCTGACAATTCTCTGAGCTACAGGGAGCCAGTGTAAGGACTTTAGAACTGGGGTGATGTGCTCTACTTTCCTGGTTCTAGTGAGGAACACGAGCAGCAGCGTTCTGGATCAGCTGCAGCTGTCTGATTGACTTTTTAGGCAGACCTGTGAAGACGCTGTTGCAGTAATCAATCCGACTAAAGATAAACGTATGGATGAATTTTTCTAGGTCCTGTTGCGACATCAGTCCTTTAATCCTAGAAATGTTCTTCAGGTGATAGAAGGCTGACCTTGTTATTGCCTTTATGTGACCCTGGAGGTTCAGGTCTGAGTCCATTACTACACCTAGATTTCAGGCCTGATCAGTAGTTTCTAGCTGTATTAACTGAAGCTGTGTGCTGACTGTTGATCGTTCCTATTTAGGTCCAAAAGTAATTACTTCTGTTTTGTTTCTGTTCAGCTGGAGAAAGTTATGGCACATCCATCCATTGATTTGCTGGATGCATGTACTTAGCGTTTGGATGGGTTCATGTCATCTGGTGACATCGTAATGTAAAGCTGAGTATTATCTGCATAGTTATGGTAGCAAATCTTATTGGTTGTTATAATCTGGGCTAGATTACCAACTCTCTTCCTTCTTAATGAGCCATCTGGTGCCTCTGTAAATCACTTGTTTTGCAAAAAACTGTTAATGTGACCCACTTTCGGATGTCTTTCAAATGGTTAGAAAAAACAATTCTCCATTCATGGCTTTAGTTTGTAAAGCATGAGAGGATAAAAGGTAAATGTCTCTTTGAGAAGCAAGAAAAGACAACAAACCAAAAGAAAATCTAAACTCAAAAATCTTCATGATTCTCTTCCTGAAAAGTGTTGTGATATGAAACACCAAACTGGCCTAAACTCTTAAAGTGAACAGGTTGCTTCATACTTTATTCAGCTCGACATCAATAAACCGAGCATGCCAAACACTGTAAAGTTGCTTCCAATGTCTACTCTTTTAGGAAAAGTTTGTTCTTCCTGAAACTGCTTGGAGTGACCTCTGTGAGCAAGTACACAAGTACCGACTCATAATCTGTGGAAGCAACATAAGTTAGCAGGAGTTTTTGGTGCTGTAAAATGAGAGTTTCTGACACAAAGTTTAGACTAAATGAAGGACAGAACAGGTGATGTAATAAATCAGCAGACTGCCAAACGTTGCAGAGTGATTCTTTCTAGACTAAAAACAGAATAGTACCAGTAAGAGATCCCCGTTCTTCCCACTCTTCTTTACCCGCTCATGACAGCAAATCACCTGAACCGCTGTGGTGTTCACTGAGGTGTTGACCAGACAAACACTTGATTTTTCTCCCATTACTGACAGAAGCTAGAGCTGGTCGACAGACATAAGATAATTAATTACACTCTCACAGATTCACAGTTAGGATTGCAAACACAGTGAGTGCAAACACACTCTTCTCTTCTCTCTTGCTACTCTTCTCTTCTCTCTTGCTCTCTCTGTCAGATGTTTAGTTACTTCCCTGCCTCCTTTAGTGATAATGGTAACTGTAATAAATGTAATATTTTTGTAGCTTTGGAGGCGAGGGTATCAGAATTAGAAGCACGGCTCCGCGCTGTTGAAAAACCAGCAGATAGCCGAAGCCCATTAGCCAGCGCGGAGCCAACAAGGATAGAACCCCCTAGCTGTCCTCCGGTAGAGCCCGCGCAGCCGGGACCTCTAGGCGGCTGGGTGACTGTACGTAGGAAGCATAGTTCTAGGACCCAGCCCCCGGGCCACCACCAACCGGTCCGCGTTTCTAACAGATTTTCCCCGCTCAGCGACACACCCGCTGAGAAGCCGGCCCTGGTAATTGGCAGCTCCATAGTCAGAAACGTGGCATTAGAGACACCATTGACCATAGTCAAATGCTTGCCAGGGGCCAGAACGGGCGACATCAAATCCAACCTGAAACTGCTGGCTAAAGATAAGCGTAAATACAGTAAGATTGTTATTCACGCTGGCGGTAATGACACCCGGTTACGCCAATCGGAGGTCACTAAAATTAGTGTTGCTTCGGTGTGTAAGTTTGCCAAAACAATGTCAGACTCGGTAATCTTTTCTGGTCCCCTGCCTGATCAGACCAGTGACGACATGTTTAGCCGCATGCTGTCATTCCATCAATGGTTGTCTAGGTGGTGTCCTGCAAACGATGTGGGCTACATTGATAACTGGAGAACTTTTTGGGGAAAACCTGGTCTGATCCGGAGAGACGGCATCCATCCCACTTTGGATGGAGCAGCTCTTCTTTCTAGGAATATGGCCGAATTTATTAATCCTCCAAAACACTGACAACCCAGGGTCCAGACCAGGAAGCAGAGTCGTAGTTTAACCCACCTCTCTGCTGCTTCTGTACTGTTACCTACCCATTACCCTATAGAAACAGTGTCTTGCCCACGGCCAAAATTAAATGGATTAAAAGTTAAGCCAACAAAAGCAAATTATGGAAATCTCATAAAAATAAATACAACTTTGACTGAAAATAAATCTATTAAATGTGGTTTTATTAAACATAAGATCTCTCTCCTCAAAGACTTTGTTAGTAAATGACTTGATTTGTGATAATCACATTGATTTCCTTTGTCTCACAGAAACCTGGTTGCAGCAGGAGGATTATGTCAGTATAAATGAGTCAACTCCTTCCAGTCATTTAAATTTTCACATTCCTAGAAATACTGGGCGAGGAGGAGGAGTTGCAGCCATTTTCCGTTCTGATTTACTAATTAGTCCCAGACCAATTGATAGCTACAGTTCTTTTGAGCATCTAACCCTTAATTTTCCTCATCCAAGTTGCAAAACATTAAGACCATTTTTGTTTGTGGTTTTGTATCGTCCACCAGGCCCTTACTCTCAATTCTTGGATCAGATCTCACATTTTTTATCTGATATAGTATTAAATACTGATAGGGTTATTATAGTGGGGGACTTCAATATTCATGTGGATACTGAAAGTGATAGCCTAAATGCAGCCTTTAATGCTATTTTAGACTCAATTGGCTTTACTCAAAAAGTACAGGGATCGACCCACTCAGGTAAACACACTTTGGACCTTGTACTGACATACGGTATTGAGTGTGAGGAAATAACAGTCCACCCACATAACCCGGTCCTGTCTGACCACTTCTTGATAACTTTTGAATTTACTTTAACTGACCATCTTAAATCTGAAAGAAAATTTCATTATAGTAGAACTTTATCAGACAATGCTGTAACAATTTTTAAAGAATCTGTACCATTCTTACTTTCCTCAGTGTCTCAGAGTAACACAGTGGATGGCAGCAATTCTATCTCTAACCCTTCAGAAATTGATGGTCTGGTTCACAGCGTTACGTCCTCATTGCGTTTGGCATTAGATAGTGTAGCCCCATTAAAAAAGAAAGTGGCTAGCCATAGGAGGCTGACTCCTTGGTTTAACGCAGAGTTGCGTACTTTAAAGCAGAATACTAGGAAGTTGGAGAGAAAATGGCGCTTTACACATCTAGAGGATTCCTATTTAACCTGGAATAACAGTCTACTGCTGTATAAAAACACCCTTCGACAAGCTAGAACAGCATATTTTTCATCATTAATAGAGGCGAATAAAAACAATCCTAGGTTTCTTTTTAGTACAGTTGCCAAACTTACAGAGTCATAGCTCTGTTGAGCAAACTATTCCCCCGGCTCTTAGCAGTGATGATTTTATGAGATTCTTCATAAATAAAATAAATTTTATTAAAAATAAAATCATTGGCACCCTCCCAAACATGATTACTTCTTCCTCAGTAAATGAGTCAGTATCGGAAAGAACTGTAGAACCTCAGTATTGCTTAGGCTGTTTTGATTCAGTCGAGCTTTCAGAATTATCAAAAATATTAGCCTCATCTAAATCTTCAACTTGTATTTTGGACCCAATCTCAACCAAATTATTTAAAGAAGTGTTCCATTTGGTTCCTGGCCCCATTTTGGATATGATGAATCTATCCTTAGTAAACGGATACGTACCACAGGAATTTAAAATAGCTGTAATTAAACCTTTACTCAAGAAACCTTCCCTTGATCAAGATGACTTAGTGAATTACAGACCTATATCTAACCTTCCTTTCTTATCCAAAGTCCTTGAGAAAATAGTTGCTAATTAAGTCTGTGAACATCTAAACAGTAACGAGCTGTTTGAAGAGTTTCAGTCAGGTTTTAGAGCTCATCATAGCACTGAAACAGCACTGGTGAAGGTTACTAATGATATTCTCATGGCCTCAGATAATGGACTGGTGTCTGTTCTGGTTTTGTTAGATCTCAGTGCTGCTTTTGACACAGTCGATCATAATATTCTCTTAGAAAGGCTTGAACATGTTGCAGGGATCAAAGGAACAGCACTAGGCTGGTTTAAATCATATTTGTCTGATAGATTCCAGTTTGTTCATCTAAATGATAAATCATCTTCACTCTCAAGGGTTACTTGTGGAGTTCCACAGGGTTCTGTCCTTGGACCAATTCTTTTCACCATATATATGCTTCCAATTGGTAGAATCATTAGACAGCATGGGATAAATTTCCACAGCTATGCCGATGATACACAACTATATTTATCCATAAATCCTGATGAACCCAGTCAGTTAGGTAGATTACAGGCATGTCTGGAAGACATTAAAGCATGGATGACCCTAAACTTTTTGCTTTTAAATTCTGACAAGACAGAAGTTGCTGTCTTTGGACCAGAAGTTCTTAAACAGAAACTGATTAGTCAATCACTTCATCTGGATGGCATTAAATTGTCCCCCAATAATAACGTAAAGAACCTCGGCATTATTTTTGACCAAGACTTGACATTTAAATCCCATATTAAACAGGTTTCTAGGATTTCTTTCTTTCACCTCCGGAATATTGCTAAAATTAGAAACATCCTGTCCAGGAGTGATGCTGAGAAACTAGTCCATGCATTTGTTACCTCAAGGCTGGACTACTGTAATTCTTTACTATCAGGAAGTCCACAAAATGCCATTAAAAGCCTTCAGTTGATCCAAAATGCGGCAGCAAGAGTTCTGATGAATATTAAAAAGAGAGATCACATTTCTCCTGTTTTAGCTTCCCTTCATTGGCTCCCTGTTAAATCCAGAATAGAATTTAAGATCCTTCTTCTTACATACAAAGCCCTTAATAATCAAGCTCCATCATACATCAGAGATCTAATTGTTCCATATGTTCCTAAAAGAGCACTTCGCTCTCAGACTGCAGGTTTACTTGTAGTTCCTAGGATCTCTAAAAGTAGAATGGGAGGCAGATCTTTTAGTTATCAGGCTCCTCTCCTGTGGAACCAGCTCCCAGCTTTAGTCCGTGAGGCAGACACTCTGTTTACTTTTAAGGCCAGGCTTAAAACTTTCCTTTTTGATAAAGCTTATAGTTAGAGTGGCTTAGGTCATCCTGAGCTATCTCTGTAGTTATGCTGCTATAGGCTTAGACTGCTGGAGGACAGACTTACCAATTTTCTTCACTCTGCTACTTCCTTTTCTCCTACGACTCTCCAGTTGTATTACAGTACATTCTGTTATTTCGACTGTTAACTTTGTTTTCTCTCAGTGTTTTTCTCCCCATCGAAGATACACCTGGTCTGGTATCCTGCTTGGCTGCAATGCCCTGTTGGACGGGGGTCATCGACTGGGATGATCCTCTCAGTAACTGAACATCCACTGTGTCCTGTTATCAACTTTTTACTTTCTGTAACATAGAAAGTTCTCTTATATCGGATCTTCTGTTCCTTCTGTGTTCTGCTCTGTCTTCTCAAACCCCCAGACGGTCGTGGCAGATGGCCGCTCCTACTAAGCCTGGTTCTGTTGGAGGTTTCTTCCTGTTAAAGGGGAGTTTTTCCTCTCCACTGTCGCTACATGCTTGCTCAGTATGAGGGATTGCTGAAGGATTGCTGTGGTTGGAAATCTGCCCAACCTCACGCCAATGACTGACGCAATCTGCTGGGATTCCTTAAATAGGAAACTTTTTAACTGATTGGAATGTTTGTATAATTGTATTGAAATGACTTCTTGTTAAGTGCCTTGAGATGACATCTGTTGTGAATTGGCGCTATATAAATAAACTGAATTTAATTGAATTGAGTTCAACACAAACAGTGGTCAGCATTCATTCGCACAGATCAATAAAACAATAGCAGTCATTATCCATGCCTCTGATGTATGCTCTTTCTGCGCAGATCCACTTTATCCAGAATTTGCTGACAGTCTTTATTCTGGGGTTTCTCTGAAAGAAAACGCTTCCAATGTCTGTCTCTCGATGATTCTGCTCCCACATGATGTTCTACCAACTTTCTTCTTTGCTAATGAATAATTATATAATACATAATTGTAATGTGAGGCCCTTTTCAATAGCAATCCAGTCTGTGATAGAATAAATGTGATTAAACACATGTTTCTTTAATGGCGTTTATAAACTCGATTCCTGGATTATGGTTAAACAAAAGAGCACTGAGTACATACATGTATTATGCGGAAATAATTGCAGAGCAGTAATTCAGAGCTCCTACCACTGAATGTATTACTGCTTAGAGATTAAATGAATGTTATAAAACAACTTTTTTACTAGCAGAAGAAATAAATGCAGTACTATTCATTTCAGTTCTTAGGACAGTGTTGCCATTTTTGTTGCTGACATTCTAGCATTAAAGCTTCAGACACAGTTTACTATCTTGCCTGTATACGCTCAAATATTAAATAAATGTGGGTTACATTGAGCTAAGTGTTACTAAATGAATGTTGGTTTTTTTGTTAAGATCAAGTCCTGTCGTGTCTTTGATGTACAAGTGTCATTTCTAATGTGCCCCCATTCTAAATAGTATGTGTATACTGGGATTGGTGGTGTAGAGATCACGCTGTTCGGCTGAGTCAGGACCTAGTTATGGTGTTGTGTGTGTGGGTATAAAGACAGACAGACAGAAAGATAATTTATATAATTATTATCAAAATAAATAACAAAGTAAATCCTATTTCAGATGTATGCTGAGGTGAATAATAAACTCTTTATGGAGAAGCTCGTGGTGGTCAGAGGGCCCGGTGGCGCCAATGTTTGGCAGCATTGCTTCTGTCAGTGTGCCCCAGGGCAGCAGTGGCTACAATGTAGCTTGCCATCACCAGTGTGTGAATGGGTGAATGACTGATTGTAGTATGAAGCGCTTTGGGGTCCTTAATGACTAAATAAAGCGCTATAGGGCAGGGCATTTACCATTTATTGGGGTTGAACATTACATTTAGTCATACCAAACATTTTCCGAACAGCCCTTTTGGTTTGGTACACATGTACTGAACGAATACAGCATTGTTTTTAACCAGTACACATGTGGACACACTTTAATCTTCTCCTAGTGGCCGGTCAATGACGGGGATCTGTCCATGCCACCCCCCTCCTGATGCCTTAGGTGTTATTTGGCCCTTCTATTCTTCCTCCCTAGCCTCAGCCAAAAGTTGCCCTTCTCTCCCTTCTCCGCCAGTTTTTGATGGCTTTCTGATGGCTGCCTCTGTGCATTCCATATCGAGGAGGAGGCGAACAGTTGAAGACCCAACAAAGTCCCTGCCTCCCACTTCGATAGGGGATGTGATGGCTTTCCAGCAAGCCAGGTCTGTGTCTTTGGAATGCTTCTTTTCATTGGGAGCCTCCGAGCCCTTCTCCCATGGGAGTGTGAGCTCCACCATCAGGATGATCTTACATGGCTCTGACCACGTGAACAGGTCTGGCTGGAGTGAAGCATCTGCAATCTCCCTGAGGAACTGGAGCTCCCTCCCCAGGTCGACCCTCATGGTCCCATCACTGGCCATGTGAGAGGACCTTTGGTGTTATTTTCTGGCAAGGAATTATGATGTTCTCTCCTGCCCTTTCAAACAGGATCAGACATCTCTCTGGAGCAGCAGATCTGCAGCAGATCTTCACACACCGGTGATGGCTATTAGCCTCCTGTCTGCATGACTCTGCCACCTTTGCCAGCTTCCTCAACACCAGATCATGTCACCAAATGTATAGGCCTTGGGATGAAGCTGTCCTGCAGTGAGACACGACATGCTGGAGGCATATTTGATGGCTGATCCAGAACGCTGCTGCTCGTCGTCCACACTAGAACCAGGAAAGTAGAGCACATCACCCCAGTTCTAAAGTCACATGTCTGCCTAAAAAGTCTATCAGACAGCTGCAGCTGATCCAGAACACTACTGCTCTCGTCCACACTAGAACCAGGAAAGTAGAGCACATCACCCCAGTTCTAAAGTCCTTACACTGGCTCTCTGTAGCTCAGATAATAGACTCCAAAACTCTTTTACTAGTTTATACATCACTGAATAGCTGTTGTGCCACAGATAGGTAGGTTTTGGCTATGAATAATTATGAATAATTGCTTAGGGCAATTATTAATCTGATTAATAATTTTATGTAAAGATTACCAAATTTAGGGGCACCATCCTGGTGGATTACAGGAACATATATATATATATATATATATATATATATATATATATATATATATATATATATATATATATATATATATATATATATATATATATATATAGCCAAATTGTTCAGTCTCAGTTTATGTTTACCAGCCTGATAAGGCTGAGATAATTAAACAATAGATGAAGGAATAAGTTCTTACGCTGTGGAGATTAATTGTACGCATCACTCCAAGTAATCCCAGACAACTTCTCTTTAAGTTACTTTATTTAGAAAATCCCATCTATTCTAAAGCATGCAAAAACTACTACAGATCTTAGAAAACAATAATAGGTGAACATTAAACACAATTACATGAAATGAATCAGCCAGAACAGCTGAGGGGGGCCCTCACTCCAGGGGGCTCAAATCACAGATAGCCTAGGAGACAAAGTCATAAATCTCAGTTCTGTGCCAAGATGGAGGGGGGCACATGTAGTGTAAGGAGACAAAGGGCCATAAACTAGCTTTGGCTAAAATGGACAGAGCACATGGGCTGAAGCGTCCATGTGGAAGGCCTCAAAGAGAATGGAGTTAAACTTTTCAGCTAAAACCAGCTAAGACAGGCCGGACCGAGCCCGTCTCTGCCGACGGTGATCAGGGAGAGAGAGAGAGGAAGGAAAAAGAAAGAAAGGCGTGATCTGCTCAGGTTGAAACAAATAGTTTCAAACACAGCAATTACAGCTCAAACTTATGCGTGTGGCGACGCAAAAATGAGCAAAGAGGTACAGCGCTTAAAAACACTTTAAACCAACAATGAACGAGATCTAACTCGTTAAAACTCTATTTTCTCTGTTTATCTCCGCCCAGACACAATATTAGTATAAATGAACCGGTTCAGTCCTACTTTGCCTTGAAGGAGGTCCAGTCCACTGGAGGAGAGCAAATTGTGTCCATGGTTGAGCAAGAAAAGGAAGAGTTATAAAAAAAAGACCTGTACAGGATTTAAGGACTGTGTGGCCCAAATGCAGGCCGGGCTTGCAGGTCAACGTCTAACGAACTGTCTTGGAAGAGTTCTTATATCGTGCACCCTGGTTACGCAAACGGGGTGAGCACTTCGAAGCTTTGAAATGAGTTTTTCCCGGTCCAGCAAGTCAGAACAAAAGAGAATCTTCACCGGTGAGGTGTCCTCTGTTCAGCAGCAGTTCATCCAAGAACTTCTGGCTTGAGAACAGTTTGAAAATGGGCCCGACTACTCTTTATAGCCCCTTTGGCTGTGATGTCATCGCCGATATCACCATGGGTGGTCACGGACCAATAGGAGTGTGTTGGGGGTCACTGCTAGGATTGCTGGGAAATGTGGTCTTCCAACAGTCTGTTCAGTTCATCTTATGAGAAATGCAATCACAATATAGCTTAGCATCAAAGTATGTGGGAGACTTTTTGCCATTACACCAACCCCCCAGACAACTCAGGTCTCCCAACTCCAGTCTACTAATCATCCCTGGAATTAAACCAGGGATGTAGAAGCAGCTTTCCATTTCTGTGCTCCTCTTTTCTGGAACAAACTTCCAGAAAACTGCAAAGCTGCTGAAACACTGAGGTCCTTTAAATCAAAGCTAAACCATCTGTTTGGAGCTGCCTTTGACTAACTGATTAATAATAGCTTTAATTTCATATGTTTTAATGTGTCTTATGTTGTGTCTCTCTAATGTTATGTTTTTTGCTATTACTGTTGGTTTATTACTGCTTTTATTTCATCCCCTGATCACCCAAAGCACTTTGAATTACCTTCTTGTTGAAAGTGTGCTATATAAATAAAGTTGCATTGTATTGCATTGCTGGTACTGCAAAGGGGACAGATCTCTTCAGCACCAAGCATCTGGTGAAGGTCTCTGGGATAAGGTAGGGTGTCATAGGTTGATCTGATCAGGAAGCTCAGCCTGGCTTGGTGAATCTTCTACAGATCAGACCATGACAAGGGCCTGTCTGTGACACCCTCCCATGTTGTCCAGCCTCCCTGTCAGGTCTGAGACATCGCTTTGATTTTAAGGCGCTCCTGCTGAGTCCCTCCACTTCTGCCTCCACCATGACTTTCCGTTCTTCCTTGGAGGCCTTTGACCTGAAGAGAGGGGTCTCGCTCCTACCAAGGCCTGCTCAACCTTCATGGACACTGCCAATTACCTGGCAGTGTTTCAACCTCCTAATTGCCATGTCGAGCTCTTCCGGGGCAATACACATGGCTTTCTACTTCCTCCCTGTTTGTATCTGGGAGCCAACTGTTCTGCTCAGTGGATTCCTTCAGCTCCACCATCCGAGCCTTCCCATTCTTTTATCCTAGGCAAGGCAAGGCAATTTTATTTGTATAGCAACACTTTCAACAACAAGGTAACTTGCCTTCCCTGAAAGCCAGCATCTCACAGATTCTAAAGCTGCAAGTTTCATTACACTACTTGCAAATTTCAGTAAATGAGCAGCAAAATAAGCCCAAAAATACTTGCAGCATTTGAAAAACAAGAGCAGAAATTCTTCCCTACCTTTGTTTTTTCCTTGCTGAAAAGAATCATCCAAAGAATAAACCACGATATGACTGTATTTCCAGAATAACTAAAATACCCAGTGTGCATTTAGAAAATAAAAAGTGAAAAATCATAATCCTTTGCCATTATTTTTAACATTTGATTCGAGGAGGCTCAACCTTGTCGGTCATGTGCATTGTAAACTTTCTCCATGTAAACATTTGCTTTGTCCAATCTGCTTCATAGTTCTGATGTTACCGTGATTCTATAGGAGCTTACGATTCCAACCATATGTTAATCATCCAAATCGGCCAATAGAAACTGGAATTACAGGTCTGCATATTTCTAAAAACAGATATTTTGTTTAGCACGGGGGCACGCCCTGCTGCTGTTACGCGCAGGTGATCAGATGAGCAGGTGAGAGTGAACGATTCAGCTTCGATTGTTCTGTTTGCGTTCGAAAAATGGCGCTTCAAGAGAAGAGAATCATCACTGACGAAGCCTGATTATTTGGAATGATAGTTCATTGGAGGTTTGTGTTGAGGACGCGTCATCAGAAGAGGAGAACCTGATTTTTACCAGAGGAAGAAAGGGATGTCCCAACTAGCTAGTGCTAATGCTTTTTCTCTGTCAGTCTTTTTATATGATGTTTTTTTCTAATTGTGTTCTTAGATGTTTGTATATATACAATTTTTGTAACTATTTTGATCAAATCTTTTGTGTGTGTGTGAGAAAGAGAGAGATAAGGGAATTTATGCCTGGATATTTGTGTAGATATGTGAATATAGATGGGTGTAAAAATATATTTGTGGGTTGTATTTGTAGTATCTGTATATTCTTTTCTAATTCTTTTTCTGTCAATATTCTTTTAGTCACCTCTGCATTCATCCTTAGCTTACTCATCAACGCCTCACCATGCGTCAGATGTGTATGCCTATATTAATAATTTCTCTAATAATTTTTCTGTTATCTTGTTTTAGTGAGGATGAAGACTAAATACCTCCAAGGCCTTCAACTCCTGCGCAGCCAACCAAGATGGCAAAAATGGGGAAAGCTAAGGCAAAAGGCTGTCCAAAGAGGTCTGCTGACACTCCAGTGGGTGGAGATGTGTGGTGCCACAGACATAAGGAGGACAGCACTCCTGAGTCTTTAAGTTTCATGCCCACGAGGCCACTGCACCCTACATTTCACCAAACAGCAGCATGGTCACCCTCTCTCTCTTCCAGGTCTTCTTCAGTTCATCTGTAATTTGGACAATTTTAGACAATACTAATACTACAAAAAGGAAAGAGACTGGCAGAAAATTCCTTTGGACTCCCCTTACTGTAACAGACTTATGTGTTTTCCTATCTATCATTATTTACACCGGACTTGTAAATGTGCACCACAGGGCTGACTACTGGAGGGGTGAGTGGCCATATAATTTAAAATGATCCCGTAACAGTATGCAGAGAAACCAGTTTGAGGCAATCTTGTGGTCATTGCACCTCAGCTTTGTGAATGATGACAATGACAATGAAAAGAAAAAAACACCCCTGATTACGATCGTCTGTACAAAATCATGCCACTCTACGATCATATTGTTACTGCATGCAAAGAACATTACCATCCATATAAGAACATTTGCGTTGATAAGAGGAAGGGGTTGTGGACAGTTTTGTTATCAATTTCATATGTATATTTCACAGTTTTGTCGTATTTGGAATTTGAATAAATGTTCCTCAGTCAAGCCTAACTCTGTGTTATTTAAATAGGGTGATAAATATGTAGGGTATTTTACCCAAAAAATATAAAAAACAGTTTGTTTTAGGTATATAATTGAACTTGAATACAATCAGTAGATCAGGAGTTGAGAAATTGAAACATTCACTGTTTGTGCCAAATTGTGCCGAAATGTGCCGAACTGCCAAACTGCAAAAACACCTAGCTATTTTTTCACTAAAGCCTCTGTGACTTTGCTCTACTTAACTTCATCAACATGAATCTTGGTACAGGTAATCTCCACATGTTGGTTTATGATTTTCTGTAGTTTATATTCCACTGGAGCATATTTTCAATGGTATTATATACTGTAACATGAGAAAAAAATAGGCGTGAATAAAGAATCTTGTAATTTGTTCCAGCTAAAATGACTTTGGCACAGTAACACTGGCCAATTACATCTAGCACTGTAATTTTTACACCTGATTAAATCTCACAAACATTGGCTTCATTTTGATACCAAGATTGTTTACACAGAGTTTGTTTTTACAGAGAAAAACTAAATTAATGTTGTCCATGTCCTATTCGAGCTAGGAGCTTGGAAAGACCCTGGAGAGACCCTGGGGCTTAAGAGGTTAATATTGGACAACTCTGAGCATCCTCTTCATGAGACAAGCCTTTTACAGGATGTCTTCAGTCAGAGGTTTAATCAGTTTTGCTGCAACACAGACTGCTACAGGAGTGTTGGTGCTCCATATTCCACAAATGAACTGAACAGACAGTTGGACTGCTGGAAGTCATTTTCCCCAGATGGACTGAGCAGACCACATTTCCCAGCAATCCTAGCGGTGACCCCCAACACACTCCGATTGGTCTGTGGCCACAAATGGTGATAACTATAACATCACGGCCAAAGGGCTATAAGAAGGGTGGTGGCGGCCATTTCAAACTGTTCTCAGCAGAACTTCTGCTACACAGAGGACATTTCACCGGTGAAGATTCTCTTTTGTTCTGACCCGCTGGACCGGGAAGAACTCTCATTTCAATGCTTCGGAGTGCCCATCCTGTTTGTCTATCCAGTTTGGGCGATATCAGGACTGTTCCGAGACAGTTTGTTATGACATCGAACTGCAATCCGTCCGTCATTCAGTTGGGACCTAAGGTCCAAAAAATCTTGCGGAGGTTTCCTAACTCTCCTTTTCTTGCTCAACTACTGACACATTTTGCTCACCTCTTCGTGGACTGGACCTCCCTCAAAGCAAAGTAGGACTGAACCGGTTCATTTATGCCAATCTTGTGTCTGGGCAGATAAATAGGGAAAATAGAGTTTTTTTTAACGAGTTAGATCTCGTTCATTGTTGGTTTAAAGTGTTTTTAAGCGCTGAATCTGTTGGCTCATTTAGCGTCGCCACACGCATAAGTTTGAGCTGCATTTGCTGTTTTTTAAATAGTTTTTTATCCTGAGCGAATCCCACACTTTCTTTTCTTCTCTTTTCCTCGCTCTTTCCTTCTCACTGATCACCTGGTTGGCAGACTCGAGCTCGGTCCAACCTGCTATAGCTGGTCTTTTAGCTAAAAGATTAACTCCATGGTTCCTTTGTCTGTAAGGGGCTGTTTACACGACAATGTTTTTCAGCAAAACGGAGGTTTTTCTCTCCGATTCGGTCTCTCGTTTACACGACCATGGGAAAACGGGGGGACGAAAACGCATCTTTAGGAAAACGGCTTCCAGAGTGGAGACGTGAGTGATACGTTGTCATGTAAACGCAAGCCGGAGACTTTTGAAAACGATGACGTCACAGCCCGCCGCGTACGGACATGTTGCACTTGCGCACTCTGCCTTTCTATAGAAAAACAACAATGGCGGATCCAGGTATGGCGTTACTACTGAAGTTATTTGGTCTCTGTAAGCAAAACTTAGAAGATCATCAGGCTTCTATGCGATCGCCAACGGAAACGCATACAGTACTTGCGTCAAATAATTAATACGCCTTTATTTAAGCGGAGAACTACAAGAAGAGCACCATTGTTAGTTATCATGAAATGTTTCTTTTCCGGGTTGTGAGGGTTAAACCTTGGAACACTGCATACACGGGGCACACTGCCATCTAAAGGCCGGGCATATGTACTACATCGTTTTCCATCGCGCGCCCTGTAGTGTAAACGCAGTGCGTTTTCACCCGCGTATTCAAGCAAAAACGGCAATGTTGTCGTGTAAACAGCCCTTCAGTTAAAGCTATGGCCGCCATCTTGGCACAGAACTAAGTTTTATGGCCCTTTGTCTCCTTACACTCCATGTGCTGTTCTCCCAGAGCTAAGATTATGACCATTTATCTCACAGGCTATCTGTGACTTGAGTCCCCTGGAGTGAGGGCCCCCTCCCTTCTGAACAAAACCTCAGTTCCCTGTTTTTCCCTGATCCACTTCGCGTTAATTGTGTTCAATTTTCACATATTATTGTTTTCTAAGATCTGTAATAATTAGTTGCATGCTTTAGAAAAGATGGGAACTATTGACAAAAACGTTCTTAATAAATTCCCCTTAGCTTAAAGAGAAGTGGTCTGTGTTTAAATGGTGTTTATGTACAACTATTGTCCACAACGCGTGAATTTACACCTTCAAGAAGAGACTGGATGTCTGGTCTCTTCTAATAGAAAAGTGGTGCCCCGAATATTAATAAATTAAACATGAACATCATCAATAATTATATTAGTATTAAATTATTGATCATAATTATTGATGGTTTTGTAAACCAGGCAAAAAAGTCGCTCAATTTGTGTCACAACAGGAGATCCTTCCTGCCCGCAGCCATCAGGTTCTACAACAACGCCTTGAAGAATTAAATGGGATGAGGGTTAGGGTTAGGGTTAGGGTTAGATCAACAACTCTTAAATTCGCTCTGTGATCAATAAAGTTTTTTTTTAATTTGATTAATTCCTTCTGAACAATAGAGGAATTATTTCTATATCAATACCATGATGCGAGCGCAGATGGTTAGACACCGAACCTTTACACAACTCCCCGGTTCCCACTGTTTACAGTTATCTTGCAGCTGCAGAGTTGGTTAGCTATGTCAGCTTGTTTGTTAGCCAAGGCTTACCTGATGTGAAATGATCGCTGCAGATTGTTGCATTTTTAATAATCTGCTTGCTCCAATTGCTTCTTCTGAAAGCACAACCAAAGACGTATTTTGTTTGCCTTGAAAGGGGTAAGTCAATAGAATAAAACTTGCCCGTTTTGTTATTATTATCAAAGCAATTTGAGCCTGCAGCACAGCAGACAACACGCCCAGCAGAGCAGAGAATGATGTAGACTGATGATATCTATGGTCCGCAACTGAGAAGAGACGTTCCCATGGAACCACAGATGCAGTTTGGGTCTGCCACGCTGTTTACATGACGAGCGAGCACTGAAAGCAGGATGGGTTGATTTGTGGGATAAACAGGGCGGGTCAAGACTTTCTGTGTATCAACACAGACCAGCATTCAACACATTCAGAGGGTTATTTGCTGACATGACCTAGGCCCCGCTTGGGCCCCCCATTCACTCAACATGTCTTGTACGATCAGCATGAGGACAGTCTAAATACAGCAGTTGGATTGTAACCAGCTACATATCCTTGTTGTTTTGTCGAACTTACAAGAAGGGTCAAAGTGCACACTGAGTAGCTGTTTTTATAGAACAACATATTTACTAGGCCAGTGCTAGTGCAGATAACCAATTTATGAGGTTTGTGATTCTATATACAGTGTTCTGATCGCTCAGTGCATAACAATGTGTTTGGACACAGGCTGCCAGGTTGCAGGGTTTTTTTAAACTGTGATTATTTGACCACACTTCGGTCTCAGCTCACTACCCAGTGATGCATTCCAGCTCTAACCTTATATAACGCACTGCTCGCACCTTTCACGTATAGGTCTGCTTAAAACATCAAATGTAAATTCTGCAGCTCAACACAGAGTGGGCACCTGTTTTGTAAATCCCTCCTTTCTGCAATCACTAGTTCTGCTCCTGCAGTGTGATATTAGATTGACAATGAATCAGTGTTCATCTTGTCTCGGCCATGCAGCTGCACTGCAGCCTCGTGCTGTGTTCAGACATATGGGTACAAAGAGGTAGACTGTCTCCTATCACACTTATGCTCATTCTCGGTGCCTGCTAAAGAACTAACACATTCCAAATCCGTGAAAAGCACAGTCATGCTTTTAGTGCTACTGGTTTATTTGGTTCATGCATCATGTCCAAGGAATTAGTTTTTCCTATCTTGTCCTTACTTTTAAACATCTCAACCCTGTGACCAGATGATTTGAAAATGTTTGCCAGTCTATCACTTATCTCCATTGGTTGATATATAATCAAAAATTTTTGTGACCCACCTAAGGAAAATGACAAGTTACATATTGGTGAGCATCAGAGCTGTGGTCTCGAGTCACATGGCTTGGACTCAAGTCAGACTTGGCTCATTCATTTTATGACTTTAAACTTTACTTGAAAAAAATCTTTAAAGACTTTTACTTGACTTAGACTTTTACACCAATGGATATTTTCCCCTAAAATCTAAAGTTTAAAACATCTATGTTTTTCAAAATTGCACACTGTTACGTCATTTTACTCATCCCGTCTTAACAAACGGAGATAGTCTTTCTGCATGCATGTGTGCAAGAGCTGCAGAACAGCCAATCAAATGTCCAGATTAACAAAAAAGCCAGCCTAACCCTCTGTTTCTCTATACAGCACTGCAGCCAAAGACAATAATGCTCCTAAGAGTTTCTTTTCTACGAAGTAGTTGACTATAAAATGCAGTACAATATGTAAAACATGCAAGAAGAGAATCACAGATGACGGTTGAACAACGTCCAACTTCTTTCAACATTTGAAGTTCCATAAAGAACCGTAGGTAGTACATTTTTGTGCTATGAGCAAAAGTTCCCTGGCCCATGTTGATGATACCGTTTGGCTTTAACGTATATGCTATTTTTGTCATGCTAAGTTAAATCTGGTTTTCTGAGCGCATTGTAGAATAACGGCCAGCTCACGGTGGATGGTATAAAGAGGTCTGTTTTAGAAACCGGCTTCTTTATATGACCTCAGGGAAGAGATATTTTCTCTTTCTACTCCCCATCATAATGCTGAAACGGGTCAAGTTCCAACAAAGGATGACTTATATGTTTGGAGACATCTGTGTACGGAAGTATATTGAGAATAAATAGTTTACTGCAGTCAATGCATTGAGTCTTGGGTTTAAGTTACATAACCTTAATATGGTCTTATTCTTCTGTCCATCACACATATCACTCATTTATGTCAATACCTCACATAAAATACTCTGAGTGATCTGATTTTATTAGAGGTTGTTTATTTGGTAATGCCAGTTTTGTTGAGAGGAATGCTGAACTTTGCTTATTAGAACTGTTTGCAGAGTTTTGAGGAAAGTGTTCCCCTTAGCATTCTTGCGTTCCGTGGTCGGGATGTCAAATGCGCCTCTTTTAGTGACACCCTCTCTGTGATCATATACATATTAGACATCACTGGAAAGCTAAGATTCTTGTGATTCAAATGATGAATGCCAATCAAGGATACAATCATAACTATAGACACAGCAAACGATTTTACAAAACCACTCAGAAAGCAGAATAATGTCAAATTATTCTCCGCCAATAAAATAGTTAGTCCTCAACAAGTCTGACGTCCACAATGCAACATTATCTGATACTCAAAAACGTTTTTATTTCCTTCCTTACGTGTCATAGTTCCATTAGCATACTCAATAATAGTATAAAAATAACACCATGCCCTTCTTCTTCTGATCTTATGGCGGTTGGCAAACAACTTGAGGTGCACTACTGCCATTTTCTGGACTGGAGTGAGGACCGGAATAGTTTTAATTTCCATATTCTTAAGTAAATACCTGTGACACTTAAAAATATAAATATAATCCTTAAAATTACATCACCTGTACTCTTTTGTAAAATCTCTTTAATCCTTAATTTGTGAAATGATAGTTTAAATAAATACTATTCTTATTAGCTAAGTTTGATTAAACTGTAAAACATAGAGGTGCAAGTTCAGAACTACTTTTTGTAAATGTTCTAAGTTTAGTTGCCCTTGTTTTACCCATCCATCCATCCATCCATTTTCTTCCGCTTATCTGGGGTCGGGTCGCGGGGGCAGCAGCTTAAGCAAGGACACCCAGATTTCCCTCTCCCCAGCCACTTGTTCCAGCTCCTCAGGAGGAATCCCAAGGCGCTCCCAGGCCAGCCGAGAAACATAGTCCCTCCAGTGTGTCCTAGGCCTTCCCCTGGGCATCCTCCCGGTGGGACGTGCCTGAAACACCTCACCAGGGAGGCGTCCAGGAGGCACCCTGACCAGATGCCCGAGCCACCTCAACTGACTCCTCTCGATGTGGAGGAGCAGCGGTTCTACTCTGAACCCATTCCGGATGACTGAGCTTCTCACCCTATCGCTAAGGGAAAGCCCAGAAACTCTACGGAGGAAACTCATTTCAGCCGCTTGTATCCGTGATCTCGTTCTTTCGGTCACCACCCAAAGTTCGTGACCATAGATGAGGGTAGGAACGTAGATCGACCTTTCGGCTCAGCGCTCTCTTCACCACGACAGACCGTACAGCGCCCGCATAACTGCAGATGCCCTACCAATCCGTCCATCGATCTCCCGCTCCATTTTTCCCTCATTCGTGAACAAGACCCCCAGATACTTAAACTCCTCCACTTGGGGAAGGACTTCATCCCCGACCCGGAGAGGGCACCCCACCCTTTTCCGGCTCAAGACCATGGCCTCAAATTTGGAGGTGCTGACCTTCATTGCAGATCTTCATTGCAGCCGCTTCACACCCGGCTGCGAACCTCTCCAGTGAAAGCTCTAGATCATGTTCCGATGAAGCCAACAGGACCACGTCAACTGCAAAAAGCAGACACCCAATCCTGAGGCCACCGAAACGGATCCCCTCAACACCTTGGCTGCGCCTAGAAATCCTGTCAATAAAAGTTATGAACAGGATCGGTGACATAGGGCAACCTTGGCGGAGTCCAACTCTCACCGGAAACAAGCCCGACTTACTGCCAGCAATGCAAACCAAACTCTGGCACAGTTCGTACAGGGACCTAACAGCCCATATCAAGGGGCCCGATACCCCATACTCCCGGAGCACCCCCCACAGGGCTCCCCAAGGGACACGGTCGAACGCCTTCTCCAAGTCCACAAAACACATGTAGACCTGTTGGGTGAACTCCCACGCACCCTCCATGACCCTGTTGAGGTTGTAGAGCTGGTCCAGTGTTCCACGGCCAGGACGAAAACCGCATTGTTCCTCCTGGATCCGAGGTTTGACAATCCGTCGGACCCTCCTCTCCGGAACCCCTGAATAGACCTTACCAGGGAGGCTCAGAAGTGTGATCCCCCTGTAGTTGGAACACACTCTGTGGTCCCCGTTTTTAAACAGGGGGACCACCACCCCGGTCTGCCTATCCAAGGGAACTGCCCCCGATGTCCACGCAATATTGCTGAGCCGCGTTAACCAACACAGCCTCACAACATCCAGGTGAATCTCATTCACCCCCGGAGCCTTGCCACCGAGGAGCTTTTTAACGACCTCGGTGACCTCAGCACCAGAGATTGGAGAGCCTGACCCAAAGTCCCCAAACCCTGCTTCTAGATTGGAAGCCGTGCAGGTTGGATTGAGGAGGTCTTCGAAGTATTCCATCCACCGAACCAAAGCGTCCCGCATCGAGGTCAGCAGCACACCATCCCCACTGTAAACAGTGTTGGTGGCAGACCGCTTCCCCCCCCCGAGACGCCAGATGGTGGACCAGAATCGCTTCAAAGCCGTACGAAAGTCGTTCTCCATTGCCTCTCCAAACTCCTCCCACGTTTTTGCCTCCGCGACCATCTGAGCCGCACTCCACTTGGCTAATCAGTACCTATCAGCTGCTTCAGGGGTCCCACAAGCCAAAAAGACCCGTTAGGAATCCTTCTTCAGCCTGACAGCATCCCTTATCGCCAGTGTCCACCAGCGGGTTCGGGGGTTGCCGCCGCGACAGGCACCGACCACCTTGCGGCCACAGCTCCGGTCAGCCACCTTGACAATGGAGGCGTGGAACATGGTCCCCTCAGACTCAATGTCCCCCGCCTCCCCCGGGACGTGTTCGAAGTTCTGCCGGAGGTGTGAGTTGAAGCTCCTTCTGACAGGAGACTCTGCCAGATGTTCCCAGCAGACCGGAGCTATGGCCGCAAGGTGGTCGGTGCCTGTCGCGGCGGCAGCCCCCGAACCCGCTGGTGGACACTGGCGATAAGGGATGCTGTCAGGCTGAAGAAGGATTCCTAACGGGTCTTTTTGGCTTTTGAATTTGGAGGTGCTGACCTTCATTGCAGATCTTCATTGCAGCCGCTTCACACCCGGCTGCGAACCGCTCCAGTGAAAGCTGTAGATCATGTCCCGATGAAGCCAACAGGACCACGTCATCTGCAAAAAGCAGACACCCGATCCTGAGGCCACCTCAACACCTTGGCTGCGCCTAGAAATCCACCTGTGAGGTGTGAGTTGAAGCTCCTTCTGACAGGAGACTCTGCCAGACGTTCCCAGCAGACCCTCACAACACGTTTGGGCCTTCCAGGTCTGTCCGGCGTCCTCCCCCACCATCGGAGCCGACTCATCACCAGGTAGTGGTCAGTGGACAGCTGATCCCCTCTCTTCACCCGAGTGTCCAAAACATGAGGCCGCAAATCGGATGAGACGTCAACCAAGTCGATTATCGAGCTGTGGCCTAGGGTGTCCTTGTGCCAAGTGCACATATGGACACCTTTATGCTTGAACATGGTGTTTGTTATGGACAATCCATGATGAGCACAGAAGTCCAATAACAAGACACCACTCGGGTTCAGATCGGGGGGGCCATTTCGCCCAACCACACCCCTCCAGGTCTCACTGTCATTGTCCACGTGAGCGTTGAAGTCCCCCAGCAGAACAAGGGAGTCCCCGGGAGGAGCACTCTCCAGCACCCCCTCCAAAGATTCCAAAAAGGGTGGGTAATCTGATCTGCCATTTGACGCGTAAGCACAAACAACAGTCAGGACCCGTCCCCCCACCCTCCAGGGTGGGGGGACGGGTCCTGGAGGGAGGCTACCCTCTCGTTCACCGGGGTAAACCCCAACGTACAGGTGCCGAGATGGGGGGCAACAAGTATGCCCACCCCAGCTCGTCGCCTCTCAGCGGGGGCAACTCCAGAGTGGAAGAGAGTCCAACCCATCCCGAGGAGACGGGTTCCAGAGCCAGAGCCGTGCATCGAGGTGAGTCCGACGATGTCCAGTCGAAACCTCTCAACCTCGCACACCAGCTTCAGCTCCTTCCCCACCAGAGAGGTGACGTTCCACGTCCCGAGAGCCAGCTTCTGCAGCCGAGGATTGGACCGCTTAGGTCCCCACCTTCGGCCGCCGCCCATCCTGCACAGCACCCGACCCCTATGGCCCCTCCCACAGGTGGTGAGTTCATGGGAAGGGGGACCCATGTAACCACTTCGGGCTAAGCCAGGCGCTAGCCAATGTGCCCCGCCTCCAGGCCTGGCTCCAGAGGGGGGCCCGGGTGACCCGCCTCCAGGTGAGGGAAAACTGAATCCATTTGTCTTGTTCATCATAGGGGTCTTTTGGGCTGCACTTTGTCTGATCCCTCACCTAGAACCAAATTTCCATGGGTGACCCTACCAGGACCAAAAAGCCCCCGACAACATAGCTCCAAGGATCATTGGGACACCCAAACCCCTCCACCACGATAAGGTAGCAGCCCAGGGAGGGGGCTGCCACCCAAGTTCAGAACTACTTTTTGTAAATGTTCTAAGATTAGTTGCACTTGTTTTATCAGGGGTTAAAATAAATACAGATAAAAAAACACATGGTTTATGATTTACATTGAACATATGATTGCAACATTGTTTCTAAAAAAATGACTTGAAATTTGAAGTTTCAGACATTGGACTTGACTTGAAACTTGAGGATAATGACCTGAGACTTACTTAAGAGATACAAAACAGTGACTTGGTGACCGTAAACTCTAGAACTGTGCTGCTCATGGTGGCAGCATGTTGGAGTAGCTCAATAAACATAACAACAAATACTCATTAACAGGTGTTTTAAAAGACATACAGATCACTAATCAGAGAATTCATCTTGGTTTGTTTTCACAAATGTTTTTTCAAATTACAAATGTTTTTTTAAAGAATCTGTGGTCAGCATAAAATCATACAGTCCAGATTTGTCAGTGTCAGTCTATTGCGATACAGTTTTTTTATTCATAATGCTCACTTAAGATGTTTTCACAAACAGAATAAAGGTTTCAACAACTTCAACATGTTTCTGAAAGAATCTGTGTTCAATGTAGCGCTAAGAGTTCATGGTTCAAACTGGAAGGATGAAAGGGAGCCGAGACTTAGAAGAAAAAGTTAAACAGTCCTTTAGCTTACCGCTGATAGAAAGCTCTGAAGAATGGACCAACACTAGCCACAATTAGCCAGTCATGGTATACTCACAGTGCTAACAAATTGTTCGTATCTTGTCTTTTGCTCTCTCACCATTCCTTTTTTAACAAGTACACAGAATGCTGACAGAGAAATAATGATGACTGATCTGTCCTTTTAAACTTTAAAATGAACATCTAATACATAGTTTGAAGGCTTCAAATTTACAGTTCTCACCTTTATTTTACTGGCTCATAACAATAACTTGTATGTACTTCACCAGACAGAGTCACATGTGACTGCAACTAGATGCCGACGGACTTCACTTTGATGAAACATATATTTGTGTATAGAGAGATCTTATATAGTGAGGTCACAATACCTTATGACACCCCAGCACTTGGTCAAACCCTATTTAAGCAGACACTTATCAAAGAAATATCAACAGGATAGCATGACTGCAGAACACGGCTAAAACCAGGTTCCCCCATGCAAGTTATCCACATGACCTGGAATAACAAAATCAAATGATTCATCAGATGAAGTCTTTTATTGGCTTTGTTTCGTCTATTTTTTTATAATTTAATTAGTTGTTTTTTGTCAAATTCAATTGTTTTGGTCATCTATAGGTGTGGATCTTATATCTCTGCTTATGAATAAATCCCACCTGCCATTGAAGTGAATCTTTTAAAGGATCCTTTACAGCTGCTAGGAAAGTAAAGAAAGTGTGCAATTGGATACTGTTTTCCATGCATATATTTAACCAAGAATAGGAGTATTTTTGAGCTGTTTGAAGAGTTTCAGTCAGGTTTTAGAGCTCATCATAGCACTGAAACAGCACTGGTGAAGGTTACTAATGATATTCTCATGGCCTCAGATAATGGACTTGTGTCTGTTCTGGTTTTGTTAGATCTCAGTGCTGCTTTTGACACAGTCGATCATAATATTCTCTTAGAAAGGCTTGAACATGTTGCAGGGATCAAAGGAACAGCACTAGGCTGGTTTAAATCATATTTGTCTGATAGATTCCAGTTTGTTCATCTAAATGATAAATCTACTTCACTCTCAAGGGTTACTTGTGGAGTTCCACAGGGTTCTGTGCTTGGACCAATTCTGTTCACCATATATATGCTCCCAATTGGTAGAATCATTAGACAGCATGGGATACATTTCCACAGCTATGCAGATGATACACAACTATATTTATCCATAAATCCTGATGAACCCAGTCAGTTAGGTAGATTACAGGCATGTCTGGAAGACATAAAAACATGGATGACCCTAAACTTTTTGCTTTTAAATTCTGACAAAACAGAAGTTGCTGTCTTTGGACCAAAAGTTCTTAAACAGAAACTGATTAGTCAATCCCTTCATCTGGATGGCATTAAATTGGCCCCCAGTAATATCGTAAAGAACCTCAGCGTTATTTTTGACTGAGACTTGACATTTAAATCCCATATTAAACAGATTTCTAGGATTTCTTTCTTTCACCTCCGGAATATTGCTAAAATTAGAAACATCCTGTCCAGGAGTGATGCTGAGAAACTAGTCCATGCATTTGTTACCTCAAGGCTGGACTACTGTAATTCTTTACTATCATGTAGTCCACAAAATGCCATTAAAAGCCTTCAGTTGATCCAAAATGCGGCAGCAAGAGTTCTGATGAATATTAAAAAGAGATATCACATGTCTCCTGTTTTAGCTTCCCTTCATTGGCTCCCTGTTAAATCCAGAATAGAATTTAAGATCCTTCTTCTTACATACAAAGCCCTTATAATCAGCTCCATCATACATCAGAGATCTAATTGTTCCTTATGTTCCTAACAGAGCCCTTCACTCTCAGACTGCAGGTTTACTTGTAGTTCCTAGGATTTTTAAAAGTAGAATGGGAGGCAGATCTTTTAGTTATCAGGCTCCTCTCCTGTGGAACCAGCTCCCAGCTTTAGTCCGTGAGGCAGACACTCTGTTTACTTTTAAGGCCAGGCTTAAAACTTTCCTTTTTGATAAAGCTTATAGTTAGAGTGGCTAAGGTCATCCTGAGCTATCTCTGTAGTTATGCTGCTATAGGCTTAGACTGCTGGAGGACAGACTTACCAATTTTCTTCACTCTGCTACTTCCTTTTCTACTACGACTCTCCAGTTGTATTACAGTACATTCTGTTATTTCGACTGTTAACTTTGTTTTCTCTCAGTGTTTTTCTCTCCATAGAAGATATACCTGGTCTGGGATCCTGCTTGGCTGCAATGCCCTGTTGGACGGGGGGCATCGACTGGGATGATCCTCCCAGTAACTGAACATCCACTGTGTCCTGTTATCAACTTTTTACTTTCTGCGACATAGAAAGTTCTCTTATATCAGATCTTCTGTTCCTTCTGTGTTTCTGCTCTGTCTCCCTTCCTCTGGGATTCCTTAAATAGGAAACTTTTTAACTGATTGGAATGTTTGTATAAATGTATTGAAATGACTTCTTGTTAAGTGCCTTGAGATGACATCTGTTGTGAATTGGCGCTATATAAATAAGCTGAATTGAATTGAATTGAAATTGAGTAGGTCTTGTTATTTTTGATTTTTGAGTTGAAGGAGCTTTGCTCTCCCAAGACACGCTTCCTGCCTTTGCAGAATTCCTGTAAAACTCAGGCCTGATTGGAGAGGACAGGCTGGTCTGCCGTTGCCAGCAGAGTGTTCAGGATTCAACATATGTGATAGAGTCCTGGCAGGGTCATGGGTCTACTGAGCTCTGATTGGCTTTATGACCCAGCCTGGCTCACTAGCACCACATCGGAGGACAGGGAAACTCAGCCACATGACAGGCAGCCATAATCATGAACTCGTCTCAAAGTGCTGCCAGTAACCTGCATGGCTAAATCTACAAGAGGCTGGAGGAAGTCACTCTCCGGGATAGTAGGGTTATCTCCAGCTCAGTGGAGTGATGGACAGTCAAGCAGGCAAGATGGCAAATAGCTTGCACCTGCTTGCTCCCCCATCATAGAGCACATATGTCAAAAGCATTCCTTGACTCTAACTTTAAAGCCTAATGGAATTGGGGTTGTGAGCAGACAGCTGGCTAAGAAGGGGAGCACAGAGCCTAAAAAACATTAAGTGTAATGAATATCAGTGTACCAAGTCCGCCCATATCAGGTGCCAATTACAGAGGCGTACCTTGATTTGCTTCTAAACTCAATGCACCAAGGAAGAGCTCCTTTGACTTAACTGACATTTGCCTCATTAACTTGGAGAAACAGAAGAAGCAGAGCGCTGATTCTCGCCCCTAGGCCTCCACGGGGCCTCACTGGGGCACCGGGACTGACATCCTCCTCACTAGGGCTCCCTCGAGTTCACTTCTTACCTATTATTGATGAGCTGGAGGCTGAATGGAATATGAATGGAGGACAGCCGGAGTGACATTTGGAGGTGATTAGATACTTTTGTGTGCCATAGCTGTAGTGTCTGGCAGGGCAGTTCATTCATTAGTCAACAGTGAATGGTTCTCCAAATCTTTACGCATAAAGGAGTAAATAAAGCATTCATGGGTATCATTGCCTCAGGCAGTCGGAGGAAAAACACTATTGATTTTTCTGGGGCGCTCTAAAATAATGGTCGCAGATGTGTCAAGACATTCATCAAAGCGCCTCTGTGAGCCAAATCCTCAGTGTGGTAAAAAGCCAATACGCAGCCCTGCTCTGTCAGAGAAATGGGAAATCTGTGCCAGTGTTAGTAGTGATGCTTTTAGCATCTTGCTACAAAATACTCCCATCCAATCACATGCACAGCAGCACAAGCAGCAGAATTCTTCTCTGAAAACAATATTTGCTGCTGTCTTGACGCTGTGCTTTCAAGCTGCAGCTTTTATGGATAAACTGGGCACACAGTGGATTGTGCTCTCTAATTTAAAACCACAACTCAATATACTCAACCTGAAGAATATTGCAGGTGCAGAGTTATAAATTCTCTAAGGTCTCATCTCAAAACCAACAAGCCTCAAGGTGCGTGTTTTCTTCTCTTCTAATAATATGTAATTTACTCAACTTGACAAAGCAGATTCTCTTGAGGCACTGCCAGCGGTCTCAAAATATACTCTTGGTCAACTTGTGGCTGTGATTATTAGGCTAATATATCTTGGTGAGCAGCAGAAAACAACTGCAAAAGAAGAGGGTGACCATGAGCTTTTATTATAACTGTCTGAGCTGAACTTTAATTGAAGATATATAACAGGTCATGTGAGAGGTTGCTGGAATAATCTGACCTCACCCAACCACAAGAGAAGGTGCTCAAATAGAGGCACTTGGGGCTGTAATGGAATGATCTATGAATTTCTTCTGATGTGGGCACCACTGATCCAATAACCACCCATCAACTAGTGAGTAGGAGGAGAGGTGAAGTAGAGGGGCAGATGATGATGTACCTTACAGAGTTATCGCAGATTTTTACTGAGCTGTTATATACAATGATGTTCAGTTTACAAAGTTGGTGTTGTGTGGCAGAATACCTATGATGCAAGTCTACTGTCCTTACAAAATATATTAAAACCTTGTTTAAGAAGAGTATTCTTTGGTTTGAAGACTGGGGCTGGCACCAAGAAGGTCTGACAAAGTGAAATGAGCATGCTGTGTGCTAACTGTGCCACAAAACAATAATCTGTCCTTTTACTAACTGGGCAATCAAACACCCAGACTTTACAAACAAAGATGATTTAAATGTTATATTTCTAAACTGCTTAATAACAGCATTTTCAGTTTGAGAATTCAGCTGTGTCATGCTTCGCACGGTTAGCATGCAAAAGAACTGTTTTCCACATCCTACCAGCTAAGATTTTGTGCTAAGACAGAACCAGTTTCTGGTGCAAGACTCACTGGTTTAGGAGATTAGAAACAGAGAGTATAAGCATTAAATACTGGAAGTATTTAATAATATTAATAAAATATTAAATAGTAAATATTTTAATACAGTTTTTTTGGTGGAAAAAAACTGTGAACAGTGTACCCAGGATTTTAAAGCTACCAAGCATGAATTAACTATATTAAGAAAAATTGGATTACAATGGTTAGAACTGAAAAAAATATTTTAGCCACAGTAACATACAACAGCAAAGACATATAGAAATCACTCACCTAATTAATTGATCGTTTCAGTACAGCAGGTTCCCATTGCAAGCAGAAAAAGAGGAAGAGAAGACATTCATTACAATTACTCCAAGCGTAAATATTTGTCCTAATAATCCCACTTTGCCTCAACTGTGTTCTCTGGGTTCTCCAAAGTCAAAAATCCCTTAAAAGCTAATCTATGGTTGGTAAATTGGGGATCCCAAAGTGCCCTTAGGAGTCACAGTGTGTGTTCGAATCGTCCTTTTGTATGCTCAACAATGGACAAGTGATCTGTCCTAGATGTGCCCCATCTTTTGTCATTTGAATACAGGAGATAGGCACCAACCCCATATGGAGTCAACAACTCATGCTAAACATTTTTGCATGTTAACACCAAAAAGTAATAGCTTTTCCACTGTGTCCAATAGCATTCAAGCCTCATAAGCCTTATGTTAAATATGTTTATAAATTAAAGCCAAACACACTTATAATAAAACAAATCTCAAGTTGATCACCTGTAAGAAAGCTCAGTTACCGATTATAAAATCACTTAAGTTAGCTTTGTTAAATATTAGGTCTCTATCAGGAAAGTCACTCCTAATTAATTAACTCATCACTGAACATAAAATACATGCCCTTTTGTATCAGAAACATGGCTAGATATAAATAATGAAACACCTGTATTGATAGAATCTACTCCTCCAAACTACAATTTCTTAATTGAGAGCAAGGAACACAGACGAGGTGGAGGTGTAGCCACAATTTTTCACAATTCAATGAACTTTAAAAAGGTATCCCTGGGCACATTTGACTCTTTTGAATACCTAGCCACCCAGATAAATGAGCCTAAAAAAGCTCTATTTCTAAGTTTATATAAGCCTCCTAAACATAACTCTAACTTCTTTAATGATTTCGGCGACCTACTCTCCGTAATGTGTGTCGATTATGACCAATTAATCATTGTAGGGGACTTCAACATCCATACTGACAACCCCCAGGATAGACTAGCTAAAACATTAAGTGAGACTCTTCACAACTTCGGCCTGACCCAGCATGTCAAACAGCCAACACACAATAGAGGACACACTCTGGACTTAATTATCAGCAAAGGTTTAACCATATCTGACATCTTGATAATTGATATTGCATTATCTGACCATGTCTGTGTTTTCTTTGAAAGTACAATCTTTGCTAAATATATCTAGCCACAGTGAGATAACTGTAAAAAAGTGTTTTCTCGGGGACAGTTCAGTTGAGACCTTTAACAGTATTTACCCATCCACCACATCCCCCTCATCTCACAACTTCAACTCAGTAAATAGGCTGGTAGATAATTTCCTCGTGCAAATTTCAGACATCATTGATACCATTGCTCCGACTTAAGTGAAAACAGTCTCAGGTAGAAAGAAGTCTCCGTGGACAAGCGATTCACTGGTACGTAGCGAAAAACGACGAGCCGAGAGAAAATGGCGTAAAACTCGACTCCAGGTTCACTATGAGATCTACAAAGAGGGACTGAACAGATATCAGTTAACTTTCAAAGAAGCTAGGGAATCTTTCTTTTCTGAAATCATTAGCAGAAACATTAATAATGCACGGACTCTGTTTACAACAGTAGAAAGACTAACTAATCCTCCAGTGACTGTAGCCCCAGAACTAAATTCTACCAGGGCCTGCAATGAATTTGCCAGCTTTTTCATTAAAAAGATTTTAACAATTAGAAGGTCGGTATGTACTGCAGCACCAAACCGACCACCAATGTTATACCCAGCTAACACAAATGTAGAAAAACTGTCAGAATTCCATGAACTAAACCAAAAAAGCCTAGAAGAAATTATTAACCAAAAAAAAATTAATCTGGACAACACGTTAATGCAGAACTACGGGCCGATCTCTAATCTTCCATTCCTCAGTAAAATTATTGAAAAAGCTGATTCAGCAGTTAAATAGCTTCATAGCGATGGCCAACTGCTTTGATAATTTTCAGTCTGGTTTCCGTGCTCACCACAGCACTGAGACTGCCCTCGTCAAAGTTTTCAATGACATCCGCATAATACAGACTGTGGTAGAACCACAGTGCTGGTTCTGTTGGACCTCAGTGCAGCATTTGAAACTGTTGATCATCATATACTATTAGAACGACTGGAGAGCTGGGTTGGACTCTCCGGTACAATACTTGGGTGGTTTGAGTCCTACCTAAAGAACATGGACTTGTTAGTTTGAATAGGAAACTTTTCATCAGAACAAACAGAAATCACATGTGGGGTGCCCCAGGGCTACATTTTAGGGCCCCTCCTATTTAATATCTACATGCTCCCACTAGCCCAGATTATAACAACCAACACGATTAGTTACCATAACTATGCAGATGATACTCAGCTTTACATTACGATGTCGCCAGGTGACTTTGAACCAATTCAAACCCTAAGTAAATGCATCGAGCAAATCCATGAATGGATGTGCCTTAACTTTTTCCAGCTGAATAGAAACAAAACAGAAGTAATTATTTTTGGACCTAAAGAGGAACGATCAACAGTCAGCACACAGCTTTAGTTAATCCAGCTAGAAACTACTGATCAGGCATGGAATTTAGGTGTAGTAATGGACTCAGACCTGAACCTTCAGGGTCACATAAAGGCAATAACAAGGTCAGCCTTCTATCACTTGAACATTTCTAGGATTAAAGGACTGATGTCGCATCGCAACAGGACCTAGAAAAACTCATCCATACGTTTATCTTTAGTCGGATTGATTACTGCAACAGAGTCTTCACAGGTCTGCCTAAAAAGTCAATCAGACAGCTGCAGCTGATCCAGAACGCTGCTGCTCGTGTTCCTCACTACAACCAGGAAAGTAGAACACATCATCCTAGTTCTAAAGTCCTTACACTGGCTCCATGTAGCTCAGAGAACAGACTTCAAAAATACTTTTACTAGTTTATAAATCAGTGAATTGCTTAGCACCAAAGTATATTAAAGATATGCTGTTACTATACCAACCCACCAGACCACTCAGGTCCTCTAATTCCAGTCTACTCAACATCCCTAAAATTAGAACCAAACACAGAGAAGCAGCTTTCAGTTTCTATGCTCCTCTAATCTGGAACAAACTTCCAGAAAACTGCAAAGCTGCTGAAAGACTGAGTTCTCTTAAATCACAACTAAAAATGTATCTGTTTAGAGTTGCATTTGAGTAATGCTTTGTTGTATCATGTTTTGTTTATGTTTCTTGCTGTTTAATGCCTTAAAGTATATACGTGTGCTTCTTCCTTTATTGCTGTTTTTGTTTGTCAATAATAGAGTTAATGCGCGCGGTGTACATGCGCCGCTCTCTGCACCATGCAGGCGTCGTACTCTAGAGATAGTAGATGCAGTGAGTTATGATTTGTCTTTGGAAAAAGAGGGGAAAAATCGACATAGCTGTCAGGTTTATGGCCATTACAGTGTTATTTATTAATAAATTAGAATTTGTGTGAATTATATTTTTCGTTTGTTAGTAATAAACTTATGTTGAATCGTGGTGGCGCAAAGTTAAGACATGTGGTATAAATAGGTGGTAAAAATAGGCGCTAAAATAAAAAGGTTCATGTTTGATAAATCACACTGTGTGTGGAACGCGTACTTATTTGCATGTTCTCCTCCCAATATTTGCGGCTTCTGACAGAAACGCCCACATTGCATATTCATCAACGGCAAAAGCACTAACTGGATTCCGCGCATCTTACTGCAGGTTTAACAGTAAATCATCTGCTCCATGTTTTTTTGCCCACTGTGAGGTTTGCACACGTTTTAACAAGCGTGTATCTTGGCCCATAGTTTTGTTTTTTTCAGACTTTGGTTACTTAATTTCCCTCTGGGATCAATAAGGAATTTTTTAATTGAATTCAATTGAAATGGCCTCTGATGTAGGCAACCTGTTCCTAATGCCTTATATTGACTATCAACTAGAATATACACCACACTTTAGCAGTATACTGCTCTCACTCATCCAAAGACAAGTCATACAACACTACCTTAAAAAGTATTTGGCTTTTAAAAAAAATTCTACTTTTGCTTTTCCTTCACACAGAAATGTTTCAGATTAATAAACTAACACTGAAACTGATAAGGATTTTTGTCCCACTTTTTTGGCATAATTGTTTAAATTCTGCAATATTGGCAGGTTTTTATGCATAAGCTGCCTGTTTGTGGTGCCAGAGCATCACAAAGGGATTTAAGTCCAGACTTTGACTAAGCCACTCCAAACCGTTTGAGCAATTAAGAGGGTGAATTTGCTCCTGTGTTGTGGATCACTGTCCTGTGAAACAACCCAAGTGTCTTGAACTGATGACTGAACATTATTCATCAAGATGTTCTGCAAAAGAGCTAGATTCATTGTTCTATCAAAAACAGCGTTCAAGAAAAGAAGTCTGACAGTCAAATATTGCCAATGTATTTTAAAATAGTCTGGCGAAATTCTTTAAGTCGTCACACATGCTGACCAACCTGCTTCTCCTCTGACCTTGCAAATATATCACCATTAAAACAATTCTTGAAAACAGGAGTTACATTACTCTAGGTTTCCCCATTGATACGTCTCCCCCTACAGCTCCGCATTGTCCAGGTGACAAAGAACGCATGTGCTTATTGATAGGTTGCTTCCGGCCCGTAACCAGCCGTTTGCCTCTCCCTTAGCAGAACCAGAACTTGCTGCACAAAGCTCTGAAACATACTGGTTTTTATTTGATTATGTTTGCAACAGTAGATGTTTGTTGTGCCATGCAGATGGAGCTCTGTCCCACCTCTGCACCACAATCTGCTCAGCTGTGTTCACCGTGGTCAAACACTGAGATGGAGCAGCTCCATTGATTTCAGCTATGGAGAGATTTTTTAGCAGCAAAACAATAGAATTTAAAGGAGTCATGACCTGTAATTTTTACTTTTCCATGAGAAAAAATGTATGTTATGAATGCCTAATGATTATACACTGGCCGGGAAGCCGATATTTAAAAGTGAAGCGTTTGTTTACCCCTGGGTTCGTCAACCAGCCCACGTGCATGCGCACTCAAATACGTGATTTTGCCGACTTGATGTCAAGTCGGCGCAGGATGTACCATATATAGAAAACGCAGACCTATGCTGCAGGAAGCAAACCACCCTCCAACTCGCCCCTCTCCCCCTCATATTCAGTCGAGCGTCGCCATTACTGAATTCTAGTGATGGGAATTCCAGCTCTTTTTGGAGAGCCAGTTCTTTTGGCTTGGCTCACCATAAAGAGCCAGCTCTTTCGGCTCCCAAGTGGCTCCTCACATTTTCTGTTGGTTAAAGTGTATTTATTACGAATATTAATGCAAAACGATGTGTACCAAATGTACCAAAACAAGCGGGGGGATGAAAAAATAAAAGAAACGGCTCCCAATGATGAGCCGGCTCCCATCGCTCGTGACCGACACATCACCGATTCGAAGTACAAACTCGACCGTGAAAGATGCAGAAATGTTGGCATTGAAGCTTAGTTTGGAAAAAGGGGCAATTCCAACAATCAGAGACTTGCCTGCAATTGAAACATTAAGGCTGTGTTTTCATTGCTCTACTGTGTGTAACAAACAGCAGCTAACTGCGAATGTGGCTATTGTATGCTAGTGGGAGTAGTAGATATGGGTTAGATATGCTGAAGCGTTACCTGTGGTGTCAACCCCCCTCCTTCCTGCCACCAATCAACGCGCCCCTCATTTGCATTATTACAAAGACTCGTCTGAGAGTTTGAAATAATAACATTATTTATAAATGTGTCAGAACCTCTGTGTTTAATCCTTTAGTGAGTTAACTTCAGTGCATAATATTTAAAATGATTATAGGTAATAATCCTTGAATAATAAAATGTATACAAGTTTAAAATACTTCATCAAGACTGCTGAGCAGGGCTATATCCAGGACATTTTTAAAGAGGGCTAAATGCACCTAATATTTATCGGGGCTCCAATTTTATAAACACAACCATGACATAGACGTAGAACAGACATTATGCAATAAGATAAAACTTTCAGACCTACCATTTATTAGCTCAAATATAAAACAACATGAATGCTTTAAAAGCAGTAATATCAGTTCCTCTCTGACAGCATGGTGGGAGTTTCTAAAAATGACAGAGTCCTCACTAATGCCATGCAGACGTACACCCATATGGAATAACCCCAATATCTTGCAAAAAAAATTTATGATAAGTTTTCCAGACTGGATGTGTAAAGGAATTCAACACCTTAAACACATATTTGAAGTAACAGACTTTATCCCATTTAATACATTAATTACACCATATGGAATTAACAAAAACAAATTCTTAGAATATCAACAAATTAAATCTATTATAAAGGGTAAGTTTAGGCTCAATACAGTTGAATTACAAATTCCAGCAAGAGTTTTAGATTTTCTCAATCTCAACCCCCCCAAATTGCTGTCTAAAGTATACAAAACCTTATCTACATTGGATGAATCAATAGCCATCCCTATTTCAAAATGGGAGTTGGATCTATCAGTCAACTTTGACCAAAATGCTGGTCTCAGATATGTTTAAGAACCTTTAAAATAACTAAAAATCCTAATTTACAATTAATTCATCCATCCATCCATTTTCTTCCGCTTATCCAGGGTCAGGTCGCGGGGGCAGCAGCTTAAGCAAGGACACCCAGACTTCCCTCTCCCCAGCAACTTGTTCCAGCTCCTCGGGAGGAATCCCAAGGCGCTCCCAGGCCAGCCGAGAAACACAGTCCCTCCAGCGTGTCCTGGGCCTTCCCCTGGGCCTCCTCCCGGTGGGACGTGCCCGAAACACCTCACAAGGGAGGCATCCAGGAGGCATCCTGACCAGATGCCCAAGCCACCTCAACTGACTCCTCTCGATGTGGAGGAGCAGCGGCTCTACTCTGAGCCCCCTCCGGATGACTGAGCTTCTCACCCTATCTCGAAGGGAGAGCCCAGACACTCTACGGAGGAAACTCATTTCACCCGCTTGTATCCGTGATCTCGTTCTTTCGGTCACCACCCAGAGTTCGTGACCATAGACGAGGGTAGGAACGTAGATTGACCGGTAAATTGAGAGCCTCGCCTTTCGTCTTAGCTCTCTCTTCACCACGACAGACCGGTACAGCACCCGCATAACTGCAGATGCCCTACCATCTATCGATCTCCCGCTCCATTTTTCCCTAATTCGTGAACAAGACCCCCAGATACTTAAACTCCTCCACTTGGGGAAGGACCCCATCCCCGACCCCGAGAAGGCACCCCACCCTTTTCCGGCTCAAGACCAAGGACTCGGATTTGGAGGTGCTGATTTTCATCCCAGCCAATTCACAATCGGCTGCGAACCACTCCAGCGAAAGCCGTAGATCACGTTCCGATGAAGCCTGCAGGACCAAATCATCTGCAAGAAGCAGAGACTCAATCCTGAGGCCACCGAAACGGATCCCCTCAACACCTTGGCTGCGCCTAGAAATCCTGTCCATAAAAGTTATGAACAGGATCGGTGAAAAAGGGCAACCCTGGCGGAGTCCAACTCTCACCGGTGTTGAGGCTATGGCCTTTACTGAACGAACTGGATCTCCCAGCATCCTTTCACTGAACAAACTGGATCTCCCAGCATCCTATCACTGAACGAACCGCATCTCCCAGCATCCTTTCACTGAACGAACTGCATCTCCCATTGCGCTGCCCTCAACCCATTCTCATTGGTCTGTGGCCAGTGATGACATCACAGAGTTGATGAAAGCAGCGCGAAGATTGAAATCTTGGTCTTTTGGTCCCCAAGCGGTGCCTGTGAGGAGACGCTTTTATCCACTGCTACCATTTTCCCTGTTTCCGTTCAAACCTGCTGGACCAGGAAGAACTTCCCTTTTATACTTCGAAGTGAATCGGCCGATCAAACAGACTCCCCGTCAGCGTAACCAGGGAGTCAGCTGGCCATCTGAGCTCTATTGAAAACAGTCCGTCAGCGCCTAAAAGTCGGACGTCCGCTTTTCTGACCTCGGTTTTGGGCAAACCGCTGCTTTAAACTGGACACTTTCTACGTTCTTCGTCGTGGACTGTGGAGAGCTGCCCCCACCAAGTAGGATTAAACTGATTTATATCTCTCGGTCTGGGTAGAGGAGAAGGTCTTGACGGTTAATATCCGTTTTCTGTTGGTTAAAATAAGTCTGTAAACTTGTTAACCACTGTTATTCTTGGTCGTCTGTCGCTGTACACCGACCCTGAATGTGCATGCTTTTTGTGTTTTATTATTTGACTTTGGTTGCAACCAGAAGCAGTATATTATATTGTATTATTTCCTTGTTTATTTATTGTCTGCTGCGGTTGGCGCGTGTCTGTTTAGACAGGTCGCGGGGACTCAGTAGATCTCCTTTTTCCGTCGCCCCTGTTTCCTTTGTCCAAGCCACCATTGCTAATGAAACTAGCCTTTGTTGAATCGCCACGCGGTCTTCCTTAGTCTTTCTTTGTGAACCGATCGCGCCAATTGATAAGGCTTGAGTTATTTATCGCAATGAAGGGGTGAGCTGAATCCCCCCCCCTCATTCGCTCGCTGTCTCCCACACACACACACACACAGCCACACACACACACGCCCCCTTTCCTCGACGTTAACTTTGTTCTCTTTTTGCATGCGTTAGAATAGATGGAAATTATGAATGAAATGTAATCTGTAAGGTGACCTATTTCATTAAAAAATTCCCTTAAGTAACGAGAAGTTTCCTGTGCTATTTCAGTGTGTGCTGTGAATTTTTTTTTAACCCCGCAGACGAACTCTACGCCTTTTCAGAGAGACTGACAGTCTGGTTTGATTAAAATTATCTCATTTATGAGATTGGTGCCCCGAAATCTTTAATAAACAGGTTAAATTCGAACGTCATCAATAATTATATTAATATTAAATTATTGATTATAATTATTGATGCTCAGAAAACCAGACAACAAATATGTATTATTAATAATTACAACACCAGAAACAAGCCCAACTTACTGCCGGCAATGCGAACCAAACTCTGGCACCGGTCGTACAGGGACCTACCAGCCCGTATCAAGGGGCCCGGTACCCCATACTCCCGGAGCACCCCCCACGCTGCCCCCCAAGGTACTCGGTCGAATGCCTTCTCCAAGTCCACAAAACACATGTGGACCGGTTGGGCGAACTCCCACGCACCCTTCCAGGACCCTGCTGAGGGTGTAGAGCTGGTCCAGTGTTCCACGGCCAGGACAAAAAACCGCATTGTTCCTCCTAGATCCAAGGTTCGACTATCCATCGGACCCTCCTCTCCAGAACCCCTGAATAGACCTTACCAGGGAGGCTCAGAAGTGTGATCCCCCTGTAGTTGGAACACACTCTGTGGTCCCCCTTTTTAAACAGGGAGACCACCACCCCGGTCTGCCAATCCAAGGGAACTGCCCCCGATGTCCACACAATATTGCAGAGTCTCGTTAACCAACACAGCCTCACAACATCCAGGGCCTTGAGAAACTCCGGCCGAATCTCATCCACCCCAGGAGCCTTGCCACCGAGGAGCTTTTAAACGACCTCGGTGACCTCAGCACCAGAGATTGGAGAACCCGACCCAAAGTCCCCAAACCCTGCTTCCAGATTGGAAGGCGTGCCGGTGGGATTGAGGAGGTCTTCGAAGTATTCCATCCACCGACCCAAAACGTCCCTCGTCGAGGTCAGCAGCACACCATCCCCACTGTAAACAGTGTTGGTTGCAGACCGCTGCCCCCCCCGAGACGCCGGATGGTGGACCAGAATCGCTTCGAGGCCGTACGGAAGTCGTTCTCCATGGCCTCTCCAAACTCCTCCCACGCCCGAGTTTTTGCCTCCGCGACCATCTGAGCCGCACTCCGCTTGGCCTGCCGGTACCTATCAGCTGCTTCAGGGGTCCCACAAGCCAAAAAGACCAGATAGGACTCCTTTTTCAGCCTGACAGCCTCCCTTACCGCCAGTGTCCACCAGCGGGTTCAGTGGTTGCCGCCGCGACAGGCACCGACTACCTTAATTTACAATTAATACAATACAAAATCGTTCATAGAGTACACTATACAGGTCAACGGATGTTCAGGATGGGTTTTACGTAATACCAGCTTACAATGCACAAACAATATACCGGATACTTATATTCATCCGCTTTGGTTCTGAGGACTAATCAAAGTGTCTGAAATGTAACATTACACCTTCTCCCTCAGTTTGCTTGCTTGGAAATTTAAATGATGTCACCATGGACACAAGGTCAGTTCTAATGGTTCACATTGCCTTATGCTTCGCTAAGAAAACTATCCTCCTGAACTGGAAAAATAAAAAGGTCTATAATATTATTCAGTATAGAGATCTCTTGTTAGACCACATTGGTCTTAGGTCAGCATCTGCCTTCACATCTGATGAATCTCTCTGGGCTCCTTTTAATCGGTTTCATCACCTAGTAGGGATGGGGGGCCCTTGGTTTTGTCGTGTGGGATATTGTTGCTGCTGTGGGAGGTTTTCGGCGTTGGGGGCGTCTGGTGGGGGATCCTTGGGGGTGGGATCGCTAGGGGTGGAACGTTGGTGGCTTTGGGTGGTAACTCCAGATGGGTGCATGCGGTGCCTTAGGAGGGTTGCACTGGCTGACATGGGTTAATTCAATTCAATTCAATTCAGTTTATTTATATAGCGCCAATTCACAACAGATGTCATCTCAAGGCACTTAACAAGAAGTCATTTCAATACAATTATACAAACATTCCAATCAGTTAAAAAGTTTCCTATTTAAGGAATCCCAGCAGATTGCGTCAGTCATTGGCGTGAGGTTGGGCAGATTTCCAACCACAGCAATCCTTCAGCAATCCCTCATACTGAGCAAGCATGTAGCGACAGTGGAGAGGAAAAACTCCCCTTTAACAGGAAGAAACCTCCAACAGAACCAGGCTCAGTAGGAGCGGCCATCTGCCACAACCGTCTGGGGGTTTGAGAAGACAGAGCAGAACACAGAAGGAACAGAAGATCCGATATAAGAGAACTTTCTATGTTACAGAAAGTAAAAAGTTGATAACAGGACACAGTGGATGTTCAGTTACTGAGAGGATCATCCCAGTCGATGACCCCCGTCCAACAGGGCATTGCAGCCAAGCAGGATACCAGACCAGGTGTATCTTCGATGGGGAGAAAAACACTGAGAGAAAACAAAGTTAACAGTCGAAATAACAGAATGTACTGTAATACAACTGGAGAGTCGTAGGAGAAAAGGAAGTAGCAGAGTGAAGAAAATTGGTAAGTCTGTCCTCCAGCAGTCTAAGCCTATAGCAGCATAACTACAGAGATAGCTCAGGATGACCTAAGCCACTCTAACTATAAGCTTTATCAAAAAGGAAAGTTTTAAGCCTGGCCTTAAAAGTAAACAGAGTGTCTGCCTCACGGACTAAAGCTGGGAGCTGGTTCCACAGGAGAGGAGCCTGATAACTAAAAGATCTGCCTCCCATTCTACTTTTAGAGATCCTAGGAACTACAAGTAAACCTGCTGTCTGAGAGCGAAGTGCTCTTTTAGGAACATATGGAACAATTAGATCTCTGATGTATGATGGAGCTTGATTATTAAGGGCTTTGTATGTAAGAAGAAGGATCTTAAATTCTATTCTGGATTTAACAGGGAGCCAATGAAGGGAAGCTAAAACAGGAGAAATGTGATCTCTCTTTTTAATATTCATCAGAACTCTTGCTGTCGCATTTTGGATCAACTGAAGGCTTTTAATGGCATTTTGTGGACTTCCTGATAGTAAAGAATTACAGTAGTCCAGCCTTGAGGTAACAAATGCATGGACTAGTTACTCAGCATCACTCCTGGACAGGATGTTTCTAATTTTAGCAATATTCCGGAGGTGAAAGAAAGAAATCCTAGAAACCTGTTTAATATGGGATTTAAATGTCAAGTCTTGGTCAAAAATAACGCCGAGGTTCTTTACGTTATTACTGGGGGACAATTTAATGCCATCCAGATGAAGTGATTGACTAATCAGTTTCTGTTTAAGAACTTCTGGTCCAAAGACAGCAACTTCTGTCTTGTCAGAATTTAAAAGCAAAAAGTTTAGGGTCATCCATGCTTTTATGTCTTCCAGACATGCCTGTAATCTACCTAACTGACTGGGTTCATCAGGATTTATGGATAAATATAGTTGTGTATCATCGGCATAGCTGTGGAAATTTATCCCATGCTGTCTAATGATTCTACCAATTGGAAGCATATATATGGTGAAAAGAATTGGTCCAAGGACAGAACCCTGTGGAACTCCACAAGTAACCCTTGAGAGTGAAGATGATTTATCATTTAGATGAACAAACTGGAATCTATCAGACAAATATGATTTAAACCAGCCTAGTGCTGTTCCTTTGATCCCTGCAACATGTTTAAGCCTTTCTAAGAGAATATTATGATCGACTGTGTCAAAAGCAGCACTGATATCTAACAAAACCAGAACAGACACCAGTCCATTATCTGAGGCCATGAGAATATCATTAGTAACCTTCACCAGTGCTGTTTCAGTGCTATGATGAGCTCTAAAACCTGACTGAAACTCTTCAAACAGCTCGTTACTGTTTAGATGTTCACAGACTTGATTAGCAACTATTTTCTCAAGGACTTTGGATAAGAAAGGAAGGTTAGATATAGGTCTGTAATTCACTAAGTCATCTTGATCAAGGGAAGGTTTCTTGAGTAAAGGTTTAATTACAGCTATTTTAAATTCCTGTGGTACGTATCCGTTTACTAAGGATAGATTCATCATATCCAAAATGGGGCCAGGAACCAAATGGAACACTTCTTTAAATAATTTGGTTGAGATTGGGTCCAAAATACAAGTTGAAGATTTAGATGAGGCTAATATTTTTGATAATTCTGAAAGCTCGACTGAATCAAAACAGCCTAAGCAATACTGAGGTTCAACAGTTCTTTCCGATACTGACTCATTTACTGAGGAAGAAGTAATCATGTTTGGGAGGGTGCCAATGATTTTATTTTTAATAAAATTTATTTTATTTATGAAGAATCTCATAAAATCATCACTGCTAAGAGCCGGGGGAATAGTTTGCTCAACAGAGCTATGACTCTGTGTAAGTTTGGCAACTGTACTAAAAAGAAACCTAGGATTGTTTTTATTCGCCTCTATTAATGATGAAAAATATGCTGTTCTAGCTTGTCGAAGGGTCTTTTTATACAGCAGTAGACTGTTATTCCAGGTTAAATAGGAATCCTCTAGATGTCTAAAGCGCCATTTTCTCTCCAACTTCCTAGTATTCTGCTTTAAAGTACGCAACTCTGCGTTAAACCAAGGAGTCAGCCTCCTATGGTTAGCCACTTTCTTTTTTAATGGGGCTACACTATCTAATGCCAAACGCAATGAGGACGTAACGCTGTGAACCAGACCATCAATTTCTGAAGGGTTAGAGATAGAATTGCTGCCATCCACTGTGTTACTCTGAGACACTGAGGAAAGTAAGAATGGTACAGATTCTTTAAAAATTGTTACAGCATTGTCTGATAAAGTTCTACTATAATGAAATTTTCTTTCAGATTTAAGATGGTCAGTTAAAGTAAATTCAAAAGTTATCAAGAAGTGGTCAGACAGGACCGGGTTATGTGGGTGGACTGTTATTTCCTCACACTCACTACTCACTACTGGCCTGGTGGCCGTGCTGCTCCTGGCTGGGTCTGGGGTGGGCCCAGGAGCTCAGGGCTCTGGGTGCCGAGCCCACTGGCTGTGGTCCTGGCTGGGGGTTGGCCGATGTGGGGTCTCTGTTGCCAGTGTCGGCCTGTGGGGGTCGGGGCCGGCCGTTGCCCGGCATGTGCTGTCGTTTCTCTCTTTTTCTCTGGGCCAATTGTATTGTAGTTTTTGCATGGCGTCTTGCCTTGTTTGCTTGTTGGGATGTCGGGCTGGTGGTTGCAGCGGCTGGGCGGCGTCTCTGGGCCTGATCAGTCTTTTTGGTACTGCACTTGGCTCCTAGGTCTTGGCCTCTGTGCGCTGCAGGGTGCTGCGTTCGGGGGTTAGGGTTGAGGGCCTCCTTTGCTGGCAGGGAAGCCATTCTTATCTAGCGACATGTCTTCTCCCCCTACGGGGTGCACTTGGATGGGGGGGAGGGGTGTGCGGGAGGGGGGAGGCTGAACTCAACCTGGGTGTCTAGTGTCTTTTGTGTTCTGATAATAGAGCGAATGTCGGAGTGGGTATAGGTCTCCTTCTGAGATGGGACTGGGGGGACTGCCTTGAGATCCAAGGGGCTTGGTGGTGCTGCAGCCATGGGCCCTGGGTAGAACGTGCTAAGGCCTCCCTCCCCTGGTGGATCTTGGTGAACAGCATTGCCTATTGGAGTCAGTGGGGGAGCTGGCTCCCTGGGAAAGCATTTTGTCTCCCAGACCTTCCCTCTGCATCCCTGAACACCTCTGTCCACCCGCTCCATCACTTTACCACTCATATAGGGTCTTGGGGCATGGGCACGTCACTGGGGTGCGAGGAGGGGTTTCCATCTTCACTATCCTGTGGCGGCCTGGGTCCGAATTTTACAACTTACACACTCCCACTTATAACATTTTCATGAGACACAGATGTAGGGACTTTGGGGTGGGCACACTTTTCGACATGCAGAGGGGAAGCTGTTCAATCAGGAATGGAATGGAATTATGGTTCTTCACAGTACTGTATATGCTGCATGGTAGAAATCATGGAAAGATAAAAGGAGAAGGTGGGAATGTGACAGCTCTGGAATTTTTTTGCTGAGGTTTAAGGGGCAAGTTATTAAAAACCCTTTGGGTAAATTTTCAATATTAACACTATACAAAAGCAAATAGTTGTTTCACATCGCCTTAAATTCTGCCTTGTAAATAAAGCCCCGGTGAAGCCATATTGGTTCAGACTTTCATTCAGACTCCTCTAAACTAACCACAAAACTCAGAAAATAAGCTCCTATACAAGGTTCACAATAAACTGTTTTGAAATCCTACTTTCTCTTCGGAGGTTGTCAGCCAATGGCTCATATTCAAAGTAGACCAGTGTTCAGTGGGCAGTTGCTAGTTGTTATATTTGAACAGTTTCTTGACAGCTTCAGTGTGATAGAAAAGTCAGCACAGATTCACAGGGCAAAGATGTTGAAGCACTTCTCTGGGACTTTCAAATATTAAAACCATGGCAGTAAAATCTATTTTGCTAACAGAACTTTTAAAGTCCTTCTGGAAAATGAAAGTCTGGACAAGCCACAGCTCAAAGGTTACCCTCTTTCTGATTCCACACCCTCAAGTGGGATTTTGAGAGGTGTCTGCGGTCATGGCCTAGTAGTGGGAGCCTTGCTCCCAGGGGCCTGTTGGACAGTCCTGGCTGGTGACACATTGATGTATGAGCTCCAGTTTTTTTCTCCTTCCACCCTGCAGCAAAGAGAAGCAGGTGTGCTGATCAGTGCCACTTGATCTGTCAGTCGGATGGATAAAAATAGCCTTGGAGATTGAGCTGGAAGCTGTACTGGTCATACTGTATGGTGCAAACTTAATTGACTTTGAAAGGATGTTCTTGACCAAAGTAAATAAGGCAAAGTTTCTCAAGGTTGTCCATCTTTAGACGTACTTCATACTTATCTGTTGAGTTCAATGAATGAATGAAACGTGTCTTATCTCTAGATGTTACCTGGAAAAGAAGTTGTCAATTCTTGTATCATATTAAGATTCACACAATTTTTCCTACATTTTGTCATGTTGTAACCAGAAACTATAACGTGTTTTTCTTCTCTTTGTTATGGGCCAACACAAGTATCACATCCTTGTGCAGAAGTAAAATATGGCCAAATAATTAGATGTTATTTTTTACCTACACAGCTCTGAAAAAGGAATCTATTTAGACTCATCCCTCTTTACTCTGATTAGCCTAATTAGAATACAGTACAACCAATTCCCTACAGCAGTGACAGATGCAGTGAATACAGTAGACCAATGTGTAATTTAACCCAGCGGTTCTATCAAGGCCTCAAAGGTTTGTTAGAGAACGTTCATGAACCAACAGCATTATGAACTAAGAACACAACAGACAGCTCTGGGAGAAAGTTGTGGAGAGGTTTAAGGGATGGTTCAGTTCTAAAACAATATCACAACATTTGAACATTTTACAAAGAACTTTCTAATCTAATATTCAAAATAAGAGTATGGCAAATCTGCAGATCTACAAAGACATGTCCATAGTCCACCTAAACTGACAGAACAGAACCATGGTAAATCTGGAGGAGGTCCACAGCTCTGAGAATCTGTTGTCAGGGCAATTATTTGTTGCACTCCACAAATCTGCCCTTTATGTAAGAAAGGTTAATGTTGAAATACGGATTCCTGTTTGTTTTTTGCCACCAGTCATATAAGGGACAAAGTGAAAGACGATGCCTACATGTAACAGCCATGTTTGGCAAAAAACATTAAAATGTTCCTGAAGGTACCATCTCCACCAAGAAACATGGTGGCGGCAGTATCATGCAAGGGGCTCTTTCACCTGCTGGTATAACTTGATGGGAAGATGGACAGAGGTGAATACCAGACATTAATGGATGAAAACCTGTTTTCTTGAGACTAGGGCAGAGTTTTAGCTTCCAGCAGGACGACGACCCTAAAACACAGAGCCAGAGCTACAATGAAATGGTTCAGATCAAAGCCTATCCATGTGTTAGAATGGCCTAGTCAAAGTCCAAACCTAAATCCAACTGGGAATCTAAGGAAAACTCGAAAAATTTTATCTAATCAGTCTGAACGAGCTGAAGCTATTTTCATTTGGAAAAACCAAACGAAAATTGTGGTCTAAATTTCTACCACGTTACTTTTACACAATAAAATTCTAACAAAATACATTGAAATTTGTGGTAATAACACTTTTTGGAAGGCAATGTATATTGTGGAACACTAAGTGGTTCACTGATGAATTCCAAATTACAAATGACATTAATATCAATAAACTCCAACTTAATCAAGGCAATATGCTTGATCCACAGCTCTGTGAGTCATGTAGGTGGGTAGAAAAATAAAGACTCTGTCACCTTATGGTTTCTTTTCTTCTTGGTCATTTACACAAGGATTCATTTGACATACAGTATGTTGAGTTATTCCCTCCTGCTGCAGGCTTGGAAAAAAATGCATAACTTTGCAATTTTTTCCAAGGATCCTGATCAAGTAAGATTGAGGCCAAAGACTGTGACATGAGAACGAAGCTACAGTGTCAGCAGCTTTCATTGTGGTGGGACAGAGGAGGCTCTGCGAATTGTTTGAAGAACAGGCAGCTAATACACCACATGGATCCTCAGTGTAATTAATTCTGTTCCCTTCCCTTTCATGTTCTCCCCTTTTGTCTCCACCATCTCTTAAATCTGAACAGATAGTTTTGAAAGGGTATTAATGTCAACACTGTTCAAACCTATTTTTTGGCAGATGAAGCACTTTTCTTCTTATTGACTCGTCTTAGCCTCAAAGCAACACTGAGAAAATACTGAGTGGAATGTTTACGCTGGTGGGTCTACATGGTGAAGCTGCTCATTAAGTCCACAAATGAACAAGTTGTTCAGCTACATTTCCTTTGACTGAAATCTAAGCAGATCTGACAGATCTTGACATGCACCTATCTAAAATAAGGTCTGAGGCTGCCTGTTTAATGAACCAACAACTTGTGATGGTCCCACTGGTAAGTGTGGTTGTAAATATTGAAGCTATTACCATGATTACCATCATTATTAACATAGAGGTGAGGCAACGGGCCATTTAATATAGCTTCCTGTACATTGAGTATCAAAGCAAGTAGCATCACCTCTTTGAAGATTGTTTTTACTTTTTTGTTTTTTTGTGACACATACAGTAGATGTTTCAGATGACACACATTTTAATGTCAGATAAAGATAACCCAAGTAAATACAAAATCCAGATTTCAACTGATGGTTTTATTTATTAAAGAAGAAAAAAATCTAGCCAAACCAAGCCAACCTCGCCCTATGAAAAAAAAACAAAAAAAACTTCTTGGATTTTCTAGTACAGGGCAAAATTTATAGGTCCATCCATTCTCAACACTATGTAGATATAATATTTCTTTTTCTGAAATGCTTTACTACTTTTCTGTCAGGTACAATAGGATGTAAAACTTCTATTTAATATTTCACTAAAAGTCAAGAGGATCATCAAGAATGTTTTAGTAACAGTGAGAGAGGCTGTTGTGTTTATTTCATCAGCTGTGGTTTTCACCTTGAAGATCTCCATTCATTTCTGGAGGCTAATCAAGTTAGATTTGGAACTGTATGACTGGCTAAGTTGTGTCAAACAAAAAGGATGTCTGCCTGAGCTTCGCTTACACATAGACTGTTCAGTTTAGAAAAAACCAACACTTATAGCAATCACAGTCTGTAAACGTTGACCAAGTCTTGTGACTGGGTTCACTCCAACTTCTTCAATGCCTTAGAAACCTAGGGCTTTAAAGTGTTTTTCAATGGAAAGAAATATAGACGAAAAAACTTTTTTGATTAAAGTCCTAACAGCAGTAAGAATAAACAGACTAAACAACTCTAATTTCGACTTTGGAAAAGCACAAAGTAAGAGAAAAGTAGCAAAAACGAGGACGAGGGAACCCTCCCTTTCCTCTATAAGAGGGGATGAGGATGGCACAGATTTACACGGTTGATAATCTTCCAAGTACTTTGAATAAAGTTAGGGCTTTTGTTATTGGCTTCTTGGCAAGACGTTGCGGAAATCTGGTCCAGTAGCTTGTGTGTCTTGGAAAATGTGCTTTTGCTGCACTTTCATTCTATGAAAACTTTGCATGTTTCCCCACATGGACACTTTCGCTTAAAAGATGGCTGAGATAAAGGAGTTGAGAGAGGATTCACTGAATGTCAGCTCGAAGGACCAAAATATTCAAGTAAATAAGTAAAGTAAAACTTTACTTTCAAGATTTAAAATCATGAAGTGCTTCACAAGAGTCAACAATGCATAAAAGCACAAATGATGTTAAAGAGGCTATATGCAACTTCTCCCCAAAAATAAACGTAACAATAGCCTTTTTATTTGACCATTTATGACTCAAACATCTCCTAATGAGCATACTGACACCTTGTCAGCTCACAGTGGGTGCACCTATAAGCCTGTATCAGATTTTTTTGTTTATTTTCTGTCGGGTCAGATTTTCCCGCGCTGTCTGCGGATGTGACGTCAAGCGCGTTCATGTTAAATGTTTCAGATCACTCTGCCACCACCGCTAGTCAGCACTCGCAAGCAGTTCAATGGATTGTGTGAATACACAGAAGAGACCAAAGACAACTCTGACACCAAGAGTAATTCCACATAAGACTAAAAAAGTTTAACCCCTGACAAGTGCCTGAAAAAGATCGAAGATTGAGAGCGACCGGTGTACAAGCGCACGCTGCGAGAGCGAGCGGAAAGTTAGAGCAGTTCCGTTTTTTGGCCACAGGTGTCAGTCGCGAGTTTAAATTTCAGAAAATTGCATATAGCCTCTTTAAGAAAAGGCAGTTTTAAAAAGATCTGTTTTTAACTAGCAGGACCACAGCGATTCAGAGTCTGGGGGGCCACTGAACAGGAAGGTCTTTCCTCAGACATGAAGATGGGTCAGGGGTGAAAATGGTGATAAGGATACAACCACCCTAGGGTAGAGAATTTTGAAAAATTTATATTTAAAAGCATCAATCTGGTGCACTTTGAGAAAAAAAAAGTTACAGGCTGGTATGAATGTATGATGAAGTATCTTATAATTTATATTCACATCAAGCATTATACAAAATAAGACCGACCTTTGTACTGTATGACAAATAAGACTAGCAACTTCTCCAGTGAAATGTGAAACAGCACAGCTTTAATACAGGGTTTTGATTATGAATAATGTCAAGGGACAAAGTCCTGCAACATTTAGATGTGTTCCTGGTCCATCATACCTGATACTGTCTGGCAAATTCAGCCTAGGGTTAGCTTTTAGTTAGAAGGCTATGCGTCTTTTCCTGAGAGTGTGTTCGACTACACAATCAATAATCCTCATTTCATTCCAAAATAGCATCTGAAGTCTGGACACAATAAATCACATAATTTGCATTTGCACTGGTCTTCATGAAAACAAAATAGATCTAATCTTGTTCTCATCTACACCGCCGCTGTAGATGAGAACGAGATCCGCCCAGTCGTGTATACTCCCACGTGACTGACCAGAACCTGGCTCCATATTGGGACTTATTGCATGTGAAACACACACACACACACACACACACACACACACACACACACACACACACACGTATAAAATTGACCCCCTCGACACCGAATATTTTTTCATCAGATCTACACGATTCATGTAAGTCACCTGTTTTGGATTCAAAACTGTGAAGGGTGATGGATTTTCATGTCTGCTCCTTTTATTTTCATCTTTGTAAAAATTTAAGGGATAACTGCTGTAAGCTATGTAAAGTAAATAAATAAATAAATAAAAAGCAGGTGTGGCTGCTTAGTTTCTACCTCACATGTGGCTATGCCATTATTTTATGGTAGGGAAAAGACAAAGGATGTGGTTGTCCAAAAAAAGAGATAACCTGACTGATCCCACTTTTTTACATAATGGAGTAATTAATCTGTCTGGTTTTGCTTTTGTCTGTCACTGCTGGTATTCCGATGGCAAAGCATTGAGTATTTAAAGAACCGGGCGCCTCACTCTTTGATAAAAACCTGCCGTGGCCTCTCAGATGACCCTCTGTGGAGACAGGCTTGGATGTAATGATAACAGATGAGATATTGATTCAGTGCTGATTACAGCCACACAGATGAATGTCAAAATATTGTCAGCATCTCATTCCTCATTATATCATCACTGCGGGGACAAAAGGACAGCCAACGGCAGATTAATACCATTGGGAGAAATTCCAGCAATGGTTTTTATGTCAAGGTTAGCCGAAGTGACGTTACGGTACACGATGATGAAGTTGGTATCAGATTCAATTAACTGGAACACGCTCCAAAAACTGAGCTGCCCCATAATGGGATGGATATAGTTCAGATCTAACATTATGAGGGCTATAGGTTCATATTCCTTATTTAAAAAATGCATTCTGTTGGGAAGAACAGTTGGAACAATATAGTATAACTTCTTTATATTAAGTTTTCTGGAACAGCTACTGGTTAGGGGATAGAGTAGGGTTGTTTCTCTAAATCTTTCAGCATATTAAGGCTGTGCAAGAATATTCATACCCCTGGCAGATTTAGATTTAAAGGTTTCTCATAGGGAATAAGGTAGGTGCCTTTCAAAAAACAATGAGATAATTTGAAAGATGCATACATCTAGGGGGAAAACATTAATTACATTTAATGTAAAAAATGGTATATGTAAAATTAGTTAGGCCTGGTTCACACGGCAGGATTTTTAGACAGATTTTTCCCCCATTCTTCCCTTTCTGACGCCCCGATTATCAGGATGGCTCTTAAAATAATCCAAACAGATATTCCTGCCGTGTATTCAGAGCGCTCTGGACTGCTGGGAAGGACGTCGGGCAGAGACGGCAGAGAGATGGAAAAAAACAATCAAAAAAAGCAACATTGACAAAATAAACCAAATATGAACTAAGAACTGAACATCCACAACACACAAAAATGGGTATATAAATACAACAACAATGTCCCTAAAAAGCTCTTGACACCAATTATTCAAGATCAATTGATTATAACCTCAGCCCAAGAATATATCTATAGACACTGATGTCCCCACACCTATGGTGTGTGTGAGCATGCTGGTGCGTATAAGATTTCCCCACACAAGTGTTTGATGGCTGGTGTGAGGAGCCGTCAACCCGCCCTACAGGAATTGACACAGACATGAAGGAGGTCGGGGACACAGACGTCCAGAGGCCCCCACAGCCTAGGAACGCCAGGCGGAACAGAGCAGGGCTGACCGCACCCACCAAGAGAGGAAGAGAGGGAAGCCCCAAGGGAACATCCAGCAACTACAATGCAGGGGCCCGGGAGGCCGCAGGGACGAGCCCATGGGCTCCGCCAGCAACTGGCTACGCCAGGGTGGGCCCGGTCCCAGACAAGGGGACCCCACCCCCCAGCAGAGCCCCAACCAGGGGCCGGCCGACAGGAGTCCCCCGCCACTGCCGCAAGGCCGAAGGGGGCCACAGCCGGCTGATGGACAACACACACCGCCGCCGCCCCCCGGGACAGCCCCCACCACCGACACCCCCCGGGATAGCCCCCACCACTGACACCCCAAAGCAACATCCACAGCAGATAGGCTGCTCCCCCAGGCCATGCCAAGCCAGCACCCGGACACCAAGACCTAACAGCTCCCGGGCCCAGATCCCGCCCCACGCAGAACGCAGAGACCAGGCACCCAATCAAGGGCAGACAAACCCACCAGTGAACTGACCAGCCACGGAGCAGGAAGCAGAAGGTGCCAGGTCCGCCCCCCGAGCCACCCAACGGCACCACCCAACAATCAAAAACAAACACCCCCAAAAGAGGTTCCCCAACCAACACGGGGAGGACAACGGCCCAACACATCGGCCACCTGACACACGGGCCCACCCAGGCACACCCCCGGGACGAACCGGACCGCACCAGGGCCCTAAGCCCCAAACATTGAGAGCCCCCAACGCACCAGCGGGCAGGGGCATCAGTCACCGGTAGGGAGTGATGGAGGGGAAATAGGCCCCCATTATATGTAGGGCCTGAGATGCACCAGACGAGAGGGCAGCCGAGGACCCAACCTGACAGGTAGACCAAGACACAGAGACAGTCATACGTACCCTCCCTCTAACGCACATTCATTTTCACCTGCACACCAAGACATCCAAGAAAGGATGCTGTACACTCACTCATACACCCCATACACACTCTATACTTCCAGGTCCAGGTACCGATGCCCCAGCAGAGCAACCTGTCCCTGCACCCGGGAGATGAACCCACTACCCTTCAGGATGGAAACAAGCAGACCGTCCAAGCCCCCACAGTGGAAGGAGCAGCCCACCAGCCCAGCCCCTGACCAGACAGCCTGACTACCTCCTGGACCCCAACCCTTGATGGCCGGTAGTGAAAAGGAGCATGGAAAGACCCCTAGCCTCTCTCCTCCTGCTCGAATGTGGTGTTGATGTGTGTTGTCATAATGTGCACTTAAGACAGAGGGGTGGGACATGGGAATGCTGTCAGACATCTCTATCCCCTTCCTCGAGCCCTCAGTGTCTAAAGGCAGTTAAGCAGTGGGAACCGGCACCAGAGGTGAGGCTCCTTGAAGGGCTCCACCCCGAAGCCGGAAAATGTGCCCACCGCAAGGTCCCTACGTGTGTGTCTTATGAAAATGTTATAGGTGGGAGTGTCTAAGTTGTACAGTAAAATTGGACCCAGGCCGCCGCCGGACAGCGAAGATGGAAATCCCTCTCCGCACCCCAGTGACGTGCCCACGTCCCAAAACATGAGTGGTATAATGATGGAGCAGTTGACAGAGGTGTCCAGGGATGGGGAGGAAATGACTGGGGGACAAAATGCCTTCCCTGGGAGCCAGCTCCCCCGCTGACACAGATAGGCACCTCCGTTCAACACGATCCACCAGGGGACGGAGGCCCCGGTACGTCTAACTCAGGGCCCACGGCCGCAGCACCACCAAGCCACACAGAGCCTCAGGCCGTCCCCCCATTCCCATTCCAGAGAGAGACCAAAACCCAACCCAACATTCAGACTACTATCAAAAAACAAGACACTGGACACCCAGGTTGAGTTCAGCCCCCCCCCCCCATGAGGTTTTGTGAGTTTTTCTGTCTGAGCTGGAAATGTTGGTGAGTAAAGTCGGTTGGTGTGTGGTGTCTCATCATTGCCGTGTGGCTGCACACCACACACTGTAGGAACAAAACAGGAATATCCCTGATTTTTTATCACCGTGTGTGATCTGAAACTCTTGCAACAATTTTAAAATCCTGCCAGGTGAACCAGGCCTCATACTCTTCTCAGTAACCAGTGGAAAGGCCATTATTGGCACTACAGAGTTTAAAACCTCTTTCTAACTGCTGGAGCAAAGCAAGGTTTTTCAAGTTTTTGTTTTAATCTATTTAATTTTTTCTCGCAGGTTTATAATAAGCATGCCTTTTGCTATTAAACACATAACTACTGACAATACATAGAGCTAAGCAGAAAACTGCTGTGCTATTCATAAAAAGATAATAACTGGCAACATTAGTTATTTATTGTCCTCAGTGCCTAAACAGGTGGCCAGAGCATGACCACTGCTCACATTAGCCTGACTACTGAAAATCCATTTCAAGCTACAAACCAGGACCCTGCTGGGTTTCTCCTTCAGCAGCTCTGCCTCCCTTTGCTGATCAGCAGCTATTCAAGGTAGCCAGGCCTCCTGCCTGGAACCTAAATACTGGAAATCAGAGAAATCACACACCGGAAATCACTTCAATCTGTATGATAATTTGAGACTCTCATCTGGGATTTGGTGTATTGGTCCATTTCAGCATTTAGAAAGCAACTGCTTGGTTTGTTAGGTACATGATACAGTCAAGTTGATGTATGTAAGATGCAGCAGTTTCCAGTAAAAAGCAACTTGTGTGTAAGTTATACCTTTATAAAGATCCACATTTCAGGGTGCTTTTATTCCACTTTTACACAGGAAGCAGATATTATCAGTAGATGGGAATTTCTTCAACAGATGCTTTCTCAAATCATCCAAAGTAAAGACAAAAAGGCATCCTTGCGCTTCACTAACTAGCAAGAAAAATTACCCAAAGGATCAACACTTTAAAAAGGCCTGAGGCAATATAGTAAAACAACATAAAGGTGCAAAGCGGAACCAGCTACTTCTGCCCAAATCTCTCCAAAGCCAATCCACCACAGAACAACAGGATTTCTGCAAACAAGAAAAGCCCATTTGGACTGTCACAGGGCAACTGCTTTCTCAGAGGGGCTTTCAAAACCTAATCATGAGCAGGTTGCATTTTGGCTGGGAATGAAACTTTAATTATCCTGATGCCTCCCTCAGAACCAGGCCCGTGATCAGAGCTGCCCTCCACTCTGCAGGGAGCCTCAGGAAGACATGTTAACAGGGGTGCATGTTTGACTGGAGAGTAAGGCGGCCCTGTTTCAGTGTGATAGAAAAACAATATCCTCACCTCAAATGATTCAGGGGAAAAGATTCCAGTAGTGTCAAGAAACTGCACTCAAATCAAAAGCCAGCAGCTGGTACTGGATATTTAGGTGTTACAAAAGTTACAAAGGGATATTTTTGTATGAATACAAGTAAAGGTTAGCATAGTTTCCAAGTTGTCAGAAAGGGTACATACTCCCAATACAAGTTGTTCTTTTGTTGTCCATAATTTATTTGTCACCCATACCCCTAATTCACAGCAACCCACCAATTACAGGACAAACCTCTACCCCCGTGGTCTTGTGTCCCACACATCCAAATTTAACATGAAAACATACTTGAATCCTACAGCAGTGGAATAGATACCTCCCTTCCATTCCACCATTCCAACAAAACCACATAAAGCATCTTCTCTTCAAGACATAAACTAGTATAGGTGTAAACATCAAACATCCTGGTAATATTTACTGCTCTTTGTATAATGACAAAAGTTCACTTGGGCATAAGAAATAATAACATGTATACAATCTTTGGTATTTTTAACCTCACTTCCCGTGTATTCATGACTTTTATTACAGGCAGCTCAGGGAACCATCTTTACTTCATGTGCAGCATGTTATGTTGTGAATGACTGTGCTGCCTTTGCTGTCACTCTTGTGTTTAGCTTAGGCTCCCTAATGTCCCCTCCCCCTCCATCTTCCTCAAGTTTGATCATCTTTGGGCTACAAGCACAAAGCCTGTCAGATGATAATGTAGCTCAGAAAATTAGTTTCCCCATCCACAGTCCTGGTGACTTAATAAGTATAGACAATTAACTGAAATTAATATGATAGATGCCATTATTTGCAACGGATGGCTCAGTCAAATCTTGGCGTGGCTTCAGGTTATTATTATGCATCCACTGTATTAGCTTGAGTAATGGTGCTCTGTATGCTGACTGAGCCATTTTCATCATAGACAATATGATTATTAGTTAGAGGTGTTCCTGTGTGCTCCAGGCTAAGGTTACTCACCAGAAGGTTCACTTCCTATGTTATTTAAAAAGACACAAACCTGTGGATTTTTTCTTCAGGTATTTTTCTTAAATTAAAATGTTAATGCACTGAAGATGGTTAGTTTATGTTCTATTCTTATGATGTAGGCTATATAGAGATGCATCATCCAATGGCTTGGCGACTGGAATGGGATCATTTTTAACTTGAACAGCGCTGACTGGTGACCGGTCAGAAAGCCTATAATAGAATCTTTTTCTGATCAGTAAATGCACCACACCTACAGTAAGTGCTGTTGGGTCTGGCTAACAACACTCCTTAAAGTAGCAGTTGATAATGACTGAAGAAAATTTAGTTAGTTACTTCCCTTGAAGGTTTTAGAAATAAAGAGGAAGCTCAAAAGCTATAACAAGAAAGGAAACTATTTTCTAAGCATGCATGGAAACTATTTATTCAGGCTGCTCCAACAGAAAACTCAATGCTATGCTTTGCTGGGTATCCACATTTTGTACATTTACAGTTTTGGTTGTTTTGTGGATACAAGACAACCTTTAGAAAGTCCAGATTTACAAATGTTGGCAGCCTCTTGAAATACTTCTTAATGAGGTAAGGATCTACAATCTTTGATGAGAAAGCACAGATATCCAAGCTTTCAACTTGGAATTCTAACCATGCTACTCCTCTTAACCGCCAATATTAGATGCTGAAGACCATTTACAATCAATAAAACGTTATTTATAAAGGTCTTTTCATACAAACATTGCAACTCAAAGTGCTTTACAGATTAAAATGATCCCACATAAACCATATTCTCATCCCTCCCAACAGATTTAAAAGCATGATAACATTTATACCCCCCAACCCAACCCCCATGTGCAGACACACTAACTGGTGTTGTTCCCAGCTCACTTAAAAACGCAGTAGTTAGACTTAGACTTAGACTTAACTTTATTCATCCCTTTGGGATGACTCCCTCAGGGAAATTAACCTTTCCAGCAGCAAACAAAAGGATGGATTAAGATAAATAAATAAACATATACAGAACGTTTGATTTAATAAAATAAAATAATTATATATACATATACATATAATATTGCACTGTGGCTACTGCTCCTTTCCCCCTTTCCTCCCTATTTCCTCCTCCCCCCAAGTGAGGAGTTGAAGAGGGTGATTGCACGATGGACAAAGGAGTTCTTGTGTCTACTGGTCCTGCATTTGGGAAGAAACAGTCTCTCACTGAACTAGCTCCTCTGGTTGCTGAAGACAGTGTGCAGAGAATGGCTGGTGTTGTCAAGAATATCCAGCAGTTTGTCCAGTGTCCTCATCTCTGCCACCGTCACCAGAGAGTCCAGCTTCATGCCGACCACAGAGCCGGCCCGCCTGATCAGTTTATCCAGTCTGGATCTGTCCTTCTTGGATATGCTGCCCTCCCAGCACACCACGGTGTAAAAGAGGACGCTGGCAACCACAGACTGGTAAAACATCCATAGCAGTTTGCTGCAGATGTTAAAAGACACCAGTCTCCTCAGGAAGTACAGCCTGCTCTGTGTCTTCCCATACCGGTGGCTGGTGTGTGTTGTCCAGTCCAGTTTTTTATCCAGCCACAGCCCCAGGTATTTATATGAATCCACAGCCTCCACCTCAGCTCACTCTAGCAGAACTGGTCGCGGTTTTGGTCTGGACCTCCCAAAGTCAATGACCAGCTCCTTTGTCTTAGAGGTGTTGAGCTGTAGGTGGTTGGTGTGGCACCATGCAGCAAAGTCACCCACCAGTCTCCGATACTCTTCCTCTCTGTCGTCCCAGATGCACCCAACAATGGCTGTGTCATCGGCATCCTTCTGTAGGTGACACAGCTCCGAGTTGTAACAGAAGTCCGAGGTGTACAGGGTGAAGAAAGATGGGCAAGCAATGTTCCCTGGGGTGCTCCAGTGCTGCTGACCACAGTGTAAGACGTGCTGTCCTTCAGCCTGACGTACTGTGGCCTGTCAGAGAGGTAGTCAGAGATCCAGTCCACCAGGGGGGGGGGTCCACTCCCATCATGCTCAGTTTGTCCCGGAGCAGAGGGGGCTGGATGTTGTTGAAGGCACTAGAGAAATCCAAGAAGAGAATCCTCACTGTGCCGCTTCCCTTATCCAGATGGGAGTGGGCTCGGTGTAGCAGATAGAGGATGGCATCCTCCACACCAACACCTGGATGGTAAGCAAACTGCAGGTTGTCCTGGGCGTGCTGAACCTGGGGTCTGTGGAGGCTGAGGAAGAGCCGCTCCAGCGTCTTCATAAGATGTGATGTAAGTATCACCGGTCGGAAGTCATTCTGTTCACTGGGCCGGTTCTTTTTCGGGAGTCGAACGATACAGGATGTCTTCCAGAGGGTGGGCACTCTCCCCAGGTGCAGGCTAAGGTTGAAGATCCACTGAAGTGGTTCTCCCAGTTCTGCAGCACAGGTCTTCAGAAGTCTTGGACACAGTTTGTCCGGACCTGCGGCTTTCCTGGGCTGGATCTTCCTTAGCTGTCCTCTGACCTGGTCTGGGGTGAAGTGTGGTGGAGACTGTGTTGAGGTGGGGGAGGAGGGAAAGGGGGGTGTTGTGGTGTTTGGGGGAAGATGTGTGGAGGGAAGAAAGGGAGATGGCTGTGCTGAGGGAGGTGGTGGGGGTTGAGGGGGACAGGGTCCGGTTGAACCGGTTAAAGAAGTCATTCATCTCATTCGCCCTCTCCAATGTCCCCTCTGTAGCTCTGGTCTTTGTGTTGTAACCTGTGATGGTCATCACACCTTCCCAGACCTCCCTCATGTTGTTGTCCCTCAGCTTCTGCTCCACTTTTCTCTTGTAGCTGTCCTTAGCTTCCCTCACACAGTGCTTCACCTCCAGCTGTGCTGCCTTCATGGCCTCCCTGTCTCTGCTCCTGAAAGCAGCCTTCTTCCTGTTGAGGACAGCTTTGACTTCCTGCGTTACTCACGGCTTGTTCTCAGGATAACAGCGGACTGTCTTGGCAGGGGAGACCACGTCCGTGCAAAAGTTCAGGTAATCCGTCAGACAGTATGTCATCCCCTCAATGTCCTCACCATGCGGGTCCATCAGCACATCACAGACCATGGTGTTAAAACAGTCTCTGAGGGCACTTTCCATCTCAGGGGACCACCTCCTTATGGATCAGGTTGTCACCATCTTCTTTTGGACCAGTGGGGTGTACAGCGGCTGTAGGTGCACCAGGTGGGGGGAGTCGCTCTGTATGCATCCTGTATATTTACATACAGTAGATCTATTGTCCTGTTGTTTCTGGTCGGACAATCGACAACCTGGTTGAAAACAGCCAAAGTGGAGTCCAAAGTGATGTGGTTAAAGTCCCTAGAGATTATCATCAAGGCCTCAGGGTGCTGTGTCTGCAGCCTTGCTGTGACAGAGTGGATTTTCTCACAGGCAGCGGCTCGGTCAGCTCTCAGAGGGATGTAAACACAGATGGTGATCACGTGACTGAACTCCCTCGGAAGATAATATGGCCGGAGACTAACGGCTGTCAGTTCGAGGTCCTGACAACATAGAAGTGTCTTTACGGAGATATGTCCTGGGTTACACCAACGGTTGTTCACATACATGATGAGTCCCCCACCTTTACTTTTTCCGCTCGCTTTCATGTCTCTGTCGGCTCTCACAGCTGTAAATCCCAGCAGGTCCACGTTAGCATCCGGTACGAGGTGGTATAACCATGTCTCCGTAAAGATGAACAAGCTGCTCTCAGGGTAGATCCGCTGGTTGTTCAGTGCGGACAATCCGTCAATCTTATTTGGCAGCGAGTTCAGATTTCCCATGATGAAGGAGGGAATCGATGGTTTGTAGCACCTCCGTTTTTCCGCCCGCTCAGCCTTAAGCTTGGCCCCGGCTTTGCACCCCCTGGGTCTCCTCCTCAACTCCACCGGTATAGGGTGTCGTATTGCGGCTTGTGTTTTTGTGCGCAAAGCCAGCAGCTCCTCTCGTGAATAAGTGAGGAAACTGCCTTTTGGGTGCATATTAAATTAAAGTTGAACAAACACAATATTTAAAAAAAAAAAGGAATAACAAAGTTAATGTAGTTAAAGATGTTAAAAGAAATAAAAATAGCTAAAATAAAAACAACAAACTAGAGAGCTAGAGGCAGAGGCAAACTAGAGGCAGCCGTTTCTCACAGCGCCATGGCAACTAACAGTTGTTTAATAGTTCAACCTGTGTTGAAAAAACCTGGCTTGGACACTAATGAATTTAAGAATTTCCGTCCGATTTCCAAACTTCCATTCTTTTCAAAACTCCTTAAGCGAGCAGTTTTAATCAGCTTAGTGAGTTTTTAAAGGGTGCTCAATTGCTTAACCCCTTCCAATCAGGATTCCAGGCATTACACAGCACAGAAACTGTCCACCTTCGTCTTTTTAGACTCAGGGGTTGACACACTCCTTGTTTTGTTGGACCTCTCAGCTGCTTTCGACACTATTGATCACTCGACTCTTCTTACTCGACTTGAACAGCTGGTGGGCCTTCGTGGCACTGTTCTGAATTGGTTTGCTTCCTATCTTTCTGACAGAACTTTCCATGTAATGGTAGATGTGGCGGCCTCGCCATCAGCAGCTTTAACATGTGGTGTCCCACAGGGGTCCATTCTTGGTCCCATTCTTTTTAATCTCTATGTCCTACCTCTTGGTCGCATATTACAAGCCCACTGCATTCCATATCACCTATACGCTGATGATTGTCAGCTCTACGTTTCTGTCAAGCCTGGTGATGGAATGCAGCCAATCAATTGCTTGAGCATAGTCAAAGACTGGTTAACGGCTATTTTTCTCCTTTTAAATGAATTTAAGACTGAAGCCATTATTTTTAGTGCCAATGCCCATTCTAGCCCAACCGTCTCTTATCTTCCCTTTCACCTAAAAGCCACTGTCCGTAACCTTGGAGTCCAGATGGATTCCAATCTTTAAATGGATGCGCATGTTAACAATGCAGCCAAGTCTTGTTTTTTTTCATTTGCGACGCCTCTCTAAGCTTAAGCCCATCCTCAAAAAAGAAATTATCTTCAGAAAGTCATCCATGCTTTTATCACCTCACGGATGGATTACTCTAACTCATGTTTATATGGGACTGTCCGCTTCAGAAGTAAATGTTTTTATTTATTTATTTATTTTTCAGAATTGAATATAAGATTTTAATGTTTGTTAATAAAGCCCTTCATGGCTTAGCACCTACATACCTTTCTGACTTACTTTCTCCATACATTCCAGTGCGGTCCCTTAGGTCAGCAGAGCAGCATCTACTACAAGTTCCCAAAGCTAGATATAAAGGCCATGGCAGCCGCGCTTTTTCAGTCTGTGGTCCTTCACTCTGGAATCGTATTCCGCTTCCAGTAAGGCTGTCGCCAACCCTTGCACACTTTAACCCCTTAAAATTCCTGCAATTTCCGCCCCTACATTTTTTTAAAACGCATACCCAAAATTTACTTAAAGCTGTTCTTGAACCATTTTGAGTAGAGACATGGCTGGGGTCTCTTTGGAAAGCAAATACTCTAAAATTTATCCCAGAACTGTGTTAATATCTCTGAGTGCTATTCTTACCAAGCAATATGAATTTTAATACACTTAAAAATAATTTTATTTGTGTCCGATTATTTATTTTATATAAATACATGCTGTAAAAATAGCTTTAAAAAGAAGGTGGTGACCTAAAACACACTGAGTCTAAAGCCTGAAGTATTACCTTTAGCCACACCAAATTTGACAGCAATAAACCATAAAATGAATATTCTGCACACATTTTTATAACTACAGGTCAAAGGTGGTCAAAAGTGTGCCATATGCGCCATCTCCTGGGTAAATGCCGTAGTCCTCACTGAATTAAAAATATCATCAGAATCATAACTTCATCTTACCATATAAAGCTCCACAGCTTCCCTCAATGTTGTATTTTGATCATAAAGGGTGTTTGGAAACCGTGCTGAAACAGTATGTTACTGGTACGCACTGTGCGTAATCTCTTCATGAATAAGACATTTTACGCACGTCATATACAATGGCTGTGAATAAGTCCGCCCGGTCAAGTTATATATCTGCGTTTACAGCGTTACATTGGCTATTCGATGCGTCAATCATCAGAGTTCTGGACCGCGATTGGTTCGAGTTACTTACCATAACGTGATTTTCCATCCATGCGCCATTGGTTGGAGACCTACCCTATGTAAGGAATATACCGGATTAATTAATTTATTTCTTTTCTTCTGGGCATGCTCAGTGACCTTTGTAGGCGGAAGTGGAAGCGAAGAAATCGGAAACAAAGCCGTAAAGACTACAAAAATGGCCATAGACATTTCGGGAGCACATTTTCACTGTTTGTTTTACATTTTTTATTTGTTTTGCTGTTGTCCGGGACTAATCACTTTATCGGAGGACTTTTATCGGACCCTTATTGATGTAAAAAGACAATTTTTGTTCGAAATGGATCGGTTTGGTCACGTTTATTGGACTACAAAGTGGTGAGTTCCATATTTTTATACCTCCGTCAGGAGATGGTTTGTGTTGGCAAAAGCGCTCACTGTGTTTACAGTTATGATTGTATCCTTAAACGCCAGCCATAATTGGAATCACAAGACTCTTGGCTTTCCAATGATACAATGGGATCGACCCACTCAGGTAAACACACTTTGGACCTTGTACTGACATACGGTATTGAGTGTGAGGAAATAACAGTCCACCCACATAACCCGGTCCTGTCTGACCACTTCTTGATAACTTTTGAATTTACTTTAACTGACCATCTTAAATCTGAAAGAAAATTTCATTATAGTAGAACTTTATCAGACAATGCTGTAACAATTTTTAAAGAATCTGTACCATTCTTACTTTCCTCAGTGTCTCAGAGTAACACAGTGGATGGCAGCAATTCTATCTCTAACCCTTCAGAAATTGATGGTCTGGTTCACAGCGTTACGTCCTCATTGCGTTTGGCATTAGATAGTGTAGCCCCATTAAAAAAGAAAGTGGCTAACCATAGGAGGCTGACTCCTTGGTTTAACGCAGAGTTGCGTACTTTAAAGCAGAATACTAGGAAGTTGGAGAGAAAATGGCGCTTTAGACATCTAGAGGATTCCTATTTAACCTGGAATAACAGTCTACTGCTGTATAAAAAGACCCTTCGACAAGCTAGAACAGCATATTTTTCATCATTAATAGAGGCGAATAAAAACAATCCTAGGTTTCTTTTTAGTACAGTTGCCAAACTTACACAGAGTCATAGCTCTGTTGAGCAAACTATTCCCCCGGCTCTTAGCAGTGATGATTTTATGAGATTCTTCATAAATAAAATAAATTTTATTAAAAATAAAATCATTGGCACCCTCCCAAACATGATTACTTCTTCCTCAGTAAATGAGTCAGTATCGGAAAGAACTGTAGAACCTCAGTATTGCTTAGGCTGTTTTGATTCAGTCGAGCTTTCAGAATTATCAAAAATATTAGCCTCATCTAAATCTTCAACTTGTATTTTGGACCCAATCTCAACCAAATTATTTAAAGAAGTGTTCCATTTGGTTCCTGGCCCCATTTTGGATATGATGAATCTATCCTTAGTAAACGGATACGTACCACAGGAATTTAAAATAGCTGTAATTAAACCTTTACTCAAGAAACCTTCCCTTGATCAAGATGACTTAGTGAATTACAGACCTATATCTAACCTTCCTTTCTTATCCAAAGTCCTTGAGAAAATAGTTGCTAATCAAGTCTGTGAACATCTAAACAGTAACGAGCTGTTTGAAGAGTTTCAGTCAGGTTTTAGAGCTCATCATAGCACTGAAACAGCACTGGTGAAGGTTACTAATGATATTCTCATGGCCTCAGATAATGGACTGGTGTCTGTTCTGGTTTTGTTAGATCTCAGTGCTGCTTTTGACACAGTCGTTCATAATATTCTCTTAGAAAGGCTTGAACATGTTGCAGGGATCAAAGGAACAGCACTAGGCTGGTCTAAATCATATTTGTCTGATAGATTCCAGTTTGTTCATCTAAATGATAAATCATCTTCACTCTCAAGGGTTACTTGTGGAGTTCCACAGGGTTCTGTCCTTGGACCAATTCTTTTCACCATATATATGCTTCCAATTGGTAGAATCATTAGACAGCATGGGATAAATTTCCACAGCTATGCCGATGATACACAACTATATTTATCCATAAATCCTGATGAACCCAGTCAGTTAGGTAGATTACAGGCATGTCTGGAAGACATAAAAGCATGGATGACCCTAAACTTTTTGCTTTTAAATTCTGACAAGACAGAAGTTGCTGTCTTTGGACCAGAAGTTCTTAAACAGAAACTGATTAGTCAATCACTTCATCTGGATGGCATTAAATTGTCCCCCAGTAATAACGTAAAGAACCTCGGCGTTATTTTTGACCAAGACTTGACATTTAAATCCCATATTAAAAAGGTTTCTAGGATTTCTTTCTTTCACCTCCGGAATATTGCTAAAATTAGAAACATCCTGTCCAGGAGTGATGCTGAGAAACTAGTCCATGCATTTGTTACCTCAAGGCTGGACTACTGTAATTCTTTACTATCAGGAAGTCCACAAAATGCCATTAAAAGCCTTCAGTTGATCCAAAATGCGGCAGCAAGAGTTCTGATGAATATTAAAAAGAGAGATCACATTTCTCCTGTTTTAGCTTCCCTTCATTGGCTCCCTGTTAAATCCAGAATAGAATTTAAGATCCTTCTTCTTACATACAAAGCCCTTAATAATCAAGCTCCATCATACATCAGAGATCTAATTGTTCCATATGTTCCTAAAAGAGCACTTCGCTCTCAGACTGCAGGTTTACTTGTAGTTCCTAGGATCTCTAAAAGTAGAATGGGAGGCAGATCTTTTAGTTATCAGGCTCCTCTCCTGTGGAACCAGCTCCCAGCTTTAGTCCGTGAGGCAGACACTCTGTTTACTTTTAAGGCCAGGCTTAAAAGTTTCCTTTTTGATAAAGCTTATAGTTAGAGTGGCTAAGGTCATCCTGAGCTTTCTTTGTAGTTATGCTGCTATAGGCTTAGACTGCTGGAGGACAGACTGACCAATTTTCTTCACTCTGCTACTTCCTTTTCTCCTACGACTCTCCAGTTGTATTACAGTACATTCTGTTATTTCGACTGTTAACTTTGTTTTCTCTCAGTGTTTTTCTCTCCATAGAAGATATACCTGGTCTGGTATCCTGCTTGGCTGCAATGCCCTGTTGGACGGGGGGCATCGACTGGGATGATCCTCTCAGTAACTGAACATCCACTGTGTCCTGTTATCAACTTTTTACTTTCTGTAACATAGAAAGTTCTCTTATATCGGATCTTCTGTTCCTTCTGTGTTCTGCTCTGTCTTCTCAAACCCCCAGACGGTCGTGGCAGATGGCCGCTCCTACTGAGCCTGGTTCTGTTGGAGGTTTCTTCCTGTTAAAGGGGAGTTTTTCCTCTCCACTGTCGCTACATGCTTGCTCAGTATGAGGGATTGCTGAAGGATTGCTGTGGTTGGAAATCTGCCCAACCTCACTCCAATGACTGACGCAATCTGCTGGGATTCCTTAAATAGGAAACTTTTTAACTGATTGGAATGTTTGTATAATTGTATTGAAATGACTTCTTGTTAAGTGCCTTGAGATGACATCTGTTGTGAATTGGCGCTATATAAATAAATAAACTGAATTGAATAAAATATGTATAGGTTCATAAAAGTTAGAAGTCAATTAAATTCAATTCAGTTTATTTATATAGCGCCAATTCACAACAGATGTCATCTCAAGGCACTTAACAAGAAGTCCTTTCAATACATTTATACAAAGTCAGATAATCTCAGGATTTAAACCAGGAAATTGGCTCGGAACGTTAAGGGGTTAAGTCACGACTCAAAATTTACTTTTATTTTTTAGCCTTTCCTTCAACTTAATTTCATTTGATCTTTTTTATATTTTATTGTCTTTTAAATTGACTTCATTTTTTAAAATCTATTGATTATTATCTTATTTTTATCTGTTTATGTTTGTTTTGAAATGTGCAGCACCTTGGTCAGCTGTCATGGTGCCATAAAGTGCGCTTTATAAATAAACTTGGTATGGTATGGTACTAAAGAGCAACATTAATAAGGAAATCTGGCCAAGTACAGATGAGCCAAGTAAGGAAACGCCATCAAAGGAGCCATCTGCACCGACAGCAGCAGATCAACAGCAGCAGCTGAGGCACCGACACAGGGCACCCAGAGGAGGCAAGGTGGAGACCCCCACCTCTACCCAAGCTTCACCTAGGGAGCACCTAGGGAGCTACAGCCGACCACCGCTCCCAGGGCAGAGGGCTCCCACAGAGGAAACACTGGAAGGAAGATGAAAATAAAAGGTTAAAATATGAAAATAAACAGTGTAGAAATATAAGACTAAGTAGTAAACATTGATAAAACATAACCAAGTAAAACATGCAGAACAATTAGGCAATAATAAATAATAATCAGTTAAACGCTAGGCTAAAAGGGTGAGTCTTTACAATGACAACTCTGTGACAACCTGTAGTTGTACCACAATACCATATAATCACACTATATATATATATATATATATATATATATATATATATATATATATATATATATATATATATATAAAACCTGGCCCCACCCTATCACTGATTATCACCACTTTGCACCTGTGCACACCGCTCTGGCTCACTTTTATTTCCATCTGTTTACCTGCGAGAACGTTCATGTTTTTAAGAGCAGGCTCAAGACTCACCTTTTTAGCCTAGCCTTTAACTGATTATTATTTATTACTGTTTGTTTACTTGCTCTGCATGTTTTATATGATTATATTTTTATCAGTTTTACTATTTAATCTTAGCACATTAATTTACTGTTTATTTTTTTAACTTTAATTTATCTTAGTCCCCGTTCCAGTGTTTCCTCTGTGGGAGCCCTCTGCCCCGGGAGCGGTGGTCGGCTGTAGCTGCCTGGGTGCTCTCCAGGTGGAGCTTGGGTGGAGGTGGGGGTCTTGGCCTTGCCTCCACTGGGCGCCCTGTGTCGGTGCCTCGGCTGCTGCTGTTGGTCTACCGCTGCCGGGGCAGATGGCTCCTCTGATGGCGTTTCCTTGCATGGTTCATCTACACTCGGCCCAATGTCCTTTTTTACTTTTTCTTTTAACTGTGTGCATGGGAAATGGGTTGGGGGGAGGGGGGTATAACTGTGATCATACTTTTAAATATGTGGGGGAGGGAAGGGAAGGTGGTTTTATGTGGGGTCATTTTAATCTGTAAAGCACTTTGTGATGCAACTTCTTGTATGAAAAGCGCTTTATAAACAAAGTTTGATTTGAATTGATTTGCTGTGGAGCAAAAAGAAAAACTGTGTGGACCTTCACTTGTTGGACTCTAACTTGTATTTATGGTAGCAGTACCATTATCTGACACTTGGGTGGAGAGTGTTGTTTTTTTTTGGAACTCAGTGTGTGAACTAAACATCAGTACAAGAACACAAATGAACCTTATTATTTGTCTTAGCAGTGTTTTTTAATTTTTGTCATTTCTTTTCAAAAATATTCAAGGGTGTAGATTGTTTAATATACGTCCTTGTGTGATTGGCATATAAAAAACCCAAACCAATATTAATAATCATAAACATACACACACACAGAATTATCCTACAAGTGAGGAGGGAGACCTGACTGGCACCTCATAAACATTACCCCCCACCCCCCCCCCAAAAAAAAAAAAGTGTTCCGGCTTCCTCCCACAGTCCAAAAACATGACTGTTGGGTGAATTGGTCTCTCTAAATTGCCCTTAGGTATGAGTGTGTGTGTGTATGGTTGTTTGTCCTGTATGTCTCTGTGTTGCCCTGCGATGGACTTGCGGCCTGTCCAGGATCCAGGGTTACTTGCTATGTTAAAGTAAAGAGTTCATGGCAGCGGTAGCTCCGGCTTAATCTAGGAGAGTCAGTTTTAAAGGCTGGACAATAGAGAGCACAGAGTTAGTCGCAGCCAATAGCTTTGTCTAGGAGAGAGATAGAGTCAGGTGGATCATCAATAGAAGGATAACGTTGAATTGTTGGTAACAGTTGCTCAGCTGATGGCCCCTCTCCAGAAAGGTGTCAGAGCTAGACAGAACACCAATAAATGGTGTGAAATAAAGCAACTTGATGATCAGTGCCTTGTCAGATAAATCAATATAAGGAGATGAGTGAACAATAAAACCTTGTAATTAGTGGTCCATCTGATGTTTCAACTAAGACAAACACATTCATGGTGCTCTGCATGCCTCGGTGGGAGTTCTATGAGTTTGATTATGTATGGGTTTCACAAAATCAAGGTGCAGATGGCTAGGATGTAAAATCCAAAGTGCTGTTTGTGACATATGGAAAAATCCAGGAAAAAAGAAATTCCACTTTAATCCAATGAGACCTTATCGATGGCACAAACTCAATGTACCTCTCCATAAAAGCCTTTGCAGTCTATGGAATGTTCAGTATGTATCTTCAGTAAACAGCTGAAAAAATTCTGTCAGCTTCAGAATTGGGCATGAATGCACTTTGCCATCATATTTTCTTCTTGTATCTGCAGTCCAGCTCTAATCTTGTTTCTGCCTATTCAGCATGGGAAAACCTAAAACAAATTCCATACATTTTTAAAGGTCTCATTCGCAGAGAAACAGTGTAATGCTGTACTTGTTCTTTGTGAAATACAATCGTTCACTCTGAGCTGCATATGCATGCTGCATAACATTTTCTCCAACCCCATTGCCTGCATTAGCCACAGAAAGAAAACAGACGGCAAAAATGAGTGAGTCAGAAAATACCAGTGACTTCTGCGTCACAGGGAAAATTTGTATTTATGGTCTTTCCTACCTTGACTTGGAACCGCTCATGGAAAAGCTGATTTTGCAGCCAGGACAGAGGAGAGCACATCTCCGCTAGCAGAAGCTAGAAGCCGATGCTAACCATTAGCAACAAAGCTAACTGTTAGCAACTCCACAGCATGACAGAACAGGATCGGGCTTGGTTTAATTGTGGACATATACATCAGCGTTGCATTTTTCACCTAAGAAAAAAGAGCTGAGGAAGAAACTGTTGGAATGTGTCTTGGAACACCACCAGCGAAATTAGTTAATTATTTGTTTGAAGGCAGCATAAGAGTCGCATTGCTGTGAGTCAATCAGAGGCGAAACGTTTGCATGTCATGAATAAAAATGAGTTAGACTTGTGATCCTGACATTTCCCTTACCCACTCCTCCGACAAAGTGCAAACTCCTGAAACAACAGCGTCAGAGCATTTATTTCACTTAAAACGCTCACAAGGCATTCATTCATACCAAATCTATTGAAAAAACAAGTGAATGAGACCTTTAATAATTCTCAAACCTGTGTAGCAACCCTTTAAGACACAGAGTAAAGGCACAGCCCTATTTTTCTCCCAAGCAGTTTTAGACAAATATTTTTCCCTAAAATTGTTCAAAGCATTGTTTGGCCTCATTGAATCTCAGAGGAAATCACATCCAAAAAGTGTGAATGTACATTCAGGTTGAGATTCTGTAGAGCAATTTGCACTGTAGAGTTTGCCGTTCTCTAGCAGCTTTGCTTTTGACACCTGTTACCACATGCTATGGTTTTCCCATCTGGAGCCCAGCACCTATTCCTCCAGGACAGCAACAAAGGTGCTGTGGGACATACTGCTGAAGGTGGCTCAGTCTTATAATGAGAGCTGTCAGGGATTTGCAGCGCTGAACTTTTGTGCCCTGAACTATGACAGGTCACTGTTGAGTTTGTATCAATAATTCATCTCGCAGTGCTACCCTGTTCCCCCTTATGAAACAAATCTTGTTAGAAAGGCCTGCCAACGCCGTCTCCATCTCGCTGGCAGACTTTATCTGTAACCTCTCCTGCTAACACAGGAAAATATGTTTTTAAGGGGTTTAGGAAAAGATTAACTGAGTGCATCTATGTGGAACACTTATTTGGCAGCAGGCACAGGGAAGCAAGCTCGAATCTAGTGCTTGGTCTTCTCAATGAAGCCTTCCCTCCTATTCCCAAAGTCGAAGTAGATGAGCTTTTGAAAAGCAGATTGAGTGTGGCTTTTGCTCTTTATCATTGCACTGTGACTCTACGCAGCTTTCTTTTGGTTTATTGTAAAACAACCTGGAGCTGTCAGACACTTGGAGGAGGCCTGAAGAGAAGAGAGCAGGGAAGTGGAACAGTAGCACTTGCTGGCTCCTCTGATAACATCCAAGGGAAACTTCTGCCTCCCACTCCCCAGTCTCCTCAGCTGGCAGCGAGAAGCGACAACCTTTCCTGTCAATGACAGTTTCTAGAGGCAGCAGGGCATTCAGAGGCTTTATGTCTGACTTCAATTTAAATTAGCACCTTTTTAGTCATTGCTAATGTCTTCTAGAGCCTCTACTCATCAAGGGGGCTGCAATCATTCCATTCACTGTGAATAATTACATACCAGGGAATTCTGAGCACCTGATGAACATCCTGTAAATACTCTACATAATGCTCAGGTAGCCATAACATTTCAAAAACAAGTTAAGATGTGAACAAATCAAATGCACCACTTGACTCCTTCTTGCAGGAGACTTCAAGCATCTCTAACCTTGGATCTGCTGTTCCAAAATAAATGCGATCCAGAAACTAGAGTAGAACAGGTCTAACAGTTCTCCTTATATTAGCGTGCTAATGAGGTCCCAGTGTGATACTTTTTAACAAGACCATCCAGGAGGCCAATTGTCCATAACTAATTATCATATGCTAATTGACACACCAAAGTGCAGAAAGAGGACTAATTTTATTTGCCTGCACCTCTCATCTCTTCCTTTCTGTGTGCATGCATAGGATCAAACGTGCTCAATGATTGTAATTATGGTTAAAAGATGGTCCACTTCTTTCAATACAATTACCACTTAACAGGCTATAAACAGCAAGCAAAGTGCTGCATGTGGGAGAGGATTTTAGAAATGCCTTAAATATTAACTTTCAATGTATACTGATCAGGCAAAACATTATGACCCCCTGCCTAGTGTGCTGCTCCTGATCCACCGAGACATGAGCTCCACAAGACCCCTGAGGGTGTGCTGTGGTGTCTGGCACCAATGTGCTTGCAGCAGATCCTTCAAGTCCTGCAAGGTGGGGCCCCAAAGAAGCCACGTCAAAACCTAGATTTCATTGTTTTGCTTCTCAAATTATTCCTGAAGCATCCTTGATTTGCTAAAGTATACATTTCCAGAGTCCATAGCCATGTCATAGATGCTTATTCTCTGCAACAATGCTTAGCTAATTGATACACCTCAAAGTAACATCCACATGGAGGGCAGGACCCAAGGCTTCTGAATGGAGCATAGCACACATATGGAAAAAAAAAAATCTATCAGACAAGGTCATTGTTTTCGATTGCTCTGTGGTCCAGTTCTGATGGGGCAGCTCTGGTTAAGGGGCAAAAGTAGTTCCGGTTTACCCCAGCCACTAAATAAATGCAGGAATGCTAGGAGAGTGGATGGTAGAATTTCAACTGTAGTAGGCAGTTTGACTAGAAATGTAACTGCCTATTACCGATTCTTAGATTGAAGACAGGGGCCGCTGTGGGTACCCTGAGTGTTCTGTAGCTTCACACCCAACAAACTATGTATTTCGTTACCTTATCACAGCAAATATTAACTTTCTGAGCTGTTTAAAGCTACAGTAGCTCATCTCTTGCTCCAGCTTCACCTCCCCACATGCATCAATGGGTCTTAGTTGCCAATGACTGTGTTGCTGGTTTATTTTCCTTGAGCCACTTTTATTATCTCCTAAAAACTGCAGATCAAGAACATCCCACAAGAGTTGCAGCGTGGAAGAGGCCCTGTCATCTAACCATCACAATATGACCATAATCTAACTCACTCAAATCCTTATGCTTGCCCTGTTTTAACTGCTTCTAACACATCAGTTTAGAAAACTAAATGTCTACCTGCTGCCTAATATACAGTATAACATACATTAACAGATGCCAATGAAGTGAAGTATTATGATTGTTGTTCACCTCATCTGCAGTGGCCATAATGTTGTGCCTAATCTGTGAATAACAACTTTAAGCCCTGTATATGTAAAAAACAATTACTCCGAATTCTTCTCTGTCAAACTGTGGAATGATTATTATTTCAATCATAGCCTTTCAATGTGTCTGATGCAGTTTTGATAAGCCAGGTGTAACAAATTCTTCTTGCAATATCGCACATCATCCTAATTTGTCACCCCCAATGTTCCAAAGAATGAAATAGGGTGGAGAAGGAATCTCAGATAGATCCCACTAATCTGGGAAAGAATGCACCCTGATGAATAGCACCACATCAAATTACGCTCAAAATCAAAGAAAACATTGGGTGGCAACTGGCAATGGAGCGTATTGGTTCAGTTCAGGTTCAGTGTGCCAGAAAATGGGACAGGGACCACTAACAAACACAAATAACTGCTATTGCTTTAGAGCTTGTGGCTGACCAGCTCTGTAAACCGAATGTAGTGAAGGGTTCTGGTTCAGTGGCTGACACAAAGGTAAGGCTCCTGCTGGAATCATGTGGGGTAAGTTGCTGTCTACTGAGACAAACAATATCAAGACTGACCTTATCGTGGTGCTGGAAGGAAAATAATTCAACCAGACTTCACATACAAAGTGGTAGAGGTCTATCTATTCTATCTGCACACATACACATGTCCACATTTTAGTTTGCTCATTTAAATGGTCATTAAACTTGTGACAATCAGGCATGCACCATGAAGCTGGGAGGCAGGACAGCGGTATCATGGTGGATCCCCATTAACTCATTTGTGAGGGTTCATTAGACAGAGAACAACAACAGCCACACCAGTTGTTTACTGCACAGCACTGCACATTGTATGCGGACAGCACTGTTGTTAATAAAAGCCCCCCCGCACACACACACTCAGTGATTGGGGATATTTCAATGATAATGACAGCGCGCAGCATTTCTTGCAGAAAGCCATTAGAGGAATCAGGAAATGCCTGCTGAATTCTTAGTACCAGCCAGCAAGAAATTCCCCACAGTTAACCCAATGATTTCTTTTAAAGGTTTCCAAGGTTGTTGAACAATGTGAAGTAATAGGATAATGTCAGAGAGAGAACTAATTACCATGTCTGATGTGAAGCTTTTATGAAGAGAAGCAAAGGAGGCTTCCTGATGTGTCTTTATGTAGACTGACAGCTCATTAAATCAGAGAAGTCAACACGCAGCACATCACTGCTCAATTAAACTTGTGAATTACACTATGCTGCATTTAAATGGGTGAAACAAAACAGAGAGGGAGAATTGTGAAGATGTGTTGAATATTTCGGAAAACTAATGACCCGTGCCACCTTCGATGAGCACGCTCATTTAATCACTGTGAAAAATTACCAGCATGGTTGTTCCCTACAGCAACACCAGCGTTCTGTGAGCTTGATGGATGGACCTTTTACCATCAGCAATCCATCATGTCATGTCAATACATTCCAGGAAAGAAATTATGTTTATATTTAAGGTGAAATGGGTAGTGGAGTTGTTCATTGTGAGGTTGGTACAATCATGGTAAAAGCAAAATTCACCTTCTTTCAGTTCTTGGTACAGGTAGGTGTCACAACATACTGTAGTGTTACTGACCTGTGGTCTCATTTATAAAGCTTGCATACACACAAAACGGGGTCTGAAATTGTGTAAGTTACGTTCTATGCAAACGTTGTAATTTATAACAAAAAAAGTGACGGAAAAATGTGCGCAACTTTAAGCACACTAAGGACCTTGCTTACGCACATTTGGGACACGGAGGACACTGGCAGCACAGCTGGTGAGATGGCAACATTTTCATTGTAAGCCACATTTTCAGCATTCTCACAGCCCTGTCTAGGAACCGAGAACAAAAATGAGAATCGAGATGAAAATGTTACATTTAAGAATTATATCACAGTATGTTCTTATGTACATCTTTAGATTATATAGCAACTGAACTTATTGGAGCATTATTTGTGATGAGTAGAAATATAAATACTGCAGTGACACTCCTGCATAATGCTGCACAATGGATGTGCTGGTGCTCATTGAAAATCACCCAATGGCAGCATCTGGATGGGGGAGTTTTAGAGATTTCCTGGCCCATCTTAATCAACCAATTTAGATTCCCTAAAGCAGTCCTTTAGGTCTATGTGCTGAACTAGGCCCGGTGTTGGATCTACCAACCCGCTGGAACAGTGCATTCCGCCCCCCCACAACGCATTCTGGCTGTGTGGCATGCCATCTCCCTCTTTATCAGGCACGCACACCCATAGGCAGAGATCCTGTGGGGAACATGCCCCCCCCTCTTCCATGAAGTTGTCCCTCCAAAAAATCCTTGATCACATAGATATATTTTTAATGATAAAGCATTGTCCAATAAAAGTACGATACAAATTACAAATGCAAAACAATGCGTCTTAATTTGTTGAACGATTATGATCTCCCCCTCTCCCTATTCCTCAACTTGGTACAGTCCACACAAGCTGCTTCAAATGGGCGGGGCTGCCAGCTGTGCCAATGCTCCTGGTTAGTTTCAGTAGCAACAGTCGCTGGGAGAGGGGAACCAAGCAATGTGTGAAAGCAGTAGGTTGTTTATCTCACCACAATGTCGGACAGTAATCTCTCCTGGTCCCCTTCCCGATTGGACCAGTGACAACATGTTTAGTCCGCATGCTGTCATTCCACCAATGGTTGTCTGGGTGGTGTACTGCAAACGATGTGGGCTACATTGATAACTGGTGAACATTTTAGAAAAAAAACAGTTCTGATCTGGAGAGACGGCATCCATCTCACTTTGGATGGAGCAGAGCTTTTGTACTGTTACACACCCATTACCCCATTGAGACAGTGCCTTGCCCACGGCCGAAATCAAATGGATTAAAAGTTAATCTAACAAGAGAAAATCATGAAAATCTCATAAACGTAAGTACGGTTTTTAGGGTGTATTCAGACCAGAAAAGTCCTTTGGTCCGCTTGTTTGGTCCGGACCCAAAGCAGACTTAATGTTTTTCGTTTGGTGGGGTTCGCATTCACACTGTACATTTTGCAGGTGAATTATATTTTTTAAACACATCCACACGTGTGACGATGGATACGGCCATTGGACAGCAATGACTAGGGCGGCACACTGAGCGCAGACCCGGAAATAGAGGAAAACATGGAAGCTCTACGCTGCTCTGCATATTTCTGCTGTTATTTGAGCTGCAAAATCACATTGAGTGTCAAGAGCAGCTCATTCAACGCAGGTTTCGCCATGCTCTGTTTCAAATTTTTGAGCGGCGTCGGGGAATGCGTGCAGTGACTGGAAGGAGACGATGTGCTCTGTGTGCCCTGACCCATGACATGCTGGCAGCAGCGTGGCAAAACAGAAGACGAAGGATCAGGTATGAACTTACCTTGTTACGGTGGCTTGTTAAGTCCAAAAAGGCACATGTATCCTGGAGTTGGTTCAGAACAACACTGGTTTATATTCACAACTGAAGCGAACCGCACCAGAGTCCATTTGGAAGCGGACCGAGACCACCTAAAAAAGTGGGTCTCGCTCCGGTTCTCTGATCCGCACCAGGTTTCGTTTGTGTGTATTCACACCTACAAAAAAGGTCCATTTAAAGTGGACCAAACAGTGCAGGTCTGAATACACCCTTAGAAAGATAAAACTATTAAATGTGGTTTATTGAAAATAAGACCTTTCTCTTTAAAGACTTTGTTAGTAAACGACTTGATTTGTGATAATCTAATTTGTTTTGTCTCATAGAAACCTGGCTGCAGCAGGGGGATTATGTTAGTATAAATGATTCAACTCCTCGCGATTATTTACATTTTCACATTCCTAGAAGTACTGGGTGAGGAGGAGGAGTTGCAACCAATTTGTCATTCTCATTTACTAATTAATCCCAGAAAAATTATGAGCTACTGTTCTTATGAACATCTAACCCTTAGTTTTCCTCATCTAAGTTGGAAAACATTAAGACCACTTTTTGTTTGTGGTTTTGTATCATCCACCAGGCCCTTACTCTCAATTCTTAGATTTCAGAATCGCAGATCTCACATTTTCTATCTGGATTAGTATTAAATATTGATAAGGTCAGTATAGTGGGGGATTTCAATATTCATGTGGACAGCCTAAATGCAGCCTGTAATGCTATCTTAGACTCAATTGGCTTTACTCGGGTCAACACACTTTGAACCTTGTATTGACATGCAGCATTGAGTATGAGGAAATGACAGTCCTCCCACATAACCCAGTTCTGTCTGACCATTTTTTGATATTTTTAGAATTTACTTTAATTGACCATCCTAAACCTGAAAGAAAAATTTTATTATAGTAGAGCAATCTGCTGGGACTCCTTAAATACTATACTATACTATACTACTTAAAAACTATAACTTTAAACTGATTGGAATGATTGTATGATTGTATTGAAATGACTTTTCTTGCAAAGTGCCTTAATTTGACATCTGTTGTGAATCTGTGATATATAAACTGAATTTAATTGTTCTATAAGCTCAAATATTTATGTTAGATGTGGTCATAAGGAACATTGCCACCTAATGCTAGACAATATCTTGATCTTTAAAAAAATATCTGTATAATTTAACAAGTTATTGTTTATATAGATATGGTTAATGCCCTGTTAGCATTAGGAAGGATTTTTTTTATGGTGGCTGTGGCCCTTAAAAGCAAACCACGTCAACAAATCACTAAAGGCAGCTTCATTCTTTACATTTCTCCTGACCAATCACAGAAGGTCCTCCTCTCTGAGGCTCCGGGCTCCTACGCAGGAGAGCTCTCTCACAGCAGGGGATAAAGTAAACAGCACAGCTCAGTTTTGGACTTAAAGTTTCAGATCAGCATTAAAGCAAAGATAACTGCTGAGAATGATTTAAAAGAACAAGCACAACAGTGTTTTTGTTTTGTTCTTAAAACATCAGCGCCAGGGGTCGCATTAACCTGATATTTTATTCGACAGGTGTTTTTTTTTAGAACGGTGACAGACAGAATCTGAAGGCTGCTTGTCATTTTGATAGATTAGTGTTAATTCCCCTCACCACTTGGGGCAGAGGTGCAGACAAATCAATAATTAAAAGAAGAGATTCCCATGAGAGCATCTGAGCATCATCTCATGGCATGTCGCTATCGCAAACTGACAACGCGCGGAAGAGTTACGGAGGGTTTGGAGTGCTCTCTGAAGAGCCCACTGTGTGCCAAACACTTGTGCCAAACACCTGTACCAAAGCGTCGCATGATCCGGGATTTCCTCTTGCTGAAGCGATAGCTTGCGGGTCAGGAAACAGCTCATTCAGAGAGTCTTTCCGACTTCTGATCACTTCAATTGCAGACATTTTTCCTGATTTCAAAGCTTTGACTGAAGTGGTGCTTATAATTCAGTCTCCAGTATGGCAGTGGAATGCTGATTCAGCTTCCAGAACATTAACAAACCCCTCAAGAGAGGTCATCAGTGAGTGATGATCAGTCCCAGGCAGGAATCTTTTGCCTCTGTTGGTCAAAATGATGAATAGTCTACTGCAGCTTCTGATTCATTACCATGAAAATCAAAATGAAACCGTATTGAAGTTGGTTTTAGTTGTAAAGTTGACAAATATTCATTCAGCAGAGAGTTTTCAATGTTTCAATAAGTTGTGACTGATGCAGCGGGTCTGATTATCTCTTTGTGTTGCAGCTGATTACAGTAGGTCATCTAGTGACAAGCTACAGAATAAAATCAACAGATTTCACTTCATGTTCCTTGGTCACCCCAGGATTATTCTACTAGATAACTTTTCAGATTTAATGTTATTTTGATGGAAAATTTGTGAATTTCTTCCATAGCTCCCACATCATGTGAATCAGTCCCATTTCATGTTGACATTTTATGTTTTTAGATGGTGTGTTCTCTCTGTAATCTAAAGATTACAGAGTAATCTGCAATGTAAAGATTACAGAGATGTTGAAGTACTGCACCTTTAGGCTTCACATCTGTCCACACCTGATCTACACAGTTTTTGCTTTTTTAGTAAAAGTAGGACATGCTTGATGTTGGATTATTCTTGAAAATAATTCGCTAATAGTTTTGGAACATTATTTTGTTCTGAAATTTTTTTAAAGGTACTCTAATGGACTGTAGTGGAAATTAGAGAAAGGTGCAAAGAAATGTTGTTAGATGTGGTCTGTGATGGATGAGCCAGTTCCCCAGTGTTAGCATTTGTCTTTTTTTATCCGTTTAAATAATACACTTGCAACAAGGTTTATTTTGTTACAGTTTTACTTGGGACATGTTATCTAGATGGGTGCACACATTTAGATTATTTTACAAGCTGTTGTTGGAGTTGACTTAGCATAAGCTATAAATGTTTGGTTTCTCTGAGCATTAGTAATTATGATAAATAACTTAATATTAATATAATTATTGATGAAGTTCAAGTTTAATTTTTAATTTTTATTAAAGATAATTTGGGCACCAATGTTTAATTAGAGATAATTTCGATACCAGGCGATCAGTCTCTTCTGAAAAGTTGAGCTCTTCTGCTGGGACATCAATAAACTTCACACACGGTGATGAAAAACAGGAAACTTCTCTTTAAACTAAGGGAAATACATTAAGAAAATAGATCAACCTTACAGACAAACATTTCATGAATAATTTCCATCTATTCTAACGCATGCAAATATAGAGTAAAAACAGTTAATGGTGACGGGATGGGGCACGCGCAAGTGTGTGTGTGTGTGTGCGCGCGTGTGTGTGTGTGTGTGTATGCAAAGAGGGAGAGAGAGACGACGAGTGAATGAGGGGGGGGGTTTAGCTTACACCCCCTTTTGGCTCAATCCTTATCAATTGGCGCGATCGGTTTACAAAGGGAGACAAACGAAAGCCGCGTGGCGATTCAACAAAGTCTAGCTTCAATTAGCAATGGTGGCTTGGACAAAGGGAGGGATGACAGTTAACAGGATCGGCGGAGGGCCATGCGACTTGCCTAAGCAGGCACGCTGGTCAACCACAGCGGGGATAAGCACTCACAAGCCAGCGGATATATATAACAGACTGCTTCTGGTTGCAACCAACTAACAAAATGACAATAACACAAAAACATGCTAAATTCAGGGCCAACTGCAGCGACGCTGATTGCCTACGAATAACAGTGGTTTACAAGTTCACAAACTTATATCAACCAACAGAAAGACGGATCTAAACCGTCTGACCTAACTTCTATACCCAGACTCAGCAGAAATAAACCAGGTTTATCCTACTTGGTGATGATTCTCTTCCGTCCACCCCACTCCACAACGAAAACTTTAGAATTTTCACTTAGAACGTCCTTTTTGGCAGGAAGAGTTGTACACAACCGAGGTCAGGACTTGGACTTGTCCAATTTCAGGCACTGAGGGACTCAGGCCTGTTTTCAATAGAGCTCAGAGGCCAGCGGACTTCCTAGATGCACAAACGGGAAGTCGGTTTGCTTGACAGGTTCACTTCGAAGTTTAAAAGGGGGAGTTTGAACGAAAAAGGGGAAAGTTTGCTAGCAGTTCAAATGAGCGTGGCCTTAAAGGTAAACAGAGTGTCTGCCTCACAGACTAAGCTGGTTCCACAGGTGAGGATTGACAGTATATGACAGAGAGTGGGTTTGTGGGAGGCGGGATATGATGTAAAATCACCTTAAATCACAACAGAAGTTGCTGTCTTTGGACCAGAAGTTCTTAAACAGAAACTGATTAGTCAGTCACTTCATCTGGATGGCATTAAATTGGCCCCCAGTAATAACGTAAAGAACCTCTGCATTATTTTTGACCAAGACTTCACATTTAAATCCCTTATTAAACAGGTTTCTAGGATTTCTTTCTTTATTTCTTTAGTTATCAGGCTCCTCTCCTGTGGAACCAGCTCCCAGCTTTAGTCCATGAGGCAGACACTCTGTTTACTTTTAAGGCCACATTTAAAACTTTCCTTTTTGATAAAGCTTAAAGTTAGAGTGGCTAAGGCCATCCTGAGCTATCTCTGTAGTTATGCTGCTATAGGCTTAGACTGCTGGAGGACAGACTTACCAATTTTCTTCACTCTGCTACTTCCTTTTCTCCTACGACTCTCCAGTTGTATTACAGTACATTCTGTTACTTCGACTGTTAACTTTGTTTTCTCTCAGTGTTTTTCTCTCCATAGAAGATATACCTGGTCTGGTATCCTGCTTTGCTGCAATGCCCTGTTGGACGGGGGGCATCGACTGGGATGATCCTCCCAGTAACTGAACATCCACTGTGTCCTGATATCAACTTTTTACTTTCTGTAACATAGAAAGTTCTCTTATATCAGATCTTCTGTTCCTTCTGTGTTTCTGCTCTGTCTTCTCAAACCCCCAGACGGTCGTGGCAGATGGCTGCTCCTACTGAGCCTGGTTCTGTTGGAGGTTTCTTCCTGTTAAAGGGGAGTTTTTTCTCTCCACCGTCGCTACATACTTGCTCAGTATGAGGGATTGCTGAAGGATTGCTGTGGTTGGAAAGTCTGCATCAACGGGGCACAACCTCACGCCAATGACTGACGCAATCTGCTGGGATTCCTTAAATAGGAAAATTTTTAACTGATTGGAATGTTTGTATAAATGTATTGAAATGACTTCTTGTTAAGTGCCTTGAGATGACATCTGTTGTAAATTGGCGCTATAAAAATAAACTGAATTTAAAATATGATTTAAACCAGCCTAGTGCTGTTCCTTTGATCCCTGCAACATGTTCAAGCCTTTCTAAGAGAATATTATGATCGACTGTGTCAAAAGCACCACTGAGATCTAACAAAACCAGAACAGACACCAGTTCATTATCTGAGGCCATGAGAATATCATTAGTAACCTTCACCAGTGCTGTTTCAGTGCTATGATGAGCTCTAAAACCTGACTGAAACTCTTCAAACAGCTCGTTACTGTTTAGATGCTCACAGACTTGATTAGCAACAATTTTCTCAAGGATTTTGGATAAGAAAGGCATGTTAGATATAGGTCTGTAATTCACTAAGTCATCTTGATCAAGGGAAGGTTTCTTGAATAAAGGTTTAATTACAGCTATTTTAAATTCTTGTGGTACGTATCCGTTTACTAAGGATAGATTTATCATATCTAAAATGGGGCCAGGAACCAAATGGAACACTTCTTTAAACAATTTGGTTGGGATTGGGTCCAACTTACAAGTTGAAGGTTTAGATGAGGCTAATATTTTTGATAATTCCGAAAGCTCGACTGAATCAAAACAGCCTAAGCACAAATGAGGTTCTACAGTTCTTTCCGATGCTGCCTCATTTACTGAGGAAGAAGTAATCATGTTTGGCAGGATGCCAATGATCCTACTTCTAATAGAATACATTTTATCCATGAAGATTCCCATAAAATCATCACTGCTAAGAGCTGGGGGAATAGTTGGCTCAATAGAGCTATGAATCTGTGTAAGTTTGGCAACAGTACTAAAGAGAAACCTAGGATTGTTTTTATTCGCCTCTATTAATGATGAAAAATATGCTGTTCTAGCTTGTCGAAGGGTCTTTTTATACAGCAATAGACTGTTATTCCAGGTTAAAGTGTGTTTACCCGAGTGGGTCGATCCCTGTACTTTTTGAGTAAAGCCAATTGAGTCTAAAATAGCATTAAAGGCTGCATTTAGGCTATCACTTTCAGTGTCCACATGAATATTGAAGTCCCCCACTATAATGACCCTATCAGTATTTAATACTAAATCAGATAAAAAATGTGAGATCTGATCCAAGAATTGAGGGTAAGGGCCTGGTGGACTATATAAAACCACAAACAAAAATGGACTTAATGTCTTGAAACTTGGATGAGGAAAATTAAGGGTTAGATGTTCAAAAGAACTGTAGCTATCAATTGGTCTGGGACTAATTAGTAAATCAGAACGAAAAATGGTTGCAACTCCTCATTCTCGCCCAGTATTTCAATGAATGCGAAAATTTAAATGACTGGAAGGAGTTGACTCATTTATACTGACATAATCCTCCTGCTTCAACCAGGTTTCTGTGAGACAAAGCAAATCAATGTGATTATCACAAATCAAGTCATTTACTAACAAAGTCTTTGAGGACAGAGATCTTATGTTTAATAAACCACATTTAATAGATTTATTTTTCTGTTCAGTCAAAGTCGTATCTATCTTTATGAGATTTCCATAATTTGCTTTTGTTGGCTTAACTTTTAATCCATTTAATTTTGGCCGTGGGCAAGACACTGTTTCTATAGGGTAATGGGTAGGTAACAGTACAGAAGCAGCAGAGAGGTGGGTTAAACTACGACTCTGCTTCCTGGTCTGGACCCTGGGTTGTCAAAGTTTTGGAGGACTAATAAATTCGGCCATATTCCTAGAAAGAAGAGCTTCTCCATCCAAAGTGGGATGGATCCCGTCTCTCCGGATCAGACACGGTTTTCCCCAAAATGTTTGCCAGTTATCAATGTAGCCCACATCGTTTGCAGGACACCACCTAGACAACCATTGATGGAATGACAGCATGTGGCTAAACATGTCGTCACTGGTCCGATCAGGCAGGGGACCAGAAAAGATTACAGAGTCTGACATTGTTTTAGCAAACTTACACACCAAAGCAACACAAATTTTTGTGACCTCCGATTGGTGTAACCGGGTGTCATTACCGCCAGCGTGAATAACAATCTTACTGTATTTACGCTTATCTTTAGCCAGCAGTTTCAGGTAGGATTTGATGTAACCCGTTCTGGCCACTGGCAAGCATTTGACTATGGTCTATGGTGTCTCTAACGCCATGTTTCTGATTATGGAGCTGCCAATTACCAGGGTCGGCTTCTCAGCGGGTGTGTCGCTGAGCGGGGAAGATCTGTTAGAAACGTGGACCGGTTGGTGGTGGCCCATGGGCTGGGTCCTAGAACTATGCTTCCTACGTACAGTCACCCAGCCGGCCTGAGGTCCCGGCTGCGCGGGCTCTACCGGAGGACGGCTAGGGGGTTCTATCCTTGTTGGCTCCGCGCTGGCAAATGGGCTTCGGCTAATGGGCTTCGGCTATCTGCTAGTTTTTCAACAGTGTGGAGCCGTGTTTCTAATTCTGATACCCTCGCCTCCGAAGCTACAAAAATATTACATTTATTACAATTACCATTATCACTAAAGGAGGTAGGGAAGTAACTAAACATCTGACAGAGAGAGCAAGAGAGAAGAGAAGAGTTAGAGACAGGAGAGAGAAGAGTAGCCATAGCCACAATGAAGCTAAGCTAACTGAGCTAGCGAGACCTTACCACCCCAAGAAAAACTGTGTGAAACACAAGGAATTCACAAAACGTAAAGTACACGACCACAAAACGTGTGTTTTAGTGTGCTTGTGTGTTAAAATAACTTAGAGAGGCCTCAGCACAGAGAAAACAAGATCAATTCAAGAGAGTCTGAACACCAAACAGCTCCATGGAGCGCGACAACAGGAAATTACGCAATGCGGCTTACCCCGTCACAGAGTCACGTGAGTGAGTTTAACAAAACTATTTCTAAGAGTTTGGGAGACCAAAAAACCACAATGAGAACCATTATTCCCACATGGAGAAAACAAGGAACAGTGGTGAACTTTCCAGTACTCACATCAATTACTTATCCAGTAGGTCACGAAATAACCTATAACATCTAAAGCACTGCAGGCTAAAATTAGTGTGCAAATTAGTGTTCAGGATTCAACAAGAAGAAAGACTAAAGGGGCATTCAATCGAAAGTTCCAAAGTAAAAACCTCAGACTGAAAAGAACACAAAGGTTCATCTCACAATTGCCAAGAAACACCTAGATTATCTCCAAGACCTTTTGGGAGAATACTCAGTGGACAGACAAGGCAAAAGTAGAACCCTTGGAAGGTTACATCTGGCATAAAACTAACAGTTCAAGAGAAATTATACAGATAGTCAATTATGATGCTGGGGCTGTGCTGCTCTGAGGCTGCTTTCGTGCTTCATGACCTGGATGACTTGCCATAGTTGATCCACCATAAAATCCTGAAGGTGAATGTCAGGCCATGAGCAGTTGCATCGTCAGCCAATTTTCCCAGAGCTTCATCTCTGGATGTTTTCATTCTAGCCCTGTATGTTTAAGTCTGGTGTTTCCCTCACCAGCCACAGATTTGCTGCTTAATCACACAGAACGGGCGGCTGTGATCTAATCTGATCAATACTGCCGCGCTGACTTGACTCGGTGTCAGGTTACAGTCAATTATGGAGAGCTATTGGTATCAAAAATAAGGTATATATTACCTATATTAAGTATATTTTTAGTTTGAGCTGGTTAGCCAAAAATCGACCTGATTTATTACCCTGTTCAAAGTTTTCTATTCAACTTCTTTGAATTAAGAACTGGGTCTGTTTATTAAATTTCATTTATTCTGGCTTTACTTTAAGGATTTTGTTGAGTCTCTCCTCATCCAAGGAGGCTTCTAATGATTTAATAGTTTCTTCCAATTCCTGAATATGTTTGTTTTCTATTTTCTTTTTATTTGATGAGAATAAGATTATTTTACCTCTAAGTAGAGCTTGTCCTGCCTCCCAGAGAACTGATGGTGACGTACCAGGGAGGTCATTAAACTCCAAATATGAAACCCACTCTTTTTTAAAATATTTAATAAAATCTTTATCCTTAGGCAGTGATGTGTTGAATCCCGATTTTTGCTTTGTGGAATTTCTTTCTTATTTACCAGAGTTAAAGAAACAGGAGCGTGATTGCTAACAGTTATAGGGTGTATCTCATTGTCTGAAATGTCAGTCAACAGTGAGCTGCTGACAAAAAATAATCCAGTCTAGAATAAGAATGGTGGACATTCGAGAAAAAAGTATATTTCCCATCGTTCGCGTAAAGAGATCGTCATGCATTGCAAAGTCCATAATCACTCATGTACTGCTGAACTATATCTATAGATTGCCAGCTGCCCTGAGTCCCTGCTGTACTGCGCCTATCTATTTTGTCATTTAAACCAAAGTTGAGCAGAAGCAGCAAGCAATCCAAGTATTTAGAGAGTGCAGAGAAGAAGGAATTAAATAATGAGGGGTCATCAACATTTGGCCCATTCATATTGACAATACATAACTTTTGATTATGTATAGATAGTTTTAGATAGTTTAGATAGTTTTATTACAACATCTGCTTTCCATCTTTTAAGTTGGTTAAAAATCGTAATTCTTTTCTGTCTGGTGCCAGGTCCGTGAACATTCCATGTGACAAACCTTAGAGTAGCCATAGTTGTGTGACTAAAGTTGGAAAGTGCATGTCACCAAAGAAACAGATAAACACAAGTGCAGTCATGGTTGATTGTGATTTCCTGATTGAAAGTCCAGAAGTAGAGATAAAAGAAAGAGAAATATAGAAGCAAGTTCAATTCAGTTTCAATTCAATTCAGTTTATTTATATAGCGCCAATTCACAACAGATGTCATCTCAAGGCACTTAACAAGAAGTTAATTTCAATACATTTATACAAACATTCCAATCAGTTAAAAAGTTTCCTATTTAAGGAATCCCAGCAGATTGCTTCAGTGATTGGCGTGAGGTTGGGCAGATTTCCAACCACAGCAATCCTTCAGCAATCCCTCATACTGAGCAAGCATGTAGCGACAGTGGAGAGGAAAAACTCCCCTTTAACAGGAAGAAACCTCCAACAGAACCAGGCTCAGTAGGAGCGGCCATCTGCCACGACCGTCTGGGGGTTTGAGAAGACAGAGCAGAACACAGAAGGAACAGAAGATCTGGTATAAGAGTAATTTCTATGTTACAGAAAGTAAAAAGTTGATAACAGGACACAGCGGATGTTCAGTTACTGAGAGGATCATCCCAGTCGATGCCCCCCGTCCAACAGGGCACTGCAGCCAAGGAGGATACCAGACCAGGTATATCTTCTATGGGGAGAAAAACACTGAGAGAAAACAAAGTTAACAGTCGAAATAACAGAATGTACTGTAATACAACTGGAGAGCCGTAGGAGAAAAGGAAGTAGCAGAGTGAAGAAAATTGGTAAGTCTGTCCTCCAGCAGTCTAAGCCTATAGCAGCATAACTACAGAGATAGCTCAGGATGACCTAAGCCACTCTAACTATAAGCTTTATCAAAAAGGAAACTTTTAAGCCTGGCCTTAAAAGTAAACAGAGTCTCTGCCTCACGGACTAAAGCTGGGAGCTGGTTCCACAGGAGAGGAGCCTGATAACTAAAAGATCTGCCTCCCATTCTACTTTTAGAGATCCTAGGAACTACAAGTAAACCTGCGGTCTGAGAGCGAAGTGCTCTTTTAGGAACATATCGAACAATTAGATCTCTGATGTATGATGGAGCTTGATTATTAAGGGCTTTGTATGTAAGAAGAAGGATCTTAAATTCTATTCTGGATTTAACAGGGAGCCAATGAAGGGAAGCTAAAACAGGAGAAATGTGATCTCTCTTTTTAATATTCATCAGAACTCTTGCTGCCGCATTTTGGATCAACTGAAGGCTTTTAATGGCATTTTGTGGACTTCCTGATAGTAAAGAATTACAGTAGTCCAGCCTTGAGGTAACAAATGCATGGACTAGTTTCTCAGCATCACTCCTGGACAGGATGTTTCTAATTTTAGCAACATTCTGGAGGTGAAAGAAAGAAATCCTAGAAACCTGTTTAATATGGGATTTAAATGTCAAGTCTTGGTCAAAAATAACTCCGAGGTTCTTTACGTTATTACTGGGGGCCAATTTAATGCCATCCAGATGAAGTGATTGACTAATCAGTTTCTGTTTAAGAACTTCTGGTCCAAAGACAGCAACTTCTTTGATCCCTGCAACATGTTCAAGCCTTTCTAAGAGAATATTATGATCGACTGTGTCAAAAGCAGCACTGAGATCTAACAAAACCAGAACAGACACCAGTCCATTATCTGAGGCCATGAGAATATCATCAGTAACCTTCACCAGTGCTGTTTCAGTGCTATGGTGAGCTCTAAAACCTGACTGAAACTCTTCAAACAGCTCGTTACTGTTTAGATGTTCACAGACTTGATTAGCAACTATTTTCTCAAGGACTTTGGATAAGAAAGGAAGGTTAGATATAGGTTTGTAATTCACTAAGTCATCTTGATCAAGGGAAGGTTTCTTGAGTAAAGGTTTAATTACAGCTATTTTAAATTCCTGTGGTACGTATCCGTTTACTAAGGATAGATTCATCATATCCAAAATGGGGCCAGGAACCAAATGGAACACTTCTTTAAATAATTTGGTTGGGATTGGGTCCAACATACAAGTTGAAGGTTTAGATGAGGCTAATATTTTTGATAATTCTGAAAGCTCGACTGAATCAAAACAGCCTAAGCACAACTGAGGTTCTACAGTTCTTTCATTTACTGAGGAAGAAGTAATCATGTTTGGGAGGGTGCCAATGATTTTATTTTTAATAAAATTTATTTTATTTATGAAGAATCTCATAAAACCATCACTGCTAAGAGCTGGGGGAATAGTTTGCTCAACAGAGCTATGACTCTGTGTAAGTTTGGCAACTGTTCTAAAAAGAAACCTAGGATTGTTTTTATTCGCCTCTATTAATGATGAAAAATATGCTGTTGTAGCTTGTCGAAGGGTCTTTTTATACAGCAGTAGACTGTTATTCCAGGTTAAATAGGAATCCTCTAGATGTGTAGAGCGCCATTTTCTCTCCAACTTCCTAGTATTCTGCTTTAAAGTACGCAACTCTGCGTTAAACCAAGGAGTCAGCCTCCTATGGCTAGCCACTTTCTTTTTTAATGGGGCTACACTATCTAATGCCAAACGCAATGAGGACGTAACGCTGTGAACCAGACCATCAGTTTCTGAAGGGTTAGAGATAGAATTGCTGCCATCCACTGTGTTACTCTGAGACACTGAGGAAAGTAAGAATGGAACAGATTCTTTAAAAATTGTTACAGCATTGTCTGATAAAGTTCTACTATAATGAAATTTTCTTTCAGATTTAGGATGGTCAGTTAAAGTAAATTCAAAAGTTATCAAGAAGTGGTCAGACAGGACCGGGTTATGTGGGTGGACTGTTATTTCCTCACACTCAATACCGTATGTCAGTACAAGGTCCAAAGTGTGTTTACCTGAGTGGGTCGATCCCTGTACTTTTTGAGTAAAGCCAATTGAGTCTAAAATAGCATTAAAGGCTGCATTTAGGCTATCACTTTCAGTATCCACATGAATATTGAAGTCCCCCACAAGAAGTTAGGACGGTGTTGGGGTGAGAGGGGGAGAGAGATATATGATTATGTTGTGAAAGCATTCTGTGTGTGTGAGTGACAGATGAAAAAACAGTGTGACCGAAGAAAAAAAAGAGCGACAAAGAGATTTAGTGATCGACATGTGAAGAAGAGGAAAAAAAGTGCTGATATCCCAGTGCACAGCCCTGACGCCGCCCACATCGAACAACATTAACAACTTTACACAGCTGTGCTTACAAAGATTATAATTACCTGATAAAACAACTCTTATCTAACCAGTGATACATGACTCAGACTAACCTTTTGTTGTTCCTAATAAAGCCATGGGGTGATCTCTCCTGGTCCCTGAACAGCTGACTATTAACATACAGTTTATCTACAGCCACTGTAGCTCTGGTGCCTTCACTGATATATTTCTTCCTGATTGGGAATAAAACTCACCTCCTATCCAGGATCTCTTTCGGTTATTGATTGTTAACGCTGTAATTAGTTCCATGCAGCTCCCTGCCCCGGCCTCTGACCTGCAACTTTTGCTTGTAGTGCTTGAATTTATCAACTATTGGTCACGGGGGGATGATGTTGGGCCTCTTACCTCCGAGCCGGTGGACGAGATGGAAATTTATGTTTTTTACCCTGTCGATTGGGAGTTTAAACTGACGTTGCAGAAATTCTCAGACTATGGTTTCAACATCTTCCTTTGCCTGTTCTAGGATCCCGGAGAAGACGAGGTTGTCTCACATGCCCCGGGCTTGGATATCCAGGATGGTTTATCTGTTTGTTTTCTCTGGACAGCTGCGCTATCCCATCGGTGAGTTTATTTACATAGTCTCTCAGCGTATAGAGTAATGCCACCTATGCTTGGCTGAACTCCAGAGATTCCCTCAGGGCTTGAAATTCTTTGTGGAGAACCTCAATCAGGACAAGACGGGCATCTAGGGTGGTTAGCTTCTTATCAATTGAATCCAGGAGATCGGTGTATCTTTTCTCTGGAGAAATGGTGGAGGTGCTGGCTTTTCTGTTTTTGTTCCAGTCTCATTAACTTTCCCAGCTGATCCCATATTATTTTCGAGTTACCTCCGCCTTGCCGATTACAGTCAAGAAGAAATTCGCACTAGACTTTCTCAGCATAGTTGTTACTATGTTCCTTAGCATGGTAAAAATGTGTTATTTGTTTGAAATTATTTTGCTTCCCTCATGTACAATTTTGTTATTAACAGAGAGTACCAACTGAGACTATTCACCATTTCTGTAAAGCTATCCTGTTCTTCCATCCATCCATCTTCTTCCGCTTATGTGGGATCGGGTCACGGGGGCAGCAGCTTATACAGAGAGACCCAGACTTCCCTCTCCCCAGCTACTTGGGCCAGGCGTCCAGGGGGCATCCTAACCAGATGCCCGTGCCACCTCAACTGGCTCCTCTCGATGTGGAGGAGCAGCGGCTCTACTCTGAGCCCCTCCTGGATGACCGAGCTTCTCACCCTATCTCTATGGAACTCATTTCAGTCGTGATCTCGTTTTTTCGGTCACTTACCAAAGTTCGTGACCACAGATGAGGGTAGGAACATAGACGACTGGTGAATCGAGAGCTTTCGGCTCAGCCCTCCCTTCACCACGACAGACCGGTACAGCGCTCGCATCACTGCAGACGCCTCACCCATCCTCATATCAATCTCCCACTCCATTTTTCCCTCATTCGTGAACCAGACCCCCAGATACTTAAACTCCTCCACATTAGGAAGGACCCCATCCCTGACCCGGAGTAGGCACTCTACCCTTTTCTGGCTCAAGACCATGATCTCGGACTTGGAGGTGCTGATTACCATCCCAGCCGCTTCACACTCTGTGACAAACCGCTCCAGCTAAAGTCACAAGTTACGTTCCGATAAAACCAACAGGACCACATCATCTGCAAAAAGCAGAGACCCAATCCTGAGGCCACCGAAATGGATCCTCTCATCACCTTGGCTGCGCCTAGAAATCCTGTCCATGGAAACAAGCCTGACTTACTGCCGGCAATGCGAACCAAAATCTGACACCGGTCGTACAGGGACCTAACAGCCCGTATCAAGGGGCCTGGTACCCCATACTCCTGGAGTACACCCCACAGGACTCCACGAGGGACACGGTCTAACACCTTCTCCAAGTACACAAAACACATGTAGACCCGTTGGGTGAACTCCCACGCACCCTCCAGGACCCTGCTGAGGGTGTAGAGCTTGTCCAGTGTTCCACAGCCATTACGAAAAACCGCATTGTTCCTCCTGGATCCCAGGTTTGACTATCTGTCGGAGCCTCCTCTCCAGAACTCCCGAATAGACCTTACCAGGGAGGCTCAGGAGTGTGATCCCTCTGTAGTTGGAACACACTCTGTGGTCCCCTTTTTGAAATAGGGGGACCACCCCTTTTTAAATAGAGGGACCACCACCCTGGTCTTCCAATCCAAGGGAACTGCCTCCGATGTCCACGCAATATTGCAGAGCCGTGTTAACCAACATAGCCCCACAACATCCAGAGCCTTAAGGAACTCCAGGTGGATCTCATCCACCCCTGGAGCCTTGCCTCCAAGGAGCTTTTTAACCACCTTGGTGACTTCAGCCTCAGCTATTTGAGAGCCCGACCCAAAGTCCCCAGTCGAGGTCGGCAGCACACCATTCCCACTGTAAACAGTGTTGATGGCGGACCACCCCCCCAAGACACCAGATGTTGGACCAGAATCGCCTTGAAGCTGCACAGAAGTCGTTCTCCATGGCCTCTCCAAACTCCTCCCACGCCCAGGTTTTTGCCTCAGTGACCATCCGAGCTACACTCCGCTAAGCCTGCTGGTACCTATTAGCTACCACAGGTCAAAAAACCCGATAAGACTCCTTCTTTAGCTTGACAGCATCCCTCACTGCCGGTGTCAACCAGCGGGTTCGAGGGTTGCTGCCACGACAGGCACTAACCACCTTGCGACCACAGCTCAAGTCAGCCGCCTCAACAATGAAGACACGGAACATGGCGGACTCTGACTCAATGTCCCCCACTTCCCCCGTGACATGTTCTGCCATGTCTGAAGTTCTGCCGGAGGTGAGAGTTGAAACTCCTTCTGACAAGAGACTCTGCCAGTAGTTCCCAGCAGACCCTCACAACACGTTTGGACCTTCCAGGTCTGTCCGGCAACCTCCCCCACCATCGGAGCCGACACACCACCAGGTAGTGGTCAGTGGACAGCTCTGCCCCTCTCCCCACCCGAGTGTCCAAAACATACGGCCGCAGATCAGATGAAACAACAACCAAGTCAATCATCGAGCTGTGGCCTAGGGTGTCCTGGTGCCAAGTGCACATATGGAAACCCTTATGTTTGAACATAGTTGCTGGCGAGGCCCGTGGGCTCATCACTGCTGCCCCCCGGGCCCCAGCATCGTGGCCGCTGGACGTTCCCCTGGGGTTCTCCTCTGCTCCTCTCTTGGGGGATGCGGTCGGCCCCGCCCTGGTCCGCCTGGGGCTCTGGGGGTCCTTTGGACGTCTTAGCTCCGATCTTCTTCATGTCTGCATCGATTGCTGGGAGACGGATTGATGCCTGCTCACACCAGCTATCGAACACTCTTATGGAGAAACCTTATATGCACCAGCATGCTCACACACACACACACACACATAGGTGTGGGGTCTCCGGTGATGTGGTTGTGTAGTTCTTAGTTCACAATGTTTGGTTTGTTTGCCGATGTACCTTTTTCGTCTTTTTTCCCTCTCTCTGCCGTCCTGTGGGTATGGAGGCAGACTTCGATGTTTTCCTGTGTTTTCTTTGTTCCCCTTTCTCTCTTGTATTTTCCACTCACCCTCTTTCTTAACTTTTTGTTTCCTACCTCTCTTCTTCATCTTCTTTCTTTCTTCCCCTTTTTTTTCCGTCTCCGTGTCCATAACATCAGGAAATAAAACCCACAGCAATTCATTAAAAAGATTTTTCACACATATATATCAAGTGGAGTACTATAGCAAAAGCTGTAGTGCTCCGCTGTTGGGCTTCTACTTGGTACTCAGACACCAATTCTGAGCTCCACACTGCTAAACAGGACACGTTTTAAAAAAAATAAGAAAAAAAAGAACATGGTGTTTATTATGGACAGTCAATGGCAAGCACAGAAGTCCAATAACAAAACACCACTCGGGCTCAGATTGAGGGGGGGCATTCCATCCAAAAACACCTCTCTAGGTCTCACTGTCATTGCCCACATGAGCGTTGAAGTCCCCCAGCAGAACAAGGCAATCCCTGAGAGGAGCACTCTACAGCACACCCTCCAAGGACTCCACAAAGGCTGGGTAATCTGATCTGCCATTTGGCGCACAGGCACAAACTGGACCCATCCCCCCAACCGTAGGGGTAGGGAGGCTACCCTCTCGTTCACCAAGGTAAACCCCAATTTACAGGCACCTCTCAACCTCGTGCACCAGCTCCGGCTCCTTCTCCACCAGAGAGGTGACCCAAGAGCCAGCTTCTGCGGCCGAGGATCGGACCACCAAGGTCTCCGCCTTTGGCCACCTCCCATCCTACATTGCACCCGACCGCTATGGCCCCTTCCACAGGTGGTGAACTCATGGGAAGGGAGGGCCCATGTCACCTCTTCGGGCTGAGCCCGGCCAGGCCCCATGGGTAAAGGCCCAGACACCAGGCGCTCGTCAACGTGCCCCATCTCCAAGCCTGGCTCCAGAGGGGGTCGAGGGAACAATAAGTCTATTTGTGGTGCTGATCTTTGTTTGGCAAAATAACGGTTTTTGATTGGATCAGTCAAAATCCAGAGTTAAACCTGATTGAGCTTCTCCACTGTGGATGTTTACAATTCTGCAAAGAGAAGTGGGCCAAAGTTCCTCTACAGCAGCCATTCCCAATCCTGGTCCTCGAGATCTACTATCCTACAAATTTTAGATGTATCCCAGCTCCAACACACATGAATCAAATTGTTCAATTCCCTCATCAGCAGTCTGTCAGCTCTGTAGAGGCCTGGTAACGAGGCCGTAATTTGATTCAGCTGTGATGAGAAGGGATGCACCTAAAAGTTGCTGAATGGTAGATCTCGAGGACCCGGGTTGGGCACCCCTGAGTGATGTAAAGGAACTATGGCAGTTGTTGCGAATGCTTTGCAGCATTTAGCAACCAGTTATTAGGTTAAGGGTCCAATTACTTTTTCACATAGTGATGGATTGATTTCAATAGATTTATTCCTTTAATAAAGGAAAAAATATATATTTGAAAACTGAATGTTTTATTTTCTTGAGTACTATTTCACAACACTGTATGAGGAACAACAAACGGTAGTCGACGTGTGATTCTTTGGCCTTGTTACCAGCCACAGGAGCTGGTCACCCTGAACCATTAAACTCCTGTGTATAGCAAAGTATTTAACGTAAGGCCAAACATTTCTGACATCCGAGGCTTGGATGAAATAAAACGATAATCCAGCAGCAAACAGCAGCAAATCTAAGAGAGACTGATGAATACGACAGGAGTCAAGGTGTTGCCTGACTCAAAATGCCTAAGAGAGCTCTGCAGCCCATCTGTTAGATACTGCTAAGGTTATTCGGAAAATGACCACTTCAAGTTATTGTTGCTGAAGCTGGTCTTACATTACATTGAATTATGGGATTTAATGTTTTTTTGTGTTTTATCCACAGCCTTTCTTGTCTGGCTTCATCTTTTTACAGTGTAGAATTTAATTCAATTTAAGAATCTAATAACTGTGATACACTGATACATACAGTAAAATCATTGCATTTTAAAAAAAGTATGCTTTTTCTCAAAATGGCAGAACATTGTTTGACAAATGGTTCACCATATCTTGATCCACAAAAAAACCTGCTTTCATGGCAGCAGAACATATTCAGTGCACCTATAGACTTGATGCTTAACATATTGACTGGCAAAGCTGAGAATAGGCAGGATTTCAAAGAGTTTCCTGAAAACTATAATCTAAAATCATCCATCACACTGTGCTGCTTGGAATGCAGGCATCAAAAAAAGCTGCCGCACAGATTGATCTTTGTGATCATATAATGCTTTTTGCTGCTGCCAGACTGACGGCTGTAATAGGTTTCTTTGCTGGCTGCCTATCGTAGTGCTGCCACTTGCACTGGCTCTCATGATGAGCTTTGTATGTTTACCAGGGGCCACTCAAACCTGCTCTTAGGGGAAAATATACTAAAATTGACTTCAGGGGAGCTCAAGCAGACAAGAAAAAGAAACATCAGCAACTCCTGGAGGCAGAAAAATAGGATTACATCTGAACATCTTTCTCAAGTGTTATGTCTGTATTACACGAATTCAATATTTGCAAGGAATCCTCTGTGTTCTCCTCACCCTCCACTGAAAATGACCATAATTAATAATTTACTCCCTATTTGGTACAGAATGTTCACTGAGCAAATAACTGCAGGCTGTTTTGCATTATAATGAATTAGTTAAATGGAAATCAAATTAAGCAAATGGAGCACATGACAGAATTATGCGAGCAGTGTTCCTCAGATAGAACAATTTCTTTTGCAGCTCTGATGAGTGATTTTCCAGTTAAGTGAGCGGCTGGTGCATTCGTCCCGTTCATTGACAGTAACCTGTCATTTGCGGCACTTAATCTAGCCGAGAACAGAGCACAGCTTTCAATTAACTCCTCAAATAGGCCAAGTTACACATCCATCATGCGGTTTGCTCTGAGATGCTATTTTTCTAGTTCTCTTTGAAAATAACTCTAACAGCAAATTATGCTTCCAATCACATTGTCGGTGCACTTCATGCTTTTATGTTGAGAGAAAAAATTGGTCTTTCCACTGTTTTTTTCTTTTATTAGTATCTTCGTCATGTTTGGCTCAATCATTTTATTTAAACTGCAGAACATTCACTTTTAAATTACTCCTCATCTGTGGAGTTTGTTCTTCAGGTCAATGCTAAAGCAGAACCTCCCCAAGATGTAATCATGCAAGATCTTTTCCCCTAGTGACTAATTACTTCAATCACGTACATCATTATGCATCAATCATGTACCTAAAGGAGACAGTGATTTAATTTCCCAGTGCAGCTGATTATGACACACGGTGTCCCAGCAGACAACTTTGCACTTACCAGCTGGACAGTGCAGATCGCTGCCAGGGCAGGACAAGGAGCACCACCTCCTTTTATACCACCCCCTCCATTCCCTGTTGTTCACCAATCAAGCTAACCTTGACTTGTCAGCGGAGGGGTCCATCTCCCACCTTGGGATAAACAGAATCACTAGAAACATGTTAATCTCATAGTGTGGAGCTGGTTTAGTAGTGCAGCCGCCACAAAACCTGGCTGCTGAGAGGGGGGGGGGGCAATAAGGTCCTGGCCTGGGGAATACAATAACAGGGTAGATAAATAAGTGAAAGCTTTGGAGTGTTATTAATGCCAGGGGTCAGTGATATAAACTTGCTTATGGACATACAGTGCATCAGGGTTACTCTTAGGTTGACCTGTCTGCTGTGATTCGGAACCATATAGAGACATGGTCAGGAGCACCTGATGGCATTAAAGCATCCTTTGGTGGCAATCCGGCAAATAAATTTGACTTCAGAACTAATGCACACTTATTATGGCATTTTAGGAGTTGCTATAAACAGGGCCAAGGCAAGATGATGAAAAGGGTTTTCTGTCGTTCATTCTTTGCAGTATGCCTGATCCTAGTTTCTGGCCTTTCAACTAAATTACAACTTTTACAGCCTTTACAGATGATTCCTGCCGCCAAGCTTGATAATAATATTACCACAATATTGCTGCAATGCTGGACTTTTGACTGAAGATCACGCCTTTATGCAACAGAGAGTGAAGGAAAGCCACCTTTTGGAGCAACTCGCAAAAAAAATGTAGGTACCGGGGCTTCAATTGGGATAAAAAAACAAGTTAAAAGGGTTTAAAAATGCGACAAAGCAGAGGTCGCGGTAGACATTTTTGTTCATTATTTTGACAGATGGAGTCAACAAAGTCAGGTCATAATCTATTTTTACCCATCAATTTTTAAAAAGATAACATATTCATTAGTATTTCTTTTTTATTGATTTTAAACATTAAATACGAACAAGCTGAACAGAGAACTAAATAGAAAGAAAGAAAGAAAGAAAGAAAGAAAGAAAGAAAGAAAGAAAGAAAGAAAGAAAGAAAGAAAGAAAGAAAGAAAGAAAGAAAGAAAGAAAGAAAGAAAGAAAGAAAGAAAGAAAGAAAGAAAGAAAGAGAAAATGTGAAACGCCTGAAAACACAGTATCACAACTTTCTCTTGACCCGCAAGGTGTCATCCAGGACATGTTACTGTGAAGTGTCGTCTCTGCAGCCCAGATGTCGAACTCTTGGTAGTGAGTTTTCGTCCATTTTATTTACCAACATAGTTCACCAGTGTAATTTTGGCAGTTGTTTACATTCCACCTTCAGCCGTTGCCGACAATAAATGTGATGTCATCAGTTCCGTTGTTGCTAAGTTACAGACACATCACCCCAATGCATTTGTGGCAATATCTGGTGATTTTAATCATGCCTCGCTCTCTAGTACACTTCCAACATTTCAACAGTTTGTCAGCTGCTCTACAAGAGAAAACAGGACCTTGGATTTGTTTTATGCAAATGTAAAGGATTCATACATGTCCAAACCAAGACCTCCTCTAGGACAATCAGATCACAATCTTGTTTTTCTCTGTTCAGAATATAAACCACTTGTTCAGAGGCAACATGTTACAAAGAAAACTGTGAGAAAATGGTCACAGGAAGCTGAAGAAGCCCTGCAGTGTTGTTTTGCAACCACAGACTGGATGACTTTTTGCCAAGCACATGGAGAGGACATCAATGCCATGACTGAGTGTGTGACTGACTATATAAACTTCTGTGTGGACAACATCATCCCCACCAGAACAGTGAGATGCTTCCCTAATAACAAACCCTGGATCACCAGTGACCTGAAGGAACTGCTAAACAAGAAAAAAAGAGCCTTCAGGGAGGGAGACAGGGAATTACTGAGGAGTATACAGAAGCAACTTAAAGTCAAGATCAGAGACAGCAAGGAGTCATACAGGAAGAAGCTGGAGAACAAACTACAGAGGGACAATATCCGAGATATCTGGTCAGGAATGAGAAAGATCACAGGCTTGAACTGCCAATGAACTGAACACATTCTTCAACAGGTTCAGTTCAGGAACTAGCTCAGCATCCCCCTCTCCTGTTCCCAGCCAAACAGACATCCCACTCTCCTCTGATCAAAGGCTTTCCTGTTACACCTCGGATGTTTTATCCTTCACCTCAGCCATGGACTCTTCTGTTTCCACAAGTTTGACTTCAACCAAGTCAGGAAATGCTGCTACCCCCTTTGCCTCCCCCTCCCACTTCTCTGTCTCCAAAAGTCAGGTGAAGAGGCAGCTGGAGAAACTGAACCAGAACAAGGCTGCAGGTCCAGATGGTGTCACCCCAAGAGTCCTGAAAGCCTGTGCTGAGCAGCTCTGTGGGATTCTGCAGCACATCTTCAACCTTAGCCTAACTCAGGAGAAGGTTCCAGTGTTGTGGAAGACATCCTGCCTTGTTCCAGTACCAAAAAGAACTCACCCATCAGTCATCAATGACTATAGACCTGTTGCCCTGACATTCCACATCCTGAAGGTCCTGGAGAGACTCCTGTTGGCACCCCTGGGTAAGCAAATAAGAACGTATCAGGACCCGCTGCAGTTTGTTTATCGCTGTGGAGTTGGCGTTGAAGACGCCATCATCCACCTACTACAACCAACCCACTGTCATCTGGACAAAGCAGGCAGCACTGTGAGGATCATGTTCTTTGATTTCTCCAGTGCATTTAACACAATTCAGCCTAATTTGCTTTGTCAGAAAGTCCTGAAGACACAGGTGGAGCCCTCAACAATCGCCTGGATCAATGACTACCTGACCAACAGACAGCAATTTGTGAGACTGAAGAATTGTGTGTCAAACTAGGTGGTCAGCAGCACAGGAGCACCACAGGGGACCGTACTCTCACCATTCCTTTTCACTCTGTACACCTCAGACTTCCAGTACAAATCAGAGACCTGTCATCTGCAGAAATACTCAGATGACTCTGCAATTGTCGGGTGTATCAGAGATAGACAAGAAGCTGAATACAGAGAGCTGGTGGACCGCTTTGTGACATGGTGTGGAAACAATCGTCTCACCTTGAATGTGAACAAAACAAAGGAGATAATTGTAGATTTCAGAAGAAACAGGGATAAGTCAAACACTGTTTCCATCATGGGAGAAGAAGTGGAGGTGGTTGAGGAGTATAAATACCTCAGAGTTCACCTTGACAACAGACTGGACTGGAGACTGAACAGTGAAGCCGTCTACAAGAAGGGACAGAGCAGACTGTACTTCTTGAGGAAGCTTAGGTCCTTCAAGGTTTGCAGCAAGATGCTGCAGATCTTCTACATGTCTGTTGTGGAGAGTGTAATCTCTTCAGCCGTCATCTGTTGGGGTAGCAGCATCAGAGACAGGGACTTAAAAATGCTCAACAACCTGATAAAGAAAGGTGGTTCTGTTCTTGGGACAACTGTGGAAAATCTGGAGATGATAATGCAAAGAAGGATTCTTCATAAAATCAAAAAAATTATGGACAACCCTGAGCATCCTCTTCATGAGACTGTCATACAACAACGGAGCGTCTTCAGTCGATAGGCTTCTTCAGTTTCACTGCAATACAGACCGCTACAGGAAATCCTTCCTGCCTACAGCCATCATCATCTACAACAACTCCTTAAAGAATTAATTATATGAGCTATACAAACACTTAATTTCCCTCTAGGATCAATAAAGTATTTTTGATTTGAATTGAATTGAATGTCTGCACCAAGTGGTCCAGGGTTAGGAGCTCTTCAGTGCCATATGGGAACTCTTTGTGATCCACATGATTTTTCTTGGTGTGGTAAGGTCTCGCTAGCTTAGTTAGCCTAAGTCTGCCTAAGTGTTCTTCTCTTGCTCTTTGTCTCAAATGTTTAGTTACTCTTCTTTGCCTCCTTTAGTGATAATGTTACGTGTAATACATGTAGGAATTTTTTTAACTTTGGAGGCGAGGGTGTCAGAATTGGAGGCCCGGCTCTGCACTGATGAAAAGCCAGCAGATAGCCAAGGCCCATTAACCAGAGCGGAGCCAACAAGTGCAAAGGCAACTCGAGGTTCTCCAACAGAATCCAAACAGCCGGGACCTCAGGTCGGCTGGGTGTCATTACGTAGGAAGCATACACCCAGAACCCAGCCCACAGGTCACCACCAACCCGTCCGCGTTTCTAACAGATTTTCCCCACTCAACGACACACCTGCTGAGAAGCCGACGCTGGTAATCGGCAGCTCCATAGTCAGAAACGTGGCATTAAAGACACAATTTAACACAGTCAAATGCTTTCCAGGGACAAGCACTGTTGACATCAAATCCTACCTGAAACTGCTGAGTAAGGATTAGCGTAAATACAGAAAGATTCCTCTTCACTCTGGCGGTAATGACACCGGGTTACGCCAATCAGAGGTCACTAAAATGGGTGTTGCTTCAGTGTGTAAGTTGGGTAAAACAATGTCAGATTTGATTATCTTTTCTGGTCCCCTGCCCAATCTGACCAGTGACGAGATGTTTAGCTGCATGCTACCATTCCACCAATGGTTGTCTGGGTGGTGTCCTGTAGACCAGTGATTCTCAACCAGTGGGGGGCGCGGACACGCTCCTGGGGGGGCGTCAGTAGGCTACAGGATGGGAGGAAAAAAACGTAAAAAGGAAAATTTGCAATTTTCTTTTTTATTATTAAACTACTGTCATAAAAAGTTATAGTTTTCTATATACATAACTCCTGAATAGAAATAAAAAAAATTTTGGACTGATTTAAAAAAAAAATTTTTTTTGAACAAATTTGATTTGTTTGTCGATCATGAACGCAAATGCAGGTGATAAGCGGTTTCAACGGTTTCAGCAAATCACACTGAAGTTCGCTGGCTCTCCAGGGGGTGGGTGTTACAGCGGTTGTATGAGGAGGTGAAGTGGTTCATTGCTCATTGCAGACAAAGTGCACGCCTTCACTCAAAAACTAGACCTCTGGCATGGAGGAACATGTTCCCCAGCCTTGTAGACTTTATCACTGATGCAGGCACGACAAATGATTTATCCTCCCTATTTCAATCAGCGTCTGAGCACCTGTCAGCAATGAGAAAACAATTTGCAACGTACTTTAAAGAGGATTATCGCTCTTTTGCGTGCATTCAAGATCCGTTTGTGTGCACAGCAAACGAGCTGTCAATTTAGGGCGACCAACCGTCCTCTTTTCCCCGGACATGTCCACTTTTCATGCGCCGTCCGGGGCATCCGGGGGGATTAATTGGCTGATGAAAATGTCCGCGTTTTTATTGTTTTTCATAGGACCATGCTTAAATTGACTAGTGTGATGCATGCAGTATGACAACCTTTCTCTCATGTATCATCCTCCCGAGCTGGTTCTGATCCGTTTATTGACGCCACAGACAGCAGGCTGTGCACCGAGCTGCACAGCACCGTATGCATTGCGCAGCGCAGCACTGCGCCGAGTTGCACCGCATCGCGTTATCCTGCATTGCGCAACGCAATTGCGCAGCGCCGAGTTACTGGTGTTTACAAGAAGTCAAAGCACAAGCCTCATACACGAACCACAAAAGATATACCGTCCAGTCGCAACAATTCGGTGGCGGAGTGCACCATTCATATAGTGTTTCTGTGTGTGTGACAAAAGTGGCAAATAACCAATAGATCACATGAACACAAAAACTATAAAAAGGCTGACCAAAGTGAGAGTTCATCTATAAACTGACTGTGGAGGATGAAGATGCAAACCAAACAGAGTAAGCACTTATTTATTGTGTTTTTTAGTCTGCAGCTGTTTACTTTTATTACAGTGAAAAGAAATAATACTTTTTTTTTCAGAAGATTAGCCTATTTCAGATTTTGTCTTCAGTTTTTGTCCAGTGCAATTTAAAAAGTAAACTAATATTGTTGCTGGTAACTTTTTTTAATTCAGAAGAGTAACTCTTTCTCATATAATTTATTTCCAGAGATTATAAAATCATTTTCTTCTTGTGAAAGCCTTTTTGAAGTTTGTTATTTATCTAATCTTTTCTAACCACATTGAGAATGCACACTCTAAATATGTTAAAATCAAAATCTTGATCAAGTCCTGAAAGTGTTTCAGTACTGTGCCAGGTGTCCTCTTTTTTGGAAATCAAAATATGTTCACCCTATGTCAATTAATATGCAGGAGCAGCTTATTGAGCTGAAGAGTGACAGTAGACTGAAGGAACTCTTTGGCTCATGCCATCTTTCGTCATTCTGGGCAGCATTAATGCAGGAAAACTCTCAACTCTGTGACATCGCCTTGAAGATTCTCATTCCTTTCACGTCAACATATTTGTGTGAGGCAGGATTCTAAAAAAACAAAATACACAATCGTGCAAAAATCGAGGATGATTTGAGGCCATGTTTATCAAACATTGAGCCAAGAATTGAGGATCTTTGCAAGGCAAAGGAGGCTCAGGTCTCACATCAACATCACCTACCTGCAAGCTTCTTTAAAAAATGCAGATGATGCCTACTATTAGGCCTAGTAATAATAACAATAACCAACTGCAATGAACCAGCTTTGGGGGGGCCCAGCTTGCAAAAGGTTGAGAACCCCTGCTGTAGACGATGTGGAGTACATTGATAGCAGGCGTACAAAAGAGAGACGGCATACATCCCACTTTGGATGGAGCAGCCCTTCTTTCAAGAAATCTGGCCGGATGTATAAGTCTTCCAAAACATTGACAACCAAAGTTCCAGACCAGGAAGCTCAGATCAGATCTCAGATGTTTTTATCTGATTTAGTACTAAACACAGATAAGGTCATTATAGTGGGGGACTTTAATATTCATGTGGACACTGAAAGTGATAGCCTAAATGCAGCCTTTAATGCTATCTTAGACTCAATTGGCTTCAATCAATAAGTACAGGGACCCACCCATTCAGGTCAACACACTTTGGACCTTATACTGACATACGGTATTGTGAGGAAATACCAGTCCTCCCACATAACCCAGTCCTGTCTGACCATTTGTTGATTACTTTTGAATTTATTTTAACCGATCATCCAAAACCTGAAATAAAATTTCATTATAGTAGAGCTTTATCAGATAATGATGTAACAAGTGTTAAAGAATCTCTTCCATTCTTACTTTCCTCAGTGTCTCAGAGTAACACAGTGGATGGCAGCAATTCTATCTCTAACCCTTCAGAAATTGATGGTTTGGTTCATAGCGTTACTTCCTCATTGCGTCTGGCATTAGACAGTGTAGCCCCCTAAACAAGATACTTCTTTACTGCCACTACCTGCTTGCTCAGTATGAGGGATTGCTGTGGTTGGAGTCTGCATCAAGTCAATGACTTGATTTAATCTGAAATGACTTGTAAAGTGCCTTGAGATGACATCTGTTGTGATTTGGTGCTATACATAAATTGAATGGAATTGAATATGGGGCTTCACCCATTCAGCAAACCCTCATAAAGCTTGCCAGTAATTTGTATGAAGAAAGTCCAGGAATTCATCCTTTCAGTCGGATGAACCAGCAGCAGAGATAGTCGAAAACAATTCAGTGGATGACACGGATGGCACCAAAGCAGAGGAGAGAATAGATTGCCGCCACAGATGACCTCTTATTAATGACCAAAGGCTCCCTGATGCCGCCTCGGCTTTGAAACAAACTGCTGTCATTATTTTTTGAAACAGGCTACTGACAACAAATTGGACCTAATCCTTACGCTGCCACAATCCAACCTTGGCTAAGTCAGCACCAATGGATGTGGTCCACTTCATAATATAAAATATTAGTAAAGTTTTTAAGTTGAGTGAACAACTTCCATTTGAGGCTAGCCGTTCTGTGTGGTTATAAATGAAATACATTCAGGGATAACGTTCCAGAACCAAATCCAAAGAAAGACCAAGGTCAACAGAGAACTGGAGTTGGTTTCCCTGTTGCTAGATTTATATAATTGTGTTAAGATTAATAATTTCTATGAAGCAACTTATCTTAAGCCATATTATGTCAGATTGATGAACAGATCTAAAAGCATAATTTATGTAACACAAAACAGATCTGACTATCTGGAACCATCTGAAAGGTGAGCAGGATTAAGGTCTGAACCCATGGTAATAGATCATTTCACCCACATACTTTCAGCATCACTATTATTTCAGCTTTTAGCAAAGTAATTGAACACGAACAAATTTTGGGTGGGATTTTAGCGGGGTTCTCGCTGTCCCTCAGTGGTAAAAATGAAGTCTATTGACTTTTCAGTAGGAACCTGATGTGACATCAGGGTAATATTCTTCCAATGTAGACACTTCTGGAGCTTTTGACACAGCCTTTACCCCATTATCCCCTCACTGATTCCTTCTAGCGAAGGTCCGTGGGGTCTGCTGTCTTTGCGCTAAATTGGGTGGCTCGAGATATCTCAGACCTTCTTTGGCTTTGATGTTTTCTTTTTTTTAAACACTAAAGAGGAAGTGACATCCCAATAGAGAATATTATGCTAATCTAGAAAATGTTAATTAGACCCAAAGGGTTGATTTCTTCATCTTTTTCATCATAACACTTTAATCTGTCTGCTTATAATGACAAATGCTTAGAAATAATAAGTGTTACAAATTTTTAAAAACATTTCTTTTCCCTCCCTTTTAGAGAAAAGTTTTTCTAATCCTCCTTTGAAATGTAATTGGGACAGTCTCCCAGCTAAGGAGCTCTTACTTCAAACCCCAGCATAACATAATCTTCTTTCATTTATTACAGCAAAAACATGCTGCAGCATATCTCCCTATTTATTGGGCCATAGATTCTTTGTGGAACAGATTAATGAGACTGTAAAGTATTATCATTGAAAACAAAACAGGAAACGAACATACAATCTGATTAGTTAATATGGAAAGCTAAAATAACATTCAAACACCCACGAGTTAATTATATTTCATTCATTAAATTCTCTTCTGTGAAGTAGCAAACAATACCCAAATGAATGATAACCGCTTTAATACAAAAGAGCTAATCTTATCGTACAAACTTTCCTCCCCATACAAGGATTATGATTAAGGAAAAGCTGAACATGCTGTCGATGGGAAAGCTGCAGAGTACCTCCAGAGTCAACAGGAGTCCTGTTGCATGTGAAACGCTTAGTTTGATACTGAGTTGCGTGCACTTGGAGAAGAATTTGGCTCACAGCTTGTTTCAAACTAACCAATGCGTGCTCTGAGGAAAAAAAAGTTACTTCTCTCCTGAGGCTTGTTTATTCAAATGCACATTTTCCACAAAACGTGTGCCTCTCCTTACTGTGGAGTGCAGTCTAAGAGAAAAAAAAAGGTCTAATGTCTGACTACAGAACTCTAGTCAGACCTTAGACCTTTTTTCTGTTATAGAATAAACTCAGCAGCGTATAGGATCACCTTTTGCTGCATTAACTCACTTTTCTTTATGACGTTGCTTAAGTTGAGGGGTTTTTGTAGGGATCTGTTACTTCACAGCTTCATTTTAATCAGGTTGAGATCTGGACTTTGACTAGACCATTGCCACACCCTTATTCTCTACCATTCTGATGTAGATGTGTGACCTAGTTTTGGCCAAGCTTCAGCTGATGGACACATGACCTCATGTTTGCCATTGGCATACAGTAGTTTATGCAAGGTACCCAGCTCCTGCTGCCTCAATGCAAGCCCAAGCCCCTCCCCACCATAGGCTTTTGTCCAGTTGGGATGAGGTGTTGGCATGGTATCTGGTTTTCATCCAACATTATGTTGAGCATTATGGCCAAACTAGCCTACATCACTGGTCACAACTTGCAATACCTGGCAATGAGTACAAGATTGCTTTAATTGAACCACTCTGGAAGGGTTTTTCTTAGCATGACTGGCCTGGTCTAGGTCAAGTTCAGACCTTGACTAGGTCTCTCCAAAAACAACATTATATTTTTTTTAGGCCAAAAGAGGTGGACTTGCTGGTGCACTTTGGATAGATGTTCCTTAAGGTCATCAATCAGCATGCTGTAGGCAAGGCTCTACTGGGAGAGTTCTCCACTGTTCCATGTATTCCTTTTGTGTGGATAACAGCTCTCACAGTGATTCTCTGGATTCTCAAAGCTTTAGAAATGGCTTTGTTTCTCATCGGGTCTTAAATTTCTTTTGATTGGGGCATGATGTTATCCTTTATGAAAGCTATCACCACTGTTGGGACACACACAGGCATTGGGTGGTGCTAACCCACATTCTTGCTCCGACCGGAGAAGAAGGCCCAGAGGTCTTATAAGGCTCCCACCTGCCTACTTTCTCTCTTCCGTTTGGGCTTTCGGCCAGACAGTGCCAGGAGAGACTCCAGGAAATCCTTCCTTTGCTGGCGAAGTGAAAGGATGCGAGTTTCTGGGAGAAACTCAGTCCAAGGACGACAAAGACTGCTGATTGATCAGGTGAATCGCAAAGCACTGATGAGATAAACCCTACTGTTCTGCCCTGAGCCCTGCAGAAGCTTTCTGTACAGACGCTGCCGTGAGGAAGAGACCGCTAACAAGCTACTGCATGCCGCAGAACCGTGTCCAGACTCAAGACATTACACCCACCGGGACAATGCATAGGGATGAATGCTTTGCTGGAAAGCTGTAGAAAAAGCTACTGTCAGTGAAGGAAGGTGGAGCTGATCGCTGTTTAGCCAAGCCGGAGAGGACGACACGCCGTCCCAGCTAAAGGCTGTTGCCCGCGATCCAACAGCCATAAGGCCTCCCACTGCTAACCGACCACAGGCATTGTAAGCCTGCTGGCTAACGTTGTTTGAGACTGTTTGAGAATGTTCGGCCTGGAAGTTTAAACTGTGATATTCCAGGTTTCCGATGGAGAAAGTTGTGTATTTACAACTAAAGTCTTTTCTTGATGCAGGGTTTATTAGAGATCTTTCAGTCTGGATTTAAATCCCTACACAGCACGGAGTCAGCACTGCTGAAGGTTTGCAATGACATTCTCTTGGCATGCGACTCCAGTAACAACGTAATCCTGGTCCTATTGGACCTTGCCGCTCCCTTTGATACTGTAGACCACAGTATTTTAATCTCACGATTACAACACCAAGTAGGCCTCTGTGGCACTGTCCTGGAGTGTTTAGATCCTATCTGTCTGACAGAACATTTCATGTTAAAATGGCTGAGTTTAAATCCCGCACTGCTCCGCTATCATGTGGCGTCCCCCAGGGTTCAATTTTAGGTCCCTTGCTTTTTTCATTGTATCTGCTTCCTCTTGGGTCAATTCTTAGAAAGCATGGTATCTCTTTCCATTGTTATGCAGACGACTGCCAGATTTATGTACCCCTAAAGCGACATGACACCTGTTCAATTAAGCTTCTTTTAGCATGTCTTGAGGATGTTAAAGCATGGATGGCCTTACATTTTTCAAATTTGAATGAAAAGAAAACAGAGGTGATAGTGTTTGGACCTGGTGGCTCATGTGAGACCCCTCCTGTTGGGCTGGGTCCTCTAGCCATGTATCTTAAACCAACAGTTTTAAATCTTGGTTTTAGACTCGACAGTGATTTTAAATTGACAGCCAAATCAACGCCACAGTCAAATCAAGTTTTTATCACCTAAGGAAATTGGCAAAGGTGAAACCTTTCCTTTCCAGGCAGCAGTTAGAAACCATAATCCACTCCTTTATTTCGTCACGGCTGGATTACTGTAACTCCCTTTAGTTTAGACTCAGTCAGTCCTTACTCGCACGTCTGCAGCTGGTTCAGAACGCCGCTGCACGGTTTTTGACAGGAACCTGGAAGAGAGAGCACATCACTCCCTTCCTGGCCTCCCTCCACTGGCTACCTGTGCATTTTAGAGTCCATTTTAAAATCCTCATGTTTACTTTTAAGGTTTTAAATGGTCTTGCCCCGCCTTATTTAACTCAGCTACTCCACCGCTACACTCCCTCCCGGTCCCTCCGGTCGGCTGACCAGCTGCTCCTGGTCGTCCTCGGTTCCAGGCGGAAGCTCAGGGGGACAGGGCCTTCTCTGTTTGTGCACCCAAGTTATGGAATGCCTTGCCATTTAACCATTCGCCAGGCTTCCTCATTGCCGATTTTTTAAACTCTTCTTAAAACTCACTTCTACACTTTGGCCTTCAACCCAAACTGAGACTTGATATTATTTGCTCTTATTTTGTCTTAATTGTCCCATTTTAATATAGTTTTATTGGTGTTAGATCTTTTTTCCCCTAATATATTATTTCTATGATATTGTGACTATTATTTATGTCTTGGTTGATGCTTTTTTGTCCTTGGTGTACAGCACTTTGTTCAGCTGCTGCTGATGTGAAAGCGCTTTATAAATAAAATGATGATGATGATGATGAAAGTCGTTTTATATCCTGCAACCTGAGTGACTCAATCCCAGAGAAGTTTTTCCTTATTTTATCATCATAAATATAAACTGAGACTGAACAATTTGGCTATTGATATTCCTGGAATCCAGGTGGTGCCCCGAACTTGGTAATTTTTACATAAAATTATTAGTCTTATTAATAATTGTCCTAAGCAATTATTCATAATTAGTCATAGCCAAAACCTACCTATCTGTGGCACAACAGTGTTAACTGCAGATCACAGCGTAGGCTAGCTGCAGCTAATCCCATATGCTGCTATCACAGTGACCTAGCCAGCAGTTAATTTACCATTTCACTTGACATTTCTTTGGAGAGATTTTGGAAATATATGGTGTTTGTCTTCCCTTGTGTGTAATTGTGGTGGAAATTGTTATGCAATTAGGAATTAAGTGTATATTCTCTGTTTAGTGAATGCATCTAAGGAAATGTCAAGCTTATTGTTCCAGCTTAATGTTATGAGAAAGATATATGTGTCAGGTCACAAGAGAGACAGACGCCGGGGCAGTAAGATAACGGTCTGGCCTTCGGATGAGCAGCTTTATGCGTTGCTATGACTCGCATGAAGCGGTTACTCTGGAGGCGGGGTGTGAACGTTGGAGAAGACATCTACAGAGATAAACAATGATTGCTGAATACTATTTAAGCGGTTAGTTAGAAAGGTTGGTTAGGGTGATGCACGAGTAACTCTGTCTCCTCCGTGTCTGGCCAGACATGTTTGAATTAAATACTTAAACGCCTTCTTGGACTCAACTCTTCTTTATTATGGAAACCCTGAGATACCATTTTTTGCCATTACACTTGGCACCCAACGCAGCCTCAGCGAACGGAATGGACTGGCAGGGACAGGGTCAAGGGAGTTGCTAGCGTCCTGGGACATGTTCTCCCAGCCTCTTACCTCCAGTAACTGTTTGGGAGATGGAGGCCTTGAAGCGTCTCTGTCGGCCCTGCTGTCGCCTGAGACAGAACCTGGTAAGACTGAGTCCTTTAAATAAATAGTGATAACAGAATTTTATTTGTACTCTCAGGAGGTGAAATATTTGCTAGCGGTTTCGTGTTTATTTACTTACACGCGGTTGATTGATAGATTACTTAATATAATATATATTCTTATATATAATTGTATGGTTAATTATTTAATCAAGGTTAAAGAAAGTATCGGGTTTTTGCTCCGGGTATTACCTGGGAGCACGGCAGTTGGACTAGTGGTCAATTAATTAAATTGATTATTTTCCGACGAGGGTTTTTTTAAGCTTTTGTTTCACTCAAGGAAACTAGAAAGCGATGGGGGAGACGTCCTTCATTGGAACTGGGTACCCAGGCAGACAATCGGGTCTGTAATCTAGCAACACTTCACCTCCAGACAGTCCAATATGTCGACAGAAAGAAAAAATAAATAAAATAAATAAGTAAATAAAAGAATTAATAGGCCCTGGGGAGGAATTTGGACAATCTGTAAGAAAATCTAAAATTTATGTAATTTCTTTGTGGTTTTGTTTATTTCTCTTTTATTTACTCTTGTTTGCTTCTTCCAGAACTGGAGTGTTTGAGCATTAAGATCATTTGTTTGATGACTTGGTATAATGCAGAATGACACGCACTGTTATTGTTACACATTCCATGGTAGTACTGCTGATGATTTTCGCTGAGTTGTCCTGTGTTTTTCTTCAGGCTGGTTGGGACCCCTGCCTTCGGTCCAGCGGCGCCTGGGGAGGGCCACAAGGAGCCCTAGTACCTCCCCCACCCTTGGAATAAGGGGTTTGGCAGCCATAACGAAGGCGGAGGCCGGACTCCGGCCTGAATGCAGGCTGACCAGTGGGCAGAGGGGAAAACTCTTGCTCAGGTGAGATGAGTTATTTGGGGGCTGTGGTCCCTGAAACATGGCGATTAGCTGGATCGTGAGGGGGGGGGCCCAGGGCCGGCCAGCCTGCAGATGACCCAGTGAAATTCAGGCAGAACAAAAATACACACAGCTCAAAAGCAATTAAGAAATGCTTGCTGACTGATGTAGCTGTATTTTATCTCTGTGACACCTGCCTATGACACACATACACTCCCTTAGGAAAGTAAATCTTGTTTTGTTTTTGTTTTGTTTCTGCCAAAGGACCCTTAGAGCGAAAGGGGTCTCGATGGAAGCAGGCCATAATTTCTGAATCTTTCTATTTTCTATGTTGATCTAAATTTTGTTTTGTTATTGTGTTGTAATTTGTAAGGGAAAGGTGATGTGCAACTAAACCAAATTTGTTTGTTTTAGACGGACGAGGTAAAGCAGACAGAGAAACTGCTACGGCTCTGATAAGGTGATGATTCGTCATCCGGTGAGTTTAGTCTAATTAGAGCTTAAAGACGGTGTTGTACACAGTTATCTAGTAAATGGTCTTTTCTTTTCTCTCCTAATGCTCTCTGTCAGGAGAGTCCACATTTATTCCATTTTGGTTGAAAGTTATTTGATGGAACTGTTATTACACTAAGTACAAGTTTCCTTAGCTGTTGCAGCTTGTGTGCACTAACTTAGAAACGGAAACGTTCCTATTTTACGACTAGAACAAATAGCAGAGTTGATTGGGGCATTTAGGGTAGGTTGTGAATTATACCCTGACTGACTTAAATTTTGGCTAAGCTGACTGACAGTGAAAACATATTTTCCTTCCTTTCTGGGACAATTGGGGCTGAATTGTTTCCTTGTATTTTGGGGTTTGTTGTAAGAAAGTAATAAATCTTAGAACTGTGAACATTAACTAAAGTAACTTGGACCTTTACAGTAACGCTGCTTAGATTTCGCCACAGCTGTGAAGGACACATTTTTTTATCAGCTTGCAAGGCGCTGATGTAAACAATCGCAAGACTTAAAAATAACAAGACTTTGCTGTGAGCAGCAACAGTAAAACAACATTGTTTAGGCTATAATTTGAACACAACTAAAAAAATAAACCTTTAGGTTTCTGCTGGGTAACATTAAAATAAAGATGACTGGTCCTTAGGCTACTTAGGTCTTAAATAAATGGAAAAAAGATAAATACTAATCTTATCTGGGGAACATTCAAGCGTCAGAGCAGTAAGTGGGCCTTATAAATTTTGCTTGGAAAATTACTGAATTGATCTCAAGCTGTGAAGTATTCTGTGTCTCCTTCCAGGAAAAGGGGGCAAGAGGTCAGGAAAGGTTTGATCCTAGAAATCTGATGGTTTTGTCACTCTGGTGGGTAAACACAGGAAGTTATATAAGTGAGTCTTAATATAAGGCATCTGACTTTGTAATTAAAGGGAAGTCCTCTCACTGTTTTAAGTAAATATTAATATACCTGAAATGTTTTTGGGGGGCCTTCAAGTATAACAATACAGTGGTCCTGTGAGTTTGGAATTTTGCTTATGACAACCAATGCAAGTTTCAATTTCAACTGAACCAGAATGCAAATCATGCTGGTTCTCATTCTTTTTTGTTTTTTTTCTAGAATGGACTGACCACTTTGTCCACAGGGGACATAGGCTATAATTTGAACACAACTGAAAAAAACAAAAAACTTTAGGTTTCTGCTGGGTAACAATTAAAATAAAGATGACTGGTCCTTAGGCTACTTAGGTCTTAAACAAATGGAAAAAAGATGAATACTAATCTTATCTGGGGAACATTCAAGCATCAGAGCAGTTAGTGGGCCTTATAAATTTTGCTTGGAAAATTACTGAATTGATCTGAAGCTGTGAAGTATTCTGTGTCTCCTTCCAGGATAAGGGGCAAGAGGTCAGGAAAGGTTTGATCCTAGAAATCTGATGGTTTTGTCACTCTGGTGGGTAAACACAGGAAGTTATATAAGTGAGTCTTAATATAAGGCATCTGACTTTGTAATTAAAGGGAAGTCGTCTCACTGTTTTAAGTAAATATTAATATACCTGAAATGTTTTTTGGGGGCCTTCAAGTATAACAATACAGTGGTCCTGTGAGTTTGGAATTTTGCTTATGACAACCAATGCAAATTTCAATTTCAACTGAACCAGAATGCAAATCAGGCTGGTTCTCATTCTTTTTTGTTTTTTTTCTAGAATGGACTGACCACTTTGTCCCCAGGGGAGGAGTCATGTTCGAGGTTCGACCCAAAAAGGTATGGACAAGTGGCTTGGGAGGTTACCTGTGCGTACATGAGTTTGGGGGGCTGCTTATATATATTCTGGCTTATTTGGGGCTATGGTGAAGGGAATTCAAATTCTAACATTTTCTCTTAGACCTTACAAGGGAGGCTAAGAAGCGTGATCCCCTGTAGCTGCAAAAACACTCTGGGGACCGGTTTTCTTTAAAATAGTAATAATAAAACGTAAAAAGAACATGAAATTTTGGAATTTAATTGCTTGTGTCCAAATGAATGAGCATACTGAATTACTAATGTTGGACACTGTTCAGCCAATTGTTTTACTTTCTTGTAGTAAAAGCAAATCCAACAAAACGTAATTGTTCGTCAACAGTGACGTATCACTTTTCAAATTAAGAAAGCAAATAAAATATAATCACTTGGTGTTCAGGGGTAAAAATCAAATCCTGAACTATAGATTTCACAGTTAGTTTTGTTGTAGCTCCTCTTGGCTTTTATCAAAGCCTAAATTATTTGAGGCCTGTTGTGAGAATTTTTCTGCGTATCATTTTTTATAAAAGATTTGAATGGCTTAATGTGGAAAAAATATATTGATCATGTTAAAGGTTAAGTCTCTGTGGTAACTGAGATATGTATTGTTATGTTGAACCAACATGTGAGAAGCTCAAGGATACTCTCTGTGTCTTGGGTGAGATGTGTCTGCATGCTGACTGAAGGAAGTGGAAATACTCCATTATCTTTCTCATCCTTGTTAAATATTATTTCCAAAATAGGCTTTTTAATGCATTTCAATTCAATTTCAATTCAGTTTATTTATATAGCGCCAATTCACAACAGATGTCATCTCAAGGCACTTAACAAGAAGTCATTTCAATACAATTATACAAACATTCCAATCAGTTAAAAAGTTTCCTATTTAAGGAATCCCAGCAGATTGCGTCAGTCATTGGCGTGAGGTTGGGCAGATTTCCAACCACAGCAATCCTTCAGCAATCCCTCATACTGAGCAAGCATGTAGCGACAGTGGAGAGGAAAAACTCCCCTTTAACAGGAAGAAACCTCCAACAGAACCAGGCTCAGTAGGAGCGGCCATCTGCCACGACCGTCTGGGGGTTTGAGAAGACAGAGCAGAGACACAGAAGGAACAGAAGATCTGATATAAGAGAACTTTCTATGTTACAGAAAGTAAAAAGTTGATAACAGGACACAGTGGATGTTCAGTTACTGAGAGGATCATCCCAGTCGATGACCCCCGTCCAACAGGGCATTGCAGCCAAGCAGGATACCAGACCAGGTGTATCTTCGATGGGGAGAAAAACACTGAGAGAAAACAAAGTTAACAGTCGAAATAACAGAATGTACTGTAATACAACTGGAGAGTCGTAGGAGAAAAGGAAGTAGCAGAGTGAAGAAAATTGGTAAGTCTGTCCTCCAGCAGTCTAAGCCTATAGCAGCATAACTACAGAGATAGCTCAGGATGACCTAAGCCACTCTAACTATAAGCTTTATCAAAAAGGAAAGTTTTAAGCCTGGCCTTAAAAGTAAACAGAGTGTCTGCCTCACGGACTAAAGCTGGGAGCTGGTTCCACAGGAGAGGAGCCTGATAACTAAAAGATCTGCCTCCCATTCTACTTTTAGAGATCCTAGGAACTACAAGTAAACCTGCAGTCTGAGAGCGAAGTGCTCTTTTAGGAACATATGGAACAATTAGATCTCTGATGTATGATGGAGCTTGATTATTAAGGGCTTTGTATGTAAGAAGAAGGATCTTAAATTCTATTCTGGATTTAACAGGGAGCCAATGAAGGGAACCTAAAACAGGAGAAATGTGATCTCTCTTTTTAATATTCATCAGAACTCTTGCTGCCGCATTTTGGATCAACTGAAGGCTTTTAATGGCATTTTGTGGACTTCCTGATAGTAAAGAATTACAGTAGTCCAGCCTTGAGGTAACAAATGCATGGACTAGTTTCTCAGCATCACTCCTGGACAGGATGTTTCTAATTTTAGCAATATTCCGGAGGTGAAAGAAAGAAATCCTAGAAAGCTGTTTAATATGGGATTTAAATGTCAAGTCTTGGTCAAAAATAACGCCGAGGTTTTTTACATTATTACTGGGGGACAATTTAATGCCATCCAGATGAAGTGATTGACTAATCAGTTTCTGTTTAAGAACTTCTGGTCCAAAGACAGCAACTTCTGTCTTGTCAGAATTTAAAAGCAAAAAGTTTAGGGTCATCCATGCTTTTATGTCTTCCAGACATGCCTGTAATCTACCTAACTGACTGGGTTGATCAGGATTTATGGATAAATATAGTTGTGTATCATCGGCATAGCTGTGGAAATTTATCCCATGCTGTCTAATGATTCTACCAATTGGAAGCATATATATGGTGAAAAGAATTGGTCCAAGGACAGAACCCTGTGGAACTCCACAAGTAACCCTTGAGAGTGAAGATGATTTATCATTTAGATGAACAAACTGGAATCTATCAGACAAATATTATTTAAACCAGCCTAGTGCTGTTCCTTTGATCCCTGCAACATGTTCAAGCCTTTCTAAGAGAATATTATGATCGACTGTGTCAAAAGCAGCACTGAGATCTAACAAAACCAGAACAGACACCAGTCCATTATCTGAGGCCATGAGAATATCATTAGTAACCTTCACCAGTGCTGTTTCAGTGCTATGATGAGCTCTAAAACCTGACTGAAACTCTTCAAACAGCTCGATACTGTTTAGATGTTCACAGACTTGATTAGCAACTATTTTCTCAAGGACTTTGGATAAGAAAGGAAGGTTAGATATAGGTCTGTAATTCACTAAGTCATCTTGATCAAGGGAAGGTTTCTTGAGTAAAGGTTTAATTACAGCTATTTTAAATTCCTGTGGTACGTATCCGTTTACTAAGGATAGATTCATCATATCCAAAATGGGGCCAGGAACCAAATGGAACACTTCTTTAAATAATTTGGTTGAGATTGGGTCCAAAATACAAGTTGAAGATTTAGATGAGGCTAATATTTTTGATAATTCTGAAAGCTCGACTGAATCAACACAGCCTAAGCAATACTGAGGTTCTACAGTTCTTTCCGATACTGACTCATTTACTGAGGAAGAAGTAATCATGTTTGGGAGGGTGCCAATGATTTTATTTTTAATAAAATTTATTTTATTTATGAAGAATCTCATAAAATCATCACTGCTAAGAGCTGGGGGAATAGTTTGCTCAACAGAGCTATGACTCTGTGTATGTTTGGCAACTGTACTAAAAAGAAACCTAGGATTGTTTTTATTCGCCTCTATTAATGATGAAAAATATGCTGTTCTAGCTTGTCGAAGGGTCTTTTTATACAGCAGCAGACTGTTATTCCAGGTTAAATAGGAATCCTCTAGATGTGTAAAGCGCCATTTTCTCTCCAACTTCCTAGTATTCTGCTTTAAAGTACGCAACTCTGCGTTAAACCAAGGAGTCAGCCTCCTATGGCTAGCCACTTTCTTTTTTAATGGGGCTACACTATCTAATGCCAAACGCAATGAGGACGTAACGCTGTGAACCAGACCATCAATTTCTGAAGGGTTAGAGATAGAATTGCTGCCATCCACTGTGTTACTCTGAGACACTGAGGAAAGTAAGAATGGTACAGATTCTTTAAAAATTGTTACAGCATTGTCTGATAAAGTTCTACTATAATGAAATTTTCTTTCAGATTTAAGATGGTCAGTTAAAGTAAATTCAAAAGTTATCAAGAAGTGGTCAGACAGGACCAGGTTATGTGGGTGGACTGTTATTTCCTCACACTCAATACCGTATGTCAGTACAAGGTCCAAAGTGTGTTTACCTGAGTGGGTCGATCCCTGTACTTTTTGAGTAAAGCCAATTGAGTCTAAAATAGCATTAAAGGCTGCATTTAGGCTATCACTTTCAGTATCCACATGAATATTGAAGTCCCCCACTATAATAACCCTATCAGTATTTAATACTATATCAGATAAAAAATGTGAGATCTGATCCAAGAATTGAGAGTAAGGGCCTGGTGGACGATACAAAACCACAAACAAAAATGGTCTTAATGTTTTGCAACTTGGATGAGGAAAATTAAGGGTTAGATGCTCAAAAGAACGGGTGTCATTTGACATGCATTTAGTATCAGTGGATTGCTCGGGATCTCAGGATTATAAATATGTCATCGCTCTATCTGAAAAACTAAACGCAACAGATCTAGGAAACTGCAATCTTAACATCAAGTGATCTTGGATAAAAATAGATCAAATAAAACAGAGAATATTCCAATTTAAAGCATAATGAATGATGGATGTTTATTATGATCTATATTGGTGCATATGAGTCAGATTTAATGTTTAAAATAAACTATATTATCTTGAAAACTTGCTGTAGTTTTAATGGTGATAATATAATAATGATTAATTATCTAAACGTGACTCAGTGATTTACTGGAGAATAAATTCCTACATCAGTTTTGAAAACATATTTGCTGGAACACATTTCCAACAATCCTTAATAATGATATTTTTTCTGCAAGGTGCAAATATGAATAAACATTATTTAGTCTATTTGATTTATTATGCTGGTTTTTTCAAAGCAATCCTTCAGATTAATGTGAGATGGAAATTACATTTACCTCATCAATCTAATATTTGAGTATTTTCTAACCTGAATCCATATTAATTTTATAGCCTATTAAATGGGTGAGCTGAACTCAGTGAGTTACAGCTGTTAGATTTGCGCTAATCAATAAAAGCCTCGGGGGGAAATAATGCACAAAGGTAAATGGTATTAAATATATATATTAAATATATAAAATTTGAACTATTGTAACCGATAAAACTGGTTCAACCTAAAACTATAACACTCTGTGTTCATGAGATAAGGGGCGGCCGCGTTTGGCCCGGGAACCTTAGCTTGGAAACTTTCTTTTAAAATCCTATGTGAAACGATGCAATTCAGCAATAAACTAGATAAATTATGGTTTCTATGTATAACTAATACTTTTGATAAACGTAGCCTACTTAGTAGTAAATAGAAATAACACTGAAAACGCACCGTTAGAATCGGATATATTGAAAACCAACTCCAGTTAATACAGATGCGAGTGGCAGTATGAAAGTATTTGAGTCTTTTGAGTAATTTACAGAAAACGAATAGAAAACAACGCGGGTAAACACTCTAAGGTTAATCTTAGCCAGCGAGTTTCTAACTACAATGTGGTAAAAAATGATCTGAAATAAAGTCCGTTGCAGATTTAATATGATTCTCTTGTAGCTAATCAGCTAATTGAGCCACAAGCTTCTTTCTTATGACCGATGTGCTGCGATTCTCTGGTTGTAAACAATCATAGATCCCGACACTGATGAAGCGTTAATAGCGCTCTGCGGCTGGAAGTCTAAAAATAGGAACTTAAACACTTGTTTTTGATGAAAAGTTTAGTCTTGAGTTTTCAGTTACTTCCTGGATGTTAACGAGTCCGGGTTAGTCAAATGTTTGTTTTTTGCGCAAAACCACTTCCTGTTTCAAACATGAGCTTTCCAAATTAAAATACGGTAATGCTTAACCTCATGAATCATGCTTTTATTTTCCCAAGAAGGGGAACTTCTGCTGTACCGGCAGCAAAGTGACAGATAATAGAAGCATTTAGATCATTGACCGGATATATAATTTTAGATTCACACAAAGGAGGTAGAAATCATAAAACAAAGTTAGGATTAGAACATTAAATGATAAAGAATAAAGCTTTAGTCATACCTCGACCAAAAATAACTTTTCCTTAATGATAGTAATGTTTAATAAAAATGTTAAATAATAATGACCTATTTGGGATACACTAGGCTACCTGTGTCAGCTGCATGATGTTCTTCTGTACAGCACCTTGGTCGGCCTCGGCTGTGTATAAACGTGCTATATAAATAAAGTGGTATGGTATATGTGAAAATTATGCATTTAGTGCAATCTCTAAGCCAACAGGTGTGACCTACACACACACACAGTGGGGTTTAACTTGGTTTCTATTTTTCAAAATTTAGGTTGCTTCATTAAAACAAATGATGATAAAAATAGATTCAGAGCTTCGGTCATGTTCTAAAGACGGGACAAATGTGGAAAATATTCAGTTAACACCTGTGTGCATTATATGCTATAGATCGCATAAAAACAGGGTGTCAGAATAAAAAAATGTGAGACCTACTATCAAATTCTATTCAGTTGTAACACTTTTTGATGTTTGAGGGGTTTTTTGTGTGTTCCTCTTAATAAAAGATTAAATGAGACAGGAGTAACAAGGCTAATTTTAAAATATAAGCAGTCTAAAGTACTAAGTAGAGGTAAAAAGTGGGCAAATAGATAATTACTTCGATAAAGTATAACTCAAGTCCTACACAGAAACTGCAATGAAGAAAAGCAAGAGTATCAGGTACAGGTAAAAAGGTTACTTGACAAAGTTGTTATTAAAATAGAAGTGGCATACTCAAATCTGAATGTGCAACTGAGTTAGATAAATTGAAATAGAGATGCTTTACAGTTGTACAGGCTTTAAAATTGTGCATTTAGAATAAATGTATTATTTTTTTCAAGGAGTTAACAGAGAATAAACTGTAAGAAACAGAGGAGCAAATAACAGCAGCAGAGATATTAATTAGGTAAATAAACTGTGTCCTGAGTAAAACAATTTTAACTAAGGTGGTTGCAAAGATAATCCTTACTGTAACATCAATTAGATTCTGGAAAAGCAGGGTCTGAAGAAGTTGTCTAATTCAATTCAAAATACTTTATTGATCCCAGAGGGAAATGAAGTGTTTTGTAGCTAATGCAAGTAGGACTAAAATTCTTAAATACATTAGGTAACTATGTGGGGAACTTATTAGTTTGTTTTGTTTTTGCAAGGCAAGGCAAGGCAATTTTATTTGTATAGCACACTTTCAACAACAAGGTAATTCAAATATAAGAACCTAATTGCGAACCTAAATGATTGGGATATGATCATCTGGGGGTTGAAGCTGCCTCAGCAGCGACAGCAGCAGGATCCACAGGTTCTGAGGTTATGCCTTATGCATGACCTTTAACCTACTATGTTTCTTTTCTTGACACTTGAGAAGCAGTTGAAGTTATTGTTTCCTTGTTTCTTGATTTTTTAAGGCATGTGCAAGATGCCTTAAAAAAGGGGGGAATTGGATTTGATAGTAATTGGAACAGATTTTTAAGGGATTATGAAGAGAATTGTAACTTGCAAGTAATTGAGTTTCTTGTGAATCATAACTCTGTCATAAATTAATGGGGGTTTTTACTACCTGGACTTGACGTCTGACTTCATATTCCATTTCGGTTTGGGTTCAGACTTGTAGTACATATTGTGTCTGGGAACTTTACAAAAGTTTTAATTTGATCTGAAAACCTTCTTTACTTCTTGCTGGGAGTAGTTGATTCTTGGGATTCTTTACTCTCACAAGTTGGAATGGTTGGTTGTCTTTTTCTTGGCATGGATTTAGTACAGAGTGATTTGGAGACATTTACCTTAATTGTAATCTAGCTTCAGTTGATGAGGTTTGGCTTATTAACCAGGTTGTGAGTTGTTTAGAATTGCTTTTGCACACAGTTGCATCAGGTTGATCTGAAACCATACTCCGAGAGTGTGGGTTCCACTTAATCACTTGTCATAATCATCCTATTCATCTTTTGTGAATTGGCTCACCTATGTTTGAACATCAATGCTCTAATACCTAATTAGCTCAGCTCCCAAGGGTCGCATGGGGAGGTTCTCACTGAAGGACCTTCTGAGGGGTGACCACTCTCTCCTTTCTGAGGAAGGACTGATCGGTGGCTACGGGTCACTGGATGCTGGCGGAGGCTGACTTCACGGCAACAGACAACCAACAGCACAAGGGAAGCGTACACGTTTCAACATCTAGTGTTGATGTAATACCCTCTGAAGTGTACTGGAAAATGCTACATAATTTCTCCTTTATTCTGTGTTTCATCTAGAACATCCTGACCGATGACGAGACCTGTGGATGGCCGCCTCTGGGGCGAGGGGCTGTTGAGATGACATTTTGCCCACAAGAAAATGGCGTAAGAAGACCCCGTGGGTTTTCGGTCTCAATGCACAGGAGTCTCAGCAAAGTCATCGGGAAGGATCTAATATTTGTCACTGTGAGCTGATTCCATGGCCAAGCATGTCTCATGTCTGATTGTAATTTGTGTTTTGAACATTGTCTTTTTTTTTATCAACCTACCAACCTTTTAGGGAGAGTTGTGATAGCACTTTTGAATTTTCCTTTATATTTATGGTATTATTTAAGTTAATAAAAGCAGGGAATTGTGGTGGAAAATTGTTATGCAATTAGAAATTAAGTGTATATTCTCTGTTTAGTGAATGCATCTAAGGAAATGACAAGCTTATTGTTCCAGCTTAATGTTATGAGAAAGATATATGTGTCAGGTCACCAGAGAGACAGACGCCGGGGCAGTAAGATAACAGTCTGGCCTTCGGATGAGCTGCTTTATGCGTTGCTATGACTCGCATGAAGCGGTTACTCTGGAGGCGGGGCGTGAACGTTGGAGAAGACATCTACAGAGATAAACAATGATTGCTGAATACTATTTAAGCGGTTAGTTAGAAAGGTTGGTTAGGGTGATGCACGAGTAACTCTGTCTCCTCCGTGTCTGGCCAGACATGTTTGAATTAAATACTTAAACGCCTTCTTGGACTCAACTCTTCTTTATTATGGAAACCCTGAGATACAATTTTTTGCCATTACAGTAACCTTTTAAGCATGTATGTTGCCTGATTTAATTTCAAGAGTTAATTTAATCCTGGCTTACTTGGGTGGAGATTAATAAAGAAAATAGAGTTTTAACGAGTTAGATCGTGTTCATTGCTGGTTTAAAGTGTTTTTAAGCGCTGTACCTGTTTGCTCATTTTTGAGTCGCCGCACGCATAAGTTTGAGCTGTAATTGCTGTGTTTTAAACTTGTTTGTTTTATCCTGAGCGGATCACACCTTTCTTTTTTTCCTTCCTCTTTTTTCTTCTCTGTCTTTCTCTCTCTTTCGCTCCCTGATCACCCAGGCGGCAGAGTCGGGCTCGATCAGGCCTGCGTTAGCTGGTCCTAGCTGAAAGTTTAACTCCATTGTCTTTAGTCTGTTGGTAAAGCAGAGGCCTTCCACGTGGACGCTTTAGTCCATGTGCTCTGTCCATTTTAGCCAAAACTAGTTTATGGCCCTTTGTCTCCTTACACTACATGTGCCCCCCCTCCATCATGGCACAGAACTGAGATTTATGACTTTGTCTCCTAGGCTACCTGTGATTTGAGCCCCCTGGAGTGAGAGCCCCCCTCAGCTGTTCTCACTGATTCATTTGATGTTAATTGTGTTTGATGTTCACCTATTATTGTTGTCTAAGATCTGTAGTAGTAGTTGCATGCTTTAGAATAGATTAGATAAATTTATGAAATGTGTGGCTGTAAGGTTGAGCTATTTTGTAAATAAATTCCCCTTAACTTAAAGAGAAGTTGTCTGGGATTGCTTAGAGTGATGCGTACAATTAATATCCACAGCGTAAGAACTTATTCCTTCATTTGTTTAATAATCTCAGCCTTATCCAGCTGGTAATCATAAACATAAACTGAGACTGAACAATTTGGCCACATATATATATATATATATATATATATATATATATATATATATATATATATATATACCTGCCAACAATATATATATATATATATATATTGTTGGCAGGTATCTTATTGCCTTCACAGCGACGTTGTGTTGAGAGACAGAATCACAGCACCGTAATGATCAAACAAAAGGATGGGAGACAAAACTTGCACTGGTTTACACACAGCTTTTTCGGTCAATCAGCTGTGGGCGCACCTCTTTTATTAACACACCCACAACAAATCACAGTCTCTGACACCTGTGTCGCATTTCAATTAATAAGTGAGAATAAGTGAGTGTTTGCAGAAACAAAAACAAAACAAAATACAAATAATTTAGAGCACATATCAATACCCCCACTTGATCTCACATTATTACATTTCATGAAATAAATCCAAACATATACTTGGCAAACTTAACCAATTTGCATTTTGTTGCAGGTTTGGTCATTAAGTCTGCTACCATCTGATCTGTGGGACAAGTACTTTCCCATTGTTCACAGCTGATCGGATGAAGTGGTACTTTATGTCAATATGTTTAGATCTTTGTCGACTAACAGGATTTCTGGCCAAAACCATAGTACCTTGGTTGTCTTCGTACACCTTTGGGAGTGCATAAGGCTGTTTGTCTATGCCCTCCAAAAGTTGTGTGAGGTACAAACACTCCTGAATGGTTGGGCAAGAGCTACATACTCTGCCTCACAAGTAGATAGTGCAACAGTAGGCTGCTTTTTTGTTTTCTATGACACCAAAGTGCCAGCTTCAGACAGTCTTACACAGTAACCACTTGTACTTCGTCTATCATGTTTATCTGCAGCCCAATCTGCGTCGCTATAAGCTTGAATTCCCAGATTGTCACTTTTCCTGTAACACAATTCCCTGTTACTTGTACCCTTGAGATACCTCAATACTTGTTTGACTGTACTCCATTGCTGTTCTGTGGGTTTAGTAAAATACTGTGACAATTTGCCTATAATGAAGCATAAATCAGGTCTGCTACACATAGTTAGGTAGATGAGGCTACCAACTGCCTCTCTGTATCTAGTAATGTCACTCAGAGGTACATCATCGTCATGGAAGTTAAGCTTTTGCTCACAAGGTGTAGACCTTGGCTTACAGTCCTGCATGCTGAACCTCTCCAGAATTTTTCCAACATATCCCGCCTCTGACAACCTTTATCTGGATAGCTAAATACTCAAAAAAGTCAAGTGTGCACAGATATACCTTTTTAAAGTTCATTGAGTTATGAGAAGTTAAGGCTAGGCCTTCACCTCCTCTGTGTTTACTGCTCTCGCTTTGAAAATTGTAATTTGGAGGAGTTGACTATCAATGTAGGTGTTTCATTATTTACGTCTAACCACGCTTCCGATGTGTAGATTGTGCTCAGTGATGAAGTAATTAGAAATTAGTAACGACTTTCCTGACAAAGACCTAATGTTTAATAAAACTAGTTTAAATGGTTTGATTTTCTGTAGCTGATCCTTCTGACAGATGATCAATTTGAGATTTGGTTTAATACGACAGCACTTCGTTTTAATTTTATGGTTTCTCCTGCTTCTAAGCACCGGAATACTACTTTCGGGGTGGCCAGATGGATCGAAGATGGTGGGTCTAGAATTAATGTCCAATTCCCCTCTATATCAGATGTCTAGAATTTGCTGTTGTGGTAGGGATGAAATACATCTAGTATTAGTAACAGAGGCCTGGGCCCAGTTGTTCAAAAGGTGTAATCTGGATCAAAACTATCCGGATCTTGAAATCCCTTTTTTGTTATCCAGGATAATGTAATCCGTCTCAGTTTTATCCCAGTTGTTCAAAGCAAAGTAGGATTGGATCAGTCTGATCCAAATCCAAATTTTCAAGATTACCAAATCCAGATAATGTGTGCGCTAAATTAGACTGCAATCACATTGAAGGCCACTAGGTGCGTAAAAAAAAACAAGTAGAATAGCCAGCATGGAGTAACTCAAAGTGTATTTAATTGAAGAAACAAAAATAAAGGACAGAAAATACAAACATCCCGTTTTTAATATCTTTTGACCAGCTAGACCATATCACATTCCATATTTCAAATTCAACCTTGAAACATGTTGAAAGCACACTCACATTCAGCCTTCTTCTTCTGTGGAATGATCAGACATTTGAAGATGTGCTTTCAGAAGACGAATCTCAAGTTTGGCTTTGGTTTGCTGCAGTCTGGTTAAAGTAATTTGTTCCTCTGCCAGGCGAATCTGTACCTCTGCTCGTTCAGTTTCTCTTTTAAGAAGTGCCCTGTAGGCATCATCATCATCTTTGTTTGGCAAAGGATGTTTGAAGCCTCTTTGATTCCCTGTTGCAGTGGTAAGTGTCTCTACTTGTGCAGATCCACCTTTTCCAACTTCTTCCACAGTAACTGTACTGAGATCAAGGATCACCGTTACCTCTGCATCAGTAGGATCTGATTCACCTTTCCCATCAGCTGTGGGCTCACCATCGCCTGCAACACCTTGAATCCCATGTAGAGCTTGTAAATGCTCCCCTCCAATAATGTCAAGAACCAAGTCAGTGTATTCACCACTCTTGAAGGGCTTGTTGCCTGTTTGAGTGTTTTTTGCCTCTGAGTGGTCCTTTGTTGCTTTGGCCTTTAGATTCTTCCATCTAAATTTGATCTGATGAGTCGTCCTCTTCTGGCCAGATCCTGTGGCATTTACATTCTTTGTGATTTCTGCCCAAACATCGTTTTTCTTCTTGTTGGTCAGTTCTCCTCCCTTTGTAGAACTAAAACGTCCTACTATTAAGGCATAATGATGCCTTACACCTTCCAGCAGTGCATTGGTTTCTGCCACTGTGAAATTAGATCCTTTTGAGTCCATGGTTCCACCTGTTTGGTGGTGCACAGAGGTTAAGTAGGCCCTGGGCAGGATCAATTGATTGAGAACAAGGTGAAGCACATCAGCTCATCAGACAGCCATCTCATTTAGTCTTTCTCAGAGAACTTAGACAGGGCCACTGACATGGCAGGTATAGTCCATCGCCATTATCATTTTAGAAGGAGAAAATACAGTTGAAGGGTGTATGTTGAGCATTCAAAACCACTAGAGCAATACACTAATGAGGAGCTTTATGCTCGGTTTCGGTTTGAGAATGCTGATATTAAATACATTGCAGACCTTGTCAGGCCAGAGCTTCAACGCAGAACCAGAAGGAGTCACAGTATGTCAGTGGAAGACCAGGTCCTCATTGCTCTGCGTTTCTATGCATCTGGGTCTTTTTACCAAGTTGTTGGTGACAGTATAGGAGTGGACAAATCAACTGTGAGTAAGGTGGTGAAAGCTGTGTCAGTAACTTTGGCCAGCCTGGTCAATCAGTTTGTTTGTTTTCCAAGGGATGGCCAGATTTCCCAGACCAAGCGCAAGTTCTTACTCTTGGGGAACATGCCCAATACTATTGGGGTTATTGATTGCACTCATGTGTGTATACAAGCCCCCCATGAGAGAGAGTGGGAGTACATCAACAGGAAGGGAAGGCACAGCATAAATATACAGCTTGTGGGTGAGGCTGACCTCCTCATCACAAACTGTGTTGTGAAGTGGCCTGGGTCTGTCCACGACGCACGTATCCTGGGGGAAAGCGCTCTATACAGAAAGCTCCAGACCAACCGACCAGATGGCATAATATTAGGGGACAGTGCCTATCCGCTCCTACCATGGCTGATGACCCCTTTTCTTGCACCAAACACACCTGAGCAGGCATGCTTCAACACTGCTCATTCCAAAACAAGGTGTGCCATTGAGCGTTTAAATGGAGTTCTGAAGAGGCGCTTTGCGTGCCTCAACTACTTGCGAGTGGAACCCCAAGGAGTGTGCAACATACTTGCAACATACATACAATACTTGCTTGTATTGTCCTGCACAATATTGCTACAAAGCAGAATGTCCCTCTCCGTGATGAGGTTAGTGATGCACCTGTTGAGGCAGCTGAAAACGAAGACATACCTCCGACTTTTTCTCAGAATGAGAGAGTGGCTGGTCACGCAGTAAGGGATGCCATTGTCAGGAACTATTTTTGAACAATGATTTTTGGATGTGTCTGTAAATATTAAGTTTCCAACTAGAATTAGAATTGAATACTCTTTTGTTTGATTTTGCCAGCTATTGAGTGGATTATTTTATTTCTACATTACTGGTCTGTGATGCAAAGTAGTATAAAATGTCAACTGTATGGTATGAAACTAGGTTAAAAAATATCAATACATAAATGTATATTTACTACACAATGAATGTTATTTATTTGACCAGTTTGAATTTAATAAAAATTTCATTTTGTTCCCGAAATCCCCCCTGAATCCTCCCAACTGCTGGGATCAGAATAATCCTGTTTTTTTGGATCAAAGTTATCCCGATCCTACTAAAAAGTTTTGAACAACCCAAAATGAGGGTTTTATCTAGCTCAAAACCAAGATTGGATTACGTGATCTAATCCGATCTCAGAATCCATTTTTGGTTTTGATCAACCCATTTTCAAGATTTAAACCAATCCATTATCCAATATCCGATCAGATTACCTTTGAACAACTGGGCCCTGGTTTCATTCAGGTTTTGGTGTTACTTGTGTCCCGATTCTAATTTGAGCGTTCGGTCTGTCAGTGAAAGTTTCAAAGGGAGATTTATTTGGTGACAATGAGTGGGATGACAGAGAACGCTTTGATGAATGCTGTACGTCTCTACTTGTTGCTATTCGTACTAGTGGCGTCATCTCTGCTTGTTGTCCTGGTGGGGGGGGGAGCAGGAAGTGCTGGTTTTGTGGTAATCTCCATTGGCTGTGCGTCTTGGTCAGCCCTTGTAGGCTTTATCAAATAAACTCAGCAAAAAAAGAAACGTCCTCTGACTTTCAACTGTTTTTACTTTCAGTAAACTTAATGTGTGTAAATATTTGTATGATCACTAAAAGAGTCAACACCATAAGACATAAACTAAAAATGTTTCACAGACATGTGACTAACAGAAATAGAATAATGTGTCCTTGAATGAAGGGAGGCTCAAAATCAAAAGTACCAGCAATATCTGGTGTGGCCACCAGCTGCTTGAAGTACTGCAGTGGATCTCCTCCTCATGGACTGGACCAGATTTGTCAGTTCTTGCTGTGAGAGGTTACCCCACTCTTCCACCAAGGCACTTGCAAGTTCCTGGACATTTCTGGGGGGAATGGCCTACAAGCCCTCAGTCCAGCCTCTCTCAGCCTATTGCGGAAAGTCTGAGCACTGATGGAGGGATTGTGAGTTCCTGGTGTGACTCGGGCGGTTGTTGTGGCCATCCTGTACCTGTCACGCAGGTGTTACATTCGGATGTACCGATCCTGTGCAGGTGTTGTTACACGTGGTCTTCCACTGCGAGGATGATCAGCTGTCCTTCCTATCTCCCTGTATCAATGTCTTAGGCGTCTCACAGTGCAGACATGGCAATTTATTGCCCTAGCCACATCAGCAGTCCTCGTGCCTCCCTGCAGCATGCCTAATGAATGTTCACGCAGATGAGCAGGCACCCTGGGCATCTTTCTATGGGTGTTTTTCACAGTCGGTAGACAAGTCTCTTTAGTGTCCTGCGTTTTTAGAACTGTGACCTTAAATGCCTACTTTCTGTAAGCTGTTAAGGTCTTAACGACCATTCCACAGGTGCATGTTAATTAATTGATTATGGTTAATTGAACATGCATGGAAAACATTGTTTAAACCCTTTACAATGAAGATCTGTAAAGTTATTTGGATTTTTACAACATTATTGTTGAAATACATAGTCCTGAAAAAGGGACGTTTCTTTTTTTGCTGAGTTTATTTTGGAATATCTAGAGCTTTTTGATTGAGATTGCAGAACATGTTTGAGATCAGAAGTCTCAGTCTGACTTTGTTCAGATAATACTCATTCTCTCTGAAGAGATGTTTTGCACCACAGAATATTGTAAAGTTATTGATACATCTAATCTAATTTAATCAGCGCACGTGTTTGTAAGCTATTCGTGAAGTCTGCTAAATCTTTTATCGGTTCCTTCACATAGTGGTCCACTGATAAAGATGGGCATGTCAAATTCCTCAAGTCTTTGCAGCAGATAAGAAAAATCCCTTTTCAAAATCTCTGTTTTTCCTGTGTAGATAAGGAGCTTTTCCAGTTTCGGATGTTGATTTTTAGCCTGTTTCAAAAAACAATGGCACCAATTTGCAGGAGCATCAGGAAACGTTTGGTCATTCATAAGTGGTGAGCTAGGATTTTTCATTTAACCTATTCTCTCCTCTGCTTCAGTGCAGTCTCTGTCATTCACTGACTCCTTCATGGCTGCCGCTACCACTGCCGCTGGTTCATCTGCCACAGAGGATTAAATTCCAGGACTTTCTTTATCCAAATAACTGGAAAGCACTATGGTGTTCGCTGAATGGCTGGAGCCCCTTTTGGTGCGGCACAGCTCCTAATCCCAGAGCACTTGGTGCAGATGCTCAGACATTTTCAACTTTACGCACAGAGTACAGGTAACTAAATGACTTTTTTCTAAAGATTCCCATGAGGGCAACTAAGCATCATCTCACACAGTGTCTGTGACCGGTGAGGCTGATCACAGACGCGCTCTAAGAAGCCCAGTGTCATGCCAACCACCAGTGCAGAAGTGGCGCATATGCTGCAGCTGTGGATTTCGTTACACTGAAGTGATAGCTTTAGGATCAGGAAACAGCTCATTCAGAGAGTCTTTCCGACTGCTGATCACTTCAACTGAAATTTGTTTGCCTTATTTCAAAACTTTGGCTGAAGTGTCACTTAATTCCAGTCTCCAGTGTGGCAGCCGAGTCAGCCTCCATAACAACATCTAAAGCCCAATGATAAGTCATCTGTCTGGTACAAAGATCCAAAACCTCTGACAATAACCTTTGCAGCATTCCCACTATTTGATTATACCCAAGTGGGGGCAAATTTCAGTTCCATGCGGGTCAGGAGGAAGTTGTAGTTGGAAGACTGTGCTTTCAGGCCACAGCAGGTAAACTATTCTATTTCAAGTGCAACTGTTTAATTTAATCTCTTATATGTAGTTCTCTGTTCAGCTTGTTCATATTTAATATTATTTAAAATGAATAAAAAAAGAGATACTACTGAATATGTTGTCTTTTTAAAAATTGACGGGTCAAAATAAAATATGACTGGACTTTGACCTCGGTCAAAATTATGAACAAAAATTTTGAGCGTGACCTCTGCTTCGTGGAATATTTTAAAATCCTTTTAACTTGTTTTTTATCGCAATTTAAGTTTTTTCACAAGCCACTCCAAATGGTGGCTGTCCTTCACTCTCTGTTGCACGAAGGTATGAACCTCATCCAAAAGTCCAGCGTGGTAGCAACATTGCGGTAATATTACTATCGAGCTTGACGGCACAAATGCAGCAATATTTTCGCCTTGCCATGCCACCACAGCACATTCAAAAGTCAAGCTGTGCCAGCAGTATTACCCTGATATGCCGCCACGGTGTGTCCTTTGAAACAAGGTTATGATTGTCGGGATTTTTAAAAAATGTCTCTCATCCTATTTTGGGAGCAACTGATAACGCATAGGGGCTGACTTATCAAAGGTTTGGCTTATTAAAACATGTGCAAACCTCATAGTGGGCGCAAAAACATGCAGCAGGTGATTTACTAAGCAGGCGCAGGGAGCACTGCCTGTTTATCCCACAGCAAGATGCACACAAGACTCTAGACTCAGAACTAAACATGGAGAAGCAGCTTTCAGTTTTTATGCTCCCCTTATCTGGAACAGACTTCCTGACGAGTGTAGAGCTGCTGAAACTCTGAACTGCTTTAAATCGAGACTAAAACCCATCTGTTTAGAATTGCCTTCGAGTAAATGATTGATGTCATATGTATGAAAAATGTTTATGCTCTCTTGTTTTATTGATCTTTCTCTTGCTTTATTGTGTATCATGTTTAATGTGTGTTTCTTTTACTTTTAATTTGCAATGTTATATTCCATGTCTGTTTGTTTTGTTTTTTGTTTTTTAAATCACCAAATCATGTAAAGCACCTTGAATTACCCTGCTGTTGAAAGTGTGCTATACAAATAAAATTGCCTTGCCTTGCCTTGCAATCCATTTAGCGGATTTGCCCTTGATGAACATGCAATGTGAGCGTTTCTCTCAGAAGGCGCAAAATATTGTGAGGAGAACATGCAAATAAGTAGGTGTTCCACACGCAGTGTGATTTATCAAACATGAAACTGTTTGTGACACTGTTTTAGGGCCTATTTTTACCGCCTCTGAAAGGCGCAAACACGATTCAACATAAGTTTGTTAATTGACATTTATGTCGATTTCTTTCCCTTTTTTCCACAGATACATCATAACTCACTGCGCACTCACACGTCTGCACCTGCAGTTTAACTGTTTATTTATTTGGATCCCGATTTAGTTTCCTCCGGTGTGGTTACTAAACTTCCTACAATCTTAGTAGATCTGGAACATGGCCTTCGCACTTTGTGGTGCACACAATTTTGTGCTCTTTATTTGGAATATTGATAAATCAGGCCCTTAGTGTTTTCTTTGTGCAGAAAGTTGCCATGCAATTTAATGAATCATCATGAACAATTAGAACTTTTGGTGGGAGATTTCTTACTTTCTTGTGTGTCTGCTTCATGGGTCTGGATTTCTCCTGCCGACCTTGGCTGGCTCTTGGGGCTGGGTTGTCCTTCAGGAAACCAAGTGCTGCAAATCTGTTTTGAGCAGGATTCCAGTGAAAATATTGTTGTTTTTTCTTCCTCTGGGGTGTTGCTGCACTGTATCATTCATCATACTGCAAATACAGTGTCCTTCCAGTTAAGTGCCTTGCTTTGGCTGAGGGAGTATTGTTGTACTGTGGCTTATTTCCAAAACCATTGCATCAAAGATCAATTGAAAATGCCAGTTTCTTTTTTACTGTTGGATGGACATTTTTTTATTGGCATCACAGCAATCGAACCATTTCTATAACTGGTGAGCAGCTTCTTCATGTTTCTGCTGTTCAACTTTCATATTTATTTTGTAAAGAGCTTCAAGTCTGTGTTCGGAAGGCCTTCTTGCCATCACCGTAATCTTTAGCTCCCTCCCCAGATTTTCTGTCACATTCATGTCTAGACTCTATTACTTCCAGCAAGAAAGAACATGTTGGTGAAATTAAATGTTTACACAACAATCTGCAAGGGGCATAAATAATTTTAGTCTTAAGTGTATAATGTAAAATATGTGGACATTTTCAAGAATTTGTAAGGCGGAATGTGGAAATGGTTAGATTTAAGATTTTTTTTTCCAATTATTTAACAGAAACCATGTTAAATGTTGTGAGTAAACTTTCTCTTTGAAGACTAATAGACTCTTTATAATTTAGACATTTCCTAACTTAAAACACAACAGTTACTTTTTCTAAGATCAACGCTGGCGTCTTTGCTATGTCACATTGTATTAACACACACCTACAGTATATGCTGCACAAACTTTTCCTGTTTGGAGGTGATCATCAGTTAAGCAATCAGTTTGTAGCACTTTATAATAACTACACCTTATTTAGTCTTAATTACACATGAATACGTAATTAATTAGAAACAAGAAGTTAATTAACAATGACTCTAATTAACTGCTTATACATGGGACTATTCACTAGGCGTGAAGCATTAATAAATGTATGGATGAATTGCTTTCAAATAGTTTTTTTGTGGTTTATTAAGTATGAATTAGCAATGAGTTAACAGCTTATACAGGGGACTATTCACTAGAAGTAAAACATTAATTAATGTATTAGTAAATCGCGTATTAAGTAGGAGTCATTGTTAAATAACTTCTTGTTACTAATTAATTACGTATTTATTAATGTGTAATGAAGACTAAAAAAGGTGTAGTTATTATAAAGTGCTACCAATTAGTTCAATTTAAAGCTGCGGGATCCTTAATTGATTTACTGTAATTTCCCCCTGAATGTACCAACATACATAGAAACCTTTGTTTTCCATGACTGGAAGTCCCAAAATCACTTGGAAAAAAGAAAAAAGAGAAGTGAAAAAGCATAGGTGCCCATTTTCTTTCCCCCTTTTGAATGGACGGCTCTCACTACTCACGCTGAGTGATGAACAGTGTTCTGACATGACAGGTAACAGTAATTTATCGCCCCTCTGCCTATTTGTGACACATTGAAATGATAGGCGTTATTGCGGGAGTGATGGATTCAGCAGTGGAGCAGGAGCTTACGTGCAGAGCAGAAATTCATCTCAAGGTTGGTCTAGAGGTAAAGTTAAAGAGGTGTGGAACTTCACTGTTTCAAGGTTATTTTCACACCATTTTACCATGAGGTATACTTTACATTGGGGCAAAAAAGTATTTGGCAGCCACCAATTATGCAAGTTGTCCAACTTAAAAAGATAACAGAGGTCTGTAATTTTTGTCATAGGTACACTTCAACTGTGAGAGACAGAATATGAAAGAAAATCAAGGAAATCACATTGTATGATTTTTTAAAGATTTTATTTGTTTAATGGTGCAGAAAATAAGTATTTGGCCAATAACAAAAGTTCACCTCAATAATTTGTAAAGTAACCTTGGTTGGCAATGATAGAGGTCAAAGGTTTCACCAGGTTTGTACACACTGTACTTTCACCTCCCTCCACAGATTCTCTATTGGATTAAGGACTGGCTTGGCCATTACAGAACCTTGAAATGCTTTTCACGTAGCTACTCCTTCGTTGCCCAGGTGATGTTCATCTTCAATTCTCTCACTGATGGAAGAAGATTTTTGAACAAAATATCACCATACATGGCCCCATTCATCCTTTCCCTAATAAGGATCAGTCATCCTGTCCTACTGCAGAAAAGCAGCCCCAAAGCATATTGTTTCCACCTCCATGCTTAACAGTAGGTATGGTGTTTCTTTCTTAGGATGTAACTCAGCATTCTTACCCCTCCAAACACAGTGAGTGGCGTTTATACCAAAGAGTTCTATGTTGGTCTCATCTGACCATATGACATTCTCCCAATCATGCTCTGGATCATCCAGAAGGTCTCTGGCAAACTTTAGATGGCCCAAACATGTGCTCAGAAACCTTTCGACTACTGCAGGACTTCAATCCACGACTATACTTTGTTACTGTGGTCCCAGCTCTCTTCAGGTCATTGACCAGTTCCCCCCGTGTAGTTCTGCGCTGTTTCCTCAACGTTTTCAAGATCATACGTACCCCACGAGGTGAGATCTTGGAGCCCAAGGTAAAGGGAGATTGTCAGTGATCTTGTATTTATTCTATTGTGTCTAATAATTGCTCCAACAGTTGATCTGTTCTCACCAAGCTGCTTGCCTATTGTAGATTGGCTTGTCCCACTTGTGTGCAGGTGTACAATCTTGTACCTGGTGTCCTTAAACAGCTCTCTGGTCTTGGCAATGGCGGAAGTTGGAGTCTGACTGTTTAAAGGTGTCGAAAAGTGTCTATTATACAGATAAAGAGTTCAAACATGTACCATTAATACAGGTGACGAGTGGATGATAGAAGAGCTTCTTAAATAAGGAGTAACAGGTCTGTGAGGGACAGAATTCTTGCTTGCTTGTAGGTGCTAAATACGTATTTTCTGCACCATTATACAAATAAATTCTTTAAAAATCATGCAATGTGATTTCCTGGATTTTTTTTCTACATTATGTTCCTCACAGTTGAAGTGTACCTATGATGAAAATTACAGACTTCTCATCTGTTCAAGTGGGGCAACTTGCACAATCGGTTGTTGCCAAATACTTGTTTACCCCATTGTGTAAGAGTTGTGTCCGACTCCCACAGTCCTCCATGTTGCGCCAAACCCCGGACCGCAGCTAGAAATAGGCGAGTAGTGCTCTACTTCACCTCGAACCCACTGAACGAGCCCATGGCCACAAATCGCTGCAGTCCTGGGGATGCTTCTCAGCCCAGCATACAGCAAGTCCGAGATGGTGAACGAACCTCTGGCCAGAGTCAACAACGTGCAGACCCACCGCCCACCATGCTCATCATTGCCGACTCCATCATGAAGAATGTGAGAATGAGAGTCTTTCACTGGAGCCACAATGATTGACATTGCAGAAAAGATCCGGTCCCTCATTTAACTCCACAAATGGGTGAGTGAAGTTGTAATTAACACTAGCACTAATGACGTTCTCAAGCAGCAGTCTAAGCTCCTAAGGCATGATTTTATCCACCTTTTTAATCTTTTAAAAACTCACATGTGTCTGTTTTTACCTCTGGCTCCACTCCCACCGTTGACAGAGGAATTGGACATTTTAGCAGAATTTTATCTCTGCCACCGTGATGCCCAACAATGGTTTTATAGACAACTTTAACATTTTCTGGAGCAGGAGGCACCTGTTTGGGGCAGATGGGCTTCATCTAAACACACAGGGCAGCCGCTTGGTGGTAATGAGTCTGGCACGCTCCCCATCTACCACACCAGCCCCAGCTGCCCCTGCCCTCTCTGCCCCCTCCACCACATCTTGATGTCCAGCTGGTCCCTGCTCCTATGAACCCAGCAATGACAATAACAGTAACTCGCATATTGGACATGGATCTTGCCCTACCTTATTCATACCTGTCATTATCAGCAGAGACCGGACTAAAAATCATAAACCCAACAAATGCAACCCAAATTATCTCAAACAGTTACCAAAAGTCCCACTTTCCCTAAATCATCCAGTCACTCCAACTCCAGTCACAATTAATATGGCACTTTTAAATGTTCGCTCTCTACTGAAAAAAAACATTAATTATCATTGATCTGATTTTAGACCAACATCTTGAGTTTATTTTTAACAGAAACATGCTTGAGTGAAGATGTCCCTGTTGTTCTTACAGAGGCCTCCCCACCAAATTCTAACTTTACTTATTCCAGGAGTAACAAAAGCGGAGGCGGTACTGTTTTTATAAGTTTGTCAACACTTTCTGACTGATTTAGTTTTATTTGATCATTATAGCACGTTTGAATATACTGCAACTGTTTGTAGCACTCCTCAGATTTTATGCGTCACAGTTTATAGGCCTCCTAAAAAGAGAGCACCTTTTATTCAAGAATTTTCAGAGTTTTTATCAATCCTGCACAACTCATTTCAAAAGATCATTTTAGCTGCTGATTATAATATTCATGTGGATAACCCTTTTGATCCCTTATCATCAGATTTTTTAATTGTTCTGAATTATATGGATTTTAGTCAACATGTCAACCAGCTGACTCACAACTGTGGACACACCCTGGACTTGGTCATCACGTATGGCCTGTCCATCAGTGTGTCCTCTGTTGTTGACTTGGCTGCCTCTGACTACTATTGTGTGTTTGTTACCATCACCAATTTTTTCCAGTGGAAGACCTCTGTGAGGATACTGTCAGGAAACGTGATCTAACCCCTGAAGTGGCTCCCGGTTTTCTAGAAGTTTTTGGAGAGATATGTTGGAACACAGGCATGGTTACCATACCAAAGAACAGAACATCCGCTGGTGGGAGTGCTGATCACACAACACTTTTAGGAAGAATGGGGAGTTGTGATCGGCCAAACTAAAACCAAACCAGCTGCCACTCTGAACATCTTCCTCTTTGTCCGTGGGCAACCACAAAGGAGAGGCGTGAACTTTAAGCTTCCTTCGCTGGCGAGTGGGGGGTGGATGAGTTTCTGGAAGAAAGTAATAGGAAGAGGCTAATCGTTTCTGGAAAAAACTCATCTCAGACTGTAGGAGTTTTTCGGATCTGAAAGACTCCTACAGTCTGCCGATTGATCAGGTGAACTGTATTCGGCTGATGAAATAAGTCTTGAATGACTTGTTGGAAACTGCATAAAGAATCTTTTGAATTACAGATTCTGCAGAAAGAGGGTGCCTCTCTTTGCTGATGCTCCATCGGCCTGCTGTCTTGCCACTGACCAGCCTGCTATGGAAGCCGAGAGCTGAAAAAGTTGAGAGCTGCTGAGAGGATTGCTGCCCAAGAAACTGGAACGACGTTCCGAAGCCGAGCTAACGGTGGGTATCCGAAGTCTCACTGTTAGCGCCCCACGCAGCTACAACAGCTATAACAGCTGGTTTATCTGCTTCATCGTCTGTCTTTTCAGACAAGGAGCCACCCTTCCCAGGATGGGAACATGTTGCTAAGACACAATTATTATTTGGTGCTTAGCTAAAACAGAGTGGCTATGAGTTGTGCTACATGCTTTAGCTCCGCACGCTCGATCTGATCAGTGTGGGCTGCTTTTGCAGACCGCCAGCGCTTAACCATAAAGATTGGTATTCAAAATACAGATCAGCTTTAAAATAGATAGTTTAAACACAGAAAACTAATCGTATAAGTCATTTTTGAAAATGCCTTCTTAGTGTGTCAAAATACTTATTTAGATCCATCACGGCATTGACCGATCCATAAAATAGAATCAATTCTCTAAAAGGTTATTGATTTCTAACTCAGCAAATGGTTTAATGAAACATTACTTTCGTGAAAGAATGTTTTGTCTTCACTTCTGCTTTGTATTATGAATTGATGGTTTGGAAACAAATCAAAAGGTACTAATTAGTCTTAAACTAATTACAATTAGTTTAAACTAAGTTAGCTTCACTTCAAAAACTCTTCAATACAAGCCTTTGTCTTTAAGCATACATATTCATACTAAACTACTTCTTTGCATATTTGTCCATGTTACTGTTTTCCTTTGGTAGTTAGTTTTATTATTCATTCTTCTTTTTTGTAGTAGTTTAATTGGGTCTAACTAGCTTAGTGAGTTTGTTGATCAAAGCATTTTAACTGAAAGTTGAATTGTTTTTGTAACTCTTGTATTTTGGAAGTCATTGTTTATTATTGTTCCAGATAGATGTGTAGTAACTTGCTGTTAAAGAACGCCAAGAACTTATTCCTTCATCTATTGCCTTATCAGACAGGTAATCATAACATTAACTGAGACTGAACTATTTGGCCATTATTAATATCCTGGATCCCAGAATGGTGCCACAAACTTGGTAATTTTTACATAAAATTATTAATCTTATTAATAATTGCCCTAAGCAATTATTCATAATTATTCATAGCCAAAACCTACCTATCTGTGTCACAACAGATACCTCCTATTGCTTTACCTGTCCCCTGGGATTTTATTTTCAATTATTTTAACAGTAGGCTTCAGTCCGCTCTCAACCTGCTTGCTCCACTTAAGAGTTAAAAGTTCCCAATCAAAACTTGCATCACTGTGGAAAAATGAAAACCTTACAAAACAAAAGAGGAATTGCAGGGTCGCAGAGAGACAAATAAGAGGAAAAATAAAATCACGATAAAACATCAGATATACACAGAACTACTCAAAGCATACAATAATGCAGTAAGAAATTCAAGAAATGCATACTTTTCTAAAATCATTTCAGATCATATTTTCACATTCCTAGAAATACTGGGCGAGGAGGAGGAGTTACAACCATTTTCCGTTCTGATTTACTAATTAGTCCCAGACCAACTGATAGCTACAGTTCTTTTGAACATCTAACCCTTAATTTTCCTCATCCAAGTTGCAAAACATTAAGACCATTTTTGTTTGTGGTTTTGTATCATCCACCAGGCCCTTACTCTCAATTCCTGGATTAGATGTCACATTTTTTATCTGATTTAGTATTAAATACTGATAGGGTCATTATAGTGGGGGACTTTAATATTCATGTGGATACTGAAAGTGATAGCCTAAATGCAGCGTTTAGTGCTATTTTAGACTCAATTGGCTTTACTCAAAAAGTACAGGGATCGACCCACTCGGGTAAACACACTTTGGACCTTGTACTGACATACGGTATTGAGTGTGAGGAAATAACAGTCCACCCACATAACCCGGTCCTGTCTGACCACTTCTTAATAACTTTTGAATTTACCTAAACTGACCATCTTAAATCTGAAAGAAAATGTCATTATAGTAGAGCTTTATCAGACAATGCTGTAACAATTTTTAAAGAATCTGTTCCATTCTTACTTTCCTCAGTGTCTCAGAGTAACACAGTGGATGGCAGCAATTCTATCTCTAACCCTTCAGAAATTGATGGTCTGGTTCACAGCGTTACGTCCTCATTGCGTTTGGCATTAGATAGTGTAGCCCCCTTAAAAAAGAAAGTGGCTAGCCATAGGAGGCTGACTCCTTGGTTCAACGCAGAGTTGCGTACTTTAAAGCAGAATACTAGGAAGTTGGAGAGAAAATGGCGCTCTACACATCTAGAGGATTCCTATTTAAGTCATAGCTCTGTTGAATCATAAAAATAATCTAAGAATAATTTTTTGCACAATTGACAAAAAAATTAACCGCGCTTCTAATGCATTTCAGAAAACACCCTAAAACACATGTGAGGAGTTCACAGACCACTCCAGAGAGAAGGTGGACACCATAAGATCTAATATTTTATCTTCTCAAAGTAACATGGTTTTAGACAATTGAGCGTGTCTTTACCAGAGGAAACACTGGACAGTTTTCTTCTGGTGGAAGCTGGGACTCTTGATAAAGTTTTAGTCTAGTTTTAGGGTAAACCACAGCACTGAGATGTCCCTTTTGAAGATTTTAAATGATTTTAGATTAAACTATGATGGACAGAAGGTGACAGTGTTGGTTCTACTGGATCTAAGCGCTGCCTTTGTTACAGTAGACCACACTATTCTTGGCAGGTGGGGTCATTTTAATATGTAAAGCACTTAGAGTTGCAATGTTGATTGAATTTATAAATAAAGTTTGATTGATTGACTGAAATCGTACCAGTGGCAAAGACACAATTAAAGAACAGAGGGTGATGTAATCTTTATGATGCTAAGTGTTGATTATTTGTGATATGGAGACCGTTTGTCTACTCAATACGCAAAACTCATGTGTGCAGCAGAGAGAACTAACGTTTTAGCTCCACGCAAGCTCTAGTGTGCACAAACAACTTTTCATGTTTGAGCAATTCAGGGGGATGTGCATAATGACAACAGAAAAGCAATGAAAGTTTTGTGCAGCAAAAAAAACTGAAGGCCAATTGGTTTGTAATACAGGTCCTTCTCAAAAAATTAGCATATTGTGATAAAGTTAATTCTTTTCCATAATGTAATGATAAAAATTAAACTTTCATATATTTTAGATTCATGGCACACCAACTGAAATATTTCAGGTCTTTTATTGTTTTAAAACTGATGATTTTGGCATACAGCTCATGAAAACCCAAAATTCCTATTTCAAAAAATTAGCATATTTCATCCGACCAATAATAGAAAAGGGTTTTTAATACAAAAAAGTCAACTTTCAAATAATTATGTTCAGTTATGCACTCAATACTTGGTGGGGAATCCTTTTGCAGAAATGACTGCTTTAATGCGGCGTGGCATGGAGGCAATCAGCCTGTGGCACTGCTGAGGTGTTATGGAGGCCCAGGATGCTTCGATAGCGGCCTGAAGCTCATCCAGAGTGTTGGGTCTTGCGTCTCTCAACTTGCTCTTCACAATATCCCACAGATTCTCTATGGGGTTCAGGTCAGGAGAGTTGGCAGGCCAATTGAGCACAGTAATACCATGGTCAGTAAACCATTTACCAGTGGTTTTGGCACTGAGCAGGTGCCAGGTCGTGCTGAAAAATGAAATCTTCATCTCCATAAAGCTTTTCAGCAGATGGAAGCATGAAGTGCTCCAAAATCTCCTGATAGCTAGCTGCATTGACCCTGCCCTTGATAAAACACAGTGGACCAACACCAGCAGCTGACATGGCACCCCAGACCATCACTGACTGTGGGTACTTGACACTGGACTTCAGGCATTTTGGCATTTCCTTCTCCCCAGTCTTCCTCCAGACTCTGGCACCTTGATTTCCGAATGACATGCAAAATTTGCTTTCATCCGAAAAAAGTACTTTGGACCACTGAGCAACAGTCCAGTGCTGCTTCTCTGTAGCCCAGGTCAGGCGCTTCTGCCGCTGTTTCTGGTTCAAAAGTGGCTTGACCTGGGGAATGCGGCACCTGTAGCCCATTTCCTGCACACGCCTGTGCACGGTGGCTCTGGATTTTTCTACTCCAGACTCAGTCCACTGCTTCTGCAGGTCCCACAAGGTCTGGTCCTGGTCTGGTCCTTCTCCACAATCTTCCTCAGGGTCCGGTCACCTCTTCTCGTTGTGCAGCGTTTTCTGCCACACTTTTTCCTTCCCACAGACTTCCCACTGAGGTGCCTTGATACAGCACTCTGGGAACAGCCTATTCGTTCAGAAATTTCTTTCTGTGTCTTACCCTCTTGCTTGAGGGTGTCAATGATGGCCTTCTGGGCAGCAGTCAGGTTGGCAGTGTTACCCATGGGATGCTTTGAATTTGTAAAAACCACACCTCGTTACCATGCTTATTTCATCATAACAACTCAGTTAGTTGTTAAGGTGGAAACTGAGATATTTAACCCCCTACTTCTTCTCTGATGAGGGAAGTAGTTTTTAACCAATTTCTGGTTCTCAGCTCTTTTATTTTGTTCATATTCAAAATGAAATTGTTTCCACAAAATAGTCCACCATCTCCATGTACTTGGTATTTTATCCATTTCTGATACACCTGACAACTGCTGAGTCATCTGAGTGTGCTACGCAATGCATGGTCGATTGGGTAACATTAACATGCCTTATTTAGGAATGAGGTTCAATCATCCACAAATGTCCCAACTTTGTACTGATTTTGGTTTCCTTAGCCCTTAGGAACATCAGACTGCTGAAAACCAAGAACACCATGCAAAATCAGTTGTTGAGGAGATTCTATGATCCAATTGTCTGCCTGTGAATCTTTCGCCTCTATGACACTTGTTTGTATTCATTCACTTCTTTTTACTGTTAAAAACACAAATCCTCAAAAACAGCATGTTCATTTAATGCCCAGAAGAAGATTGATGGATTTTGTTGAACTTCATGGGGAATATAACTTTATAGCAACTCATACATTAAACCTGCATTATTAACACATGAATCAATAACATCCCACTTTTTTTCTACTGGACATGGATAGCAGTTTTATCTTTTAAAAATCACAGCAGAGGGAAAACAAACATCCCCCCCACAACCGCCTAACACTAGTATGGTTAAGTGGACATAATGTGCACCTGCCTCCTCCTGTCAATCTCCAAAGAGGGATGAACCAGCACTCAGGCAAAGAAGGTGGCATTATGTAGTTCCCCCTCCACAGCGCTCAGCTGGTAAGAACCAATTGCTGAATGGGGTGAGGGAAGGAGTGGGGTGCTTGGAGTCAAGAAGAATGTGTTCACATTAATTAACGAAGAGAGGAAAAGCAGCTCTTAATGCTGCTCATTTAAAAGCTCCTGTTCCTTGGTGCTTTGCAACCCTAATAGCATGACTTGCCCACTTGTCTTTGGATAAAAAAAATTAAAAGAATTAAACGCCTCCCATATATTTAGACATCATCAGTGAAGAATAAAGGTTTCTTACCAGTCAGAAAATCTAGGAATACAAACCAACTGAAATTAACTGTGCTGCATTATTACTACCAACTGGCCCTCGGAGACTGGACGTTAGCCTTTGTTCTTTTGCTATGACACAGATTCCCATTCTCCTAATTGATTTCCCATGTTCCTAAGATGCAGAGCCAGAAAAAGCGCACCAAACAAAAGCAAATGATAGAGTTAATTAAGAATAACTGTTTGTGGATTAGTAATAAAAGCTCAGGAGCTTTTTAGGAAAATGCGCAACAGGAGTACAATACATTAATAATAGAAAGGCACCATTGGAGTATTGCCTCTGCTAGTCAATATCTCACTAATTAAACTCATTTTAGTGTGTTATGAATTACAATATCCCAGACCAATATAGAGCAAAAACCTGTCTACAAAACGTATATCCTCAGTTAATTATATGCTTAAGTAATTCATGTGGTAAAAAACTGCACTCTATGTCCACTAATGCCAGAATTACAAAACGGCACAATTTAATGCACACTCTCCACACTTAGTCACAGTTTGTACTTTTAGGTTTCTAAATACTTCCCAACTGCAGAATTGCTTTGTAAGCACAATTAATCTGTTATTTTCAGTTGAAGCTCGGGGGAGCAGTAAGAAAACCAAAGCTTTAAAAACAAATTAGCAATGTATCAAAGCTGAAGAGTAAGGACTATACTGTGGTCCGAGTACTCTAGAAAATGTAGAAGAGATGACTTTATAAAGCTGAATCAATTCAATTCAGTTTATTTATACAGCACCGATTCAAAACAGATGTCATCTCAAGTCACTTTACAAGAAAAGTCATTTCAATACAATCATACAAACATTCCAATTTGTTCAAAGTTTTAGTTAGTTTCCTATTTAAGGAATCCCAGCAGATTGCATTTAGTCATTGACTTGAGGTTGCGCCCCGTTGATGCAGACTCCCAACCACAGCAATTCTTCAGCAATCCCTCATACTGAGCAAGCATGTAGCGACAGTGGAGAGGAAAAACTCCCCTTTAACAGGAAGAAACCTCCAGCAGAACCAGAACTTGGCTCAGTACAAGCGGCCATCTGCCACGACCATCTAGGGGTTTAAGAAGACAGAGCAGCGACACAGAAAGAACAGAGGATCTGATATAAGAGAACTTTCTATGTTAAAGAAAGTGAAAAGTTGATAACAGGAGGCGGGGATGTTCAGATTGCTTTCAGACTCAAAACAGACAAAGTCCGGACAATTACCGTTTTTCATGGCCTGTTTGAAAGGGGCTCAAGTAAACCTGCAGTCTAAGAGTGCTCTGTTGGGAACATATGAAACAATCAGATCTCAGATGTATGAGGTGAGCTGATTATTAAGGGCTTTATATGGAAGAAGGGGGATCTTCAATTCTATTCTGGATTTAACAGGTACCTAATGAAAGGAGGATAAAACAGGAGAAATGTGATCTCTCTTTTTAATATTCATCAGAACTCTTGCTGCAGCATTTTGGATCAACTGAAGGCTTTTAATGGCATTTTGTGGACTACCTGATAGTAAAGAATTACAGTAGTCCAGCCTTGAGGTAACAAATGCATGGACTAGTTTCTCAGCATCACTCCTGGACAGGATGTTTATAATTTTAGCAATATTCATGAGGTGAAAGAAGGAAATCCTAGAAACCTGTTTAATATGGGATTTGAATGTCAAGTCTCGGTCAACAATAACGCCGAGGTTCTTTACTTTATTACTGGAGGCCAATTTAATATCATCCAGATAAAGAAGACTGACTAAGCAGTTTCTTTTTTAGAACTTCTGGTCCAAACACAGCAACTTTTGTCTTGTCAGAATTTAAGAGCAAAAGGTTTAGAGTCATCCATGTTTATATGCATTCCAGACATGGTTGTAATCTACCTACCTTATTGGATTCATCAGGATTTATGGATAAATATAGTTGTGCATCATTGGCATAGCTGTGGAAATGTACCCCATGCTGTCTAATGATTTTACCAATTTGAAGCATATATATGGTGAACAGAATTGGTCCAAGCACAGAACCCTGTGGAACTCCACAAGTAACCCTTGAGAGTGAAGTAGATTTATCATTTAGATGAACAAACTGGAATCTATCAGACAAATATGATTTAAACCAGCCTAGTGCTGTTCCTTTGATCCCTGCAACATGTTCAAGCCTTTCTAAGAGAATATTATGATCGACTGTGTCAAAAGCAGCACTGAGATCTAACAAAACCAGAACAGACACAAGTCCATTATCTGAGGCCATGAGAATATCATTAGTAACCTTCACCAGTGCTGTTTCAGTGCTATGATGAGCTCTAAAACCTGACTGAAACTCTTCAAACAGCTTGTTATCTTCATCTAGAAGACTTATTCACTTACACCTAAATATGCAACTCCCCCTGTGAATTAGGTTCATTGGCAAAATCTACAAACTATCCTGAATTGAACAGACTCAATGATAGAAACTAGCTTCTGGCAGCATTTCAAAGAAATCATAGCCAAGCAACTCTCCCATGAAGGTCATGTTTTGTCCGTTCTCCCTTTCTTATTGCTAAATTATAAACTCTGACCCTCACTGAGGCAGGTGAAGCCTGCAGTGCAATATAATTTGTTCTTAGTTCTTTTCTGGTCTCCCAGAGCTGTTGTCAATGCGCTTTTGAGGTAATTTTGGTCTGTCAGCCAACCCTGGGAAGTTCACCGCTGTTCCATGTTTTCTTTATTTGTGGATAATAGTCCTCACTTTGTGCACAGATGAGAGTTATCGTAGGTCCTTCCTCCCAGCAGCTGTTAGACTCTACAACCATCACTGCTCCCAACAAACTCAAACTCAAAAAGTGTTTACATCATTGTTGTTAATTGCACCTCCTTGATGTTTTAACTGCTTTTAAAGTCTGTTGCTGTTTTTAAGCAAAAATCCACATGCACATTTTGTTCATTGTGCATGCTACTTAGTTTCACATTCTTCTGAATCAACATATTCATACACTGAACAAAAATATTAACACAGCACTTTTGTTTTTGCTCCCATTTTTCATGAGCTGAACTCAAAGGTCTGAAATATTTTCTATGTACACAAAATAACCATTGCTCTCAAATATCATCAATAAATCTGTCTAAATCTGTGTTAGTGAACACTTTTCATTAGGTGAGATAATGCATCCCACCTTACAGGTGTGGCATATCAAGGTGCTGATTATACAGCATGAATATTGCACAGGTGTGCCTTAGACTGGCCACAATAAAAGGCCACTCTGGAATGTGCAGTTTGATCACACAGCACAATGCCACAGATGTTGCAACTTTTGAGGGAGTGTGCAATTGGCATCCTGACTCCAGGAATGTCTACCAGAGCTGTTGCTTGTAAGATGAATGTTCCTTTCTCTACCAACCGGCCTCACAACCGAAGACCACGACCAGGACCTCCACATCCAGCATGTTCACCTCCACAGCTGTATGAAACCAGCACCAGATAGCTGCTGCAACAGTTGGTTTCCATAACCAAAGAATTTCTGCATAAACTGTCAGAAACCGGCTCAGGGAAGGTTTTCTGCATGCTTGTCATCCTCCTCAGGGTCTGGACCTGACTGCAGTTCGTCATCGTAGCCAACTTGAGATGGTAAATGCTCACATTCAATGGCGTCTAGCACGTTGGAGAGGCGTACTGTTCATGGATGAATCTCAGTTTTCACTGTTCAGAGCAGATGACAGACAGCGTGTGTGGCGTCGTGTGGGTGAGCGATTTGCTGATGTCAATGTTGTGGATCGAGTTGGCCATGGTGGCGGTGGAGTTATGGTATGGGCAGGCGTATGTCATGGACAACGAACACAGGAACATTTTATTGATGGCATTATGAATGCACAGAGATACCATGACGAGATCCTGAGGCCCATTGTTGTGCCATTCATCCACGACCACAATGTAAAGCGCTTTTCGTACAAAGATTGCAACTCAAAGTGCTCTACAGATTAAAAATGACCCCACATAAACCGTCACCTCATGTTGAAGCATGATAATGCACGGCCCCCATGTTGCAAGGATCTGTAAATGGTAAATGGCCTGTACTTGTATAGCACTTTATTTGGTCCCCGAGGACCCCAAATTGCTTCACACTACATTCAGTCATTCACCCATTCACGCACACATTCATACACTGGTGATGGCAAGCTACATTGAAGCCACAGCTCCCCTGCGGCACACTGACAGAAGTGAGGCTGCCGAACACTGGCGCCACCAGGCCCTCTGACCACCACCAGTATGCAGAAGGGTGAAGTATCTTGCCCAAGGACACAATGACTGAGACAGACGGAGCGGCAACCCTACGGTTACAAGACAAACTCCTCACTCCTGAGCCACAGTCGCCATGTACACAATTCCTGGATGCTGAAAACACCAGTTCCTACATGGCTTTACTTGCATGGCCAGCATGCACCCACTGAGCATATACAACAGTGTGTTCCTGCCAATATTCAGCACCTTGACACAGCCATTGAAGAGGAGTAAATGGTAAATGGGTTGTACTTGTGTAGCCCTTTTTCTAGTCCAGAGGTCCCATAGTGTTTCACAACGACCGAGACGGACAGAGATAGGGTCAGAGAGTGTTTCCAACCACCTGAGTCACGGTCGCATTCCACAGGCCACAATCAAATACCTGATTAACTCTATGTGATGGAGATGTGTTGCACTGCATGAGTGCAACACTGCAATGGTGGCCACACCAGATACTAACTGGTTATGATTTAACAAGGGGGTGATTATAATTTTTAGATAGGACAGGGCTAGTTTGGATAGCTTATTTTTATGTTATTGTTATGTTATGTTAAAATGTAATCATCCTTTGCCAGAGAGGTTCTATTTACCATTGCGTAGAAATTAAACGCTCAGTGGTTGCTGTCACCCAATTTTGCAGTCAATGTAGGATTTGCAACCACCTCCTTCCTCAGGAAGCCATTGATAAGTGTTTGTAAATATACGTGAAAGTATATATTTTCAACAACAAAAATAATAGTCCCGTTTTAGCTTTTTTACCAGTACCAATGTACCATCCACTAACTAGCTCTTACATTATTATTTGAACCTCCAGATTTGTCTTTTTTGCAGTGAGGCATTAATTTCAAATACAGAGTGATGAACATATGTATTGGCTGGTATTATGGAGAACTTTGGTTAACTTTTTAAAAGCAAGCTTATTTTTAATTTGCCTCTGGAAACTTGGCTTGCAGTAACCTCAGACCAATAACTCTGGTTTTCCTTAATATCGAGTGATGGTCAAAAGGTTTTAACGATTGATGTTTACATTTTGTTTCAGCCTGTGAAAGATACAATTATCTTATTAACTTCAGACATCTTTGTGGTTACTGTCTTCATTTTAAGCACAATATTTATACTTACATTTGCTAACTTTGCATATTCTAAACAAAGTAATAACCTTCATATGAAAGAGTGTTATTGTTTTGCGATCTAATAGTGTTTAGGAATGATCCGCGCTCCACTTGGAAAGCGGTTAGATCTTTTAGTTTAAAGATGGCCAATCAAGACAGATTCCAGTCATCATTTTATCTTGATTGAGATAAACAAGTCACAAAACAAGGAGATTCATATTCATAACCATTTTAGGTAAGAATTGTATTTGAAACATGACAAAATATGTAAATGATATATACAGTGGAGGGGTGGTATTTGCGAGGGTTAGGGACCATAGCCACCTGCGAATAGCTAAAATCTTAAATACTTGAGATCCCCTTTGAAAATGTTTATAACTGCTTATTTTAACAGTTCAAAATTCACCTATATTATAATATAATAATATAATGCATTAATATGTGCAATGGACTGGCGACCTTTCCAGGGTGCACCCCGCCTCTCGCACCGCGACTGCTGGAGATAGGCACCAGCCCCCCGCAACCCTGCATAGGATGGACGGGTACAGAAAATGGATGGATGGATGGATAATGCATTAATATAATGGAAACTGTCTAAACACTTACCCAGAAAGAAAACATCCATGGTCTTCCTTATCTCCACTCTTGGGGGTAGAGCCAATCAGTGCCAAGAAAAATAAATGGCACTCCTGCATTGTCTACTTTGCAAAAGCCAGCCAGTAGCAAGTCACGCAGCATTATGTCTAGGTTTTTCAGCTTCCCAAGCTGTATTTTCTTTAATTCAATTCAATTCAATTCAGTTTATTTATATAGCGCCAATTCACAACAGAACATTTCAGATATGCTCTATAGAAAATCTGCAAATAGGTGAATTTTCAACAAATAATTTGGAGTCCTGTTTCATAAAAAAATCTGTGGATAACTGATCCGCGAAAACTGAACCATGAATAGGCAGAGGTCCAACGTAGTCAGTCATAGGAAAGGAAATAAAATAAATGACGCTTCTGGATTGGCTGCTTTACAGACGCCAGCAAATAGTGTTGCAATTGGGTATTTCAGCTTCACAAGCTGAGTCCCATTCCACAGGAAAATCTGCAGATAGGTGAATCCGTTAATACTGAGTTATGTAAAATCTGCACTGTTGAGAAAATTGAAATTTATTTATTTTGCTGTCGTGGCACATCCAGTAAAAAAAACAAATAAAAAACAATACGCCATGTTAATGTTATCATTCAGATCCTACACTGGCTGGATGAGTAAAAACAGGCATTACACCAGAGTGGTCGGCCAGGGGAACTTTATTCAGCTTGGCAGCAACTACACTGCTTATGTCATCTCCAACAAATTACATGGAAACTCAAACCACCCAGAAGAAAAGACACAACTTCCAAAATAACTCTTCTATAATTAATTTATAGAATGGACATAACCAGATATCTAGAGAGAACAGAACTAAAGCTATGTCATTTATCACATGAGTGAGGAGATATTTTCATTCATTTAAATCAAAGGTCAAGAGGTTCTGCTGCTGGTTCCAATCATTGCCTCCAGCTGTTTCCCTGGTTGGGGAAAATGAGACATAATGAAGCAGCCAATGCACAGGAGTAATATTAGACTAATGAAAAGCTCTTTCCATTTCTTGGCTGCTGGCCCATCTTGTGTACTTTCCAGCATTTTCCATTCCGCTGGTCCTCTCTTTTCCTTTGGCAAAACAATCCTCACCCCATCCCCACATTGTTGTGTGTCATGCAAGGTAGCTCCACAAAGCAGTGGCAAATAACAATGAGTCAAAGGAAAATGCAAAGTTCAGCACTCTATGCCCATAAAAAGAATCACCTAACTAATTTCTAAGTGGTGTGATGTGTTTCTCCTTTTGCCTGACAAAAGTAAAAATACTTACAGACATGGGCAGTAGGCCCTGGAACATCATAGCAGAGTGGACAGAGTGGTAGGTAGGAGTGCCAACTTGGAAGTGCAAGCAAAAGCAAGCCTTCGCTTACCATGAACTAAAATGAAGACTTGCCCTTCAGTTTGTAGATAGATCCATGCAGGAGTCAAAGATTGCTGCTGCAGAAGATTATCTATAGAGTCAACTACAGGCAGTGACACCTTACTTAGGACAAAGGTATCAATGTAGTTTGCACATCCAAAAATAGTTTTAAAGGATAAACAAAAATAGCAGATTGGTTAATGCTTCACATTAATGAGAATCAATGGATGTTCTTAGCTGTAGCTTCTAAGAGTTGTCAGGGTCTCTGCATAGTAGGAATGTTGTTTTTGTCGTTAGAATCAAGAATATTGAAAGTAGTAGGAGCCTGAATGAGGGATGGAGGTTTTGTATTTTTACTGTATCTTGAAACTGGGTAGAATAATAGGAGCCATTTGGGTAGAACAAGGACCCATGACACAAGTATTTGCAATAGTAAACCACAACAATTCACATAGGGAAGCACTTCTCTTGTGACATTTGAAAGGTAAGGTAAGTGTAAGCTAATATAAAAAAGTGAACGCTTTAAGTTTGACTCTGTATTGATTTTACACACTAGTTTTTGAGTTGCCTAGTTTTATTGATGAAACCAAAAAATATGGAGGCAACCAACACTGGTTGGCAACCACTGAACAAACTAACTCCCCTTTTAGTAGTTTGTGTAGCAGCATTTTGGAGAGCTGGTACAGAGATGAAAAACTTAACGTTTGAAACAAACAAAACTGGAAAGTTTGTGTGCTTTTTTAACATTAAAACCTACCTAGATTCAAACAGATATAAAACCCAAAACTAATGGACTAGTAAAACCTAGACTGGATTATTCTACTCTAATTATTTCTTTTAAACACACTGTCATTTAACAACAAAAAAGAAGAAGAAATTCTTAGCTTTCCCATGAAACTTTGGGAAAATCGTGACTCAGAAAGGGAAGGGCCAGGCCACCATGCACCCCCCCCCCCACCGTTGATGACGGATGACATTCCCAGGACAAGACCAGCCACCGAGCTCAACCAGCTCCCAAATCTCACCCCCACACACCGCAGAGCACCAAGACCAAGCATCCAACCAAGGTCAACCAAACTCAACAATGAACTGACCAAGCATGAAACATACAGAACAGGAGACCAATTGGAGACGCCGGACCCGATCCCAGCCGAGCCACCTGACAGCTACCACCAAACAATGCCCAAACCGGCCCCTCCCAAAGAGGCGCCCCTGCGCGGCGGCCATCCGACACGCCGGTCCACCCGGGCCTGGCCAGGCAGGGACCAGGGATGAACCGCCATGCCCCCTGACAACCCCTTGACACAGAGAGCCACCAACACACCGGTGGGCAGAGGCATCAGTCACTGGGAGGGAGTGACGGAGCGGAAATAGGCCCCTCATTTGGTGGGGAGCCTGAGATGCGCCAGGCCAAAAGATAGCCCAAGACCCAACCTGACGGATACACGGGAACACACAGACACAGTCATACGTTCCCTCCCTCTTACGCACATACATTCTCACCGACACTCCAAGACACACAAAAAAGGATGCTTTACACCCACTCATACTCCCCATACACACTCTATACTCCCAGGTCCAGGTACTGAGACCCCAGCTGAGCAACCAGCGGTTGGACCTAAGAGGTGGTCCACCTACCCTCTAGGATGGACACAAGCAGACCGCCAAAGCCCACATAGTGGCAAAGCAGCCCACCAGCCCAGGGCCAAACCAGACACCGCCTGTCCCTCCTCCTGGACCCAAACCCCTGATGGGCAATAGCAAACAGGGGTGTGGAAAGACCCCTACCCTCCCTCCTCCCACTCAAGTATGGTGTTGATGCGTGTTTTTATAATGTGCATTTAAAACAGAGGGGTGGGATGTGGGGAAGGCATCCACACATCCCCCGAGCCCTTGGTGTCTATATGTAACCCAGTGTAACTCAGTGTAACCTGTAATCTGACCTCTAGAAAAATAATATCATACCACAATGACCTACAACACAGCTTTCTAATCTTTGAGTTGAGATATGCAACTCAATAGGCAAAAACCCACTAGCCTTGCAGTCCTTATGGCAATAATAGTTTTTGTCTGGCAATGCATCAAGCACTGCTTATTGTGTGGCTCTTATAAATAATAATGGCTTGCATTTATATAGCGCTTTTCAAGACTCTCAAAGTGCTTTACAACTCCATTATTCATTCACTCACTCTCACACACTGGTGGAAGTGAGCTATGATTATAGCCACAGCTGCCATGGGGCAGACTGACAGAAGCGAGGCTGCCATATTGCGCCATCGGCCCCTCTGGCCAACACCAGTAGGCAAGGTAGGTGAAGTGTCTTGCACAAGGACACAACGACATGTAGCAGGTGGAAGCTGGAATCGAACCCACGATTTCTGGGTTGCAGGCTGACAACTCTACCACTGAGCTACAGCCGCCTGTCTTATGAAATCTGTGGTGCAGCCTTGACACTTGTGCGGTTTTATTGGGAATTATTTGCAGTTGATTAATAAATGCACCAGGTCCCACAGGATGAGGAGCAGGAAAGCCTCCCTGATAATGGAGGGGCATCCATCAAGTCAGCTGTCAGGACACTGCAACAGCTGCTACCACCCAGATTCATGATGTACATGGGAAAGACAACAGCTAATAGGGATGACATTATGAACAACTGGAAATATTCCAATGATGTATTTGTCCATTATGGTGAACAAATAAAACATGAATCATCTGTATCAAGAAACAAAAAGTGAGTTTAAAAAAACAAAGTTACTGTATTTTTGTTTGAAAAAGTTTAAGTTTTCGCTAAAACTACACATGTGAAATTAAATAGTCTGCCTTTACACTTAAACCTTCTGTCTGTTTCAGGACGCCAGATATAAAGTAAGCTATCTATCCCACTGGCAAATTACTAGATAACTGGAAAAAAAGAAATAATTTACAGTAAAAGTTTAAAAAAAGCAATCCTCCAAAGGCCTGCATTTAGATATTGAAAGCTCAAGTTGAAATCTGTATGCTGGGAAATGGTTTTCCCACAAATGAATTCAGCCTATCATTGGAGAACCCTCAGAGGACCAGGGTAAAAGCAAGCTGTTTTTCTGACATGTCATGAATAAAAAAGGCCTGTGGGCTCTTAACAGGCCATGGCTGACTGCAAAAACAGAAAACTCAGCGTGCGTTTTCCCCCAGTGCTTCAGTAATAGGCCAGTGGAAATAAATGTAATCACTGCACTTTGTTCTCCCCAGTGATATAATTTCTCTGTATTACTTTTCCCCCTCTCCTCCACATTCCAGGCCACCATCGGAATCTCATTTGATCGTATTTACATTGGCTCTAGCTTCAAACCCAGCTAATGCTGAGAAGCAATTACTACTTGAAGTTGCGGTCTGTCAAGCAGCCTCACAGGCTGTCCTTGTCAAACTGCAGAGAATTCCAAGTCAGTCTGTGGTTGACATTTAAGCTCATGTCTTCTCCTGTAAGCATGGTTCACTACATTTAAAACTGATTATGACAAACATGGCCTTTGAAAATGTCCCTTTGACCAGGAGAAAACAAACAAACATGCAAAGTAAAATGTATCATTGTTAAATACTACAGGGCCATAGAGCCATGTCATTTATCAAATTTATAAAAATCACCAGAAATTTGACTGACTGTCTGTCATCATAAAATCAAACTAAAAATTAAAACAAGGAGCAGCGACAAGGCTAAAGAATGGGGTGTCCTAAAGGCACTTAAAGCTGCAGTAGGAGAGGAGAGCTGACTTTTCTTGAAAATTTAAACCCAAACAAGCTTCACATCACTCCCCCTCCCTCACCGATGCACTCAAGCCCCGCCTCCAATGCCCTCCTCCCTCCTTCGGCTGCACTACTGGCGTAACAACCACCAAACATAATCAGCTGACGCAACTTAGAAAACAAACTTTTGTGAATATTTCCTAACATAAAACCACATATGACAACATTAGCTGTGAGTGCCCGGATGATCGCACGCGCTGCGGAGGTTTACTGTAATACCACCACCAAAAAAACAAAACAAAAACAAAAAAAACATTAACCAAGCAATGGTAATTACCTGTCAAGCAGAAACATTGCCAACTGGGAATCGGTTTTAAACGCTTTCAGGTCCCGTAGCTCCCTCCACCTCTTAAAAGGCTACGCCAATATTTACCCTCGTTTTATCTCGGGCTCAGTCAACTTCTTTCTTCTTAGCTTTTCTCGTCCTCCTCTTTCATCTTCTTTTTTGTTATCTTAGCCGTATATGCTGTTGTTGGCAGCGGCGGTCCGGGCAGTTTCTCTTTAGGTGGCTGTTGCAGCCGGTTGCGTAGCGGAGCGAGGGGCGGGTCGCAGTGTGTGTGTGAGAAGCGATAGACTGATGTCAGACACTCCTTCAGACGCTGCTCTGGCTCTGATTGGCTGTTTTCTACCGGGCGCGGTGGATTCTTGTAAATCGCAGTAGGGGCTGTAGGCGTGACCAATTGATCTGCTTTTTTTTAAACAGATTAGAAATCTCATTTCCTACTTTCAGGACATATGGACAGTTTTAGGAAATATCACAAAAAGTTACTTTTATTCAAATTACCTACTGCAGTTTTAACCAGATGACAGGGACTAACATAGATTTTTTTTAAAGAAATTGACATTTTATTACATTATTTCCAGTAAGTTAATGCATTTTTGATTTCTTTTATTGCAGTATGAGCACAGAAGCTTCTTTTTAAAACTTCTGTTCTTGTGTTCTATGCTAATGGGATTTATGTTTTACTTTTTTTCTACTTGTATGTATACAGTAACAGAACTGTTACAACAATCAACAAATGTTTTTTTTACATTTTTATGCCAGCAAATTATCGGATGGAGAGAGTCCATGAACATCAGTTTTTTAAGTCCTGCTACAGATGCTCAATTGTATTTATGTCTGGGCGTTGACTAGACCGCTGTAACACATACAACATACTTTGATCTAAACCATCCCATAATATATCTGGTTGTATGTTCAGGGTGGTTGTCCTGCAATATATTTGAGAGATTGCAAATGGTTTTGCACTTTCCTTGTGATCACTGTTTCAGCATAGTCATATCTAACCACAGACAAAGCTGTGTATCACAGCCAATGTTCTTTCTAATTTTTCATGTGTCTGAGCAAACACACAAACGCCCTGAGCGCTCCCTTTGACCACTGTGAGCAACGTCAGATGTGTGCACTGTGGTCATGCCAGCATCGCATCCATCCAGTTTACATAGTTTATTAAAATAATCAAAGCATTTACATTTCTGTGAGAATACTTTTTAATTAAGTACATTATCCCACTTACAATGAAAATGACAAAGATCTTATTCATGACCTGTGTAGTGTGTTAACACTATTGTATGTATAAATATTTCATTGCAACTGTGGAGAAACGAACTGCCAAGTAAGCCAAGCTAACTATGAACTCTAATTTTGAAAACATACTTAACATTCTTATTATAAAGGTCTGACTTGTATTCTAAGCATGAGCCACTGTTTGAAGCTCTTGCTGTGCACTGGGTAAGAGAGTCCTGCTGTGGTCTGGGAGAAGGTTTTGTAACTCTGTCTGCATAATACAGAATATAATCACATGATTATTTGTATTTCTGCTACTCATAAACTGGTGACAGTATTTAATAATCAATTTTCATAAATGAACATTGTAAATAAATTATACTAGATAAGCACAAATCTGATTAAGGACTTAAATTTCACTTTTTTTGTCGTCTGTCCTTCTCATGTATCCAGTGGTTGTACACGCTGTTGATGACCTCATCTGCTTGCAGATTTGACTTTATGCGCATCAGCTGATCCACATGGTCCACATCGAGACAATTTCTCAATGCTGTTTTGATACGATTCATTAAACTAAAGCCTCTCTCACAGTCTGTGCTGGAGGCTTGAAATGTAGTACAAAAATCGATTGATTAACTGCATAAATACGTATGTGAATCGCATCATTGGCTGGAGCAGCCAGCCACTGGTCACTCAGTGACATAAACGTTATTGTCTTGAAGTGAAATCTTTTAACCCAAATGCAGAATCAAACAGCGAGACCAAACACTAAAAGATTGATTCACACAGTATGATAAGAACCGCAGCCCTGTTGACTGACAGGAGCAGGAGCAGCACTGCTATGTTCCCATTGCAGGTTAAATGCTCTATCCTGATTTCTTGTTAAAATCCATTTTCCCCTCACCAGATCTTTGTCCCTCTCCATGTACCTTGTAACTAGGTGAAGTTGTGCCAGAAACCTTTGAAAAGCTGCGACAGAGTCCAGCTTTGGATCCAGTTAGTAGATTGATCACTAAAGATGTGTTGAATTCATTGTGGTCTTGTGTTAGCAATGGTAACCTCTAGTGAGAAACCTGCAACCATCATCCCTTTGGATCAAAATGACCTCATATAAAAAGAAACACCTGATTATAAACTTCCTCAATAAGAGGTTCAGCTGCAGTGAAGACAACTTCAGGATCTTCAAGCACTGGATTGAAAGGTCATGCAAGAGTAACTTCTTAAACAATCCAGGCACAATAAGATGATGTTCTGTGGATTTCCCAGAATGATAGAGGGGTAACTAGGTCTATGCTGTGGGCAACATTCTAGTTAGAGCGTTTAGCGTTGTACAAGACGCGTATTACCAAAACAGCAAAATGGCGGACAGCAGCTGCACTCCGTTCAAGCCTGCACCAACAACGTTAAAAGCCGACGTTTGGCTCATTTATTTAAAAATATACTCAGGTACTTAATTGCTTGTGTATTTACTTATTATTGAATCAATATTGAAGCTAATAAATCAATATCGTATTGAATCGAAATCGAATAGAATTGAAGCCTCAAGAATCGAAATCGAATCGAATTGTGAAATTCCTAACAATACCCAGCCCTTCTGAGAACCTGTGGTCATTTCTCAAAAAGCAGGTAGAGTAACTGAAGCCAAGAGAGTGTGACAACTCCAAGTCCTAATAAGACCAGAATGGTTCACCATAAGTCAGGATTTGGCACAGGAGTTTATATCTAGCGGACTTAACTGGAGTGATGTCGAACTGTAGTCTCCATGTTTGCACAATAAAGCTAAAAAACTAATCAGTGAGCTTAAGCAAGTTTAAAAAGTCATTTAACTGTGCAGAAGTTGATTTAGCCACTGTTCCCTGACAGATGTGCAATGTTCCTTCTTTTGACTGTAACCAGTGATGGGCAGTAACGCGTCAGATAATGTCAGAAGTAATGTGCTAGTGTAATCCAATTACTTTTTAATGGAACAAGTAATGGATTAAAATTGCACATTCCTGCATCAATTTAAAATTGTTATTTGCATTTATTGGTTGATTTTGAGTTTGTTTACAATCATTTTGCAGATTTAACTTAAAGAAAATAATCTTTAAAAGGAGACATATGCCAAACCCAATTGAATTTTAAAGCATGTGCTGTTCTCTTGTCAAAAACCTACTTGTAAATACTATTTGACTTCAAGTTCGTCTATCAGAAGCGTTGTGTCGCGGCCCTCTTATAAATTTACATGGCTGGTATATTTCTTGCGCTCTACGCTTCTAAAACGCGTCAATCTCAGCCGTTTAGATTGTGCCAGACAGGAAATCAGGGACACAATTTAAAATAGCCGATATTTAAAAATAAAAGACACGTGCAGATTTCCAATGACTTAACTACGAAAAAACAAAACAAATCATTACTACCTGTGACACCAGGGTTGAAGTCTGTCGGTCTGTGGGTCTGATTTGTTGGATTTTTCATGGACGACTAGAAGTTAATCCTTGAAAAGGAGAATCACCGAGTTTATCTGATACCAGTGACCATTTTTACATGGACAACATGAAAAAGGAGAAGACATGGACAGAAATATCTTCAGTTCTGAAAGTGGATGGTGAGTTTATAATACTTATTAACATAAAATTATATGTTTCCCCCTGCATACAACACTTTAAGTTATGCAATTGCAGTTCTCCTGTGATTTCGTGATGTCCAGGGACCAGCTAGGTGGAAAGGTTTTGGAAGTGTTACAAGTCTAAAACGCACCCGGTGGGAAGGGACGCGCTGCTGAATTCGCAAGAAAAAAGCTTCTACTACGTTACGCGCCGCTTATACATTTGGTAGAAAGCAGAGGTTACAGACGTGAGGCACATATCCTTACTCTTCTCACTGAGCTGTTTGCTCCTCTCCCATCTCAAAGCGCTCACAGCAAGCAGCCAGTCCTCGATGCCGGACATCAGTAGGGGGATATTTACCGCTATTGCATCTAGACGGACGCATCTAATTGAAACGAGCATGCTCAAAACCGCAGCTGGCTGATTCTACCTGTACTACCTCACGGCTGGATGTGAATGCAAAATTTCTTTGTCTAAATTCAAATTCAATTCACATTCAGTTCAAAAATACTTTATTGATCCCAGAGGGAAAATAAGTGTCGGTATATATTATATAATTAATTATTTAAGGATTTGTTGTAGATGATGATGGCTGTGGGTAAGAAGGATTTCCTGTAGCGGTCTGTATTGCAGCGAAACTGAAGAAGCCTCCAACTGAAGACACTAATCCATGATTTCTTTTTGATTTTATGAAGAATCTGTCATGATGCGAGGTTATAGAGGACCCAAATGCAGCAAAGTACACCGTAAAATGATTTAATGAAAAACACAAGGAAGGGGAACTTACAAAACTCAGGAGGGTACAGGCAGCAAACAGGGAAAAACAGGAACCAGGATGGGCAACAACGAGGCCAGGAACCGGCGAGGGAAGAACGACAGGCAACAAGGAAGACGAGAACCAGGCAGGGAAATACGACGGACCAAACAGGAAAGAATGACGACGAACCAGCGAGTTGTGACTGAGAGAGGATCGAATTTATACTGAGGGAGAGTGTGACGATGTGAGCAGAGAGAGCTAGGGATCGATTAGGGAAACCGGTTGCAGCTGAGAGAGAGTGAGCAGGTGGAAATGATCAGCTGGGAGAGGAGGTGAAGTGGCTGGGAGACAGAAAACCAGAATGATCTTAGGAAACCTAACTAAAGACAAGACTACGGGGAAAACCAGAAAGTACAGAAATCACAGGGAAGGACACTAGGAATATTAACATGAAAAATGAAAGAAAATAAGGAAAATAACCAACAAAAGACAAACACCTAAAAACCCTGACAGAATCGTTCTTTGCATCATCATCTCCAGATGTTCCACAGTCGTCCCCAGAACAGAAGCAGCCTTTTTATCTGGTTATTTAGCCTATTTAAATCCCTGGCTCTGATGCTGCTACCCCAACAGATGATGGCTGAAGAGATTACACTCTCCACAACAGACTTGTAGAAGATCTGCAGCATCTTGCTGCAAACCTTGAAGGACCTAAGCTTCCTCAAGAAGTAAAGTCTGCTCTGTCCCTTCTTGTAGACAGTTTCACTGTTCAGTCTCCAGTCCAGTCTGTTGTCAAGGTGAACTCTGAGGTATTTACGCTCCTCAACCACCTCCACTTCTCCTCCCATGATTGCAACAGTGTTTGACTTATTCCTGTTTCTTCTCAAATCTACAATCATCGCCATTGTTTTATTCACATTCAAACTAAGACAATTATTTCCACACCATGTCACAAAGCGGTCCACCAGCTCTCTGTATTCAGCTTCTTGTCCACTTCTGATACACCCGACAATTGCAGAGTAATCTGCAGATGACAGGTTTCTGATTTGTACTAGAAGTCTGAGGTGTACAGAGTGAAAAGGAATGATGAGAGTACGGTCCCCTGTGGTGCACCTGTGCTGCTGACCACCTGGTTTGACACACAATTCTTCAGTTTCACAAACTGTAGTCTGTTTGTCAGGTAGTCATTGATCCAGGCGATTGTTGAGGGCTCCACCTGTGTCTTCAGGAGTTTCTGACAAAGCAAATCAGGCTGAATTGTGTTAAATGCACTGGAGAAATCAAATAACATGATCTTCACAGTGCTGCCTGCTTTTTCCAGATGACAGTGGGTTGGTTGAATCAGGTGTATGATGGCATCTTCAGCTCCAACTCCACAGCGATAAGCAAACTGCAGCGGGTCTTGATATGTTCTTGTTTGCTTACTCAGGGGTACCAACAGGAGTCTCCCCAGGACCTTTATGATGTGGGATCATTGATGACTGATGGGTGAGTCCTCTTTGGTACTGGAAGATGGCAGGATGTCTTCCACAACACTGGAACCTTCTCCTGAGTTAGGCTAAGGTTGAAGAGGTGCTGCAGAATCCCACCAAGCTGCTCTGCACAGGCCTTCAGGACTCTGGGGCTGACACCATCTGGACCTGCAGCCTTGTTCCGGGTCAGTTTATCCAGCTGCCTCTTCACCTGACTTTTGGAGACAGACAAGTGTGAGGGGGAGGCAAAGGGGGTAGCAGTATTTCCTGACTTGGTTGAAGTCAAACTCATGGAATCAGAACAGTCCATGGCTAAGGTGAAGGATAAAACATCCGAGGTGTGACAGGAAAGCCGTTGTTGCAGGAGAGGAGGATGCTGATGTAGTTCCTGAACTTAACCTGTTGAAGAATTTGTTCAGTTCATTGGCTCTGTCCAGACTTCCATCTATCCAATCCTTCCTGTCCTTAATGCCGGAGATCTTTTTCATTCCTGACCAGACAACTCTGATATTGTTCCTCTGTAGTTTGTTCTCCAGCTTCTTCCTGTATGCCTCTTGATCCAGGGTTTGTTATTAGACAAGCATCTCACTGTTTTAGTGGGGATGATGTTGTCCACACAGAAATATATATAGTCAGTCACACACTCAGCCATGGCATTGATGTCCTCTCCATGTGGTTGGCAAAGAGTCCTCCAGTCTGTGGTTGCAAAACAACCCTGCAGGGCTTCTTCAGCTTCCTGTGACCATTTCCTTTCTTTGTCACAGGTTTCCTCTGAACAAGTGGTTTATATTCTGAACAGAGAAAAACAAGATTTTGATCTGAATGTCCCAGAGGTCTTGGTTTGGACATGTATGCATCCTTTACATTTGCATAAAACAAATCCAAGGTCCTGTTTTCTCTTGTAGAGCAGTTGACAAACTGTTGAAATGTTGGAAGTGTAGTAGAGAGTGAGGCATGATTAAAATCACGAGATATTGCCAAAATTGCATTAAGGTGCTGGGTCTGTAGCTTAGCAACAACGGAACTGATGACACCACATGCATTGTCTGCAACGGCTGAAGATGGAATGTAAACAACTGCAAAAATTACACTGGTGAACTCTCCTGGTAAAAAATATGGACAAAAACTTACTGCCAAGATTTCAATATCTGGGCTGCAGAGACGACACTTCACAGTAACATGTCCTAAATAACACCAACTGTTGTTAACAAGCACTGCTACTCCACCTCCTCTTCTTTTCCTGCTCCTCTTCAGATCTCTGTCTGCTCGTTCAGTTAGGAAGCCTGGCAGAGAGACGCTGGAGTCGGGGATATGATCCTGTAGCCACTTCTCAGTAAAACACATAACACTCCGTTCCTGATACTCTGGCTGAGTCATTGTAAGGGTTTGGAGTTCATCCATCTTGTTAGCCAGTGATCTCACGTTGCCCATTATGATCAATGAATAGATGGCTTGAACTTCCTTCTTCTCTGTCTCATTTTTGCTCCTGCTCTGCACCCACGTCTCCTCCTTATCAACTCATCAGGGATTTGTGGCAAGGCAAGGCAAGCCAATTTTATTTGTATAGCAGACTTCCAACTGCAGGATAATTCAAGGTGCTTTACATGATTTGGTGATTTAAAAAACAAAAAAAACAGACATGGAATATAACACTGGAAATTAAAAGTAAAAGAAACACACATTACACATGATACACAATAAAGCAAGAGAAAGATCAATAAAGCAACAGAGCATGAACACATTTCATACATATGACATCAAGCATTTACTCGAAGGCAATTCTAAACAGATGGTTTTTAGTCTCGATTTAAAGCAGTTCATCGTTTCAGCACCTCTGAACTCGTCAGGAAGTCTGTTCTAGATAAGGGGAGCATAGAAACTGAAAGCTGCTTCTCCATGTTTAGTTCTGAGTCTAGAGATGTTTAGTAGGTGTTGTATTCTACTTTTTGAGGCTATTTTTTAAAATGCAGTACATATGTTTTAATTATATCTTTTTTTAAGCTTTAGAAGTAATAGGCCTGTTTATATTATTCAGGGTAGTAAAACATGACTCTTTTACCAGTATTTTATAGGGTTTAAGGTTTTAAGTAAACAAACTCTTGAGTAAAGATATGAACTGAAAGCAGGGAGGATCAGTTATAACTCTAGTTCATGTTACAACCCGAGTTCATGGTACGGTCAGGAGACCTGGAGAAAATAAATGACCTGTCAAGATGTAGAAGGAGGAGAGAGGAGTCATGTGATATGTTCTTTGTTCTTCTGAAATAAAAATGGTACACCCTTGTAGAGAAGCGAGTCAGATCTGTTCTGGCTCCCATCTGCAGGTGCGTCCTTTGTGAAACAGATATCTGTTTGTGTGTGTTGTTTTACTCTCCGTCTCTCAGTTCTAGGTCTTATTTTGAAACAGTTCCCGCTGGGGGTTTTGGAGTTCGGCGGCCCCACCTCTCTGAGTAAAAAAAAGTGAGTTCCAGAGCACATTATGATAAGAAGCCGACATAGGCTAGATTTGGAGGACCTGAGTGGTCTTGGTGGTTGGTACCGTGACAACAGGTCTTCAACATATTTTGGTGCTAAGCCATGTAATGATTTATAAACTAGTAGGAGTATTTAGAAGTCTATTCTCTGAGCTACAGGGAGCCAGTGTAAGGACTTTAGAACTGGGGTGATGTGCTCTACTTTGCTGGTTCTAGTGAGGATGCGAGCTTCAGTTGAGGTATTATTTCAGCTTTTGCTATGTTAATTAGCTGCTCCCGGCTGCTCACTGTTGCCATTGTTACGCATCATAACAAGTTATCACAAAGTGAAAAATTAACAGCAAAAATCCCTCCAGCTTTATAGCACCAAAAACTAGAAAGTATACAGGTCTTCCTCAAGAAAACAGACGAACGAATGTACAAATAACCGAAACTTAATTTGTAGCCAACAGAGCCACTCCAACATGCTGCCACCCAGAGCAGCACAATTCTAGAATATAAACATCTGCACACTAAAATAAATAACAGATTTCACACTCATAACCTCAGTCGCTCACTCACCTCGTCTACTGTGTGAGTGCCTCTCTTTGACAGACGCTAAACAACCATCATGTCTCCGTATAAACTGACACTCAGAGATAAAGAAAGAAGTTGGAATCAAACCCTGAATTAAAAAGCTGGTTGAAAATGTTTGTTGGAAGTGTTACATGCCCTACTGCCGGTATTTTGATGCTGATTTTTATACAACAATTAGTGATATAGGAAACACACATGACATCTCGAAAACTTACCGGAAAGCCAAAACCTTATAATTGTTCCACCCCAAACACATTGCTATCATTGGTTAAAACAATAATTTGGCAAAAGGTCTAATTTAAAAAATGATTCCCCACTCCTACATCATCTATTACAATACCATGCACATTATGCATATTAGGTGATGACATCATTTAGTGACTTCTAGCGACTTTTGTGATAGCCAATAGCTTATTTTCTGAGGAATTGGCAACAGCAACGCTGGTTCCATGCGGAGCAGGAGGAAGTTGTGAGACTGTCCATTCAGGCCTCAGCAGGTGAACTATTTTATTTTAAGAGCAATTGCTTAATTTCATTTTTATATATAGTTCTCTGTTAAGATAGTTCAGATTGAATATAATTTGAAATGAATAAAAACATAAATACTATTGAATATGTTATTTAAAAAGTTGAGAGGTAAAAATAGGTTATGGACGGAATTCTTTGACCAAGTCGGTCAAAATGACAGACGACAGTACCTCTGATCAGAACAATGACTACTCCTTAAATTTCAAATGATAAAACATACTGTAAATAATCAATGCAGGGGTACTCAAAAAATGTAGAACTCAGCTATGCTGGCCCAAGGCGCTCACTGATTCAGCGTAGTGGTGAATTCGATTTTTCATGCATCTAGAGAAGCATGAGCTGCTGCTGAGGAAGCATGAGCTGCTGCTGAGATCTTGCGAGAGCTGTGCGTAAGTAATATAGCGGTAAACTGGTAAAACAAACAAACTCAGGTAAAAACAAACCATAACATTTGAGCCAAATATAGCAAACGTTTAATAATAATAACCATTATTTTGTATTTCTCCATAAACAAACTGGACGAGGAAACCTTGCACAGCCTGGAAAGCTACTTGGACGAGTGCTTTGACAACATTGTTATGGGCAAACCACAAAAATCCACCTCTGCTATGCCGAAAAGCACACCATCACAGAAACGCACCCGTTCTGAGGTCAGCACCTCCACCATCTCGCCAGAGAAAAGCTACAGCGATGTCCTGGACTCAATAGATAAGAAACTAACCAGCCTACACGCCCGTCTGGCCCTGGTTGAGGTTCTCCACAAAGAATTTGAAGCTCTGAGGGAATCTTTGGAGTTCAGCCAACAACAGGTAGCATCGCTCGCTGCAGAAAACCAAACGCTGAGAGACGGTGTAAAGAAACTCACCGAGGGGATGACGCAGCTGTCTGGAGAAAGTAAGAGGATGAAAGAAACTATCTTGGATATACAGGTAAGGGAAATGCAGGACAATCTTGTTTTTTCCGGGATCCCAGAACAGGCTGAGGACGACGCTCAATCCACCGTCCGAGAATTTCTCCAACATCGGTTAAAGCTCCCAAGCGACACGGTAAAAAACATCACTTTTCACCACGTCCACCGGCTCGGAGGTAAGAAGCCCAACAACAGCCGGCCGCGACCTATTGTTGCTCAATTCAAGCACTATAAGCAAAAAGAGCAGGTCAGAGGCCAAGGCAGAGAGCTGCGCGGGAGGAATTACAGCGTTAACGATCAATATCTGAAAGAGATCCTGGATAGAAGGCGAGTTTTGTACCCAATCAGGAAACAACATATCAGTAAAGGCACCAGAGCTACAATATCGGTAGATAAACTGTATGTCATGTTTTAAGGAGGACCCAAATGCAGCGAAGTACAAAATAAAATGATTTAATGAAAACAAGGACCTTACATAACTCAGGAGGATCAAAAGGCAGCAAACGGGGAAACAGGAACCAGACGGGCAACAAGGAAGGCAGGGACCAGGCGGGGAAGAAAGACGGCAGGGAAGCGAGGGACCGAACAGGAAAGAATGACGACGAACCAGCGAGTTGTGACTGAATGAGAACCGAATTTATACTGAGGAGGAGAGTGAAGAGTGGAGCAGAGAAGGAGCAGGACTAATTAAGGGAAGCGGTTGCAGCTGACGGGGAGTGAGCAGGTGGAAGTGATTAGCAGCTGGGATGGAAGGTAGAATGGCTAGGAGACAGAAGACTCTAAAGAAACTAGAAAGGATTCTTAAAAAACTATCTAAGGGAAACGTAAGGACACACTGGAGAACAGAAGGAGGAATTAAATAAAGAGATAAAAGGAAACACAAATCGGAAGGTGGACATAGACAAAGGTGAAAAACATCTACAGAACCCAGGGAGTGCCAGAATACAAAATATAATTACACTGAAGGAAAACTACTAACTTAAGACACAAACAGGAGGAGCAAAACAAGAGGGCACCTTGGGGTAAAAAGGGGAAGAAAACCAAGTGGAAGGAAAAACTCAAACTTGCTACACAAAAATCCCAAGACCATGACACTGTATGTTAATGGCGGCTGTTCCCCAGCTGACCCCGAGCTTCCTCCTTGGCTTTATTAGTCATGTAACACTGGTTAGATAAAAGTTGTTTTATCAGTCAACTATAATGTAATGTTAGCACAGCTCTGTAAAGTTGTTTTCATTACTCGATGTGGGTGGGGCCAGGGCTAAGCACTGGGATACTGGCTCTTTTTTCTTTTCTCTCCTTCACATGTCTATCACCAATTGTCTTTGTCACTCCTTTTTTTTTTATCACTTACACACACACACACACACACACACACACACACACACACACACACACACACACAGAATTTTTTCATAACATAACTATTTATTTCTCTCTCACCCTCACCCTTAACACCTTCGCAATTTTCTTCTATTTTTCTCTTTCTTATATCTCGGCTTTTGGATTTTCAATCAGGCAACCCCAAGCACAAGCTAATAATGCACTTGTGTTTATCTGTTTCTATGGTGACATGCACTTTCCAACTTTAGTCTCAAAAATATGGCTACTCTAAGGTTGGTCACATGGAATGTTCATGAAGCTGGTACTAGAGAGAAAAGAGTTAAGATTTTTAACCAGCTTAAAAGATTGAAGGCAGATGATGTCTTATTACAAGAAACCCATAAATCTACCTCAGCTGCAGATGATCTTAAATCTCCTGAGTCTCCTAATGTGTTTTCTGCATGCGATAACTCTAGACAAAGGGGAGTAGCAATATTAATAAATAAAAATGTTAATTTTACAGTAAAAGATACAGTTACAGATCCAAAGGGTAGATTTATTATAATAAAACTATCTATACATAACCAAAAGTTATGTATTGTCAGTATATATGGTCCAAATGTTGATGACCCCTCATTCTTCTTCTCTGTGCTCCTTGAACACATGGATTGCTCACTTCTTCTTGGGGGCGAACTCAACTTTGGTTTAAATGAAGATATAGACAGGCTCAGTACAGCAGGGACTATATCCTATATCCATAGATATAGTCAAACAGTACATGAGCGATTATGGACTTTGCGATGCATGGCGATCTCTTCACCCCAATGACAAAAAATGTACTTTCTTCTCAAATGTCCACCATTTGTATTCTCGACTGGATTATTTGTTAGTCAGCAGCTCACTGTTGACTGACATTTCAGACACTGAGATACACACTATAACTGTTAGCAATCATGCTCCTGTTTCTCTAATTCTAGTAAAAAAAAGAGAAACACCTCAATGCAAAAATTTGAGATTTAATAGATCATTACTTAAAGTGCCCCTGGCATGAAATTAGCATTTTTTGAGTTTTTTGGTCATATTTGTTAGTTTCCCCAGCCTGCCTATGTCCCCTAAGGGGTTAAAACTACTGATTAGAGTTTCCTTTGTCCCCGGGTATGTCTGCCTACATAGTGAAATTAGCACTCAGAAATGGGCTGTTTTGCAGTTCGGCATATGACCACACATTTCGGCATATGTCGTCACTGGGTTCCAACCAATTACCCTCTTCTCTGAACCACACTCTCCAAGTCCCTCCCCCCGCGGCGCGTATTACAACCTAAACAACGAGAGCTACGGTAAAAGGCAAACAACAAACCGACAGCATGGAGTCCAGACCGCATCGACACTGTCCTTCCCACTTCTGAGCCACTGAAAAGCTTGTGGATGGACTTTATTTATGCAGGGAATGTACCCGGCCGACTCCTGAGGCGCGTGGTCGTTTGTGGCAAACATTTCTCTGACGGATGTTTTATTAACTTGGGACAACACAGCAGTGGATTCGCATATCGTCTTAAACTTTTACCAGGATCAATACCAACCCTCCGTGAACCAGAAAGTATCCCTATACAAGTAAGTAGCCTATATTTCCGTAATAATATCCTTCAGCTGTAATATACCAGTGTTTCCCAAACATGACGAATCTGTGGCGCTGAGCCACAGATTAAACTCCGACCGCCACAGATTCAACACCAACCCAAAAAACAAAAAAACAATCAACACCGACCGTCACATATTGCGTTTCGTTTTTCTTTTTTACGTTATTTAAAACACGCAGCACATTCATTCCCTGCTCTCTTTTCGTCTCTGTCACTCTCTCTCACACACATATACACACACACACATATGCCAGAAAAGGTCCTAAATAGGATAGCAATACAAGAACACACATACACACACACTCACACACAGACAGCCCCTTCCCTCCGTGCAGCACGTCTGTCTGGATCACTTGTGGACGACATCCTCTACCTTTCTAGTTCCTCCTTAGGTGCCTCGCCGTCCGGATCAGATTCCGGATCGAATTGAAACGCCATTACGGTCGCCATTACAGTAGACGATAACTGAGCCATTACTGTCGTGGTGAAGCTAGAGACGTAATGAGGACGGATGGATGATCAAATATTTTATTAGGGCTGTAATTTGTAAACAGATTATTGCTCAACACACAATAGAATTAGGCCTAAACCTAGTTACATTTCATACATAGGGTAATATTGGAATTTGGGCAATTTGTAGTGCGCAAATGCACATCTCTCAATGTTTCATCAGATGCGGACTTTAGAGACTCAATTGACAATAGAGGCGCATGGCTTGGGCCCCGCCCACCAAAACTCGGTCGTTCTGTGATAATGCTAAAAGACGGGCCTCCTAGTAGGGGCTGCAATTCTACAACAAGGCTGAGTTACGGCAAACGATCCTTTGATACAGTATTAAAGTACTTAGAGTGTGACTAAAAAGGGCCCAAACGTCGCGGGGAATTTCATGCCAGGGGTACTTTAACGATAAAGAATTTATTAAATATTTCGAAAAAGAGTGGGCTTCTTATTTGGAATATAATGACCTACCCGGTACGTCGCCATCCATTCTTTGGGAGGCAGGGAAAGCTGTGGTTAGAGGTAAAATAATCTCCTTCTCATCAATTAAAAAGAAAATAGAAAACAAACGTATTCAGGAATTAAAAGAAACTATTAATTCATTAAAAGCTTCCCTAGATGAGGAGAGACTAGGCAAAATCCGTAAATCTAGAATTAAATGAAATTATTAATAAACAGACCCAGTTCTTAATTCAAAGATTTAGGATAGAAAACTTTGAACAAGGTAATAAATCAGGTAGATTTTTGGCAAACCATCTTAAAATTAATGAAGAAAAAACAACTATATCTGCTATTAAAGATCAGACCGGGAATACAGTATATGATCCTGGAAGAATAAACAACACCTTTAAATAACTTTACAAGGCTTTATACTCACCGGAGATAAACCCATCAGATCATGAAATTGACCAATTTTTGGATAAAACAAAACTACCTAAATTATCTGAAAGTCAAGCGATGGCCTTGGATTCACCACTAACAGGGGCTGAACTCCAGGAGGCCCTCCAAAGCATCCCCAGTAAAAAGGCTCCAGGCTCAGATGGATTTCCAGCAGAGTTCTATAAAGAACTCTGGAATATGCTGGCACCAACATTCCACAGAATGCTGCAGGAAACCAAGGAAAATTGCAGACTTCCACCAAATATGAATTCTGCCTACATTAGTCTTCTACCAAAATCAGTTAAAGACCCTGTGTTTCCTACCAGCTATTGTCCCATATCCCTCATTAATGTTGATCTTAAAATAATCTGCAAAGCCCTCGCAAAAAGGATAGAGAAAGTAACCCCTCTTATAATACATCCTGATCAAACGGGTTTTATAAAAGGGAGACATTCATCCACAAATTCACGTAGATTAATAGATTTAATAGTTTATTCTTACTGTAAACACACAGAAACTAATATATTATCTCTAGATGCAGAAAAAGCATTTAATAGAGTTAACTGGAAATTCTTATTTGCAACCTTACATAAATTTGGTTTGGAAATTCTTTTATAAACTGGTTGAAAATATTATTCAGTTTACCAACAGCATTTATCAGGACTAATAACCAAACATCATCTAGGTTTAATCTTCAGAGAGGTACCAGGCAGGGATGTCCTCTCTCTCCTGGATAGACGTAGAACAGACACTATGCAATAATATAAAACTTTCAGACCTACCATTTATTAGCTCAAATATAAAACAACATGAATGCTTTAAAAGCATAAATATCAGCTCCTCTCTGACAGCATGGTGGGAGTTTCTAAAAATGACAAAGTCCACAATAATCCCATGCAGAAGTACACCCATCTGGAATAACCCCGACATCTTGCAAAAAAAAAGGATGATAAGTTTTCCAGACTGGAGGTGTAATGGAATTGAATACCTGGAACATATATTTGAAGGAACAGAATTTATTAAATTTAATACATTAATTACAAAATATGGAATTGATAAAAACAAATTCTTAGAATATCAACAAATTAAATCTATTATTAAAGGTAAATTTAGACTCAATACAGTTGAATTGCAAATTCCATCAATCTCAACCCCCCCAAATTGCTGTCTAAAATATACAAAACCTTATCTACATTAGATGAAACAATAGCCATCCCTATTTCAAAATGGGAGGTGGATTTATCAGTCAGCTTTGACCAAAACGTCTGGTCTCAGATATGTTTAAGAACCTTTAAAATAACAAAGAATCCTAATTTGCAATACAAAATCCTTCATAGACTACACTATACAGGTCAACGGATGTTCAGGATGGGTTTTATGTCGTCTAATACCTGCTTACAATGCACAAGCAATATATCGGATACTTATATTCATGCGCTTTGGTTCTGTCCACCTGTGGCCAGATATGTGATTTATCAAATTGTCTGAAATGTAACATTCCACCATCTCCCTCAGTTTGCTTGCTAGGAAATTTAAATGATGTCACCATGGACACAAAGTCAATTCTAATGGTTCACATTGCCTTGTGCATCGCTAAGAAAACTATCCTCCTGAACTGGAAAAATAAAAAGGCTCTTTATATTAATCAGTATCGAAATCTCTTGTTGGACCATATTGGTCTTGAGATGGCCTCTGGCTCCATATCTGATCAATCTCTCTGGGCTCCTTTGATCGGCTTCATCACCTAGTAGGGGTGGGGGGCACTTGGTTTTGTCGTGTGGGATACTGTAGCTGATGTTGCTGGGGTTCTTGGGGTTGAGGGCGTCTGGGCGGGATCTCTGGGGGTGGGATCACTGGGCGGATGGGGCGCTGGACGTCGTGGCCCCAACCTGGGGTTGGGCTTTGGTGGCTTTGGGTGGTAACTCCTGACGGCTGCATGCGGTGCCTTAAGGGGGTTGCACTGACGGACATGGGTTACTGGCCTATTTGCCGTGCTGTGCCTGGGTAGGCTCTGGGTTGGGCCTGGGGTTTCGGGGCTCTGGGGTGCCGCTCCCCCTAGCTGTGGTCCTGGCTGGGGGTCGGCCGGTGTGGGTTCTCTGTTGCCGATGCCAGCCTGTGGGGGTCGGGGCCGGCTGGTTGCTGGCATGTGCAGCCGCCTCTCTCTTTTTCTCTGGGCCGATTGTCATCGCCGGTTCCTGTATGGTGTCTCGCCTTGTTTGCTGGTTGGGTGCCTGGCTGCTGGTTGCGCCGGCTGGGCGACATTTCTGTGCCTGATCAGTCTTTTTTCCCACTGAACTTGGCTCCTGGTTCATGGTTTTTGTGAACTGCGGGGCGCTGGGGTTGGGCGTTTGCCCTGGTTGGGACGGACTTGCCGGTGGACTGGCGGGTAGTGGGCGTGCAGGGCAGGTGGGTGGGGCGCTGGGTTTGGTCGCTTGCTGGGCCATTGAACAGCAGTGGTCGCTCCCCAAGGGAATAGGGGTGGTGGATGTCGGCCTGGTGGGTCGGCCGCCCGGGCTTTGGTTTGCTCCTGGTCTGGGCAGGTACGTCGCCGGGGTTTGGGCTGCGGGGGCCTCCGATGCGCAGGTGGCGCTGGGGGCCTCCTTTGGTGGTGGGGAGGCTGTTCCTATCTTGCGACAGGTGCTCTCCCCCTACGAGGGCACTTGGACGGGGGGAAGGGGTGTGCGGGAGGAGGGGGGCAAAACTCAACCTAGGTGTCTAGTGTCTTTTGTGTTCTGAGGGTACAGCGTCATTTCTTGGGTGTCTTGGTGAGTCAGTGAGAATGTATGTGTTTAAGAAGGAGGGAACGTATGACTGTGTCTGTATGTCTTTTTCTACCTGTCAGGTTGGGTCTTGGGCTGCCCTCTCGCCTGGCGCACCTCAGGCCTTACATTTAATTGGGGGGCTATTTCCCCTCCATCACTCCCTGCCAGTGACGGATGCCCCTGCCCACTGCTGCGTTGGTGAATCCGATTCGGACCTGGTGTGTGCCTGGCCAGGCCGATTGGTCCGGTGTGTCGGTCGGCCGGTGTGTCGGTCGGCCGGTGTATCGGTCGACCGATGCACTGGGCCGATGTCTTTCTTTGGTTGGTTGGAGCACCTCTTTCGGGGGTGCCAGGTTTGGGTTTGTTTGGTGGTGCCTGTTCAGTGCTTCGGCGGGATACGGATCCAGCGTCTCTGCTTGTTCCATGTGCATCGTGCGTGGTTGGTTCGTTGGCGGGTTGGACCGCCCCTGCCCTTTGTCGGATGCCTGATCTCAGGCGGGATCAGGACTCGGGAGCAGGTACAACTTGGTGTCCAGGTGCTGGCTGAGCTTGGCCTGGGGATGCTGTCCGTCCGCTGTGGCTATCGGTGGGGCGCCCTGACGTGGGGCAGGGGTGGGGCGCTGGGATGTTGGCAGTGAAAATTGGCCTAGGTTGGTGGTGGCGCGTCAACTTACCCTCTCTCTTGACTTTTTGTTTCATTCCTCTCTTCTTCATCTTCTTTCTTTCTTCCCCTTAATTTTCCGTCTCCGTGTCCATAACATCAGGAAATAAAACCCCCAGCTATTCATAATAAAGATTTTTCACACATATATATATCAAGTGGAGTACTATAGCAAAAGCTGTAGTGCTCCGCTTGTGAAAGTAAATCTGTTGGGCTCCTACTTGGTATTCAGACACTCAGACACACTGCCAAACAGGACACATTTTAAAAAAAGAAGGAAAAAAAAGAACTCAGCTATGTTGGTAATGGTATTATTTTTAACAACCTCTCAACACGTTAACTGCACTCTTTAAACAGGCGAACTTTAGAGCATTCAGTTTGTCAGAAGCAAAGGTTAACAGTGGTGCAACTGCTACCAGTAAACAATATGTAACTAGTTCCTAAGAAAATACTATTTACAACTTCGATATTTGTCCATAAAAAGCCACACATTGTTGAAATTGCATTTCCCTGGCATTTTGAACTCTTCATTTTAGCTTGCATGTGCCGAAAACATAAAAAACGTATATGTCTCCGACTTCTATTTAATTATCCATTTCTTGTTTATTTTTGCATTGCTTATAAAAGTTTGAACATAGATATTGTAAAATTCCAAAACCTTCAAGGGCCTAGTAATTTGATATAGAAATTCTATGACTTTTCCAGGTTTTTCATGATTATATAAACCCATGTGTTACTTCATGATTAAACTGTGAATTTGTTGGTGAGTGTTTCATGACAATCACGTCTGAGCGTGCGAGGTCAGTGGTAAAAACAGACATGTGTGTAGATCAATAAGAGTGGGAGAGAGCAGAACCATGCAGTGTTTTAATGCTTGGAAGTACAGACATTGCAATGATCTGACTCAGTGAAAAGTAACAAAACAATCAGCACTCGCTGTACGCTTTGGGTTGGAAAAAAACTTTTATATACAGTAAAAAGTTCCACCTTAAATCTGGCATCTAGCGAGCCAGCACAGCAATGTGAATCTCATTGAGAAACCCTGGAGCCCCCCACTGACATGACTGCTGCAACTATCACGTCCACTTCCACCGGGCAAACGTCCAATGGCCCCCCTCCGGCTAAACAGGTGAAAAGAAATTTTGTAAGCTCATTAATACTCATCTCTGCCCTTTACCAACTGAGATATAAATGCTAACAATTCGGAATACAGTCAGATTTTTATTTTTATTATTGTATTGCTGTATTTTACTTACATCTATTTGAACAAAGGAGTGTAAACACCCAAAAAAAAATTATTTGCTGGAATATGCAAAAATATAGGTTAAAGGGGGGGTATTATCCTTCCTCCAGGCACATATTACCCTTCTATAGCACACTCCAATAAAATTGTCACCTTAAGCCTTTTAAAAGTCAGTCATATATCCAAAGCAGGGGCGAGGCTCTCGGCTGAGTATGTAAGGTCGGAGGAGGAGATGGGTGGAAAAGGCGGGGATAGGTGGGAGCAGGCGTTTCAGCAACCCCATGAACTACCAGCAGAGGCTCAAAGATTACTCTAAAATGAGTGAATGGGTCAGAGCAACACTTCAGGTATGTTTTCAATGAGGGAAAGACAGGTTCTCAGGATATTAAGCTTCAGAAAGTCCATTTTGCATAATACCCCCCTTTAACAGAAGAAAGACTTAAACAAAATATGGTAGAATGTCTAGAAAATAAGTTTAAATGTTAAACTAAATTCTTCAAATCACATTTAATGACATTTTTACTTGATGCAATGTGCATGAAATTAAAAGTGAAACTATAAAACAAGTTTTAAAAAAGAGAGTTTTACTTAATAAAATTTCATACGAAAAAATTTGCAGAAACAATAGAATTAGGCTGAAAGGTCGATTGCTTTATAGCGTATTCAGTTTAAGCTTGATGTTTAAAAAAAATAATGAAGTAAAATTATTATTAAAGTAACAGATTACTTTAAAAAATAAGTATTCAATAAAGTAACTGGATTACTTTCTTGGAGAAGTAATCAGTAATTAGTACTTGATTACTATTTGAAAATAACATAACCAACACAGACATTTTGCATGATGTATTTTTAAAAGCCTCCAAAACATACATTGTATTTATTTGTCCTTTAATATTCAACAGAAAAACATAATAGAGTTGTAAATGTTCTATCCTCTCAGGTTATTACTGGAAAAACACTGGCTATACTGACCACTCAAAGTGCTTTACACTACAGCCACGGTGCAGATCGGAAGATGACTAGGGGTTAGGTGCCTTGCCCAGGGGGACATCAACACATGGCAGGGATGAAAGCTGGAACTTTCAGATTGCAACACAAACACTCATCCTGTTCACCCAGAAAGCTGAAGGGTGAAGTATCCACATGTTAGCAATGCCAGAAATCCACAAAATCTGGAAAGGAGTCTAACTGAAACAGGGAACAGGTGAAACACAGCTGAGAGCCAGGATGGAGGCTGGCTGTGGAGGATGACTGAATAAACACAGAAACTTTAGGGAAAGTGGATTTAATGACAAAATGACCACAGATAACAAGAATATACAGAAATCAAACTCCAACAGATGACCCATTTAGCTTTATTTCTATTGTTCAATTATTAAAGGATGATAAAGAGGATCATAGTTATTGCTAATAAAAATGTCTTACCCTTTTTATTGCTTTAGTTCTTTTGTGATATTCTGTTTTGTTGCAAAAAGTAGGAAATAAATGAAAGGCAACCAAACACAGTATTGATCATTACTGATGTCCTTCTTATTGTTCTCTGAGAAATTAAATGTGACTTGTTTATCCCCAGTCTGCTTGAGGTGGAGCATAAAGCATACTTTGGTCAAAAAAGATTTAAAATAAGTGGTTTATACTTAGGACTTAAAATATCCATGAAGAACAGCAAATGGTATTTAGAGATGGCACTGCACATGGCTTATATTATTTTCATCAGGTGTAATAAAACTATTCTTTCCTGAAGTCACCCCTAGGTGGAAATGTGTGATGCATAATAAGAAAAATCCTTTATAAAGGTTCTCTAGGTTTAATGTTAGTGTGTGAGGAAATCACAGGACAGTCATTTTAAAAGGATCTATTATTGAAGAAGAGCAAAGTAACCATAATTAAAATAACTAATAGTGTACATAATTTCTGAATTAGTGTTAGCAGTTGAATCATTTCATCATTACCTTAAGCTGCACTTCAATTAGCACCACTCTGGATCAAACTCCTAAAACATCATGATGCAACACTTTGTAAACATGTGAGCGATGCCGAGTTGAAGGGCTCTAACATGTTATCGAATGGACTTTTAATTTCACCTCCCTTTGTGATCTGTGTGGTTGTCTGTACCATTAAATGTGAACTCTTAAGCAACCCCTTTTCCCAATTGATTGTGTTGCTTTGCGAGTGGAAATTCAATTACGTTGTTCTTCCAAGTGAGCAAAAGGCAAATGGCATAGAACTATCAATGGAAGGCTGCTCAGGGGACAGATTCCGCAAAGGATAAGCGGGATATCTGGGCCGTCTTTGCTGTGCACTCTTTGTTAAATTACCCAGGGTTAGAGCAGCGTAGCAAAGGCAACTAAAGCAATTAGTTTTCCAGCAGTTGGTCAATTGTCAGAGTCTGCAGGCGTTAGAGCCACTTTGTAAAGAGTCCTGTTTTACAGCAGATGCCAATAAACTAAGATTACATTTGAGCATGAGCAGGCATGCATTAAGACGATCCATGGAGTTTTAGTGACCTGTTTAACATTGCTATCATCTTAACTTTGGAAATGAATGGTGAGGTGCATATACTGGACAGCACAGTACCTTGCAAAATCATTTATATCAAGAAACTGATATAATATATAGGGATTTTACATGATAGACCAACAAAAAGGAATCGTGGAGTGAAAGAAAAAAATTATATTTTTTTTAAACTAATTTATGAATAGCGTGATGTGCATTCAACCCCTTCTACTCTGATATGACAAAACAAAATTGGGTTGAACCAGCGATCATCAGAAATAAACTTACAGTTGAGACCAGATGTTTAAAAACATTTCAGAAGAAAGGTTTTTTTCATTATTGTCAAACATCAAACCAGAGTAAGGTTTTTTTTGTTTTAGATCAATAAATATTAACAATATTTTTGTATTTGTTAAATGTCAGAATAAAGAGAGAGATAATTATGTAGTTTTTGATTACTTTCATCAAAATCAGAAACATACAAACACTTTGTTACTATATGGTAGACCCTAAACTTTTTGCTTTTAAATTCTGACAAGACAGAAGTTGCTGTCTTTGGACCAGAAGTTCTTAAACAGAAACTGATTAGTCAATCACTTCATCTGGATGGCATTAAATTGGCCCCCAGTAATAACGTAAAGAACCTCGGCGTTATTTTTGACCAAGACTTGACATTTAAATCCCATATTAAACAGGTTTCTAGGATTTCCTTCTTTCACCTCCGGAATATTGCTAAAATGAGAAACATCCTGTCCAGGAGTGATGCTGAGAAACTAGTCCATGCATTTGTTACCTCAAGGCTGGACTACTGTAATTCTTTACTATCAGGAAGTCCACAAAATGCCATTAAAAGCCTTCAGTTGATCCAAAATGCGGCAGCAAGAGTTCTGATGAATATTAAAAAGAGAGATCACATTTCTCCTGTTTTAGCTTCCCTTCATTGGCTCCCTGTTAAATCCAGAATAGAATTTAAGATCCTTCTTCTTACATACAAAGCCCTTAATAATCAGCTCCATCATACATCAGAGATCTAATTGTTCCTTATGTTCCTAACAGAGCACTTCACTCTCAGACTGCAGGTTTACTTGTAGTTCCTAGGATCTCTAAATGTAGAATGGGAGGCAGATCTTTTAGTTATCAGGCTCCTCCTATTACTCTGATATAATGTATATGTGTAGGTTAGTAATACAGTTTACACATAATTCGACATTATTTTTTTGATGATAAAATAATTGAACAAAAAATGTGAGGAGCCACTTTGAAGCCGAAAAAGCGGGTTCTTTTTAGTGGGCCAAACCGTAAGACTTCTTCCTCAGTAAATGAGGCAGCATCGGAAAGAACTGTAGAACCTCATTTGTGCTTAGGCTGTTTTGATTCAGTCGAGCTTTCGGAATTATCAAAAATATTAGCTTCATCTAAATCTTCAACTTGTATGTTGGACCCAATCCCAACCAAATTATTTAAGGAAGTGTTCCATTTGGTTCCTGGCCCCATTTTGGATATGATGAATCTATCCTTAGTGAACGGATACGTACCACAGGAATTTAAAATAGCTGTAATTAGAAACCTTCCCTTAATCAAGATGACTTAGTGATTTACAGACCTATATCTAACCTTCCTTATCCAAAGTCCTTGAGAAAATTGTTGCTAATCAAGCCTGTGAGCATCTAAACAGTATCGAGCTGTTTGAAGAGTTTCAGTCAGGTTTTAGAGCTCATCATAGCACTGAAACAGCACTGGTGAAGGTTACTAATGATATTCTCATGGCCTCAGATAATGGACTGGTGTCTGTTCTGGTTTTGTTAGATCTCAGTGCTGCTTTTGACACAGTCGATCATAATATTCTCTTAGAAAGGCTTGAACATGTTGCAGGGATCAAAGGAACAGCACTAGGCTGGTTTAAATCATATTTGTCTGACAGATTCTAGTTTGTTCATCTAAATGATAAATCTTCTTCACTCTCAAGGGTTATTTGTGGAGTTCCACAGGGTTCTGTGCTTGGACCAATTCTTTTCACCATATATATGCTCCCAATTGGTAGAATCATTAGACAGCATGGGACAAATTTCCACAGCTATGCCGATGATACACATCTATATTTATCCATAAATCTGAGGAACCCAGTCAGTTAGGTAGATTACAGGAATGTCTGGAAAACATAAAAACATGGATGACCCTAAACGTTTTGCTTTTAAATTCTGACAAAACAGAAGTTTCTGTCTTTGGACCAGAAGTTCTTAAACAGCAACTGATTAGTCAATCCCTTCATCTGGATGGCATTAAATTGGCCCCCGGTAATAACGTAAAGAACCTCGGCGTTATTTTTGACCAAGACTTGACATTTAAATCCCATATTAAACAGGTTTCTAGGATTTCTTTTTTTCACCTCCGGAATATTGCTAAAATTAGAAACATCCTGTCCAGGAGTGATGCTGAGAAACTAGTCCATGCATTTGTTACCTCAAGGCTGGACTACTGTAATTCTTTATTATCAGGAAGTCCACAAAATGCCATTAAAAGCCTTCAGTTGATCCAAAATGCAGCAGCAAGAGTTCTGATGAATATTAAAAAGAGAGATCACATTTCTCCTGTTTTAGCTTCCCTTCATTGGCTCCCTGTTAAATCCAGAATAGAATATAAGATCCTTCTTCTTACATACAAAGCCCTTAATAATCAAGCTCCATCATACATCAGAGATCTAATTGTTCCTTATGTTCCTAACAGAGCACTTTGCTCTCAGACTCCAGGTTTACTTGTAGTTCCTAGGATTTCTAAAAGTAGAATGGGAGGCAGATCTTTTAGTTATCAGGCTCCTCTCCTGTGGAACCAGCTCCCAGCTTTAGTCCGTGAGGCAGACACTCTGTTTACTTTTAAGGCCAGGCTTAAAACTTTCCTTTTTGATAAAGCTTATAGTTAGAGTGGCTAAGGTCATCCTGCGCTATCTCTGTAGTTATGCTGCTATAGGCTTAGACTGCTGGAGGACAGACTTACCAATTTTCTTCACTCTGCTACTTCCTTTTCTCCTACGGCTCTCCAGTTGTATTACAGTACATTCTGTTATTTCGACTGTTAACTTTGTTTTCTCTCAGTGTTTTTCTCTCCATATAAGATATACCTGGTCTGGTATCCTGCTTTGCTGCAATGCCCTGTTGGACGGGGGGCATCGACTGGGATGATCCTCCCAGTAACTGAACATCCACTGTGTCCTGATATCAACTTTTTACTTTCTGTGATATAGAAAGTTCTCTTACATCAGATCTTCTGTTCCTTCTGTGTCTCTGCTCTGTCTTCTCAAACCCCCAGACGGTCGTGGCAGATGGCCGCTCCTACTGAGCCTGGTTCTGTTGGAGGTTTCTTCCTGTTAAAGGGGAGTTTTTCCTCTCCACCGTCGCTACATGCTTGCTCAGTATGAGGGATTGCTGAAGGATTGCTGTGGTTGGAAAGTCTGCATCAACGGGTCCCATCTCACGCCAATGACTGACGCAATCTGCTGGGATTCCTTAAATAGGAAACTTTTTAACTGATTGGAATGTTTGTATAAATGTATTGAAATTACTTCTTGTTAAGTGCCTTGAGATGACATCTGTTGTGAATTGGCGCTATATAAATAAACTGAATTGAAATTGAATTGAATTAGTGCTTTGGATCATACTCCTTGTGCATTACCCATGGCATCAACAAACATGGCCCTCACTTTGCAAGAAAAAAAGCATGAGGTGCACTAGTACAAATGTGGCATTGGTACAGTTATCATCTTATTCAGTCAGTAGGTGAAATTCAAGCTGTTCCCAAACAATTCGGGTTGTCACCTTTCAGAACAGAATTGAAAATAAGGACGCCCACCACAGCTTCTCACCACAGCCCAACAAAATGTAGTTCATACCATGACCACTAGATGGTTGTTACCTCATTTGACCACCTTGGCTGTATTCAGACCGGAACCAGTTCGATTCTAATCTGTGACACGTGTCCGGAAGCACCTCTAACGCCCATGTTTTGCTCCTGGTGTCAATGTTCTGTTTCTGAAAAGCTGTTTTCATTTTGAATCACACTTTCCAAAATGTTTTCTTTTGTCTCATCAATCAATAGAATATTTGATAAAAGACTTTGGGGAACAAATATAAATCCGGTCTTAGTGTCTTTGGACTGGTGTGGTTTTGTCCTTACAATCCTCCTTACAACGTGGATGTCATTTTTGTCCAGTTGCTTTGTCAATGTTGAATCATAAACACTGATCTCAATTGATCCAAGTGAGGTCTGCTGGTTCTTTACATCTTCAGCCTGTTCTTGGACTATTATTGGTAGGTGGCTACTCCTGGGGAGGTTCATCAATGTTTTAAGTTTTCTCCATTGGTTGAAAATGGAACTCCTGTGATTCACTAAAGCCACAAAGCCTTAGAAATGTTTCTAATCTGTTCTTGACCTTCTTTATATTGGGACACGAGCATTGCTTGTCGAGCTATTTAAGCCTTGTTCTTGTTGTCAGACAGGTTCTACATATATGATCGTGGATTAAATTCCTTTTCCCCATAGTACCAGGTTGCTTTGGATAGCTTTGTTTCCTTAACAAATGAATTCATCTTTTAAAAATGGCATCCTGTATTTACTCAGGTTATCTTTGTCTAATATAAAAATTTGTTTGATAATTTAAAAAATTAAAGTGTGTCAAAAAAGATCAAAGCAAAATAAAGCTGTGAGGAGGAATTTACTTTTGTACAGCACTGTACACAGAATATGTTAGCCTTTCCAAAGCTGGTGTGAGAACATAATGACACAGAAACACATTCAACCCCAAACTGACAAATCAAGTAATCCGTTTTGAACAACAGGTCAGTCCAAAAATAACTAATTGCTGATTATCATTTGTATGATATCATAAGCAGTTCAAAGAGTTGCTTGTGACTTAGGTAATCAGAATAAATAAAAATGCATATAAATATAATTCAACTGGTAAAACATGCACACTGTAAAATAATTTACATCTAAAGGGCTTAAATATAATTAATCAACTGGTTATGTGTTGCTTAAAAGTGCCATGGATGGATTTGCCATACCTTTCTCCAGCTGAACAGAAACAAAACAGAAGTAATTACTTTTGGACCTAAAGAGGAACAATCAACAGTCAGCACACAGCTCCAGTTAATCCAGCTAGAAACCACTGATCAGGCCAGAAATCTAGGTGTAATAATGGACTCAGACCTGAACCTCCAGGGTCACATAAAGGTCAATAACAAGGTCAGCCTTCTATCACCTGAAGAACATTTCTAGGATTAAAGGACTGATGTCGCAACAGAACCTAGAAAAACTCATCCATGCGTTTATCTTTATTCAGATTGATTACTGCAACAGCATCTTCACAGGTCTGCCTAAAAAGTCAATCAGACAGCTGCAGCTGATCCAGAACGCTGCTGCTCGTGTTCCTCACTAGAACCAGGAAAGTAGAGAACATCTCCCCAGTTCTAAAGTCCTTACACTGGCTCCCTGTAGCTCAGAGAATAGACTTCAAAATACTTTTACTAGTTTATAAATCATTGAATGGCTTAGCACCAAAGTATGTTTAAGATCTGCTGTTACTATAGCAACCCCCCCCCAGACCACTCAGGTCCTCTAAATCCAGTCTACTCAACATCCCTAGAATCAGGACCAAACATGGAGAAGCAGCTTTCAGTTTCTATGCTCTTCTAATCTGGAACAAACTTCCTGACGAGTGCAGAGCTGCTGAAACACTGAACTGCTTTAAAGGAGTCATGACCTGTAATTTTCACTTTTCCATGAGAAAAAATGTATGTTATGATTGCCAAATGATTATACACAGGGCGGGAAGCCGATATTTAAAAGTGAAGCGTTTGTTTACCCCTGGGTTCGTTAACCAGCCCACGTGCACGCGCACTCAAATACGTGGTTTTAATTTCTGGCCGACTTGACGTCAAGTCAGCGCAGGATATACCATATATAGACATCGCAGACCTACCTATGCTGCAGGAAGCCCGCCCTCCCCCTCATTTACGTCGGAATCCTTTACGAATTTGGGACAATATCGGGCGAAGTTGGCATCGAAGCTCCGTTTGGAAAAAGGGGCAATTCCAACAATCAGAGGCTTACCTGCAGTTGAAACTGTAAGGCTGTTTTTATTGCTCTGCTGTGTGTAACAAACAGCAGCTAACTGCTAATGTGGCTATTGTATGCTAGCGGGAGTAGTAGATATGGGTTAGATATGCTGAAGCGTTACCTGCGGTGTCAACCCCCCTCCTTCCTGCCACCAATCAACGCGTCCTTCATTTGCATTATTACAATGACCGTCCACGACAGCCAAAGTATCGCATCAGATCACGTGAGACGATAATGCCTTCAGAAATAAGGGTCAGAGGAGCTCTGTGTTTATTTTTTTCACTTTTTTTCAACTTTTCTTTTTTAGAAGGGCCTGAAAGACTATAATAGAGCGTGGGTATCCAAGGTAATACTAGGTTATGACTCCTTTAAATCGAGACTAAAAACTCATCTGTTTAAAATTGCCTTTAAGTGTTAAATTATTGTCATATGTATCAAATGTGTTCATGCTCTCTTGCTTTACTGATGTTTTCTCTTGCTTTTTTGACTTTTAATTTCCAATGTTATATTCTGTTTTTTGTTGTTGTTTTTTATCCCCAAATCATGTAAAGCACCTTGAATTACCCTATTGTTGAAAGTGTGCTATACAAATAAAATTGCCTTGCCTTAAAGATTATTATCATAATTACCAATCAGACACATAAATGTCTGGGGGGGGGGGAGAAAAAAACTCTTATCCAACCTTATCGCTGGCTGCTTCTGTACTACCAGCAAATGTTTACTGCTATTTGGAACAGTTTCCTCCAATGATTATAAGGCTTGCAACAAGAGCAAGAGGTCCTCCAGGCAGGTACAGGACTGGAGCTGGGCAGTCCATTCATCACTACCTGTCCTTCAGCACTGTTCTGTCCCGGTAGGCCTGCTGCACCACCATGGATCAACACAGGACATGTTTGAACAGCTCACCCAAGGCCATGAAAGTTGGTGCAGCAGAAACACTAAAGCATCAGGGTCGACATATCAAAGGAAATGCATCAGACCTCCGAGAAAAATACCTGGGCCCTCATTTATTAAACGTTCGTAGAAACTGTCCTATATTCTATCACATGAATGAAATTTAGAATGTTCCTACGAACAGTGAAAAGCCGGATTCAACAAATATGTGGAAAATAATGGCCAAGGGAGCAAAAAAAGGAATTTCAGGGAAACCAAGATCGAGGTGAAACATAAGTGGGGGCAAGAAAAAAAAAAGTTAACGCAAATTAATTTTAACACTGATAGTTTTTGTCCTTACCCTGCTTCATGAACCCCCCCCCCCCCCCCCCGGCACACAACAGTTATATTCCTGCTGCAGACATAAAAAAATGTGGCAAATAATCATTTCTATTGCTGTTATTCACTTCTATGGAAATACTTCCCTTCTTTGAACAAATTAAATCAGTTACATTTGTCCCGAACATTTCTGTTTGGTTCTACCAGCTCAGAGTTAACCAATAAAAAAACCCAGCATGGCCAACATGAGCTCCTTGGTGGAGGTGATAAACTGATGAGCTAAATATTCTATCAAAGTAAAACAGTTTCAGTGTTGCCGTTCCCATTTCTACCACTAGATGCTGTGCATACACATGGTCAGAGCTGTTCTTATATTTAGGAACATTTCTGAGCACTATAAGATGGTAAATATGTTAAATTGTTCCTACGCAACAGATCTGTGCTCAGGTATGGTTGATAAATGAGGGCCCTGGGATCAATGAAGTCATATTATAGCTATTGCTGGGTTGGTATCCTGTCTATATAATTAATGAACTGCTGCTCTTTACTTTGTCTGATTGTTTTTCGAGCATTACATTCAGTTCTAATAACATGTCACATGTGATAGACAAGATAGGTATGATTTCTATACACCACTGTGAGAAAACCACCACTGGTTAAACATATAGTTACAATAATGCTGAGGTAAAAGTTGGAGCTTTCTCTCTGGGTAATGAAAAGGTCTTTATAACAGCTTTTGTATAAGTTATAAAACAGACAACGGGAGCATTTTGTTCACTTTTATGCCCTTAGAACCATCACTAAATATAAACAACACGAACATCTCAATATACTGTAGGTTCAGTCAAACCAGTACTTATCCAACACTGATAACAGATTTTTTCAAACACATTTGAGATAAGAAAACCTTTGCTTTATTTTTTTTAGGATGATATCAACCTAGATTTAACTAATTGACCCCTAAATGTGAACCACACACAGTTATGTGAAGGTATTTAGTCAGAACCTAACAAAATACCAACCTAGCAGTAGTAGGCAATATAAAAGGTATAAGACAGAAATGATATAAATTCAGCCAAAAGTAGAGATTTTGACTCTACCGGCCCACCGCGGTTCGGTTATTTCCATTTAACGGAAAAGAATCCTGTTGAACTTTTTTGAAGTAGTTCTGCTGCAATGTATCTGGAAAGTGAGGATGTTCATAACAGTCATTTTAACATTTCTAAAGAAAAAAATGAATACTTGGCAATAGATATAGTCTTTAGATTTAGACACACTATTTAGATTATATCACAATATAGATTTGAGGCCGTATGCTGAGCCCTACAACCTAGCTTAACTTTTTTTGTATGTGCTCTTCAGAATTGCCTGTTTAACTTGTTACTAGCTTGTCACATTTTTTGGACAAGTTAAATCTAGTTCAGGATCTGCTTACGAGCAACTTTGGATTGCCATCTTCAAAGTCGGCGTCATGTCTTTGTTTTAAGGGGACAGATATTATACGATTTTATCTTCTTTCTGCTCCCTTTTGCACATGGGAATTTAAATTATCTAAAGAGGAAAATGAAATGTTTTGGGTTTTTACCATGGAGCAATAAACAAATTTGATGATGATGATGATAGTATGCTATACACGGTATTGACTCAGTTTCAGGTTAGTTGGTCTTGACTACAACACTACCACCATAGTGGTTGTTCCTGAACTCTTCATTTTACAGATTGGTAGCCAATAATATTTGGCTGCATCTCCTAGCTTCCACTCTAAACAATGCCAGGCCAAGGCTGCGAGTGAATGTATTATGCATAGCCAATGGTAAATAAAAGTTATTATTATTATTATCTAAATGCAGTTTGCGTTTGCAGTTGGAGGTCATGGTCAGTTATAACAAGGGGATAAGATGAAAGAGCAAACCTTTCAGCACTTGTCAAATTTAAAGTAGGGCAGTGCATTTCATCAAGTTTAAATTATATGTTTTATATTTCATAATAGGCTTCAAATGATCAAAACAATAACATGAGGCAGAAAATTATTACTATTTAAAATATTTTTGTTACATTCTGTTTACAGATGTTCTTCACATGGACAACATCTCATGCTGGCTTTAATGTCTCAAGAATCCACACATTTCAGTTCTGGAAATACATGTTGCTGCTGTTACCAAGAACATGTTGGTCAATAATGGAATTAAGATTATAAAATACTTAACAGTGATTGCAAATTAATTAATAAAAAAAGGCATTTCTTTAACATAAAAGGATTCCAAAAAATAAAAAGTCTTTTAGCTCAGTCTGTGTTTCATTATGAGGTTTGACTAATTAAACATGTCATTCAGGACATGGTAGAAGGCTAGACTTTTTAAAAAGTCAAGAGTTGAAATTTTTCTAACCACATGGCTCTTCATGCTAATCTCTTCAACAAAAGAGACTAATTTTCACTACTGATTCACATTGTGGAAATGCAAAGTTGCCATGACAACAAATAAAAGCCGCATCATGGTTGTTGTTTTTCTGAGGATAATAATAAAGGAACCCCAAAGGCACTTGGATTCTAACTCTGTAAATCTAAACAAAATTTTAATGTAAGTCATTGTGGAACAATTGACATTCTTTGGAGCAAATCCCTAAACTGCCATTAAACTACATTATTTTGTGTTGCATAAAACAAACAAGGGCTGATTAGGAACATGTGATACACACAATAAGGACAGTCTTAAGCTTGGCTCCAATTGGTGGACTTTGAGGGTCCAGTCTTTCAAAACCCCATTTACTTGAGATCAGCTTAGATAGATTTCAACCAGGAGTCATACATCAATAAGACATGTTTTTCGATAACATTATTGAACTCTCTCGAACTTGATAAGAAATGAGGCTTTGCCTTTCAGTTGACTCTGAACATATAGATGCCCTCACACTGATCCTATCAAATACAGTTAGCCATGTTATTTTTAATCAAATTTCAAGGGAACTGTGTGTGGGTTTCTTCACTCTATCTCTGTGTGCATGCGAATCTAGACATGCCCCCGTCCACACAGAAGGTTTTACGGTTGCATGGAAGTTTCCTAAATAGGACGACGTCATAAAACAGCCTTGTAAAGAGCTCATCTGCTGCACACCATCTGTAAACGCAGGTACTAAGATGTCATAAAGTCTGACTGACAACCCTACATTTGGAGAGCATTAATGCATGCAAAGAGTCAGCATGTGCACAGCAGAAAAGCCTTAAGACATATTTGTTAGTTTCCCCAGCCTGCCTATGTCCCCTAAGGGGTTAAAATGACTGATTAGTGTTTCCTTTGTCCCTGGGTATGTCTGCCTACATAGTGAAATTAGAACTCAGAAACAGGCTGTTTTGCAGTTCGGCATAATGACCACATGTTTTGGCATATGTTGTCATTGAGTTCCAGCCAATTACCCCCTTCTCTGAACTACACTCTCCAAGTCCCTCCCCCTGCAGCGCGTATTACAACCTAAACAACCAGATCTACGGTAAAAGGCAAACAACAAACCGACAACATGGAGTCCAGACCGCATCGACACTGTCCTCCCTACTGAAAAGCTTGTGGATGGACTTTATTTATGCAAGGAATGTACCCGACCGACTCCCGAAGCGCCTGGTCGTTTGTGGCAAACATTTCTCCGACGGATGTTTTATTAACTTGGGACAATACAGCAGTGGATTCACAGATCGTCTAAAACTTTTACCAGGATCAATACCAACTCTCCAGGAACCAGCAAATATCCCTATACAAGTAAGTATATCTCTGCAATAATGTCCTTCAGCTGTTATATACCAGTGTTTCCCACACATATAGACGAATCTGTGGCGGTGCGCCACAGAATAAACTCCGACCGCCACAGATTCAACGCCGACAAAAAAAATAAAAAATAAACACCGACTGTCACATATTGCGTTTCATTTTTCTTTTTTACGCAATTTAAAACACGCAGCGCATTCATTCCCTGCTCTCTTTTCGTCTCTGTCACTCACGTCTCTCTCGCACACACACACACACACACACATCCCCTTCCCTCAGTGCACAGCTCGTCTGTCTGGATCACCTGTGGAAGACGTCCTCTACCTTTCTGGTTCCTCCTCAGGTGCCTCGCTGTCCGGATCAGATTCCGGATCAAATTAAAATGCCATTACAGTCGCCATAACAGTAGCCTATAACTGAGCCATTACTGTCATGGTGAAGCTAAAGATGTCATGAGGACGAATGGATGTGTGGATGGATGATCAAATATTTTATTAGGCCTGTAATTTGTAAACAGATTATTGTTCAAAACACAATATAATTAGGCCTAAACCTAATTACATTTCATACATAGGGTAATATTGGAATTTGGGCAATTTGTGGTGCGCAAATGCATGTCTGTCAATGTTTCATCAGATGCGGACGTTAGAGACTCAATTGACAATAGAGGCGCATGGCTTGGGCTCCGACCACCAAAACTCGGTCGTTCTGTCCTAATGCTAAAAGAAGGGCCTCCTAGTAGGGGCTGCAATAATACAACAAGGCTGAGCTACGGCTAACGATCCTTTAAAACAGTATTAAGGTACTTAGAGTGTGACTAAAAAGGGCCCAAACGTCGTGGGGAATTTCTTGCCAGGTCCACTTTAAGGCTGGTTTTTCATGAAGACTTTACAGTATTTTACTGTAGCTTTAGACTTATTTAATCAATTAGTTTACACCAATCAATGTGTTTATTTACAGTTCATGTAAAAATCCTTAAATATTACTAAGATGTTCAGTTAACACCTTCAAATATGAAATTACTGGTTAGTATGTACAGTAACTATTTTATTTATGTGAATACATGCTGGTGCCTATCTCCAGCGGCCATCAGGCGAGAGGCACCCTGGACAGGTTGCCAGTCCATCACAGAGGTTTTATACACCGCTATGCAAAATTATTCGTAATCTTTGAACTTTTCCAAATTCTATCACATTGTAACCCAAAACTTTTATGCATTTTATTAGTATTTTATATGACAAGGTGGTACAGGACTGCAAAGTAGTTTAGAATTACTGTAATGCATAGTGATTTAGAAGAAAAAAGATAAATGTGTGACATCTGCACACCATGATGCTGCCACTACCATGTTTCACAAATAGGAAACTATGCTCAAGGTGATGTACATTGTTAGTTTTCCCCCACACAGTGGTTTGCCTGGAGGCCACAAATGCCATGTTTCAGTCTCATATGACAAGAGCACCTTCTGCTTGACTTGTGGCAAAATGCAAAACTGGTTTCTATCCTTCTACTAACAATGGCTTCCTTGTTGTTTTTCTCACTCTTATATAGAGGCTAGAATGGCAGAGGGTACAATTGAAAAACTGTTGTCCTGTCAATAAATTTGCCCATCTAACCTGTGGCTCTCTGCAGCTCCTCCAGAGTTACCATGGGCCACTTGTATCTCTCTTTACCCAGCCTTTCAGTTAAGGTGGACAACCATGTCTTGATATGCTTGAAGTTGTACCATACTATTATATCTATCTATCTATCTATTTTATTTTATTAGTAATTAGAAGACTTTTAAAGGCAACACGTTGCAGTAGGTTTTATCAGTGGCGATTAAAGAAGGTTGAGTACACATGTGCACCACATCTTTCAATTCTTTTCTGTTTGTTTAAAAAAATTATAAATGTACTACCACTCCACAATTATGTGCTACTTTGTGTTGGTCTAATACATTAAATGGCAATAGAACACATGGCTGTTTATGGCTGTAATGTGAATATGGAAAAAGTTAAAGGCAAATAAATATTTTTGATATAGCCAGGTACTCTTGAGAAAGATATTTTAAGATTTTAATCTGAGTGAGCTTTTTCCAGGATAAATAAACACTTCATATGGATGACACTCAGCTTTACATTACAATGTCACCAGGTGACTCTGAACCCATTCAAACCCTAAATCAATGCATTGACCAAATAAATGGATGGATGTGCCATAACTTTCTCCCGCTGAATAGAAACAAAACTGAAGTAATTATTTTTGGACCCAAAGAGGAACAATCAAGAGTCAGCACACAGCTTCATGGACTCAGACCTGAACCTCCAGGGTCACATAAAGGCAATATCAAGGTCAGCCTTCTATCACCTGAAGAACATTTCTAGGATTAAAGGACTGATGTCGCAACAGGACCTAGAAAAACTCATCCATGCTTTTATCTTTAGTCGGATTAATTACTGCAACAGCGTCTTCACAGGTCTGCCTAAAAAGTCAATCAGACAGCTGCAGCTGATCCAGAACGCTGCTGCTCGTGTTCCTCACTAGAACCAGGAAAGTAGAGCACATCACCCCAGTTCTAACGTCCTTACACTGGCTCCCTGTAGCTCAGAGAATAGACTTCTAAATACTCCTACTGGTTTATAAATCATTACATGCCTTAGCACCAAAATATGTTGAAGACCTGTTGTCATGGTACCAACCACCAAGACCACTCAGGTCCTCCAACTCTAGCCTACTAAACATCCCTAGACTCAGAACTAAACATGGAGAAGCAGCTTTCAGTTTCTATGCTCCCCTTATCTGGAACAGACTTCCTGATGAGTGTAGAGCTGCTGAAACTCTGAACTGCTTTAAATCGAGACTAAAAACCATCTGTTTAGAATTGCCTTCGATTAAATGATTGATGTCATATGTATGAAATGTGTTCATGCTCTCTTGCTTTATTGATCTTTCTCTTGCTTTATTGTGTATCATGTGTAATGTGTGTTTCTTTTACTTTTAATTTCCATTGTTTTTTGTTTTTTAAATCACCAAATCATGTAAAGCACCTTGAATTACCCTGCAGTTGAAAGTGTGCTATACAAATAAAATTGCCTTGCCTTGCCTTCATTGAAATTATTTACACATATCAAAATAAATAAATAAATCAGCATGTATTTTTCTCAATTTCTATAATAGTTATCTAAAAGGACAGCTACTCAGCCACAGTGTAAATGAGGCTGTGGAATGAAGACATGTGGTGCTAGGAGCACAGCTGATTGAATCTGCTGACTGAGATGGATGTAGGGTATCTGCAGCTTTGTTCCATGATTTAGCACTGTGAAGCACTGCGACCAAACGGGCCGTCTCACACAGCCCTGGTGGCACTGCTCCCAGATTTCTGCTGCAATTCTCAACAGATGTTTGTGAGGTCTGGAGAAATCATATGTCAGTGATGAAAAAGGGCATCAGTGCCCTGGGATGTCATGTTTCACGCTACATGTGAATACCACAGCATTATGGCAGGACCCTAACTCTAAATACTGGGGGACTGGGAGTGGAATTAGTGTGGTACATGACCCAGAAGGTAAGAAAGCCTTGGATTATATTGGAAGGAAGTTAAACGGCCGTTGGGAAGTGTTTAGTAAAACATATATTATTACAGAAAAAAAAAACTGAACTTGGAAGTCAAAATGACTGTACAGTGAACACCTGGTGGTCGCAGGGGTAGAGGGCCACAAACAATATTTCAGACTCTTTCTAAATATGCTGATAAACACTAAATATACCTTACTATTAATTAATGACCTCAGTGGAAACTGTCTCAGCACTACCACAGAAGCTAACATCTACAATCTTCCTTATCTCTGCACCAGGTGGAGCTTGGGTGGAGGTGGGGGTCTTAGCCTTCCCTCCACTGGGCGCTCCGTGTCAGCTGCAGTTGATCTGCTGCTGTCTGTGCAGATGGCTCCTCTGATGGCGTTTCCTTACCTGGCTCATCTGTACTCGGCCCTATGTCGTTTTTTTTGTTGTTGCTTTTAAGTGTGTGTGCATGAGGGTTGGTTCGGGGGGAGGGGGGTATAACTGTGATCATATTTTTAACTCTGTGGGGGAGGGATGGGAATGTAGTTTTATGTGGGGTAGTTTTAATCTGTAAAGCACTTTGAGATGCAATTTTGTACAAAATGCACTTTATAAATAAAGATTGATTGATTTATTGGAGGGACAGCCAATCAGCAGCAAGACAAAGGAATGCCAAGAGTGGATTGGCTGCCTTGCAAACGCCAGCCAATAGTGAGTCAAGTTGCCCTGTGCATGGGTATTTTGTCTCAGATATTTTACATGTGCTCTATGAAAAAATCATCAAATGGGCGAATCTGCAACTACTGATTCACCAATAAGCGGGGTCCACTGTACCGTGACAGTTCCCCAGCTGGCTCCATGCTGTGGATGACAGTAATACATCTGGTCAGCTGGATGGACCTCTTCTGCTCTTGATGCCCACATCGGATATAAACTTTAGTGACAAAAATGCTAAACCAGACAATCAGACATGGTGACGATGGGGAAAAAACAAAATACAGAAGATGGGAAAATGTGAGTCAGCTGTAACAAATATGATTACTGTATCCCACTGAAAAACAGCCCAGCAATATAAGATATTTTAATATTAACTAAACATGATTTCTTACATTATGAAGACGTAGTCATGATGGAAGATTTTTTTGTAGTTGCTAAGACTGTGCTGGGCTAATCCACAAATGTAGGAGTTTAGATGTGTCAGGCTTTCTCTATTGATGGCTTGGGTCCAGAAAAATGACACCCCCAAATAACTTCTAGAAACCTGAATCGATTAGAGCCTTCTGAAATTGCAGAACCTTACAGATTCATATGTCATAAAGAAGGCAAAGAAAGAAAGCTGAATTTATAAGCACCATTCTGCCACACAGTGGACTGAGAAAGCCAATGAGCTGCAGGGCTTATTTCTGACTACATTAAGCCTCTTAGGCAGGATGCTGATGAATCTACTCGATGAAATGTTAAGGTAATAGTCTTGACATAGGAAAGACATAACTCACTGACTATACCTGAAAATTCCTTCCAAACGACAGCAATTCCAAGCAGGAGCTGGTCCAATATGAAAGAGGACTTTGCTTTTATTACCATCATCATTACTGTATATCATTTCTGAATGTACAGCCATTTGGTTTCATTTAAATGTAAATCTGGGTACTGAACTGCGCATGTTGTCCCCTCGTGGCAGCCCGACTATGATGATTCATTCTTGAATCTGCAGGCGGAATAAAAGAGCCCCTTTACTTTCTCTCAAGGAAAATAACAGATTTGACCTTTGTCCGTTTCCCTCAAAGCCCTGTGAGCAGCAAAATCAAAAAACCCTGAGATTTATTTATTTTTGCAAGGAAAACAAAACATTTTGTCTTTTATGACTATTTTTTTGAAGTTTTCTTAACCTTAAGAAGCGAGACTGAAAAGTTCTATTCGAGGTCTGGGCTAAAGCAGAGCCTGGGGAGAATCATCGGGACCACATGTTTTTTTTGTTTTTTATAAACATGTCTTGTTTGGCAGTGTGGAGCTCAGAATTGGTGTCTGAGTACCAAGTAGAAGCCCAACAGATTTACTTTCACAAGCGGAGCAGTACAGCTTTTGCTATAGTACTCCACTTGATATATGTGTGAAAAATCTTTATTATGAATTGTTGGGGTTTTTATTTCCTGATGTTATGGACACGGAGACGGAAAATTAAGGAGAAGAAAGAAGGAAGATGAAGAAGAGAGGTAGGAAATAAAAAGTCAAGAGAGAGGGTGAGTTGAAAATACAAGAGAGGAAGGGGAACAAAGAAAACACAGGAAGACATTGAAGTCTACCTCCATACCCACAGGACGGCAGAGAGAGGGGGAAAAACAAAACAAAACACGAAAAAGGAACATCGACAAAACTAACCAAACAAACACTGTGAACTAAGAATTACACAACCACATCACACAAAAATAGATATAAAAATACAACAACAATGTCACAGAAAAACTCATGGAACCGATTAATCAAGCTCTAGTAATGATAACCTCAGCCCAAGAATATATCCTTAAACACCAGAGACCCCACATCTATGTGTGTGTGCTAGCATGCTGGTGCATATAAGGTTTCTCCATAAGAGTATTCGATAGTTGGTGTGAGCAGGCATCAATCCGTCTCCCAGGAATCGATGCAGACATGAAGGAGATCGGAGCAAAGACGTCCAAAGGACCCCCAGAGCCCCAGACGGACCCGGGCGGGGCCGAACCCATCCCCCAAGAGTGGAGCAAAGGAGAACCCCAGGGGAACGTCCAGCGGCCACTATGCAGGGGCCCGGGGGGCAGCAGTGACGAGCCCACGGGCCCCGCCGGCAACCGACTGGGAGAGCCGGGGCCCAGGGGCACCCCACCCCCCAGCAGGGACCGGCGACGAGGGGCCCCCGGCACTGCAGGGGCCGCGGCTGGCCGCCAGCCGCCACGCACCGCCTCCACCCTATGCCAATCCCCACCGCCAACATCCCAGCGCCCCACCGATAGCCGCAGGGGACGGACAGCATCCCCAGGCCGGGCTCAGCCAGCATCTGGACACCAAGTTGTACCAGCTCCCGGGTCCTGATCCGCAGGGCGCCGAGACCAGGCATCCAACGAGGGCCAGGGCCGGTCCAACTCGCCAATTAACCAGCCACGCACGGTGCGCACAGAAAAAGTTGATCAAACGAGCAGAGACGGCAGATCCACATCCCGCCGAGCCACCGAGCAGGCACCACCCAACAATCCCAAACCTGGCACCTCTAAAAGAGGTGCCCCAACCAACCAAAGGAAGATGCCGGCCCAGCGCATCGGCCGACCAACACACCGGCCCCCCCAGGCCCGGCCAGGCACGCACCAGGTCCGAACCAGATTGACCACCGATGCACCGGCAGGCAGGGGCCCCCGTCACCGGCGGGGTGTGACGGAGGGGAAATAGGCCCCCTATTAAGTGTAAGGCCTGAGGTGCGCCAGGCGAGGGGGCAGACCAAGATCCAACCTGACAGGTAGGCAAAGACATACACAGTCATACGTTCTCACCCTCTTAAACCCATAGGTTCTCACTGACTCACCAAGACACCCGAAAAAATTACACTGTACCCTCACTCACATACCCCATACACACTTTATGCTCCCAGGTCCAGGTACCGATGCCCCAGTAGAGCCACCAGCCCCCGAACCCGGGAGATGGACCCCTTACCTTCTAGGACGGAGACAAGCAGACCGCCAAGGGCCCCACAGTGGCAAAGCAGCCCGACAGCCCAGGACCCCGACCAGACTGCCTGTTCCTCCTCCGGACCCCCACCCCTGATGGCCCGTAGCGAACAGGGGTGTGAAAAGACCCCTAGCCTCCATCCCCCCGCTCGAGTATGGTGTTGATGCGTGTTGTTATAATGTGCATTTAAAACAGAGGGGTGGGATGTGGGGAAGGCAGCCACAGATCCCCCAACCCCCACCCCGAGCCCTCAGTGTCTATATGTGGTTTAACAGTGGGCACCGGCACCAGAGGTGAAGCTGATTGAACCGCATGTTAAATGAAGCTGCAGGACCAGCAGAGAAGAGAACGCCATCACAACCCATGATGATGGAAGATGATGTTTGCTGCTAATCTTCATCAAATGAGGTGACCACCAGAGGACTGCACACATCCCAAGAGGGACACAAACACTAGCAGCTCCATATTCAAATTTAATAACATATCTTGTCATTATAATCATTAGCAAATCATTAGAGCAAGTTGGAGTCCTCAGTCCTCGACGCAGTTGTTCCACGTTCGAGTCCCGTCCCAGTGGACCATTGCCGCATGTCTTCCCCCACTTCTATGAACTATCTGCTTTCAAATAAAGGCCACTGGGGCCACAAAACCTTTTATTAAGATTAGAGCAAGTCGTCCTGAATAACTAATAAATGAACTGGATGAGTATAACACTCCTCAATCAAATATGAGATAATCCCCTCGCTTACTGCTCTTCTTATTCTACACACAACCCACACGGCTGCTAAATCAAACATCACATCAATTAATCATTAAGTCCTACATAAATGCACCTGCAAGATAAGTGAAATCAACAAGAGCTTCATCTGGATTCAGATTTCAGGAGATGCTATATATCAGAGCACTTTTTGCATGTTTAATTTAAAAACAAAATCCAACTCCTTTATCAAAAGAGAGTCACAGCATGGCTAAGAAAGATGTGTGTGTTCAAATAACCCCCGAGTGTTTCATCACAATTGTGAGACATGAGGGGAGAGCTTTTTAAAGTGGCCCCCCAGGCCGCACTATTCATGTGTTGCACATGAAGGAGCCCTCATTCGTGACCCTTGGGGTGAGTCTCGTTCCCAGCCACCGGGGGCTCTGCTAACATCGGCCATTGGTCCTTGAGAACCAAAGTCTCACTGCGTGCAAGCTGGAGCTGTCAGCAGACCACTGCTATTGGCTCTCGCCTGGTTCAAAGAGAAGAACATGGAGGGGGCGGCTTAGAGTGACGTTTATCATGACATTTATGGCCTGTGTGACTGAAGTGACGTAAAGAGAAATGGTAAAACAAATATTGTATTCCTGGAGTTGGCACAAAGGGCCATTTTTGGGATCCTTCTAGGTTATTCTGTCTGTGACACTTGTTCTTTTTTTTTTTACTTCTGAGAATGTTTTATTATTATCCCTTAAAACCTTTGAAGCATTCTCCGATTAATCATAACATATGTATATCATAACCACTAAACAGTTATTTTAAGTTCTATTGTGGCCCTTTTTACTTTTGCAGCCCCAGCAGACGGGTCACAAGTTGTGCATTCCAATGAGCCCCCAGTTGCTTTATGTTTCACTTTTCTAAAAACAGAAATTGCAACTGTAAATTTTTTGAGGATGGATAAAAATGACAAAAATAATCTGTGTGTAAGGCAGAAGTATTGTTAGCAAAATTGGAAAAAAAGAAAAGAAAAAACCCTGACCCAGTCACAATGTGCTTTGAAACCAGCCTGTTGGATTGTATTGGACCAATCGTGATTGTTCCTGATTAGATCTAATAAGCCCGATAGAATAGAAATTCCCTATTTTATCCCACACTGGGGAAATTCATGTGAATCATCAGCAAAGTGAAAGATTCACACAAAAACAACAGTATAACATATAAGACACTGAATTAAGAACATTATACTGTACAATAAGGGCAAATTTACAACAATAAAATACTGTGAAGATATTAGAATACTCCGGTTCAAGAAATGTGTAACTGATCATTTTAAATTATTTACAATATTTACTAAATGTGCCTGTATATTTGGGCCAGTGTTTCAAACACATAGACAAATCTGTGGCGGTGCCCCACTGATTAAACTCCGACCGCCACAGATTCAACACGACCAAAAAAAGCAACAAAAAGGGTTTCGTTTTTCTGTTTTACGCTATTTAAAACACGCAGCGTATTTGTTCAGCTGCATTTCCTTTCCCTGTTCTCTCTTCGTCTCTCTCTCTCTCACACACACACACACACACACACACACACACAGCCCCTCCCCTCCGTGCACACCACGTCTGTCTGGATCACCTGTGGAAGACGTCCTCCACCCCCCCCGGGCCGCCCGACCGACCCACCGCCACACATTGGGCATTAAACATACTACTTACCTCTAACCTACGTTTCAGAACTGAAGAAGCTTTTTGGATGAGAGGTGAAACCAGCCACCTTCACTTTTAACTCTCTGGACTAAATAGAACTTCTGGGTTTATATTGTTTGCCACACCACCAGCAGACACTGACAATTTGAACATGGAGATATAACCATTGGTCCATAACGTCCAGCCCCAACCTAAGGTAACCTTTTAAATCCAGCATAATGGAACACAACACTCTACTCTGACGTTCTGTACAGGACTCAAAATGAAGTCCTCAGCTCTGTATATCTGTTTTCTACAGTGTTTGATGTATATGGATTTTGTTGTCATCTGTATGGCTGCTCTGGCAGTAGGTCACATAATTAAAAGGACAGCAGCCAGCTGAACACAACTTATGATTGGCAAACATGCATAAAAAATCTACCAAATGAAAAACACCAGACAGAAATTCCAACAGATTCCTGCTCGTTCCAGTTCTGAAGGTGACAATCTTCCTCATTACTGCTCGTTCCAGCCTCTGCTCCCATGTGGCCAGCTATTATGGTTTGTGGATGATCACTCATATTCTTGATGAAATATATATGGATGAGTAACTTGCAGTAGGAATGTTTCCTAAGTGGGAGCTGTGTCTTTCAAGTAAAACCTTTAGCCATCTACTGCCTGACCTTTGACCTCCCTGTGACACTATGTGACCCAGATACTAACAAACCCAAAACCCTTGGTGTTTTTTTAGGGGACTTTTTAAAAATGTATTTAGCTCAGGTCCTGCATTTGAAATGATATTGAATGGCATTTTTATATAAAGTAAGATGTACAGCTGTAGATAAGTAAAGAGACTTCTAGCCATTTACTGTAAGCTGCTCTTTGGAGTTTGCTGAGAGAGTTGCCATCATGTGGCCGTTAGAGGAAATGCAGTCAGCAAAATACACACTCCCATGACGTTCAAAGGCATGCTCAATAATCCGAGCTCTACGATGGTCAGAGGCCATTTTTGCTATTTTGTAGCGCTGGACATAGTTCTCTTCTTAGGCCTACGTGGAGTTTGTGTGGGTGTCTGGGATGGCTAGCTTAGCTTGTCTAGCGGCTACCTGACAGAGAACACTGCCTCCTCGGGAACGCGCACACGTGGGTACGTACGTCACCTCAGAATAAATGAAATGTCAACCCCTATATCCCACAGTGGCAAAACGTACTACAGTCAGTCGTATCGTCAGGACATGAAAAGATTTACTGTAAATTACAAAAATGGGTTTATTTGAACAAATATACATAATGCAGCTTTAAGGTTGACACACTGTATGTTTTAGACTGTTTTAGAGTAAGTAGTACTGGAGTTGCGCTGTTGCTATGACAGCAAGAAACCACAGATTGGGATACTCGACAGCACTCAGTTAAAAACTTGTTGAAGAATCTTCCACCGATTTTAATTTGTTTATCTGGCAGGAAAAAGTAACACAGCATAGCTGGTAAAATGGAAACCAGCATTGAATTTGTAGCTTCCATCTGTCCTAAAGTCAGTTAAATTCAAAAATATTGGATTAATCCAGGAGGTAATTTAAATGTTCTAACTCATTTTATCCAATTTTCCATCTTGCTGATGGCTGTGGGTAGAAAGAATCTCCTCTAGCAGTCTGTATTACAGTGGCTCTAAAGATGCCTCTAACTGAAGTAAAGGGATGTTTTTAAACGACTCTTCCAAAATCTACAAAGAGATCAGGTTTTTGAAAACCCAGCTTTAAATGTATTTTGTGAAAACAACTGAAAAGGAGATTCTTAGTTTCCTTCAAAATATTGATTAAAATCTTCTCTTATGCTAATGAATCCGGAACTTGTAAGTTGAATGTGTGGATACAACACTTCTTAAAGCAGCACAAAGCTGCACAGTGGACCAAAACCAATGCTGCTAGTTCTGGTTCTGGTCGTTACTGCTGCACTCCTCCTTCAGCAGGTTACTGGTGCAAGCCTTTCACACATCCAAACCACACTCATCAGAAATAATACAAACACTGATGTAGCCGTTGTTACAATTTATATATGAAGATCAATATAGCCAAATGATTAAATGCTAATAAAAGGAACAGTCTGACGCAGCTAAGTAGTACTAGGGTGCGTTTCTTTAAAGTGTGAAAGCACCAATGTAATTCCAGTGAAGGAGCGTGGGCCACGGCTTTCTTTCTAGGTACATTCATTGACATATCTGATGTGTGAACACTGTCAAATGGAAAGTGAAAAAGGCAGCAAACCCTCAGTCTGCCCTGAGTTCTCTGAAGCCACAATTTATTGATCTTTTTTCTTCTATGAGCTTTTTGATGATGACTCCTTTGGTATCAGGAGCCAGAGAATGACAGGAGTTCTAAGTACAGCTTATCGATGCAGCTCACCTTGAAGGGCTTTTGTTGTATTCTGGTGTTTCAATTTCAAACTCTGCCATTAGTGCAAAGCTAGATTTTACCATTCTGGTGAGAAGATGTACAAAAAAAGAAGAAATCTCTTGAAGAATGAAAATTGGTTTATTGGAAAGCTAAGCTAGGTTTCTATTGGGACTCTTTTCATAAAGAGTTGAAATAGTTACTTTTTTAACTATTCCAGGTAATGACTGCTGATATCTACAAATAGCCTACTTGACAGTAGCCACTTCTGCTCTGATTATTCCTTTTTGCTCAGCTTTTTCTGGCTGATGGGCTCCTTTACCTCCTCATAGCTTAAAACAACTTAATGCATTCAAATAGTTACAGTATTATTAAGCTATGTTCCATAACTTCATTTTTCAGAGAGTTTCTATTGAGAAAATGAAGTATGCTCTGTAGGATTCCTTCATTTATTAAGAATCTCACATATGGAAACTAAACACAAAGAAGCTGTTTTTACTTCATTCCATTTTCCCCTGCTGTGCAAACTACTAAATAATAAATATGTTTTACCAACAAAAACAGCTGGAATTAGATATTCAGCAGGTCTGATTATTGTGAGCAGAAAACTATTTCTTCCTCATAGGATTCTTTTTTAAACCTGCAGCATACATACAGCAGCCGCTGGGCTGTGGGATTTTAGGAAACAAATATGAGCTTTGATAAAATTTCAAGGGATAAAATTTCAAACACTTTTAAACAAATTTAGCAACTTAAATAGAATATGTCAACGTTTAACTCCAGTGAAAAGTTAAAAGTAATGTGAATATTTTGTAATGATGCAGAAAATAAACGGGATCAATGAAAACTGGACAACCCTCTGTCGATAAGCTCTGATCAGTGATCAGCTCTCCATAGGGTAAAAAGCAAAATCATTTTTTGTCTCCCTGTTTACAACATGGATGAAATCTGAAAATGTCAACTTTTCTGTTTGAGTATAAACATGTCCTGTCATACAGCTGGTTCTGAGCAGAGTAAACGTCAGATAAAGGATATGTCTGTATCTTCTGTTCAAACTATGACACCTATCAAGCAATGTGCCGGACAGTTTTATTTTCTGATCAGAGTTTGTCATATTTATTGATTTAATAAAACTAAGTTTCCACTGAAAGTTTGCATGTGATTTAGTCAGTATCTGCTGGCATTAGCCTGATCTCCAAACCTGAGTTTAATTTCCATTTATGATGAAATGTTGGGTTTATCTGGATCAAACACTTATTATGGATCTAGTCTCTGATTATCTTTGCACAGCATGGGGTGACATCATAGCAACATGACTCCACATGTACAATGAGAAGGTAGCAGCTCTCTCTGTGTTACCCGGGAACTGAAACCAAGATGCAAGAACCTAAGCACATTACAACAGTTCATCCAGCTTTACTAAGTAAGTGTTTATCCATAGAAGTAATATTTCTCATAAACATCATCGCTGTCTGCAGTCCTCTACAGAAGGAGAACACAGAATGCAGACGGCAGCAGTAAAAGCAGTCACATATAGATGTGTAGGAGACAGTTTAGGAATTTTACAGTCAGTAGATGGAGAACAAAGGATCAAGAAGTTTGGCTCAGCTCATAACATTTGAGTTATTTGATTTATCTCAGTGCAACACCGTAGAATCACTGAGCACTGGGCTACAACAAAAGCTGTGTCTGTCTAAATCAGAAATGTTTTTGATTCTGTTTTTAGTTGAAAGAAAACTAGAACATCAGCAGCCCCTTGTTCTCAGTCAGAGGTTCAGCACCTTTAGGGCGTTCTGTGTAAACGAGGATGCAGATCGTTTACCAAAAGCGTTAGTTTCCATCTACAATCGCTCTCATCTGCTCTTAAAGGATTCACTGCAGGTGCATCAGACAGCTCGCATGGTCGGCTTGAACTCGACATCATTTTTGAACGTGCTTTGCTGCAGAAACATTTTTTCCTTTCATGAAAAATCCACTTTTAATCAGGACAGAGAAAAAGAAAAACGCACCATGCCAAGCCTGTTGCACAGGCGTGTCTGCTATTCTCCACGCAGCGTGGTTATTCTGATAGATTCATTTCATACCGACTGAAATAGGACGGTCAACACCGACCCGAGTCATAAATAAGCAGTGTGAGTGTTTTACAGTGCAAGTTTTAGCTTTATGAATCAATAAGCTCCGCATGTGGGGACCAGGAAGAGCTTTTACAGCGGTAAAGCAAAAACAAAAACTCCAGAGGATGAATAAAAAAACTCTGCACTGTGGAGTATTTACAAACCATGGCTCAATAACGCGCGTTTTCATTCAGGCGACAAGTGGTGCGCTCTCACAAACACTGTCAGTGAGCGCAAAGTGTCCATGCGTGCAGATGGAGAGGAGCCTCCTACCTTTAGAGATCACCGAGTCTGGCCAGTAAAACCCACACAGGAGGCCCACGGTGAGGAGAACGCGTCCTTTTGTCCACGCTTCCATAGCTCCCCAATGATGCGCTATAGAGATGACGGTTCTCCGGATTTCTCTCGTCTCCCTTCACCTCCTCCTCCTGCTGCTCCTCCGAGCGGCGCGGATTCCTCGCGTAAAGCGGGGACAGAAGCAGTGTGACGGGCTGGCGACAGAAGGAGAGACAGGGGAATAAGTGGACTGCTGGTGGAGGGGGGACACGCATCTTCACTCACTTTAACTGTGCGCGTGTGCGCAGCGGGGGAGACGTGCGCTCTCTGTTTACTCCCCCTCTCAGAGCATCAGCATCAGCATCAGCTGCACTCCGACCAATGGCAGAGCGAGGAGGAGGAGTGGAGATGTGGGATCCGATCATTCAAACAGTTATGCTTCCTATGCTGCAGCAGGCAGAGCTCCACCGTTATGGTCCGGCCTAAACAAAACAAAAAACACATCAATGTCAGAGGAAGTGACGCCAATAAACTAAACCTGACAAGTTGGATTATTTATGCCGGACCAAGTGACATGCATACACAGCTGCTTAGGGTCCAGAGGTCAGCAGTGGGCTGCCTGATTTTTAAAGCAGAAAACAGATTATCTGAAGCTAACACATATGAAGTCAAGTTCACCAGGAGAGCTGCTACTTTTAAATGCTCAATCTCTTCTGAATACAGTAGAACAGGGTAGAAATGTCTGGAGTATGTCCTCCAGGGGGCGCTGCCAGGGGTTGGAGCTCTTCTTCACTGTTGGAGGGCAAAGCCACTTCCGTGATCCACCTGTGCACCTGGCAGGCATCAGCATCAGCTGACTTTATAAGGAGCTGGTTGCCAAACATTCAGTGCTGGAGTGTTTGCCTTATAATGTACTTCTAGCCTGCTGAGGTCCCTCGTGATTCCTGTGCCTAAAGCCTCGTTTCCACTGAGCAGAACAGTGCGGCTCGGTCCGGTATTGCGTAATTCTTACTTTTCATGGGAGCGTTTCCACTGCCTACTGAACTCTCCTTGAGCAGGCAGGGTGTACCCTGAACGCTTGGTGGCGTCATACTGGAGGGACGAGGAAGTGGGTGACGTGCGAAAAGCACAGAAGAAGAGGAGGAAGAAACAACAACAATGGAGTCCATCAAGCAGCTCATGGTTGTCCTTCTTGTTTTTTGTTTTTTTCTTTACACAAATACGACCGCTGTGTATAATAAAAGGCTCCGTGCGGAACAGAGGACCAGTGTGTAAAGTTGCCACGGGGGTGACCTTTGAACTTACTGCAGTGTTTATGAGTTCACCCAATCAAAGAACTGTGTTATGTAGCGCCAGTAGCTCCACCCTAACTGTATCGGACCTTAGTCCTGTGGACCTACACCTGAAGGGGGATCATTAATGGACCGGTACGGGCCTGCTGTATGGGCCGCTTTTACAATGGAAACAGACAAAAAGGCGGACTGGACCGGACCGGACTGGACCGCTCAGTGAAAACGAGGCATTAGTGACTTGACTGTAATTAATTCCTCTGTGTGCTCCTCCTAAGGTTTCACTCGTCTTTTCTTCAACCCCTCTGTGATCAGCCTTTCAGTCCTGAATTCCTGTCCAAGTTTGCAGCCGTCAGCTCCTACTGCCAGCCAGCCTCTGGTGTTCACCTTCCCTAGATTACCTTATCACAAACACCAACAGATGCTGTCGGACTCATTCTCCTCTCTGGCTTAACCTCACATCATCTGCAGTAAGCTCAACCCGATTCATCATAACTGTTACTCACCTGTGGACTTACCTTCCTTCAGTGCTGCTTCTGGTTTCCCCCGTGGAGAGTCCCTGGTTCCTGATATCAACCTTTTCAATAAACTATTTAAAACTGTTCAGATCTGTGTATTGTGTTCTACATGTGGGTCAGGAAACTAAAAGACAACATGACGAAAATTATTAGTGTTTTGCTGCTTGTGTCAGTTCTTCTACTTAAAGGAGCTGTATGTAAGAAGTTTATTTCAATTAATCATAAAATAGCGCTGATATGTCACTAGACATTAAAGAGGCTATATGCAACTTTTTCCCCAAAATAAACGTAACAATAGCCTTTTTATCTGACCATTTATGACTCAAACATCTCCTGATGAGCATACTGACACCTTGTCAGATCACAGTGGGTGCACCTATTAGCCATAGCTGTCAAGTATCCCGTTTTGGCCGGGAAAGTACCGTATTTTACCCCGCTTTCCCGTCGTCCTCCCGTATTATTATTTTCCCGTAAATCTCCCGTATTATATCTTTAAAATTCCTCTGTCTCTCCAAACTGATCTCTGGAACACTAGGAGGCGATAATGCTCCTTTAAGCTGGTTGCCAACCGCCGTTAAACAAGAAGAATGAAGAAGAAGAAGAAGCCTCGCGAGAGTCGCCACATACAGTTGCCCCTGTGGCAGTTGTCGCAAGATATGTGCAGATAGCGGGAACATAACAGAAACAGCAAACGAAAGAGATGGATGAATGTGAAGAAGGTATTCCTGCCAAAAAAATCAAAGGGTTGTAAATATCAAAAAAGTGTTAAAGAATGCAAAATCTGCAACACTAGGGTGACCATACGTCCTCTTTTGCCCGGACATGTCCTCCCTTTTGGCCATAAAATTATGTCTGGGGGGATTTATTTAAATATCATAAAATGTTCGGGTTTACCCCATATTGCACTTGGTTTACCTCACTTTAAAAGCAGCCACTGCCCACAAAACAAACGAGGAGCTGCGCTGCATGCTTGTAATGTGCCTCTAAGATGCCAAAAGTGTAGTTTCACAGACGAATTGTAGAAAAAATCCCCAATGTTCAGTCATGGTCTTCAGAGCCATTTTTACCAGGGCTGTGGAGCTCAGGTGAGCAGCACACCTAAGCTAACACAATCTGAGCTGCTACAGCAGGTTAATTCAATTCAATTCAATTCAATTCAGTTTATTTATATAGCGCCAATTCACAACAGATGTCATCTCAAGGCACTTAACAAGAAGTCATTTCAATACATTTATACAAACATTCCAATCAGTTAAAAAGTTTCCTATTTAAGGAATCCCAGCAGATTGTGTCAGTCATTGGCGTGAGGTTGGGCCCCGTTGATGCAGACTTTCCAACCACAGCAATCCTTCAGCAATCCATCATACTGAGCCAGCATGTAGCGACGGTGGAGAGGAAAAACTCCCCTTTAACAGGAAGAAACCTCCAACAGAACCAGGCTCAGTAGGAGCGGCCATCTGCCACGACCGTCTGGGGCTTTGAAAGACAGAGCAGAAACACAGAAGGAACAGAAGATCTGATATAAGAGAACTTTCTATGTTACAGAAAGTAAAAAGTTGATAACAGGACACAGCGGATGTTCACTTACTGGGAGGATCATCCCAGTCGATGCCCCCCGTCCAACAGGGCATTGCAGCCAAGCAGGATACCAGACCAGGTATATCTTCTATGGAGAGAAAAACACTGAGAGAAAACAAAGTTAACAGTCGAAATAACAGAATGTACTGTAATACAACTGGAGAGTAGTAGGAGAAAAGGAAGTAGCAGTGAAGAAAATTGGTACGTCTGTCCTCCAGCAGTCTAAGCCTATAGCATCATAACTACAGAGATAGCTCAGGATGACCTTTGCCACTCTAACTATAAGCTTTATCAAAAAGGAAAGTTTTAAGCCTGGCCTTAAAAGTAAACAGAGTGTCTGCCTCACGGACTAAAGCTGGGAGCTGGTTCCACAGGAGAGGAGCCTGATAACTAAAAGATCTGCCTCCCATTCTACTTTTAGAAATCCTAGGAACTACAAGTAAACCTGCAGTCTGAGAGCGAAGGGCTCTGTTAGGAACATAAGGAACAACTAGATCTCTGATGTATGATGGAGCTGATTATTAAGGGCTTTGTATGTAAGAAGGAGGATCTTAAATTCTATTCTGGATTTAACAGGGAGCCAATGAAGGGAAGCTAAAACAGGAGAAATGTGATCTCTCTTTTTAATATTCATCAGAACTCTTGCTGCTGCATTTTGGATCAACTGAAGGCTTTTAATGGCATTTTGTGGACTACCTGATAGTAAAGAATTACAGTAGTCCAGCCTTGAGGTACCAAATGCATGGACTAGTTTTTCAGCATCACTCCTGGACAGGATGTTTCTAATTTTAGCAATATTCCGGAGGTGAAAGAAAGAAATCCTAGAAACCTGTTTAATATGGGATTTAAATGTCAAGTCTTGGTCAAAAATAACGCCGAGGTTCTTTACGTTATTACTGGGGGCCAATTTAATGCCATCCAGATGAAGGGATTGACTAATCAGTTTCTGTTTAAGAACTTCTGGTCCAAAGACAGCAACTTCTCTTTTGTCAGAATTTAAAAGCAAAAAGTTTAGGGTCATCCATGTTTTTATGTCTTCCAGACATGCCTGTAATCTACCTAACTGACTGGGTTCATCAGGATTTATGGATAAATATAGTTGTGTATCATCTGCATAGCTGTGGAAATTTATCCCATGCTGTCTAATGATTCTACCAATTGGGAGCATATATATGGTGAACAGAATTGGTCCAAGCACAGAACCCTGTGGAACTCCACAAGTAACCCTTCAGAGTGAAGAAGATTGATCATTTAGATGAACAAACTGGAAACTATCAGACAAATATGATTTAAACCAGCCTAGTGCTGTTCCTTTGATCCCTGCAACATGTTCAAGCCTTTCTAGGAGAATATTATGATCGACTGTGTCAAAAGCAGCACTGAGATCTAACAAAACCAGAACAGACACAAGTCCGTTATCTGAGGCCATGAGAATATCATTAGTAACCTTCACCAGTGCTGTTTCAGTGCTATGATGAGCTCTAAAACCTGACTGAAACTCTTCAAACAGCTCGTTACTGTTTAGATACTCACAGACTTGATTAGCAACAATTTTCTCAAGGACTTTGGATAAGAAAGGAAGGTTAGATATAGGTCTGTAATTCACTAAGTCATCTTGATCAAGGGAAGGTTTCTTGAGTAAAGGTTTAATTACAGCTATTTTAAATTCCTGTGGTACGTATCCGTTTACTAAGGATAGATTCATCATATCCAAAATGGGGCCAGGAACCAAATGGAACACTTCTTTAAATAATTTGGTTGGGATTTGGTCCAACATACAAGTTGAAGGTTTAGATGAGGCTAATATTTTTGATAATTCCGAAAGCTCGACTGAATCAAAACAGCCTAACCACAACTTGTTGACAAGTTGGCTCAACAGAGCTATGACTCTGTGTAAGTTTGGCAACTGTTAAAGGATTGTTTTTATTCGCCTCTATTAGTGATGAAAAATATGCTGTTCTAGCTTGTCGAAGAAAAACTTGCTATAGTTTATAATGGTGATAATGTAATAATGATTAATTACTTAATCTAATGCATCAACTAGAAAATAAAGTTTTCAAGTCGTACCATCCAGCCTGCAGGTTATAAAATACAGAAGAAGTTCTCTGTCAGACAGCAGGTAAAACACTAAACATGACTCAGTGATTTACTGGAGAATAAATTCCTACATCATTTTTAAAAACATTTTTGCTGGAACACATTTCCAACAATCATTAATAATTATATTTTTCTGCAAATATGAATAAACATTATTTAGTCTATTTGATTTATTATGCTGGTTTTTGAAAGCAATCCTTCAAATTAATGTGAGAGATGGAAATGGCATCTGACTGTATTTACCTCATCAATCTAATATTTGAGTATTTTCTAACCTGAATCCATATTAATTTATAGATTTGATTCGGGGGGAAGTCACGCCCATGCTGTTCTTTTTGGATTCTCAGAATATAGTTACCCTATTGTATAATAAGTCACTAATTAATGTCAGAGAGCCACAGGAGTGAACATGATTAATTAAAAGAAAATGTGTAATGAAAATGAAATATAAATGTTTAACTTAAAGACAAGCATTATGAAATAAACTGTAAGTATGTAATGTGTTAAATAGCAAATGAACTGAAAAACGTAAAATCAATAAATGTGCTTGATTTACCCTTTTGTGTTTTCATTTAGGCTGTATTATGACATAATGTTCACAGCATTTCATTGTCAACAAAGGTAGGCCTATCAGATTCTGAACACCTAATTGTAGTTAGTAATTGGTTGAAAAGTGATTATAGACTTTTTTGTACACCTATCCTAAAATTTAAGAGATACTATAGGTTGGTTGTGGTGATGGTTTGGCTCGCGGCTGATGGAATTTTTCCCTTATTTTCTAATCCAAAACTTGACAGGTATGCTATATGCCTGTATCCAATTTTTTCTATTTTCTGTCGGGTCGGATTTTCCCGCGCTGTCTCCGAATGTGACATCAAGTGCGTTCATGTTAAATGTTTCAGGTCACTCTGCCACTACCGGTAGTCAGCACTCGCAAGCAGTTCAATGGATTGTGTGAATACACAGAAGAGACCAAGGACAACTCTGACACCAACAGTAACTCCACATAAGAGTAAGAAAGTTAAACCCCTGACAAGTGCCCGAAAAAGATCGAAGATTGAGAGCGACCGGCATACGAGCGCGCGCTGCGAGAGCGAGCAGAAATGAAGAGCAGTTCCGTTGTTTGGCCACAGGTGTCAGTCGCGAGTTTAAATTTCAGAAAATTGCATATAGCCCGTTTAAGAAATCATGTTCATTTCAAATACTAATATCACTGACAACAGTAGTACGGCCAGGATATTGTCATTTAAAAAGTTAAGTTGAAGCCCTCCACTGATGTTGATGATGTCATCTTGTGTTTTGGCCTGAAGCTCCACCTATCTACCAATCACAAAGTCAGTAATGCTATGGCATCGGGGTTGCCCACTCTGCTCTAGTTACTACAGCTGCAGCTACAAAAGTGTTTCAGATAAAAAATATCTCACGTTACTACACCTAAAAGACCTCGTTATCATTCAGAAATACGTCGTGACAAAGTCTGAAATAAAACAAGGATTTGTATAGGAGATGACTTTGCAAGATGGAGACAGCAGAAAACGTGAAGAATGTGAAGACAGACGCTAAGGTTGCTAATTTTCTCCTGGACATGTAAGACATCTATGTTTGGCTAACTTGTACTTCATGTAAATGGACATTTCAAATATTCATGACAGTCGAACAAAGTTATCTATGTTCGTGCAAAGTAACGTTACGTTAGCGCATATGGAGGAAGAGGGTCATCGAATTGAAAAGATAAGGAATTGTTTGGGAAATAAAAACGGCGAGTCGTCATTGCTAAAACAACCTCGAGTTGGGAGGGGAAACAACGCTCTACAGTATTTTGAAATAGATTGCAGTACCAGTTTTAGCCACAATCTTACATACGGCTCCTTTAATGTAACCATTTAGTTAAGATGGTCACACAAGAGGGCCAATGATAATCTACATAAAAGTATACTAGTGCCTCCTGTTAAAGCAGCCATCAACTAAAGATCACAGTCGGGGTGTTGTGTGGCGTAGTAGTTAGAGCGGGCACCCCATGAGCAGAGGCTTTGGTCCTTGATCCAGCTGTCCCCAGTTCAAGTCCTGTCCTGGGCGACCTTTGCCACATGTCTTTTCCCACCTCTCTCCCCCTTCAAAACTCTGTCCACTATCAATAAAGGCCACTCAGGCCCAAAAACCTTAAAAAAAAAAAACAACAACTATGGACCACAGTCTTGCCTGAACTGTGGGATCGAGGAATTACTTTTTTCTCTCTTTTCCTCGTTCTCTCTTGCTCTCAGCTGGCTGGTCTGTTAGCTGAAAAGTTCAAAACTCTATTGTTCCTCGTCTGTAAGTTAAAGCTGTGGCCTTCCATGTGGACAGTTCACACAATGTGCTCTGCCCCATTTTAGCCAAAGCTAGTTTTATGGCTCTTTGTCTCCTTACACTCCATGTGCTGTCCTCCATCTTGGCCCAGAGCTAGGTTTATGACCCTTTGTCCTGTTGAGAAGGTGTTTTCACTCTAATTTAAAGCCTATTTTAAAGGAACAGACACACATTTAATTTATGACCCTGGGCTCTCTCTGAGCTCTCATTTCACCTTCCCGCGTGCTCGTTCATTTCTGTAAAAAGGAGCAATAAGAACAACAAACAACAATTATATCTTTTAACAGTGAGACGTCGTTCACTGGGCTCAGTTCTAGTAACTGAGTACAGCTTTATCTCAACATAAGGTTTTTATTTGAAACAAGTTAAAAAGAAACTCCTCCCACATAGATCTTCCTTCACAGAATGGTCACAGCTTCTTCACCAAAAGGCACACAGGATGTGCCACATTCCTCTTGATTATTCACGGTTTCTAAGTGTTTCCACATGCACTACAAAATTAGACCCTCATACAACATTAACAGAATGTATATCTCTTCATGTCCCTCTCTGGATCTCTTATTTTAAGAGATCACTATATATAAGGAAAAATGTCAGGCAAAGAATCATATCAATTTTGAGTCCATCTTCTCTGGAACTTTTCGGATCTGTAGTCAAGTCATCTTGTTCTGTCCGGGAATTGTGGTTGTCCGGCTCGCTCTTCTATGACCTAAGGCGAGAGGTTGCCAGCACATCACCTATATGCAGCTAAAGTGTATCTTTTCAGTAGCCTTTAGTTTGAAAACTCTAAGGACTGCACGCAGACCAGAGGATCGTTCAGCCCCTTTTGGCAGGGGTCTCAGCTTCTTTTCATTCAAACCCTGCTGCTCCAGCTGGGGAGCTCTGTGCTCCAAGCCGCCCTGCCACCTGATGGTGCAGGTGTGCTGAAGTTGGAAACCTCTCAGCAGAGGGTTCAAGTAGGTTGTGTGGTCTGCTCCTTGCTGTTCTTCTCCCGCTCTGGCTTGCTGCTCCTGGATGTCCTCTCAGGTTCGTCCTGACTCCTCAGTGGGAGTGCATTGGCTCCAGCCTTTTTCTGTAGTATGATTACCTGAGAGACTGTGGTCTGGTTGCTTTATCCATAATTGTATCTGTTTTGAGATTCATTTCTTATGGATTTGTCCTCTTTAAAAAAAAAATAAAAAATCCCTCACTCACCTCATAGTTTTAAATAGTGCCGCACTGATCGGCCGCACCAACACAAAATCAAATTATTATCCTGACTGCTTACAAACTAGGTCTATCTGTAGAAAAAGCTAATGCTTTTGCTGTATGTAAATCACAAAAATCATCATTGACCCAAAGTGCACTCTAAAAATCCTGTATCAAAAGTGAGCAACACTGGAACAACCTAGACCATAAAGAATATTTCTTCAAAATATATATAGTAGAGGTTATAATGTAAATCAAAACTTCCAAACAAAGACTAAATGCATAAACATGCCACAAGGTAAGATGAATGGGTTGTGTGCTAAAACAACCAACCGCACAAAGGTGCCAAAACAGGATGGAAAACAGGAAACATCTGGATTTTGGATTGTGGAAATGGCATCATGAGCATGACAGACCGCTCAAAAGAAAAATGTGCTGCTTTAAAGCTCAACCCGCAGAAAACGATCACAGTTTAATTTTATTCATTTACACTGCTAACAGCCTAAGTTCATTAAACCTATAGTCTTATAAGATTTCACCACTTCACCGACTATTGTTATTCATCTTCTGAGCTGATGAAGCCCAATACTTCAACCTATTTAACCAAAAAACTGTTGAACCCTTAACAATTGCTGTTTTTTATTCTGTTTTTTTCATTTATCTCAAATGCTTTTAATGAGACCAATTAAAAGGCTTTGTTTTGTAAAAAATAATTGAAATTTAAGTTCCCCTAGTGCCCAAGGATCTCCTCCCTTTTCCTGAAACAGAACTGTTTCAGAAACATCCAATTATTTAAGTCTCCTGTTAATCAGGTGTGACTAGATCTGCAGCTTGTTACGGAAAGATGTCATAGTTCAATAAACACCTGAATTGTAGATCAATCTCCATGTATACAGTATTTAAGCTCAATTCCTAGATCTCAGCTGCTATACCTTTCTGCCAGGGAATTAACAAAACCACTGAATCTATAATTTAATGTGTCCAATCAAAATATGACCTTACCCACCTCGGTCCATGGGAAAAAAGATAACAGAACCTTATTTCAATCACTCCATAATTTGTTTTCAGGGGGCATATCGGAAGCCAGATGGGACCATGAGGGGCTGAAATATTACGCCTCCTCCTTCTGCTGTGTCGGATCTCCTCTGCAAATACAAGAAAAGAATGCTCTTTAAGTCTCAACAGAAGCACATCCACCGTTCTCATTTTAAGGGTAATTGTGTCAGAGCCAAAATCCGCAGAAAATCAGAAGGTCGTCCATAGAAAAGTTCCCATCACATTCACGATATGGAGCACATACTATATACTCTTTTCCCATGTACCCAGAGTGGTATGAAAATGTGGTCAGATTTTTATCATTTTCAAAACAAATAAATCTTTGGTCAGGTTTTAAGTGTACTGGTCCAGCTTTAACTATTTAGATTAATCCCATGTCGTCCCAGTCTCCAATTTACCCTTACTTTTGTCATGGAAGTATATACATTTTTACCCATATAACTTCCTGTTCGTTCATGTACTGCACGCTCAGAATTTGTCCAAATCCTTGAGAGGAGTGTAACATCTGGAAACAGATCTTTAAGATTAGTGAAAGCTTCTACATATCTGGGTAAATGTCCTACAGTATATGGCATCTGAGAACAAACAAAACAGTTAATATTTTATTTATTTGCAAGATATCTTGCATATTGTCACCATACACTAGTTTCAAATGGGTTTCTGTGTGTCCTTCTCTGAGTGAACCAAGAAAATAAATCAGCATCCTCATGTGCTATGTCATTCTTCTGTGAGTCCTGACGTTCCTATTGAAATAACACCACCAAAATACTGTAAAAATAAAAGTACTAGATAGCAGAAAAACCTGAAAAACCTTCATCGTCACTATCTCTCCCTTCAAACAGTCTCTATAGAAAAGTGGCTCTCCTGGTTCTCTTCACTGAGGTTGAGACAAGTGGACCACAATGTTTCCACCTCCCTTTGGAATCAGTCTTTGACCCCACTTTTCTTAGACTGCTTTCCCTATATCTAGTAATGGTCTCTGCTTTTTATAATGGATTAAGTGTATCCAACTCAGTCTCTACAGCCATTGGTGTGGTCAAAAATACCTGGAATGGCCCCTTCCACCTGGGTGATGCCCTGTTTTCTGTTTGCAGCTTTTAATCAGGATCCAGTCACCTACTTTCAGCTCACCTTTTCCTGTAGGAATATAGGATCATCTGGCATATGATGAGTTTGCATTTATAACTCATGTAATTATCAGTATTTTGATCATGAAAACCCACCAGATCTTAATCAAATTGGTTTTATTAGAAGAGGGTAAACCAATCTAAGGAATTCTATATCTCACCCATAGATTATTTCAAATAGAATGAGGCCAATATTCAAATTTGGTATTATATTAATTTATAATTTACCAAATCAAGACTATCCAATTTTGTCCTTTTTCTTCCATCGCTTTTTTTCTTTTCAATTTGCAACATTTTATCATAAAGTCATAAATCAGTTTGTAATTGTTCCTCTTATTTTAATATACCAAACTGTAGGAAGGATAAGGTCTCATAAAATTCGTTCAATTACTTGGTGTTATATTTATATATAGCTTTATCATAACCAAACAGTATCCCCAATTCTGTTTAGTCTTATCCATGGCCTTTCTTAATCTGCGTTTAGAATCTAATTGTCTCTTAAAAATGATCTCTAATCTTTGTCCTATTTTATCAATTATTTCATTCACAAAATGTGTTACGTTACCACTATAGATCATTTGTGGATATCAAATCTAGGCATTATTTCTCTAAACAACATTTCTGCAACAGTTAGTGTATCTAAATGTTTCACTGTTAACATTACAAATCCATTCGGAGAAATTTTCTTTTCTTACTAAATAGAGCTTCTTCAATACAGCCTTCGTTTGCTCAAAGCTGTTTCTTAATTTTATATGAGAAGCTTTTCTTTTTTCCATGTCTGACACACTTCTTGTCCATGAACTGATCAGTTTGATAATTGAATTGTCCGTAAGAAATGCTTTTAATTAGTTCGCCACTAGAGGTCACCATACCCCTGTTCCTCATTGTTGGCCAAATGCCAAAAACATGGAAAGTTCAATTTGAATCTTCTGTTAGCAATAATATGATTATTTATCTTCATCTGATTACAAACTTCACTTAAAACTTTAATTTATCTTTTTCCAAGTAAAGCAATTATTTGGTAGCTTTCCCATTTCAAGAGTTTTATTAAATCTAAAATTTTGATTATTAATTTATCCCCTACAGAGAACATGCCCAACTTTAAGTGAAATAGGAAATCTCTTCCTAATAAATTAGAAAATAATCTCTAGATTTTATGATTATCACAACAGGTTTTTCTTTATTTTTATTTCATTTTTCTAACAACTCAATCTCATTTTTAGTGGAAAACAAAATTCCTAATTTTATTTATTTATTTTTTCATCTGGCTTCACTAACTTCCTACCATTTTGTCAATGAGATAATCAGCAACTAATATTTCCATAACAAAACATCACATCTCTATTCCTTGCTCTCTGCTTATCTGCTCCTTCATAAAGATTCTACAAATTAGCTTATTATTATGATTATATGTGAAAGAGTCTGTTGCTAGATGCCCAAAAAACATGGTACCATTCTCAATTGATATTGGGGCGAGGGCCGGCCACCTCTCCCAATCTGAGGTGTAGGTCCAGATATCTTTCTTGCTTAATCAGACCCTTAATTTTGTCCCATTAGCAACAACTCCATTGAGTGTAAATATTGAAGTGCGCTTAAACTCAGTGTGCTACGGTAACTAAAGTTGAAGTTTGGAGTGCATTACTACGTTCCTTACTACGGTAATCCCGTAACGAACATTTCTTCTCTTTTTTGTAGTCTCTAACCCAGCGCATTACAAGATTGTTTCACGTAGCCACCCAGCTGCTACCCCACAGGTCCTGTAGACATCCGCCTGAATTTCAAAATAAAATCACTCTGCTCATAATCCATCATTTTTAAACCATTTCTTTTCTACTATATGAGAGATCTCACAGACATCCCATGAATGTCATTAAAAATATTAGCTAAGTTTTTTTATTATTATTATTATAAAGTAACGGTTGCCGCTGCACTCAAGAAATCCCAACCTTTTGTATTGAGCTGCACGCAGCTAAAACATCCCCCTTATTATCAGCTAGCGGGGGGAGGTGTGTACCTTCCCTTCTGCCTTCCGGCAGTTGGATAACCTTTAACAATTTTGAAACGCATGATGAATCTGGTTTCAAACAAGTCTTTCTCAGGAAGTCCATTTTATCGTTTCTGTCACAACCCATCACAGTTGGTTTGTTTATTAAGAGAAAAACTAACGACCCATTGTTGAGGGACAGAGGGGGGGTCGCTTGTTTATTATCAGAACAGCCCTTCCTTGAGGGGAAGGGGGGAAGGTGGTCGGTTGTTTAAGATAATTCATTTAGATCACAGTAAAGTTGACCTTACCCTTCATAGGATTTTTTAAAAATATGTTAGTGAGTTTTCTCTTTTATTTTGTTTTTCTTTCGGCGGAACTTTAGGAGAAAACAAAGTTTAAAACGTTTTCTATCCTCCCGGGTGCTAAAAAACACATCTGCTTCTCGCATTAACCCCCCTTTTTTCCCTGTTTGTTTGAGACGCCAAATGTCTAATTCTTCAATTTTGATCTTTTTAGTTTTATTTCAGATCGCAACTACCAAGAAGTGCGTGAAATTACTCAGTCAGTCAATCGTCGTTTCAAATTCATAATCTTTATTTTAAAGAAATGTATTGTCTTTTCTCTTACATTAATTTTGCATCTCCTTTAAAATCTTCTTTGCTATTTTTTCCCCATATTTCGATAAGTTACATTTTGCTGTTTTTATTTTTCATTTTTAAATATTCATCATTCTAATGTTAATGAAGTAAATTCAGATTTTATTTCTCTGTTATCTGATCTATTTATCTGATCACAGTGTTATTTACTTAATTTTCAAACCATGAGACTCCTTTCAGCCTACAGCTGTTTCACCATAGAAATCTCCATTCACACACACAGTCACACAACCGGTTTATCACACATTAATATAATTATGTATTTATTATCATGCTTTTTCATTACTAGTATTATTATTTAGATATTATTTATCATTAGGCCTATTTCTAATTGAGATCCCAGACCTCTGCACGCTTTTGGAGTCCAATTCCTTTAACATGAATATTCACGCAAAGATCCCCGATCTTTATTTGCAAAACACAAACTTGCATTACATAGGTCCCGGACCTAGTTTTTTTTTCTTCTTTCACGCATCACATTTTTACTCACTGGCTGTTGTCCCTGTGAAGGAAGACCCCATCCAACTGTTGCTCCGGAAGAAACCCCGGATCTGCCGGCCTCCATTTTTTTCCTAACGGCGGGGTGGAGGACTTTGATACTGGTTCCGAACCAGGTTATGCACCGACTCTCAGCAGCCTGCGGTTCCTCCCGGAGGTCCAGTCAGATCTGAGATCCTGGTCAAAGGAACAAGAAATGCCAGGGTTAAAATCGCTCTCTGATCTCTGAGTTTTCTTTTTTGACATTCCGTGGTTTCTCAATCCACGAGCTGATCCCACTCAGCCTTCTTGGTGTCCAACACGCAAGCTTTCAGTAAGAAGCGTCCTAGCTTACCTTAGGGCCGGCCACACCCTGAGTTCACCGACCCGGTCGGCATCTATTTAACTCAGCAGAAACAGATAAACATTTACTGGAGAACTACGGACAGAACATTTTAGATTAGTCAATTTTGCGCCTCATGTGTCAGCTCTTACCAAATAACTTCAGGCCTGGGTCACTTCCGTCCTCCGATCTCCAGTATCTGTTGATCACAACAATTTCCAAACTCACGTTTTCCTTTGCTTCTTCCAGAAATCACGTCGGGGTCACCAAATTGTTGAGAAGGTGTTTTCACTCTAATTTAAAGCATCTCTTAAAGGAACAGACACACATTTAATTTATGACCCTGGGCTCTCTCTGAGCTCTCATTTCACCTTCCCGCGTGCTCGTTCATTTCTGTAAAAAGGAGCAATAAGAACAACAAACAACAATTATATATTTTAACAGTGAGACGTCGTTCACTGGACTCAGTTCTAGTAACTGAGTACAGCTTTATCTCAGCATAAGGTTTTTATTTGAAACAAGTTAAAAACAAACTCCTCCCACATAGATCTTCCTTCACAGAATGGTCACAGCTTCTTCACACAAGGCACACAGGATGTGCCACATTCCTCTTGATTATTCACGGTTTCTAAGTGTTTCCACATGCACTACAAAATTAGACCGTCATACAACATTAACAGAATTTATATCTCTTCAGTCCCACAGGCTATCTCTTACTTGAGCCCCCTGGAGTGAGGGCCACCTCCCTTTCTGAACAAAGCCTCCCCTCCCCTCTCCTCCCTTGCGAAAGGGGGAGCTGTCTATTTGACCCTGATCCCCTTCGTTTATATTGTGTCTAATTTTCACATATTATTGGTTTTCTAAGATCTGTAGTACTTAGTTGCATGCTTTAGAATAGATGCCAATTATTGACGAAGTGTTTTGTCTGTACGGTTGATCTATTTTCTTAATAAATTCCCCTTAGCTTAAAGAGAAGTGGTCTGTAATTACTAGGTGTATGCGTACAATTAATGTCCACAGCGTGTGAACATATTTCTTCAAAATAGACTGGATGTCTGGTCTTCTCAACTTCTTTTTATTTACAGTAAGTTAAATCAGCAATATACAAGGCATATAGGTTCATACAGACTCCACACCCCACCTCATTCCTTCATTCCATCCATACCCAAGAAAGGTGAAAATAAATAAAAATAAAATTAATAATAGTTAATATTAATACATAAGCAGTGACAGATAAAAAGAGTCCGATTTTTATAGTTGAGCATATATTGGTTGCCAGAGGTCATTGAATAGGTGACCTTGATTACGTCTTTCCAGTGTTATTTTTTCTAAAGGAAGGAGCTGAGATAGTGAATTCAGAAACATGTCGAAGGTTGGCGAAGATTCAGTTTTTCATATTAAGAGTATACATTTTTTTCCAATGTACGTTATAAAAATCAACAGTCTGATTTTCTTCCAGTCCAAGTGGTAGTCATCTATGTCGTTAAGTAAGTAAACACATGGAGATAATGCGACGTTTAATTTTAAAACTGATTTGGTAAATGAATGAATCATATTCCAGAAGCCATTTAATTTGTTACATTGCCAAAACATATGTAGAAATGTCCACTCTTTTATTTTGCATCTTGGGCAGTTTGGAGAGTTTTCTATGGAAAGTGTATACATTTTTATAGGAGTGAGATAAAATTTGCGTATAATTTTATAATTTGTTTCTTTCTTTGTATTGCTTGTAAATGGAAATTGTATTTTGTCACAAATGTTTTGCCAAGTATTCTCATCTATTTTAATGGCTAGATCTGTTTGCCAGCTCTTTGATAGAGTTGTAAAAACTGTTTGGCATTCCTTATTTAAAATATCATAGGTTTTGCTATTTATACCTGTGGTGGAAAAATTCCTATGTATTTAGGATATAAGTATATATTGTCTGTCTAGACTCAGAACTAAACATGGAGAAGCAGCTTTCAGTTTCTATGCTCCCCTTATCTGGAACGGACTTCCTGACGAGTGTAGAGCTGCTGAAACTCTGAACTGCTTTAAATCGTGACTAAAAACCATCTGTTTAGAATTGCCTTCGAGTAAATGCTTGATGTCATATGTATGAAATGTGTTCATGCTCTCTTGCTTTTTTTGATCTTTTTCTTGCTTTATTGTGTATCATGTGTGATGTGTGTTTCTTTTATGTGTTTTTAAAAAAATCACCAAATCATGTAAAGCACCTTGAATTACCCTGCTGTTGAAAGTGTGCTATACAAATAAAATTGCCTTGGCCTTGCCTTGCCTAGTGAATGTGTCTAGGGCAGATGACAAGGTTAGGAGAAGCAAGGTAATGTTTTTGATCAAGATGTGTCAGGTCACCAGAGAGACAGACGCAGAGGCAGCAAGATAACTTAATAATCTGACCTCGGATGAGCTGGTTCATGCTTTACTATCGGACTGGCATGAACCAATTCTGCAGAGGTTGGGAGTGAAGATTGGAGAAGACATGCTGCAGAGATAAACAGAGAATTCTAAATACTATTTAAAGTCCCACTCCGATCATATTTTGAGCTGTTTTTTAAACATTCTCAGTGGTCTTTAAATTATGATTATGCCATTTTTAGCCAAAATCACAAAACCTGTGCCGTTTTCTGGGACTTCACTTCAGCAGAGCTCCAGTAGCTCATTAGCAATTCGCCTCTGCGTTGTGGGCGGAACCAATCTCCCCCCTCCCCCTGTTGCTGAGAGCTCTGTGAAAAAAATGAACAGACATGTATTACTATGACTACATCTTACAGTCCAGGGGACAATACACATCCGCTGACACTATTTCATAATAATAAGTGACATTCACATATTTAGTATGTGCAGCTCCAGCTGCGTCGTCAGAGTCACTTGTCTCTAACGAGCGATCATCAGAGGGCAAATCATCCCCTTCTGGATCATGATCAGCAAAGATCAGCGCACGCACCTCATCCGCACTGTAAAGTCATCTGGGCATTTTGTTTTTGGTTATAAAAATCGCTATCTGTCTCTCTATCCTGCAACCGCTGCTGTCTGTCGCTTTTCTCTCATCTCCCGCTCTGCTCTCCTGCTCGCGCTCAGCAGCTGGGCGTGCTGACAGCTGGTGTCGGGTTTCAAACCTTTTTTTCTCAGATTTTTTTGTAGTGGACATCTAGTAGTACCAAGCACTAACAGCACAAGGCAGTAGATTTAAAGAAAGAGGCTGTTTTATTCAGCAATGTATTGCAACCCGCTACAGCACACAGGTGTTGATCCGCCATCTTCTTCTCTACTCCTCAGAACCTGTGCGGGCGGGGCAGAGCGGAGGAGGAGCTTGTGGCCCCGCCCAGTGGAGTTATTACGTAACAACTCCAGTCTATTTTAGCCGGCCTTTTAACATCTGCTACTGATTCACAGCCATTTGAATGCAGAAATACTCAGAAATACAACTTTGAGCTTAATTTTCTCAAGATATGTCTTCTAGCATCAGAAACATGCCACAAGAACATGTTAACACCTAGAAAAACATGATTTTCATCGGAGTGGGCCTTTAAACTGTTAGTCAGAAATGTTAGGTAGGGCGATGCGTGAGCAATCTCTGTCCCCTCCATGTTCTGGCCAGACATGTTTGCATTAAATACCTAAAAGCCTTCTGGGACTCAGTCTCCTTTTATTATGGAAACCCTGAAGTATTTTCTTCCATTACACTTGGCGCTCAAAGTAACCTTAGTGAACGGAATGGACCAGCAGGTACCAGGTCAAGGGAGTTGCTAGTGTCCTGGTGTCTTTTCTATGACCTCCAAACCCAGAAAAATTAACAAGCAATTAAAAGAGCAGTTGTGCTATTTTGCGATTTTTACATGAACACATTCAACCGAACCTGTCGGTCACCCTGGCTAACAGAACCGAGCAAACTTTGCCTTCCCTGAAAGCCAGCATCTCACAGATTCTAAAGCTGCAAGTTTCATCACGCTACGTGCAAATTTCAGCAAATGAGCAGCAAAATAAGCCCAAAAATACAAACAGCATTTGAAAAACAAGAGCATAAATTCTTCCTTACCTTTGTTTTTTCCTTGTTGAAAAGAATAATCCATCGTGATATGACTGTATTTCCAGAATAATTAAAACACCCAGTGTGCGTTTAGAAAAAAAAAGTGAAAAAAAACGTAATCCTTTGCCATTATTTTTTACATTTGATTCGAGGAGGCTCAACCTTGTCTGACATGCGCATTTTGAACTTTCCCCAAGTAAACATTTGCTTTATCCAATATGCTTCAAAGTTCTGATGTCAGCATGATTCCATAGGATCTTACGATTCCAACCATATGTCAATCATCCAAATCGGCCAATAGAAAGTGGAATTACAGGTCTGCGTAATTCTATGAACAGATATTTTGTTTAGCTCGGGGGCGAGCGCTGTGACGCTGTTACGCACAGGTGATCAGATTGTAGAAGAAATTTCATTGTTTATTCTTATTGTTTCACTGATTTGTTTCATTTCAAAAAATTTGTTTATTCAGTTAAAGATATGTATTTCAGAGTTACTTGTGTGCTGACTTCTCAGCTCCTGCATCCGGAACTGTTTTTATCAATTGAGAGTTCTCTTCTGACCTTGGAGATGTTCAGCTACTGCAGCTGCACGGAAAACCCTAATAAGGATTGTTTTCTCGTAAGACTAACTGAGGAACCAGGGTTAATCGGTTCGTGAGGATGGGAGGGGGTGGTTCAGGTGTATGACTTACAGATATATACTCATGTCTTTGTAATAACTGTAGAGTCTCTTTTGACTTCTCCTTGCTGCAAGTAATAAACTTTGTTGAAACCAGCTGATCGTTTTCATCTCATCAGGACTCCTCAGAATTTCCACCACAATCTTGGCGTCACAGAACAGGATCCCGCGTAGGTCCGTCGGAGACCTGACCGGAGGGTCTGATCAACCTGGGCCTCTCTAACCCATCTCCAAACCTCGCTTAGACTTCAGAGTGACTAGGACTGTGGTCAGCGTTCTTTGATCGACTGCACTGGGATTTACTAGTTCTCTGAGGAAAAAGTCAGGTGAAAAATTTGTATTCTTTAATAAATTAGTTAAAGGACCACATTGGACTCCAACATTCTGAATAATAGTGATATTAAAGATCCAACTGATAATAACACAGGAAATTATATCTTCCTGTTTTCCGTGGTCAGCTGCTTTCATATTAAGTGTTGGGGGAACCATCTATTTGTTTTTAAGTGCAAAATAAAAACGCGTAATAGTATGTAGCGAGACCGGGTAACTCAGAACCGTGAGTTTAATACAAATAAACTGTGAGCTGATGTGCAAGACCAGAAATAAACATGGGGAATGTAAATGCAAAGGATGGTTCCTTCACGGGGTCTGAAACTAATTTAATGACTCAAATGAAAAGCAAATATGGTGACACTGTGTGTAAATATTTGTCATACTGGAATGAAAAACATGGTTTTCCTGAAGGTGGGTCTCTTAGTCAGACTCAGTTAAAAAAGCTCAGAGAAAATTTAGAAGGTACTAGACAAGCAATGTTAAAAGGAAAAAAGGTGAAGTGCAAGGACCTCAAAGAGATGGATAAGATGGATAATTGTTTAAAGAAATGGGTGGAAGAAAGTGAGTGAAAAAATAGACAGACATGCCAACAGGCTCTTACAGCTCTGAAGGTCGGAAAAAAGAAAAAGGAATCTGATACGTGTGATGAAGCTGATAAATGTTCTATGAAGAAATCTGATACTGCTGTGCTTTACCCTTCCTTGCAAGGAACCTGGGGGGCCTCTGTGGACCCCTCTCTGGACAGCGCCCCGCCAGCCTACACCCCAACACCTACTGCACCACCCACCCAGGGTCTCGCCGCGATGCCCCCACCAGATCCCCAGCAACAGCACCAGCACCAGCCGCCGCCACCAGCTGATCAACCTCCAGCCTCCTCTCCAGAAAAAAAGACCGCCTCTGCCTGACAGCTCAACATCACATGCCTACGAGGAAGCAGAAGGCTTTTCACCTCTCGCAACAAGAACCGGCAAAAGATATGGCCCAACGCATGTCAGTTCTGTGACACAGCTCCCTATGGTACAAGTTATGGGACAGCAAGGACCAGCCTACGTATTTAGAGCTTGGACTTCCCAGCTCTGAGAAAGGCAGCGAAGCCCTGGCAAAGACAGTCAGTGACTTTATCAGAGACTTTTCCCCCACAAAGCACAAACTGCTTTCCTGCAGTGTGCTGCTGCTGCAGCACCACACTGTCCTGCTTCTCAAAACCAAACTAACTCTGACACCTGTTTCTACGGAGGTTCCGATCACTGATTTCGTTCCTGCCCAGTGAAGGCTTTCCAACGAGGAAGAGGAAGAGGAAGAGGAAGAGGAAGAGGAAGAGGAAGAGGACGCGGCAGAGGGAATCCCAATTGTGATTTCAGCAGAGGGTGTGGTCACCATCACTCCAACAATCAACAGGCTGACTGAATGGCACGGCGCGTTGGAGATTGTTGAGAAGGTGTTTTCACTCTAATTTAAAGCCTCTCTTAAAGGAACAGACACACATTTAATTTATGACCCTGGGCTCTCTCTGAGCTCTCATTTCACCTTCCCGCGTGCTCGTTCATTTCTGTAAAAAGGAGCAATAAGAACAACAAACAACAATTATATATTTTAACAGTGAGACATTGTTCACTGGACTCAGTTCTAGTAACTGAGCACAGCTTTATCTCAGCATAAGGTTTTTATTTGAAACAAGAGTTAGCAGGAAACTCCTCCCACATAGATCTTCGTTCACAGAATGGTCACAGCTTCTTCACACAATGCACACATGATGTACCACATTCTTCTTGATTGTTCACTGTTTCTAAGTGTTGCCACATACACTACAAAATTAAACCCTCATACAACATTAACAGAATTTCTATCTCTTCCAGATCCAGAGGGGGGAGAAGCAGCAGGTTCCACCGGTCCTTCCAACGAGGTTATGCACACACACGCTGTTTTATTTTCCTTCTACTGAAACTATGCAAAGACTGCCTGTGATGAACATCACAGTTAATGGAAAAATCATTTCATTTATTGTTGATTCTAGTGCCACTTATTCTGTCATTCGCACAGCTGATCTGCCAGATCAAAAACTTAGTGGAAGGTATCTTTTTTCTGTTGGAGCGAGCGGAAATGATGTGAGAGAATCGTTCACTGTTCCCATTTCCTGCTCACCTCCTGGAATGCCACCTCTAAAACACTAATTTCTCTATTCCAACTGTTGCCCCTTTAATTTACGGGGACGAGCCCTCATGCTTACTTTGGGTTTGGTTTTAAAGTCCACATCTGAAGGCATGGCATAAATCAAAACCAGGCCGTACCCCTTGTAGATCTTGCAGGTCAGCTGATGTCTCCTATGTTGGATTTTATGAAACCTGCTCAATTACACTGCACATCTCGTGTTACCTCCATGCATAAAACTGGATATGAAAATGATTTCTTTAAGGATTTGAGTGATGTCATTACCACCTGTAATTTGTATTGGTCTGCAACTAGATGTGCTCTTTCTGCTACTCTGACTAAAAATCTGGAAAAGTTTTTTCCGGTTGAGAATAGTGTACCACATGTTTCCCTGGTCAAGTCTCTTGTTGCCGTGATTTGGGTCCATGGACTGCACAGTGCACTCAGGTCACAGATTGGCAACCCACTGATGACTTAGACGTCTTTTTCTCTCCATCACTGAGCGTGTATACCAAGACACACACACTTTCACTTTCAGCCTTACGTTCAGTTTACTCTTTAGACCAGAAATCCATCAAAATTCCACAATGTGTGTCAGCAACTGCGCCTACAGAACCTCCTGAACTGGCCACAGTTCCATCTGAAGTGTGGGCCAAACATAAATATGATGTAGGGCTGATAAATAATTGTGAACCCCTCGTGGTTACCCCTAAATCTCATTTTCGCTCTCGTCGAGCGCAGTACCCATTAAAACCTGAAGCCGTTGTGGGAATTCGTCCAGTGTTTGAGTCATTTCTAGCAGCAGGAATAATCATTCCCTGTGATGACTCTCCTGTCAATACCCCAATTTTACCTGTAAGAAAATAACGTGCCCCACCAGCACCCCAAGAGTGGCGATTCGTGCAAGATTTATCATCAGTTAATGCCGCCATCCACTCAAGGGCGCCATCCGTCCCAAATCCCTATACTTTACTAGGTAATGTTCCTTCAGGGTCCAAATGGTTTACTGTTTTAGATCTGTCCAATGCGTTTTTCTCTGTCCCAGTGCACCCTGACTCTCAGTTCCGGTTCGCTTTTCAATTTGAGGGGAAAGGATACACCTTTACCCGCATGCCCCAGGTGTATTGTGAATCTCCCACCGTTTATAATCTTGCTCTTGCATCTTCCCTGTCTTCGTTCCAACCTCCATCCGGTTCAGCCTTTTTGCAGGATGTTGACGACCTTCTACTCTGCAGCCCCAACAGGGAAGTGTGCGTGGAGGACACTATAGCTCTTCTCCATCACCTGGCTGCTGAAGGTCACAAGGTCTCAAAACATAAAATGCAGTTTGTCCTCCAATAGGTGGTCCTTTTGGGTCATGAAATTAGTAATTTGGGTAAAAGTCTGACTGACAAACATCTCACAGCAATCCAACAAGCGCCAAAACCTGTCAGTGTGAAGCAGCTCCTCTCTTTCATAGGGCTGTGTTCTTACTGCAGATCCTTTGTGCCTAACTTATCAGAACTCAGTAAACCTCTCACAGCCCTGACCCACTCCAAACCCCTCACTGCCCCGGTTTTCTGGACACCTGAGGCATCAGAATCCTTCCAGGCCTTGAAACTTGCTTTGCAGTCCCCGCCCACCTTGGGGCTTCCGGATCCATCAAAACCTTTTATTCAAACATTAGATGAAAGGAACGGCTGCATGACCTCTGTTTTGTTTCAGCATCATGGGGATGTGATGTGCCCAGTGGCCTATTTTTCTAGTAAACTTGATCCTGTTGCAGCAGGAATGCCACGCTGTCTGCGTGCTGTTGCTGCTTCAGAGAAAGCCCTAACAGCGTCACGTGACATCGTTGCCTACTCACCCCTGACTCTCTTGGTTCCACATGAAGTCTCTATGATTCTGTCTGAACATAAAAAATCTAATTTCACCTTGCCTCGCTTTTTATGTTATCACACTTGCCTGCTTGGGTTACCGAATGTGACTGTTAAAAAATGTGTTAAACCCGGCAACCCTTTTGCCAAACGAGGAGAAAGGTGAACCACATGACTGTGCTAGTGAACTCTCACTGACATGCACCCCCAGACCAGATTTGACTGACACACCCCTACCTAATCCTGAACTTGTTCTCTTTGTGGATGGCTCTGCATCACGTACCCCCCTGGTTTGTGCCAGGTTGGTTATGCTGTATGTACTGATCATTCTATTCTTGAATCTGGATCTCTACCATCTCATTTACTCCGCCCAGCCTGCAGAACTTGTCGCTTTGACTCGAGCTTGCATTTTGGCCTCAGGTAAAAGTGTTACAATATACAGTGATTCCAGATATGCATTTGGTGTTGTACATGACTTTGGAGCGCTTTGGCGCCACAGAGGTTTTCTGAAATCTGATGGTAAACCTGTTCTTCATCATAACTTAATTTCACAGCTCCTGGATGCCATTTTATTACCTACATCCATTTCTGTTTGTAAATGTACAGGTCACGCTAACTTAACTGATCCAGTCTCCACAGGGAATGCTCAAGCTGCAGCTAAATCTGTAGCAGAACATAAACACATGTGTCTGACTACTCTGAGCTCTGTTTCTGACTCCCCTGCATCACCTACCCCAGCTGAATTTTCTCTTTCCGCTGTCCAATCCCTGGCTACTCCAGATGACCATAATTTATGGAAAACAGCAGGATGTGTTAAAACCCCTGCTGGATGGTTTGGTACTGACAAAAAACCCTGTCTCTCATCTGCTCTTTTTCAACATTATGCTAAATTGACGCATGGATTGGATCATGTGTCAAAGGGAGGAATGCTAAATGCTATTTCTTAACATTGGTTCACAAAAGGGTTCACAATTTATGCCCAAAAATTTTGTCAAGCATTCATGATTTGTGCTGCTAATAATGTAGAGAAAATGGCACTTTAAAAAAATAATTAGTTAAATGTTGTGTTGAAACAGGTCTAAATTGGATAAAAGCCCTCCCCATTGTATTAATGTACATGAGGATGAGGAAAAGAGGCAGAGCAAACTTAAGTCCCTTTGAAATTCTTTTTGCTATCCCTCCTAACACAGGTTTGCACCCTCCAGGGCAGCTCCTCGCAGACACCACGATGTATGAGGACAGCATGCTCAGATATTGTGTGTCCCTAACCAAACAGTTATCAGATATTCAATCTCAGGTTGCAGCAGCTCTTCCCCGGCCAGTAGAAGGCCAGCTCCACAAACGTCAGCCTGGAGACGTCGTCCTGATTAAAAACTTCAGAAGGAAGAGGTGGAACCACGAGTGCTGGACTGGACCCTACCAGATCCTTCTGAGAACCCAAAAGGCTGTAAAAGTTGCTGAACGAGCCACCTGGATTCACGCGTCACACTGCAGGAAAGTTCCAGCCCCCTTTGACGAGCCAATCAGCGCACCCAAGGAAGATCGGTAAGGGAACTGGTGCCCTTACTGCTAGTAGCGTGCCAAGCTACCTACCCGCCTCACCATGGAGAGACCAGGCCCCTGGCACCCTTTTTGCATACATGGATGGTCACTGCGCGGTTCCATGTGCGCATTTCTTGTTATCAGCCTGATAATCACACTCCCAATCCTTCTCTGGCCCATTTCCCCTGAGGATCCACCAACTACGCCTACATCCAGTTCCTTCAACACTTCTACCCCTTCCCCCTCACTCCGAAGGAGAAGAAATGCCCCCTTAGCCAACTCCCGGTGTGGTGACAAAAGCGCACACCACAGCTTCATCCAAGTCTGCCTTCCTGCCATCTCCTCTTCAACTGTTTCTATTCCTTTGGCTAGTTTGAGCTACAAGGGACAAAAAGTGAGTGCCTACGCTGGATATCTATGGTACGTGACAAATAATCAAAGAGACACGTCATGGTCCACCCTAGTGGCTGATCCTCCAGGCTATGACTGGTCCAGATACACTACGAACAGATATGCCCTGCACCAACGTCCTCTCATTTGTTTTACTACAACAAGACCTGCACTGATGCTCTTGTTCAATCTCACTAGAGACAATTTATTCCCACCGTTTGTAGACTCTAAAGAACAATATTGTCATATGTTCATGTTCTGGGTTTGGAAACAGGGTAAAGATTTGCATTTTCCTATTATTGTGTTTCAAGAAGCATCAAGTGTAACTATCACACCTGTACAAAGTAAACGGTCATCTTCTCTAGGACTAATAACTGTTTTAGACCCCACTACTGATGATTATTATGAACTGATTACAGGTATTTCTGGGCAGACTAATAATTGGCTTCTAATGGTACAGCAAAGTGGGAAAAGTATTCAAGCAGCTTGTATAGCCGTTTTTACTTCTATACTCGTTCTATGTGGATACTGTTGTATTCCTCCTTTTGCGTTTAATCAACACTGCCCTCACAGAGAAAGTTCCTCAGCTCCTGTACAACAGACTTTCTACCACTGCTGATGATGAACTTGCTGTCTCTATCCAAGACACTTCCTCTGACTCTGAGGAAGATGATGATACTGTTTTATAAGTTCCTTTTATTAAATTCCTTTTGTTCCTTACGTAGTAACACCTGATGAAGAGTTGTCTTAAACCCACGCGGGTGTGCCTTATCTGATGTTCACCATTGTACATACATTAATCACCTGAAAGAAATGTCATTATTGAAGATTGGTCATGAAATGACCAAAAGAGAGGAAATATAGAAGAAATTTCATTGTTTATTCTTATTGTTTCACTGATTTGTTTCATTTCATAAAATGTGTTTATTCAGTTAAAGATATGTATTTCAGAGTTACTTGTGTGCTGACTTCTCAGCTCCTGCATCCGGAACTGTTTTTATCAATTGAGAGTTCTCTTCTGACCTTGGAGATGTTCAGCTACTGCAGCTGCACGGAAAACCCTAATAAGGATTGTTCAAGTGTATGACTTACAGATATATACTCATGTCATTGTAATAACTGTAGAGTCTCTTTTGACTTCTCCTTGCTGCAAGTAATAAACTTTGTTGAAACCAGCTGATCGTTTTCATCTCATCAGGACTCCTCAGAATTTCCACCACAAGATGAACAGGTGAGAGCGAGAGTGAACGATTCATTTTCGATTGTTTTTTTTGCGTTCGAAAAATAGCGCTTCAAGAGAAAAGAATCATCACTGACGAAGCCCTAGTGATTATTTGGAATGATAGTTCATCTGAGGTTTGTGTTGAGGACTCGTCATCAGAAGAGCAAAACCTGATTTTTACCGGAGGAAGAGTTGCAACTACGTGTATATATAAATTATTGCGCATATAGCCTATGTAGCCAACGGCTGAATAATTATAGGCTATATGAATAATCAATAATTGTCCCCAGCACTTTTAAAAACAAACTGACGCCCTTGTATACAGTGCAATGGTTGGAGTAATATCTGTCAGTTCTTTGTGCATGAGGGGGCAAAGCCATGGACAGTCAGCGGGCGGGTGTCCACAAAGCCCCCACACACATGTACAGAATCTTTGAGCTACTTACTATACTATAGATCGCCTGTTTTGGAGGCAATTCTCTGTGGGAAAAAAGAAATTAGGAAAAGGGATTGACAATTATTTCAGGACATAGCCCAATCACGGCTCCTACCTGTGGACAAATGAGGCACTGCAGCTGATTTTCACACAGGCAGCAGAGGGGAGTTAATAGGCGTGGCTGCATTCACTACGTCATCACGGGGGATTAAATTTCCCAATGGACCAAGCGGCAGCCCGTCACGACCTGTCACGGACCAATCACGGTCCTGTAGAGGTCCTACCAAGGAATCACGGGAACTTTGGCTAGTTGGCTACTACTGTATAAGATTTTACCCCATCACCGTCTATTTTTATTCATTTTCTGAGCTGATGAAGCCTAATACTTTTATAAAAGAAAACTATAATTTTAACCTATTAACCAAAAGACTGTTGAACCCAAAACAAAAAAAGGTTTTTTATTTATTTATCTGAAATGCTTTGAAGCGACCAATTGAAAGGCCTTGTTCAGTGAAAAATAGTTGAAATCTAAGTTCCCCTTGTGCCTTACATCAAAGGGGGGTTTTCTCCATTTGTCTGAAACATCACTCCATGTAACAACCAATCTGTTTCAGAAACATCCAATTATAAAAGTTTCCTTTTTTTCTAATCAGGTGTGACTAGATTTGCAGCCTGTTACAGAGAGATTTTTTAGTTCAATAAACACCTGTATTGTAGATTTATCTATATTTGTAGAGTTGTTAGTCTCAATTCCTGCATCTCAGCTGCCATGCCTTTTAGACCTGCCAGGGAACAATTAACAAAACCACTGAATCTATAATTTAATGTGTCCAATCTTAACATGACCTTACCCACCCCGGTCCATGGGAAAAGGGATAATACAACCTTATTTCCATCACTCCATAGTTTGTGTTCAGGGGATACATTGGAGCCCCACATGGGATCATGAGGGGCCAAAACATAACACCTCCTCCTTCAGCTGTGTCGGAACTCCACTGCAGATACAAGGAAAGAATGCTCTTTAGGTTCAACAAAGGCACATCTACCCTTTCAATTTGGAGGGAGATGGGAGTAGAGCCAAGATCCGCAGAGGATCAGCAGGTCATCCACAGCAAAAATTTCCATCGCATTGTAATGGCAAAAAATAGAATCTCAGGGTTTCCATAATAAAGAAGACTTGAGTCCAAGAAGGCGTTTAAGTATTTAATTCAAACATGTCTGGCCAGACCATGGAGGGGACAGAGTTACTCGTGCATCACCCTAACCAACTTTCCTAACTAACCGCTTAAATAGTATTCAGCAATCATTGTTTATCTCTGTAGACGTCTTCTCCAACGTTTACGCCCTGCCTCTGGAGAACTGCTTCACACGAGTCTCATATCAACGCATAAAGCAGCTCATCCGAAGGCCAGACTGTTATCTTACTGCCCCGGCGTCTGTCTCTCTGGTGACCTGACACATATATCTTTCTCATAACATTAAGCTGGAACAATAAGCTTGTCATTTTACACTATATGTATTCACTAAACAGAGAATATACACTCGATTCCTAATTGCATAACAATTTTCCACCACATTAACCTTGGTTTGCAATTAGTCATGTCAACCACTCCAAAATGTTGGTTATATATCTGATTCATCCTTATTTCACCTGGTTTTTGGACAAAATATATGCCAAGGAAATGCCTCAGTTTCCCAAGATCTTTAATCTTTAATTTTGCTCTTAACATTTCCTTTACACATTTAAGTAGTTCACTGTCACTCGCTGCAAGAATAATGTCATCAACCCAGATGATCAGTATGACTCTCTCATTGTCAGATTGCTTAGAATAAAAACAATGATCTGCTGTGTTTTGAACAAAACCACTTTCAACCAAAAAATCATGAAGTACCTGGTTCCAATTTCGCCCGACTGTTTCAGACCGTACGGTGACTTGTTGAGTTTACACACCAGTTTTTGTCGCGATTCTGATTGTACCTCAAATCCTTCAGGCTGCTCAATATACAGTTCACAGTCTATCGGGGCATGCAGATATGCAGTTTTAACATCCATCTGATGTACTTCTAGATCATATTGTGCTGCAAGCTGCATTAAGACACATATTAAGGTCAGTAGTAGGTGAAAATGTCTCATTATAATCAATACCAGCGACTTGACTATAACCTTTTGCCACATATCTAGCCTTAAAAATGGTCTCAACAGGATTTTCTTTGACAGCATAAACTCATCTGCCCCCCACTGCCTGTTTACCCTCAGGTAACGGCATCAACGTAAAAGTATTGTTCTCTATTAAAGAGTCAATTTCTTCTTTCATAGCCTTAGCCCACTGCTCTGATTTTGAAGAGCTCAAGGCTTCCTGCAGTGTCTGAGGAACATCACATGTCACACGATAGCAGTAGTCAATATTTGACAATGCTTGATCCTCACATTTTACTCCATATTCACAATCATTATAGCATTAAGGTGGTCTTCTCTCTCTTTAGATAACGTGCACTATGGCTACTCTCAACTTCATCTTCTAAGTTGGTACAATGCTCACACCCTTCTGTTTTTAACTTGTTGAAACTCATTGGTCACATTAGGTTTTGGTGGCTGAATTTCAGCTGATCTTTGAATCTCAAAATGGTCATACCTGTCTTCATCTGTCTGAGTGTCACATTCATTGGTTTTCTTTGGAACAAATTTCACTAACCGGTTTTTCATTACTTTGCCTGTGTCTGGGTAGTAGACTAGAAATGCAGGGCTGTTTTTGTCATATCCCACAAATATCCCCTTTTTACAACGTGTGTCTAACCTTTTCTTATCATACTTATATGCATAACATTCTGAGCCAAACATTCTTATTTTTGACAAGTCAGGTATCTTCCCAGTTAACACATAATATGGGGTATGTGCAAGCCAGCTGTTGTAACATCTATTTCTAATAGTAGCAGCCTGTACTGTATCACTTTTAGCTTTAAGGAAATAAGGGAACATAGCTCCTGAATAGTCATCTGTAAATACAATAGCAAATCTGAAACCATCCTTTCCTGCTGGCTCTATAGGTCCAGCCAGGTCTACATGAACAAGCTCAAGAACATTTTTAGCTTTTTCATCCGGATCTGTATTTCTGCTTCGTGTAAATTTCCCTTTTATACACACATCACATTTTAGATTAGACTTTTCACATTTCCCTTTAATTTTCATGCCTTTTGTGACACTTTCCAGCTTTAACACGTCATCATAGTTGAAGTGACCTAATATTTCATGCCATGTCTGGACATCATAACACACATTGCATTCATCAGCCTCACTTTGCAAAGTACTTTGATAAAACAGTCTGTCTTGCGTGTTAATATCAAAAGTCGTACCATTTTTGTGGATGAGTCGGTTTTGTCCTTCTTTGAAGATGATTGTCGCTCCTTGCGCTGTAGCCGCTTTGACCGATAAGATGTCTTGGGTGAATGATGGAACGTAGAGCGCCTCCTACAGTAACATCGCCACATCGCTGCCTTTGCTGTCTGCTGTGTGAACTTTGGCGGTGCCCTTCCCCAATGCAATACCACTGGTCCGCTCTCCATCAGCCAACTCCAGAATATGGCTCTGTGGCTTGAAACTTGGGTCAAACTCCACGAATCTCTCGATGCCTGTGATGATTTGCTTTATCGCTCCCGAGTCGACCTTGAGGCCCTTTACCATCACCACGTTGACCGAGGCGGCATCCGCCTGCACCTTGAATGCGAACATGTGGTCCTCCTCATCCACCGCTTGCTTCACCTTGTCCCGCTTCCTCCGTCGGCAGTGCGCATCTTTGTGCATGGAGCTTTTACAGAAGCCGCACCACTGTCTCAGCTCTCTGCGCCCCCCAGGTGACGTACACTCTGCAGCTTTGTGGCCTTTCTGGCCGCAGGTGTAACAGGTGAGTTTTGCACTCCAATTGTCTCTTCCTCGCACATTCATCATACTGTCATCTCTTGAGCTAGAAGCACTAAACTTCTCTGTACTTTCATAGCTCCTCAGTTTGGTTTTAAACTCAGCAAACAATAACTTATCATCACTCTGTGTAACATGGACAGAGAATGGTTTAAATACTTCAGGCAGGCCTTTTAAAATCATTGCAGTCAACAAGCCGTCACTCAGCATCTCTCCTGCATTATGCAGCGCTGTGATTGCAGTCTCTGCATGGATAATATAGTCTGTGACGCTCTCATTCTCACCTTTTTGGAGATAAGTCAGTTCTGTGTACAAACTGATTACTCGAGGCTTCCCCTTCCCTGCGTAATGGTCGCGCAGGATCTGCAGCGCCTTTCTGCTATCATCTGCGGCGTCTCTCATTACCAGGGACAAACTTTTGTCGTTAAACAGTTGAATTAGAACTGCGTACGCTTCCTCATTTCTACTGGCATCTGCGTCTGCATCCTCATCGTCTGCACCGGGGGTTTCCCTCAGGATGGTGGACTTTAGGTCTAACAAACGCAAATGTGGCAGGAACTTTGTTTCCCACAGTTCATAACTCTTTTCATCTCCGTCAAAACATAAACGATTCCATCGGCTCCCAAACTCTTTACTGGGCCCATAACCTGTTGGTGCAGCCATGCTGAGCAAGAGCTGGATACCGGTAAATACGGGCGGAAATAAGACACACAGTCAGAATTCCGTTTGGCCTGGATGTGAGAGATTTATGTGAATGAGCAGCGGCCATTTATTGATTATTGTGCACTGGTGTGTAGCCCCGCCCACACCCCAGAAGTAGGTCAGTGAGTCACTTAAGAACACAACGTTAACAAGAAGGCATGAAAAACCTTGATACTTTGATTACCATGTAAGTACCTATACACTGTGATGGGAATATTTGAAAGTAATTTAAATTAACTGATTAATTACATGTTGGTGAATGCATGTAGGGAATATGTCATTTAGAGATCATCAGAGTTTTTAAATAGATGTCAGTGAGGATCAGATTTAAGCAGGAGAACCTCTGACCTTATTCCCTTTCACTCTACAGTATGAAGTGTTTTAACGTCTTAAAAAAACCTTGAAAATCCCCACGACTCTGCTACCAGCACAAACCAACCTGACATATAGCCTGAACATAGCTATTTCGCGGTTTGTTAATAATAAATAATTCAGCCTTTCACCCATTGAATTGAATTTGACTTTCTCAAGTCCCCAAGAAAAGCAGATTGTACAAAGTCACACTATGGCCTGCACAGTGATTCTTCCTTTAATTGAATGGTCCACACTGCAGTAATGTTGCACACCTCCTGCAGGCAAATCAAACAATTACAGGCTAGAACTAACTTGTTGTAGATGTTATCCTATTGTTTGTAGCTCCTCCCATGCTAACGACACAAGATGGACCCAGTGCCTGATGGGAGCTAGCTAATCAACATTTTACGCCAAATGTCATACTCTTTCCTGTCCTGTCCTGTCCTTTCCTCTCTCCATACTTGCAAGCATTGATGACGTATCAAACCATATGTATGATGATGACAATGTGGGTAATTTTGTTTTTCTTTTTATATGCCTTACAATTTAATTTTTATTAGTGGTGCCTAGACTCAGGTATCTCTGCCCAGACACACCTTGAATTAATGGAACCTGTGTAGCTCCAAAGACTGTAAAGACATTCCACTCTTCAGATATAAGGAGGTAATGCTGGGACCCATGTATTTTTTTCGATGTTTTTTATTTTTATTCACTGTGATGAAACTGAAGTATGAGTAATTAGAACTACAGTTCTAAAACATTAAACACAATTAACACAATATCTCACTTGGATTTAAGTTGTTACTTTAACTGGGCCATTCTAAAAGGTTAAAATCCCTTACAGTTAGAAGTAGGGGTGGGCGATATAAAAAGTATAAGGTAGAAATGATATAAATTTAGCCAAAGGTAGAAATTCTGACTATACCAGCATACCAGATTGCTCATTTTGATGTCATCAAGGAGGATAAATACTGATCTTCAGTGTTCGTCTTTACACTACATATTGGAAGTTTGTTGTTTTCCATTTAACAGGGGAAAAAAACCTGTTGAACTTGAAGCATTTTTTTAAAGGTTTTTTGGGCCTGAGTGGCCTTTATTGACAGAGTTTTTGAAGTGGGAGAGGTGGGGGAAGACATGTGGCAAAGGTTGTGGGATAATAAATTTATAAGCAAGTAGCCAGAAAAGTGGACAATTTTGAACTTTGTGTGTTTAAAAAAAAAATTACATTTAGCTTTTAATTTATTTAAAATATTTTCATTTTCATGTTATGATAATTTTTGAGTTGCATTTTTGGGAAAAAAGATTTTTATATTTTTTTTTTATGAATTTTGCAAAATAAATGTTCTTTAAATGGCATTCTACACTTTTTTTGAAGTTGTTCTGCTGCAATGTATCTGGAAAGTGAGTCTGTTCATAAACTATCATTTTGACATATAAAAAGAAACGAAAAAAATTTATTGCAATAGATATCGTTACCGCACATGCGTTAGATCATATTGAAATATAGATTTGAGGTCATATTGCCCAGTCCTAGTTAGAAGCAAACATGTTGCATAGCACATTTTCAGCAACAAGGCAATTCAAAGGGTTTACAAAATTCCAAGGAAAATAAAACATCCAACAAGCCAAAAATATAAAACTTGACAATGCAGTCGCATTGTAAGGGTGTTGTGTCGCAGATAGGTAGGATTTGGCTATGAATAATTATGAATAATTGCTTAGGGCAATTATTACTAAGATTAATAATTTTATGTAAAAATTACCAAGTTTAGGGGCACCATCCTGTTGAATTCCAGTAACATTTATATATATATAGCCAAATTGTTCAGTCTCAGATAATTAAACAATATATGAAGGAATAAGTTCTAACGCTGTGGACATTAATTGTATGCATCACTCCAAGTAACCCCAGACAACTTCTCTTTAAGATAAGGGGACTTTATTTAGGAAATAGAAAATCCCATCTATTCTAAAGCATGCAAAAATTACTACAGATCTTAGACAATAATAATAGGTGAACATTAAACACAATTAACATGAAATGAAATCAGTGAGACAGCTGAGGTTTGGGTCAGAAAAGGAGGGGGGGCCTCACTCCAGGAAGCCCAAATGACAGATAGCCTAGGAGACAAAGTCATAAATCTCAGCTCTGTGCCAAGATGGAGGAGAGACAATGGAGCCTAAGAAAGAATCATAAAACTAGCTTTGGCTAAAGGAGCACATGGGGGAAGTGTCCATGTGGTAGGCCTCTGCTTTAGCGACAGACTAAAGACAATGGAGTTAAACTTTTCAGCTAAGACCAGCTAACGCAGGCCGGACCAAGCCCGACTCTGCCGACGGAGTTATCAGGGAGGGAGAGAGAGAGAGAGAGAAAGAGAGAGAGGGAAAACAAGAGGAAGGAAACAAGAAAGGCGTGATCTGCTCAGGATAAAACAGACAGTTTCAAAGACAGCAATTTCACAGCTCAGACTTATACGTGCGACGACGCAAAAATGAGCAAACAGGTACAGCGCTTAAAAACACTTTAACCAACAATGAACGAGATCTAACTCGTTAAAACTCTATTTTCTCTGTTTATCTATGCCCAGACACATTATTAGTATAAATGAACCAGTTCAGTCCTACTTTGCCTTGAAGGAGGTCCAGTCCACTAGGAGGAGAGTGAATTGTGTCCGTAGTTGAGCAAGAAAAGGAAGAGTTATAAAAAAATCCTGTACAGGATTTTAAGGACCGTGTGGCCCAAAGGCGGGCTGGATGGCCTGTAGGTCGACGTCTAACGAACTGTCTGGGAACAGTTCTGATATAGCTCACACGAGATACACAAACCGTATGAGCACTTCGAAGCGAGTTCTTCCCGGGTCCAGCGGGTCAGAACAAAAGAGAATCTTCAACGGTGAGATGTCCTCTGTTCAGCAGTAGTTCATCCAAGAACTTCCAGCTGGAGAACAATTCAAAATGGGCGCGACTCCTCTTATAGCCCCCTTTGGCCATGATGTCATCGCCGATGTCACCATGGGTGGTCACGGACCAATAGGAGTGTGTTGGGGGTCAGTGCTAGGATTGCTGGGAAATGTGGTCTGCTCAGTCCATTTTTGAAATAGCTCCCAGACATCCAAAAGTCTGTTCAGTTCATCTAATGAGAAATGCAATCACAACAAAGGGTAAATTATTTTTCTACTTCAATAGCAGTATTTTTTGTGTGATTTTAAGTAGTTTTTTTACTGTGACTTCAAAACGATGTTAATACTTCCATAAGTTAACACTGAAGAAAAAATGACTCAACACCATAGGAGATGTACGTTTTTTCATAGGCACAAACTGCAAGAATATAAAGTGTTGGTCAATATTGTAAGTTTTTTTTTACACTAGTCCTTGGTAAATAGGGTTCTGCATCAATAATATTGTTTCTAAATACAGTGGAGTATAACATGAGCATAAAGTTGTGCCTGCCTGATGGAGAACAGCTCTGCACTCATACTGTGGCGTACATAATTGTTCCTAAAGATGATCAAAGAATTTTAAACAGAAAACAATGGAAATGAGGCCTAAGTATTGTTTCTCTTCGTAGCATGAATGGTTTTTCTTTTTCTGTAGTTTCATTTTATCTCCGAAGACTTAATCTCCAAAACGTTTAGACCTTGATCCTTAAATTTTCTGCTTCTATGCACTCACTGTGTGCAGTGTACACTTACAGCAAAATGTTTCCTTCTCATTCTGTATTGTTCCACTCCTGGTCTCACCCAGCCTCGGCTTTACTTTTTCTTATATCATTTGGCTGAGTGTTGTGCTGTCCACAGCAGCCTTGCACATGAACAATCGATTACTGCAGAGTGTTCTTCCATACAGGTACTTGGAGCAGAGTAATGGATAGACTGCTGTTTCCCCCTCTGAGTTAACTGGAAGGCTTGCTGGTTATGATCACACACACTTCACTCTACTGGCAACACTTTCATCATCTAGTGCTGTTTCCTCTGGATCCTTATTTTCCCTCTGACCTTTTCATATCACCTTTTAATTTTTTTTCTCAGGGAAACCTAAACCAGTTCCAGTCTCCATAGGTGGTAGCTGGCTGGTAAAGATTAAACTTATTTCAATGTTTAAAGTGCCCCTGGCATGAAATTTGCATTTTTTGAGTTTTTTGGTCATATTTGTTAGTTTCCCCAGCCTGCCTATGTCCCCTAAGGGGTTAAAATGACTGATTAGTGTTTCCTTTGTCCCCGGGTATGTCTGCCTACATAGTGAAATGAGCACTCAGAAACGGGCTGTTTTGCAGTTCGGCATATGACCTCACGTTTCGGCATATGACCTCACGTTTCGGCATATGTCGTCACTGAGTTCCAGCCAATTACCCCCTTCTCTAAACTTCACCCTCTAAGTCCCTCCCCCCGCGGCGCGTATTACAACCTAAACAACGAGAGCTACAGTAAAAGGCAATAACAAACCGACAGCTTGGAGTCCAGATCGCATCAACACTGTCCTCCCCACTGAAAAGCTTGTGGATGGACTTTATTTATGCATGGAATGTACCCGACTGACTCCTGAAGCACGCGGTCATTTGTGGCAAACATTTCTCTGACGAATGTTTTATTAACTTGAGACAATACAGCAGTGGATTCGCAGATCGTCTTAAACTTTTACCAGGATCAATCTTTGGTGGTGCGCCACAAAATAAACTCCGACCGCCACAGATCATTCAGCCTTTCCCTGCTCTCTCTTCGTCTCTCTGTCACTCACGTCTCTCTCGCACACACACGCACCCACGCGCACCCACGCGCACACACATACACATACACATACACACACACAAACACACACACACACTCACACACACACACACATCCCCTTCCCTCCGTGCACAGCACGTCTGTCTGGATCACCTGTGGAAGACGTTCTCTACCTTTCTGGTTCCTCCTCAGGTGCCTCGCCGTCCGGATCAGATTCCGGATCAAATTGAAACGCCATTACAGTCGCCATAACAGTAGACGATAACTGAGCCATTACTGTCGTGGTGAAGCTAGATACGTAATGAGTACGGATGGATGATCAAATATTCATTTAGGGCCTGTAATTTGTAAACAGATTATTGTTCAACACACAATATAATTAGGCCTAAACCTAATTACATTTCATACATAATATTGGAATTTGGGCAATTTGTGGTGCGCAAATGCATGCCTGTCAATGCTTCATCAGATAAGGACGTTAGAGACTCAATTGACAATAGAGGCGCATGGGTTGGGCCCCGCCCACCAAAACTCGGTCGTTCTGTGCTAATGCTAAAAGAAGGGCCACCTAGTAGGGGCTGTAATTCTACAACAAGGCTGAATTACGGCAAACAATCCTTTAACACAGTATTAAGATACTTAGAGTGGGACTAAAAAGGGCCCAAACATCGCGGGGAATTTCATGCCAGGGGCACTTTAAGATATTATGAACAATAAATTGGCTGAATACTGTTTTGCTGAATGATGTCAAATGGGATCCTGTTGTTTAACGTACATTTCAACAGCAAAAACATATTGATAAGAACAATATCTGAATATTTCCCGTAAATATTTGTGTTTAGGAATGTTCTATTTTTAAAAATATTTCACCGAGATGTGTCTGCAGAATAAAATCCGACTCCAACAACTCTTTCCCTGGCTTTCTGACTGGAAGATCAATATTTAAAGAGGAGCAAAGAAGGTGGATTTGCGGTGCTCATCAACCACAGATGATGTAATCAAGATGCTACTGTACTACTGCAAAATATTGTCTCTGCAGTCTTGGTATTGAGCTGTTGTCTGCAACTTTTCTTCCACATTATTTATAAAGTTAGTTGACCTGTGTCAACAGCCATAAGCTGTTGCTGACTCTGCATGTGATGTCATCAACTCAAACATTGCTAAGCTACGACCACAACAGCCTAGCAAATTTAAGCAAATATCTACAGATTTTAAAAGTACCTCTTTCTCCTACACTTTAAACATTTCAACAATCTGTTGTCTACCCTACTACAGAATATAAAACATTGGATTATTTTTATGGAAATCCAAGGAATGCATTCACTTCCGTTGCAAGACCTGTTTTTGTCAACGTAGATCATAATATTATGGTGTACAGCATTTTGGGCTTCCTTGACTGGTAGCGCAAGGTGGTTTGTAAACAAATAAATGAAATGAAAATATTGTTTTTCTCTGCTTAGTATATAAACTCATACTTAAGAGATAATCTGCCAAAACAGAAAGTCAGAAAATAGTCACAAAAATCTGAAAAAGCTCTGCATGGTTGTTTTGAGGAAGCAGACTGACATAAACAAAATACAGATTAAATAAATTCCAAGGTTGAGAGTTTGAGTGACTATAGTTCTCAGTAAACCATGCCCTAACAGTGAGGTTTTTCCGCAGCAAGAAAATCCTTAAACCACTATTTAACAAGAGCAAAATAGCCTTCAGGGAGTCATTCATTTGTTAAGGAGATTTCAAAATAAATGAAAAATCATAACTACAACTGTAAGCCATTATCAACTGTAAGCCATTATCCAAATCCAATCTAACAAATTCACCCCTAGCTCCGCCCCTCCCTGCACATGCTTCTGCCTTTGTTCCATCAGCCCAGCTTCACCAAGTTTCTTTGCACTTCATCCGAGTTAGGAATTTGTAGGACAACGCAAAGTTCTGAAAGGTCTTGTAATTACAATGCATTTTGCAGATGGGTTGCAGTGCAACTCATTTAAAAATAAGAATAAAAGATCAATGCCTTTATCTTAAAATATCCTAAATATTTGCAGACAACCATGTCTTCATCTGGACCAATGGAAACCTGTTCCAGTGTCCGTACATACAATGCTTTTTCCATGTTGTGACTCAGATAGGTAGGTTTTGGCTATGAATAATTATGAATAATTGCTTAGGGCAATTATCAATAAGGTCAATAATCTTATGTCAAAATTACCAACTTTGGGGCACCACCTGGGTTCCAGGGAATATGATAATAGCCAAATAGTTCAGTCTCAGTTAATATTTATGATAAGGCTGAGCTAATTAAACAACAGAGGTTCTTGGAGTACTTTGAACTGCAAGTTACTACATATGTATGTGGAACAATGACAAACAATGACTTTCCAAAATACAAGAGTTTGTTACAAAAAGAATTCAACCTTCAGTTAAAATGCTTTAATCAACAAACTCCCTAAGCTAGTAACCCACAACTAAACTACTAAGTAAAAGAAGAATGAATAATAAAACTAACTTCCAAAGGTAAAACAGTAAAATGGACAAATATGCAAGAAAGTAGAAACAGTAACCAATAAATTGATTGTGATGTCACAGTTCAGTATGAGTATGTATTCTTGAAGACCAACACTGGTATTGTAGAGTTTTGGAACTGAAGCTAAATTAGTCTTGAACTAATTGTGATTAGCTTAAGACTAATTAGCACCTTTTGGTTTATGTTCAAACAACCAATCCACAATGCAAAACAGATGTAAAGAACAAAGAATATTTGAAAGAAAGTAATGTTTCATTAAATAATTTGCTGAATTAGAAATCAATAACCTTTGGAGAATTGTTTCTATTTTATGGATCAGTCACCGCAGTGATTGATCTAATTTAGTATTTTGACATACTAAGACGGCGGTTTCGGAAACGGCTTATACGATTAGTTTTTGGTAATTAACCTATCTATTTTAAAGCCGATCTGTACTTGCAATAACGTGGATAGCAATCTAAATTGTTTATAAAGCACAGGCATTTTGCAAAGGCAGAACTCAACCTTGGTGTCTAATGTTTTTTATCGTTTGATAGTAAATACCAAAGATACCAAATGTTGGGGTGGGTATAGATTTTCTCCTGGGATGGGGCTGGGGAGACTGCCTTGGGCTCCGTGGGGCTTGGTGGTGCTGCTGCAGCCATGGGCCTCGGGGTGGACATGCCAGGGCCTACCTCCCTTGGTGGACCTTGGTGAATGGGGGTGCCTTTTGGAATCAGTTGGGGAGCTAGCTCCCTGGGAAGGCATTTTGTCCCTCAGTCCTTCCCTCCCCATCTCCAGACACCTCTATCCACCCGCTCCATTACTCTACCACTCATGTAGGTCTTTGAGGTATACTATGCTATATCACTGGGGTGCAGGAAGGGTTTCCATCTCCGCTACCCCGTGGCTGCCTGGGTCCCAATTTTACTATACACCTTAGACACTCTCACTTATAACATTCTCATGAGACACATGTATGCACTTTGGGGTAAGCAGGCTTTTCGGCAGCCAGATGAGAAGCTTTTCAATCAGCTTCACCTCTGGTGCCGGTGCACACCGTTATACTGCATATAGACACTAAGGGCTCGGGGTGAGGGTTGAGGAATGTGTGGTTGCCTTCCCCACATCCCATCTCTCTGTTTAAATACACATTATAACAACACACATCAACACCATACTCGAGCGGAAGGAGGGTGGCTAGGGGTCTTTCCACACCCCTGTTCGCTATTGGCCATCAGGGGCTGGGGTCCAGGAGGAGGAACAGGATCCGCCCTGGCATAGCCGGTTACTGGCGGAGCCTGTGGGCTCGTCGCTGCGGCCCCACGGGCACCTGCTTTGTAGCTCCTGGATCAAGTAAAATAAAATAAAATAAAACTTTATTTATAAAGCGCTTTTCATACAAGAAGTTGCATCACAAAGTGCTTTACAGATTAAAATGACCCCACATAAAACCACATTCCCTTCCCTCCCCCACAGATTTAAAAGCATGGTCACAGTTATACCCCCCTCCCCCCAACCCAACTCCCATGCACACACACAGTTAAAAGCAACAGTAGAAAAGGACATTGGGCCAAGTGTAGATGAACCATGCAAGGAAACGCCATCAGAGGAGCCATCTTCCCCGGCAGCGGTAGATTAACAGCAGCAGCCGAGGCACCGACACAGGGCACCCAGTGGAGGCAAGGCCACGACCCCCACCTCCACCCAAGCTCCACCTGGAGAGCACCCAGGCAGCCACAGCCGACCACCGCTCCCGGGGCAGAGGGCTCCTACAGAGGAAACACTGGAACGGGGATTATGATAAATTAAAGTATAAAAATAAACAGTAAATTAATGTGCTAAGATTAAATAGTAAAACTGATAAAAAATAGAGTCATATAAAACATGCAGAGCAATAAAACAAAGTAATAAATAATAATCAGTTAAAAGCTAGGCTAAAAAGGTGAGTCTTGAACTTGCTCTTAAAAACATGAATGTTCTCTGCAGCCCTGAGGTCCTCTGGCAGCCTGTTCCAGAGGTGAGGGCCATAAAACTGGAAAGACGCCCCCAGGGGATGTTCCCCCAGGGGTTCCCTCTGCTCCTCTCTTAGGGGTGCGGTCAGCCATCCATTGCTAGGCCTGGAGCTCCTGTGCTTTGGGGGACCTTTGGGTTTTTATGGCTCAAATCTCCTTCGGGTCTTTGTCGATTCCTGGGAGGCAGATCGATGGCTTCTCACTCCAGCTATTGAACACTCGTATAGAGAAGCCTAATATGCACCAGTATGCTCATAGACACACACACACACACACACACACAGGTGTGGGGATTCTGGTGTTTACAGGTACATTCTTAGGCTTAGGTTACCATTACTAAATCTTGTATTAATTGGTACCATGAGATTTTCGGTGACGCTGTTATTGTATTAATGTATCTATTTGTGGGTTGTGATTGTGTAGTTCTCAGTTTGCATTGTTTGTTTTGTTGTTGTTTTTTTCCCTCTCCCTGCCATCCTGCTGGTGTAGAGGGAGATAGTGATGTTTTCTTGTGTTTTCTTTGTTCCCCTGTTGTGCCGCAGACAGGTAGAATTTGGCTATGAATAATTGCTTAGGGCAATTATTAAGAAGATTAATAATTTTATGTGAAAATTACCAAGTTTGGGGGCACCATCCTGGTGGATTCCAGGAATACACTAGCCAAATTGTTCAGCCTCAGTTTATGTTTATGATTACCAGCCTGATAAGGCTGAGATAATTAAAGAAATGAAGGAATAAGCCGGGGGGGCTGGTTGCAGAGTAGTCCGATTTGAATCGCATTATCCAACAAGAGTAGTCGAGCTTCTGAAACTCCAGTTCGCTTTGATTCCAGCCGGAGTAAGGTGTATACATGCATTTTAAAAGTCTGATTTCAGTCGGACTAAGGCAATAATTCGAATTTCTCTTGCTGCATGTAAACGTACTGACAGATAGCCTAGGAGACAAAGTCATAAATCTCAGTTCTGTGCCAAGATGGAGGGGAGCACATGTAGTGTACGGAGACAAAAGGGCCACAAACTAGTTTTGGCTAAAATGGACAGAGCACATGGGCTGAAGCGTCCATGTGGAAGGCCTCAAAGAGAATGGAGTTAAACTTTTCAGCTAAGACCAGCTAACGCAGGCCGGATCGAGCCCGACTCTGCCGACGGTGATCAGGGAGTGAGAGAGAGAGAGAGAGAGAGAGAGAGAGAGAGAGAGAGAGAGAGAGAGAGAGAGAGAGAGAGAGAGAGAGAGGGAGAGAGAGAGGAAAAAGAGGAAGGGAAAAAAGAGGAAGGGAAAAAAGAAAGAAAGGTGTAATCTGCTCAGGATAAAACAGTTTCAAACACAGCAATTACAGCTCCAACTTATGCCTGCGGCGACGCAAAAATGAGCAAACAGGTACAGCGCTTAAAAACACTTTAAAAAAACAATGAACGAGATCTAACTCCTTAAAACTCTATTTTCTCTATTTATCTCCGCCCAGACACAATATTAGTATAAATGGACCTGTTCAGTCCTACTTTCAAGAACAAAAACAAATATTTTGGTCCCAGCACCTCTTTCTTTCTTGTATCTTCAGCTCACCCTCTCCCTCTTAACCTTTTTTCCCTACCTCTCTTCAGCTACTTTCTTTCTTCCCCTTCTTTTTCTGTATCTGTGTCCCTGGCGCATCAAAAAAAACCCCACAGTAATTGCTAATAAAGATTTCTTACACATATATATCAAGCGGAGTACTATAGCAAAAGCTATAGTGCTCCACTAGGGATAATAAATCTATCGGGCTTCTACTTGGTACTCAGATGCCAATTCTGAGCTCCACGCTGCTAAACAGGACACGTGTATAATAATAAAAAAAGGATTGAGCGTGCGGAGCTAATTTATGTAGCGCAGCTTAGAGCCACTCTGTTTTAACCAATGAACAAAGGAAAACTCCGGTCGGATGCAGTAACTCATGTTGCATGATTTAAAACGAATGTTTATATCAGTCAGAAACCTTGGAAAACACTGTTCTTATCCAAACCATTGAAGATTGAAATATTACAATTGCAACAAAAACACAGTGAAAGCCTTTCTAAGACATCCAGGGAAGGGTGGCTCCAGATCTTCTTTACATTGTCACTTTTAAATTTGAAAATAAAAAAATTTTGGAAGCACATACTGCTGTATTTGGCTTTAAACAAGGTTCCACAATGCTCAAGAAAGCTTTAATAAAAAGCCTTTTTTACTGCGTAGGTTTCCCCAGATTCCTCTAAGAGGGTGTGGGCTCAGCCCCCAATGTTTCCAGGTCCAGGAAACGCCCCTGTGTCCATCCTCCTTTTGTCTGTAATCCAGATAAAAGCTCTCAAAGCAATGAGACCACCAGGGTCAGTGTGGTGGCACCAAGTCATTGCTGTCGGTGCTACAATAAAATGTAATATCCTTTACATTGCTGCGTGATTACACAGAAACAGATGTTCTGCCCTAAAATCCCAATTTTTTAAAGATAAATTAAGACTTTTCTTAGGGACATGTCTGTTATTGCTTTCTCTTCCCTAAAAATTCTACACATGGTTAGATTCTGCTGTAACCACACACTATCAGATAGGTTCATTCAATGAATATGGATTGCAACACAGAGATGATTGGGTCCACCCAGATTAAACACAGATGAGGATAAAACAGGACTCAGGATTCTCAGAACAGTGGGTTTCTGAAAATCTTCATACTTTTCCACAATGGGGTTTTGTGTGACATACATACATACAGTAGAAAGACAAGGATTCATGGTAGTTTTCAATACAAATGAAAATCTAATTTTGTAGAGCCACATTCGCTGCAGATTCAGAGAGTTTGGAGTATATATCTACCATTTTGGCACATCTAGAGACTAAAACTTTGGTCCATTCTTCTTTTGCAACAAAAAAAAGCTCAATTTCAGTGGAATTTAGATGAAAGCATCTTTAAACAGTAATGGAGAAATAAGAATAAAGTCAAAACATCTCTTTGGTATATTCCTTGTGAGTGTTCGATTATCATCACATTTTCCATTCTTAGTAACTCAAAACACGAATAGCAGAACATCAGAAAGAATGTGAAAAAGAAACTAAACAAAGACACACAAGAGCAAAAAAACAAGAAGCAGAAGCTACAATAAAGAAATCAGCCGTAATGGACCACTGCACATGAGAAAACCATATAATGGATTGGAGCAACATGAGGATCATTAACACAGAACAACAAAAATATAAAAGATGGATAAAAGAAGCGATAGAAATAAGAAGAAGGAGTCTACATGTTGGACCACACTTGGGACTGCATCATCACCAGGGACGAGGTGGGCAGCGGGGGGCGACATCATCCCCTGCTGCCCACATTTAAATGGAAGCAGCGACAATGACACCTGACGGCTCTGAAGAAGGCAGAAGTGACACGCCAAAACATGTCAGCAACAGGTAAAGAAACATCTTCTTACAATCCTGAGTTTACTACGAATGGAAAATGTAATGAAAGTCAAGACATGCCACAGAATCTCAGTTAAAATAGGTTTGGGCTTTGATTTAGCCATTGAAACATCAATATGTTTTGATCTAAAGCATTCCATTGTAGCACTGGCTGTATATTTTAGGACTGCTGACCTGCTGGAAGGTGAACCTCCAATTCAGACTCAACTAATGTGGAGTCTCTAACATATTTTCTTCTAGGATTGTCCTGTTTTTAATTCCAATCATCTTCCAATCAACCCCGACAGCTTCCTTGTCCATGCTGAAGAATCACTTCCCCACAAAACGATGCCGCCACTCTCATGTAACAGTGTAGAGATAATGATTTCAGGGTAAAGTCCAATGTGTGTCATGTCATCTTACCAGAGCACCTCTTCCACATGTTTACTATGTCCCTTGTGGTAAACAGCAAAAAGGACTGTTTATGACTTTCCTCTTGTTACTCATCTAAAAAACGACAATATCTGTGGTGTGTACGACTAATAGTTGTCTCTTCAACAAGTTCTTCCTCCTGAGCTGATCCTACAGGTTTACTATGAGCCTCTTGGCTGCTTCTCTGAATAACGCTCTTCTTTCCCAGCCTGTCATCGTGGGTGGACGGTCAGGTCTTGGTAGGTTTGCAGTTGGGCCATATCTATTCATCTTCAATGGATTTTAAGTTATATCAGAATAAATAACTAAACCAAGTAAAGTTATCCTTTCTATCCACAATGTTGAACAACATTGTGTTGCTCTATTTTTTAGAAAAATCCACATTAAAGCTGTAAAGTGAACTTTACATCTAACGATGCACTTTCCATATTATAGATTTGTTTTCTATTGTATAACAGACTTCTCAAAGAAGAGATTTGCTTAAAAACATTTCCCCCTAGATCATTCTAAATCTTTTCAAATCAGCAACTTTGAGCCGCAACATCTTGCTGAATAAGGGAATCTAATATCTGATACTTGAACAGAGAAGTGTGCCCCTTTAGTTAGCTTCTTGGCTGGGGGAAGTACAGAGGGAAAATCAATTAAAGCATCCTCAGTAAAAACGATTGCCTATCTTACACTTAATTAAAAGCACCTCAATTACAGCTCTTATCTTAGGTAATCATGTTAAACAATAGGGGTGCTAAAAACCCATTAGAGGCATGGATTTTAATTAGCAACCTGGTAGATGTAACAAAAAAATTAGCCAACCTCACCTTCCTTTGAACAAAAATAATTTAGCTGTGGGAATGCTCAGACTTTGTAGTAGTGCAAATTGAATATTATCAGGTATTCTGTTATGTTTTATTCCTGCTCTGTTTATCTTGTAGACATTGAGGTGAATCTTAAAGTAAGCAATATAATTTACTACTACCTAAATACATCTCAGTAGTGAAGTCCTATGGGGTTTTATAATGTTGTGATGTTATATCATCTGCAACAAAAAAGCACCAACTTGGGACTTCAGAAATAAAGAAGAAATGCTTGATAAGGCCTGTAGATGGAGTGTAATGTAATCAGGTGTCTGATTTGAATGCATACTGTACAGGCTTGTCTTCCACAAAATCTTAAACAGCTGACAGAAATGGTAAATGGACTGAGCTTATATTGTACTTTTTTTCAATACTGACTTCTCAAAGCACTTTACATTGGAGCCACATTCACCCATTCTGTGTTTAAGACTTTCTAATTATGCAGAACTTTACTCTTTTACTTATGTATGATCTTGTTAGATTGTCCTGTGTCAGTATTTAATTACCTCATGAATAAGTCATAAAGAACTGTCAAACTGTAAAGATTATGAGAACATGTAGAGATCTTTTTACAGGGCACTCAAGTTATTCAGAATAAATATATTTAATGAAACAAAAAAAATTTGATTCATTTCAATTGTATGGATTCTAAGATAGATGCATACGATATGCAAAATTTGCTAATGAGTGGTGTTAGCAGCACAGTCTATGAATTGGCAGCACTGCGCAAAGCTTGGCTGGAAACTAGCAAAGCTAAAGACTTCACAGGTGTAGGCTACACACGTTACATTTAATGGGACTCTGCATAAAGCAAACTAGTTCACCTTTTGGAAAGAAAGCAGTCATCATCTGTCTCCCCTTATTCTGCCTTCTTTCTTTTTCTGGCTGGCCTGGGTTTACGTTAACGGTTGCTGCCGAGCAAAATCAACCATTTTGCGCCGCCAGAGGTGGACTCCTAATTGTGGAGAAATGACTCTGACATAAAGTTAGGCCCAATTCTCCCAGTTGGAGTTGGTAACAATGATATAATTAAATAAATTGACACCAATTAATTAAAGGGCCCAGTAATTTCTAAATAAAATATTGGGGGGGCTCCCCCCCTCTGGGTAGTCAGGCCCACATTTTCCCCCGCTACCACGTCCATGAGCTCACGCCTCTCGAAGGAGAGAGACGCAAGATGCGGCCGTCACCTCCTATGTCACGGTTCATGCCTTTTTCTGAGTGAACACGAGCCACACTTTTAGGTCCTTCTCAAAAAATTTGCATATTGTGATAAAGTTAATTCTTTTCCATAGTGTAATGATAAAAATTAAACTGTCATATATTTTAGATTCATTGCACACCAAATGAAATATTTCAGGTCATTTATTGTTTTAAAACTGATGATTAAAGCATACAGCTCATGAAAACCCAAAATTCCTATCTCAAAAAATTAGCATATCATGAAAAGGTTCTCTAAACGAGCTATTAACCTAATCATCTGAATCAAGTAATTAACTCTAAACACCTGCAAAAGATTCCTGAGGCTTTTAAAAACTCCCAGCCTGGTTCATTACTCAAAACCGCAATCATGGGTAAGACTGCCGACCTGACTGCTGCCCAGAAGGCCATCATTGACACCCTCAAGCAAGAGGGTAAGACACAGGAAGAAATTTCTGAACAAATAGGCTGTTCCCAGAGTGCTGTACCAAGGCACCTCAGTGGGAAGTCTGTGGGAAGGAAAAAGTGTGGCAGAAAACGCTGCACAACGAGAAGAGGTGACCGGACCCTGAGGAAGATTGTGGAGAAGGACCGATTCCAGACCTTGGGGGACCTGCGGAAGCAGTGGAATGAGTCTGGAGTAGAAACATCCAGAGCCACCGTGCACAGGCGTGTGCAGGAAATGGGCTACAGGTGCCGCATTCCCCAGGTCAAGCCCCTTTTGAACCAGAAACAGCGGCAGAAGCGCCTGACCTGGGCTACAGAGAAGCAGCACTGGACTGTTGCTCAGTGGTCCAAAGTACTTTCTTCGGATGAAAGGAAATTTTGGATGTCATTCGGAAATCAAGGTGCCAGAGTCTGGAGGAAGACTGGGGAGAAGGAAATGCCAAAATGCCTGAAGTCCAGTTTCAAGTACCCACAGTCAGTGATGGTCTGGGGTGCCATGTCAGCTGCTGGTGTTGGTCCACTGTGTTTTATCAAGGGCAGGGTCAATGCAGCTAGCTATCAGGAGATTGAGGAGCACTTCATGCTTCCATCTGCTGAAAAGCTTTATGGAGATTTTTCAGCACGACCTGGCACCTGCTCACAGTGCCAAAACCACTGGTAAATGGTTTACTGACCATGGTATCACTGTGCTCAATTGGCCTGCCAACTCTCCTGACCTGAACCCCATAGAGAATCTGTGGGATATTGTGAAGAGGAAGTTGAGAGACGCAAGACCCAACACTCTGGATGAGCTTAAGGCCGCTATCGAAGCATCCTGGGCCTCCATAACACCTCAGCAGTGCCACAGGCTGATTGCCTCCATGCCACACCGCATTGAAGCAGTCATTTCTGCAAAAGGATTCCCCACCAAGTATTGAGTGCATAACTGAACATAATTATTTGAAGGTTGACTTTTTTTGTATTAAAAACACTTTTCTTTTATTGGTCGGATGAAATATGCTAATTTTTTGAGATAGGAATTTTGGGTTTTCATGAGCTGTATGCCAAAATCATCAGTTTTTAAACAATAAAAGACCTGAAATATTTCAGTTGGTGTGCAATGAATCTAAAATATATGAAAGTTAAATTTTTATCATTACATTATGGAAAAGAATGAACTTTATCACAATGTGCTAATTTTTTGAGACGGACCTTTAGTATCTTCAGCGGGTGGGAAAAGCCGGTGGGACTGTGTACATATAAGCAGCTCTTTTCAAATGAAACGTCTGGTACCCGTCTTAACGTGCATGTTTGCAAAAGGCTAGTTTGCTCGCTAGCCAGGTAATTCTCCAGTTTAAGGACAATACCAAATTCAACCTATGATGGGAGTAGATAGATTTTGTCTTTAAGTGGTTTACATGTCCAGACTGCATCAGTCGCCAATATTCTTGTGAACAAAAAACATAGGCTAGTGATTTTTACAGATATAAAGTTAGCTCAAATGTACATTTATGCAATTTATCACATATAAATTATATAAGGAGAGAGGGAGGATTGTTTGGTCTAGAATTTGTGATGCTAAATAAAATGGCTGTGTCCAGTGTTGTCTTCAGAATGTCTTTGTCAATGTGATATTTGAAAAATTAATACAATAGTTATTTTATTTTTGCTTAAGCTCTTTTTGCGTTTCAGATCAATGGACAGCTTTGTCATCAACATTTTGACAGAATGGCTGCTGACAGATCTTGTAGAAAGATTTAAAAGGTAAATCTATTTTTTCCCCATCCACAGCATCTCAAGTATGCATTGCTACTCATACTGATAATTTGTATTAGAATCAAAATCACTTTATTGCCATTGCCAGTAAACAAAAAAAAATGTACAGACTCGGAATTTGCTCTGATGTAACGGTGCAGATATAAAAAACAAAGTAAAAGACAAATTAAGTAAAAACAAAAACATAACATACTTTTAAATTAAATAATTGGTTAAAAACAACAATATGTTTGTTATAGTCATGAAGTTGACTGCATTCCTTTTTTGTGTAAATCCTTATGAAACTGATTTTATTTTTTTTCAATAGCTTCCAATGAACAAATAGGGAACATTTTGTAGGCTTTCAGTGCTTCATTCTATTTTGTAACGACAAATTATGGAATGGGCATGTTTATTACTATAGCTTCGATGTAAATAGCCTTACATTTTTGTTTTCTGCTCCTCTGTTATGAAAAAAGATGTTGTGTTTTCTATTTTTGTCTTTCAGAGGAGGGGATTGATGAGGAAAGTTTTCTTCTTTTAGACGAGGCTACCATCATCCAGTTGATCCCAAGAGCTGGCCCTAGGCTGAAGTTCCTCAAAAGATTTACAGGACTTGTACGTAGTTAAGGTCAACGGAGACGTGAGAGGCTAAATTCGTCAGTTTTCCACAGACTATATTATTTTAGTTTACTATTTAATAGTTTCTTTGGAAGATGGCGTATACTTGTTTTAAGTGCAAAAAGCAAATTTCAGGGGGTATTAAAAGTATTTTTATGCCTTTGCGTGCAGTACACCATGTAATCTCAGAATCAACTCATTTCCAGTGTAGTGAAAGTGATTGTGGTAGGACATTTTCTTACATGTGGTCTTTTAAAAGACACTTAGAAAAGGAGCATGAAGTTGGAAATACTCTTGATGACCCCTTTGAAGGTCCAGCCCCACCTGTTGTACGGAATGTTGAAATGTTAAATGCTGAAAAGGAGCCAGCACAGGGAGATGAAGAAGTTGAGGAGGATTGGGATGAACTCAAGCCGGAGGGCATTACCAATCGGGTGGCCCTGTTTTTAGCCCACCATAGATCCAAATCTTCTATGACATACTCAAACATAAACTTTGTGGTTCAGCATACCTCCCATTTAATTAGTGATATTGTCAGCAGACTGCAATGAAAGACTATGGATTTATTTATTAAGTTTGGTCTTGATCAAAGCCAAGAAGTAGAAGAGCTTGGGTGGAGTTCTCAGAAGAAGCTGAGCCTTTCAAAGGAATAGAGACAGATTATAAGCAGATGCTTTACTTTGCTAAATCTGGGAACTTCATTCAGCCAGTTGAGGAGCGTTTGTCTGGGGTTTCCTATGTTCAGCCAACTGCCTCTGCCACTGGCATTGTCCGGCAAGTTGGACTTCCTGATTCATATCACCGTATTGTGGTGGAAAATTGTTATGCAATTAGGAATTAAGTGTATACTCTCTGTTTAGTGAATACATCTAGTGTAAAATGACAAGCTTATTGTTCCAGCTTAATGTTATGAGATAGATATATGTGTCAGGTCACCAGAGAGACAGACGCCGGGGCAGTAAGATAACAGTCTGGCCTTCGGATGAGCTGCTTTATGCGTTGCTATGACTCGGGTGAAGCGGTTACTCTGGAGGCGGGGCGTGAACGTTGGAGAAGACATCTACAGAGATAAACAATGATTGCTGATTACTATTTAAGCGGTTGGTTAGAAAGGTTGGTTAGGGTGATGCACGAGTAACTCTGTCTCCTCCGTGTCGGGCCAAACATGTTTGAATTAAATACTTAAACGCCTTCTTGGACTCAAGTCTTCTTTATAATGGAAACCCTGAGATACTATTTTTTGCCATTACACTTGGCGCCCAACGCAGCCTCAGCAAACGGAATGGACCAACAGGGACAGGGTCAAGGGAGTTGCTAGCGTCCTGGGACATTTTCTCCCAGCCTCTTACCTCCAGTAACTGTTTGGGAGATGGAGGCCTTGAAGCGTCTCTGTCGGCCCTGCTGTCGCCTGACTGAGTCCTTTAAATAAATAGTCAATTCAATTCAGTTTCAATTCAGTTTATTTATATAGCGCCAATTCACAACAGATGTCATCTCAAGGCACTTAACAAGAAGTCATTTCAATACAATTATACAAACATTCCAATCAGTTAAAAAGTTTCCTAATTAAGGAATCCCAGCAGATTGCGTCAGTCATTGGCGTGAGGTTGGGCAGATTTCCAACCACAGCAATCCTTCAGCAATCCCTCATACTGAGCAAGCATGTAGCGACAGTGGAGAGGAAAAACTCCCCTTTAACAGGAAGAAACCTCCAACAGAACCAGGCTCAGTAGGAGCGGCCATCTGCCACGACCGTCTGGGGGTTTGAGAAGACAGAGCAGAACACAGAAGGAACAGAAGATCCGATATAAGAGAACTTTCTATGTTACAGAAAGTAAAAAGTTGATAACAGGACACAGTGGATGTTCAGTTACTGAGAGGATCATCCCAGTCGATGACCCCCGTCCAACAGGGCATTGCAGCCAAGCAGGATACCAGACCAGGTGTATCTTCGATGGGGAGAAAAACACTGAGAGAAAACAAAGTTAACAGTCGAAATAACAGAATGTACTGTAATACAACTGGAGAGTCGTAGGAGAAAAGGAAGTAGCAGAGTGAAGAAAATTGGTAAGTCTGTCCTCCAGCAGTCTAAGCCTATAGCAGCATAACTACAGAGATAGCTCAGGATGACCTAAGCCACTCTAACTATAAGCTTTATCAAAAAGGAAAGTTTTAAGCCTGGCCTTAAAAGTAAACAGAGTGTCTGCCTCACGGACTAAAGCTGGGAGCTGGTTCCACAGGAGAGGAGCCTGATAACTAAAAGATCTGCCTCCCATTCTACTTTTAGAGATCCTAGGAACTACAAGTAAACCTGCAGTCTGAGAGCGAAGTGCTCTTTTAGGAACATATGGAACAATTAGATCTCTGATGTATGATGGAGCTTGATTATTAAGGGCTTTGTATGTAAGAAGAAGGATCTTAAATTCTATTCTGGATTTAACAGGGAGCCAATGAAGGGAAGCTAAAACAGGAGAAATGTGATCTCTCTTTTTAATATTCATCAGAACTCTTGCTGCCGCATTTTGGATCAACTGAAGGCTTTTAATGGCATTTTGTGGACTTCCTGATAGTAAAGAATTACAGTAGTCCAGCCTTGAGGTAACAAATGCATGGACTAGTTTCTCAGCATCACTCCTGGACAGGATGTTTCTAATTTTAGCAATATTCCGGAGGTGAAAGAAAGAAATCCTAGAAACCTGTTTAATATGGGATAGTGATAACAGAATTTTATTTGTACTCTCAGGAGGTGAAATATTTGCTAGCGGTTTTGTGTTTATTTACTTACACGCAGTTGATTGATTGATTACTTAATATAATATATATACTTATATATAATTGTATGGTTAATTATTTAATCAACGTTAAAGAAAGTATCGGGTTTTTGCTCCGGGTTTTACCTGGGAGCACGGCAGTTGGACAAGTGGTCAATTAATTAAATTGATTGATTATTTTCCGACGAGGGTTTTTTTAAGCTTTTGTTTCACTCAAGGAAACTAGAAAGTGATGGGGGAGACGTCCTTCATTGGAACTGGGTACCCAGGCAGACAATCGGGTCTGTAATCTAGCAACACTTCACCTCCAGACAGTCCAATATGTCAACAGAAAGGAAATAAATTAAAAAATAAGTAAAATAATTAATGGGCCCTGGGGAGGAATTTGGATAATCTGTAAGAAAATCTAAGTTATGTAATTTCTTTGTGGTTTATTTATGTGGTTTTGTTTATTTCTCTTTTATTTACTCTTGTTTGCTTCTTCCAGAACTGGAGTGTTTGAGCATTAAGATCATTTGTTTGATGGCTTGGTATAATGCAGAATGACACACACACACAGTTATTGTTACACATTCCATGGTAGAACTGCTGGTGAGTTTCGCTGAGTTGTCCTGTGTTTTTCTTCAGGCTGGTTGGGACCCCTGCCTTCGGTCCAGCGGCGCCTGGGGAGGGCAACAAGGAGCCCTAGTACCTCCCTCACCCTTGGAATAAGGGGTTTGGCAGCCATAACAAAGGCGGGGGCTGGACTCCGGCCTGAATGCGGGGTGACCAGTGGGCAGAGGGAAAAACTCTTGCTCAGGTGAGATGAGTTATTTGGGGGCTGTGGTCCCTGAAACATGGCGATTAGCTGGATCGAGAGAGGGGGCCCTGGGCCGGCCAGCCTGCAGATGACCCAGTGAAATTCAGGCAGAACAAAAATACACACAGCTCAAATGCAATTAAGAAATGCTTGCCGACTGATGTAGCTGTATTTTATCTCTGTGACACCTGCTTATGACACACACACATACTCACTCCCTTAGGAAAGTAAATCTTGTTTTGTTTTTGTTTTGTTTCTGCCAGAGGACCCTTAGAGCGAAAGGGGTCTTAATGGAAGCAGGCCATAATTTCTGATTCTTTCAATTTTCTATGTTGATCTAATTGTTTTGTTATTGTGTTGTAATTTGTAAGGGAAAGTCGATGTGCAACTAAATCAAATTTGTTTGTTTTAGACAGACGGGGTAAAGCAGACAGAGAAACTGCTACGGCTCTGATAAGGTGATGATTCGTCATCCGGTGAGTTTAGTCTAATCAGAGCTTAAAGACTGTGTTGCACACAGTTATCTGGTAAATGGTCAAGAAGTCTTTTCTTTTCTCTCCTAATGCTCTCTGTCAGGAGAGTCCACATTTATTTCATTTTGGTTGAAAGTTATTTGATGGAACTGTTATTACACTAAGTACAAGTTTCCTTAGCTGTTGCAGCTTGTGTGCACTAACTTAGAAACGGAAACGTTCCTATTTTACAACTAGAACAAATAGCAGAGTTGATTGGGGCATTTAGAATAGGTTGAGATTTTTACCCTGACTGACTTAAATTTTGACTAAGCTTACTGACAGTGAAAAAATATTTTCCTTTCTTTCTGGGACAAATGGGGCTGAATTGTTTCCTTGTATTTTGGGGTTTGTTGTAAGAAAGTAATACATCTTAGAACTGTGAACATTAACTAAAGTAACTTGGACCTTTACAGTAACACTGCTTAGATTTCGCCACAGCTGTGAAGGACGAATTTTTTTATCAGCTTGCAAGGCGCTAATGTAATCAATCGCGAGACTTAAAAATAACAAGACTTTGCTGTGAGAAGCAACAGTAAAACAACATTGTTTAGGCTATAATTTGAACACAACTAAAAAAATAAAACTTTAGGTTTCTGCTGGGTAACATTAAAATAAAGATGACTGGTCCTTAGGCTACTTAGTTTTTAAATAAATGGAAAAAAGATAAATACTAATCTTATCTGGGGAACATTCAAGCGTCAGAGCAGTTAGTGGGCCTTATTAGAAATTTTGATTGGAAAATTACTGAATTGATCTCAAGCTGTGAAGTATTCTGTGTCTCCTTCCAGGATAAGGGGCAAGAGGTCAGGAAAGGTTTGATCCTAGAAATCTGTCGGTTTTGTCACTCTGGTGGGTAAACACAGGAAGTTATATAAGTGAGTCTTAATATAAGGCATCTGACTTTGTAATTAAAGGGAAGTCGTCTCACTGTTTTAAGTAAATATTAATATACCTGAAATGTTTTTAGGGGCCATCAATTATAACAAAACAGTGGTCCTGTGAGTTTGGAATTTTGCTTATGACAACCAATGCAATTTTCAATTTCAACTGAACCAGAATGCAAATCAGGCTGGTTCTCATTCTTTTTTTGCTTTTTTTTCTAGAATGGACTGACCACTTTGTCCACAGGGGAGGAGTCATGTTCGAGGTTTGACCCAAAAAGGTATGGACAAGTGGCTTGGGAGGTTACCTGTGCGTACCTGAGTTTGGGGGGTATTTATATATTTTGGGTTATTTGGGGCTATGGTGAAGGGAATTCAAATTCTAACATTTTCTCTTAGACCTTACAAGAGAGGCTCAGAAGTGTGATCCCCTGTAGCTGCAAAAACACTCTGGGGACCCGTTTTCTTTAAAATAGTAATAAATAATGAAATGTAATGAGAACATGAAATGTATACTCTTCCCCCTTGAAAAAAGAAAAAAACAAAAAAAAACATGTTAGAATTTAATTGCTTGTGTCCAAATGAATGAGCATACTGAATTACTAATGTTGGACACTGTTCAGCCAATTGTTTTACTTTCTTGTAGTAAAAGCAAATCCAACAAAACGTAATTGTTCGTCAACAGTGACGTATCACTTTTCAAATTAAGAAAGCAAATAATATATAATCACTTGGTGTTTAGGGGTAAAAATCAAATCCTGAACTATAGATTTCACAGTTAGTTTTGTTGTAGCTCCTCTTGGCTTTTATCAAAGCCTAAATTATTTGAGGCCTGTTGTGAGAATTTCTCTGCGTAGCATTTGTTATAAAAGAAGATTTGAATGGCTTAATGTGGGAAAAATATGTTGATCATGTTAAAGGTTAAGTCTCTGTGTTAACTGAGATATGTATTGTTATGTTGAACCAACATGTGAGAAGCTCAAGGATACTCTCTGTGTCTTGGGTCACCAATTGTGAGATGTGTCTGCATGCTGACTGAAGGACGTGGAAACACTCCATTATCTTTTCTCATCCTTGTTAAATATTATTTCCAAAATAGGCTTTTTAATGCATTTGACATGCATTTAGTATCAGTGGATTGCTCGGGATCTCAGGATTATAAATATGTCATCGCTCTATCTGAAAAACTAAACGCAACAGATCTAGGAAACAGCAATCTTAACATCAAGTGATCTTGGATAAAAATAGATCAAATAAAACAGAGAATATTCCAATTTAAAGCATAATGAATGATGGATGATTATTATGATCTATATTGGTGCATATGAGTCAGATTTAATGTTTAAACTAAACTATATTATCTTGAAAACTTGCTGTAGTTTTAATGGTGATTATATAATAATGATTAATTATCTAAACGTGACTCAGTGATTTACTGGAGAATAAATTCCTACATCATTTTTGAAAACATATTTGCTGGAACACATTTCCAACAATCATTAATAATGATATTTTTCAGCAAATATGAATAAACATTCTTTAGTCTATTTGATTTATTATGCTGGTTTTCCAAAGCAATGCTTCAAATTAATGTGAGAGATGGAAATTACATTTACCCCATCAATCTAATATTTGAGTATTTTCTAACCTGAATCCATATTAATTTTATAGCCTATTAAATGGGTGTGCTGTACTCAGTGAGTTACAGCTGTTAGATTTGCGCTAATCAATAAAAGCCTCGGGGGGAAATAATGCACAAAGGTAAATGGTAATATAAAATTTGAAATATTGTAACTGATTCGACCTAAAACTATAACACTCTGTGTTCATGAGATAAGGGGCGGCCGCGTTTGGCCCGGGAACCTTAGCTTGGAAACTTTCTTTTAAAATCCTATGTGAAATGATGCAATCCAGCAATAAACTAGATAAATGATGGTTTCTATGTTTAACTAATACTTTTGATAAACGTAGCCTCCGCAGTAAATAGAAATAACACGGAAAACGCACGGTTAAAATCGGACATATTGAAAACCAACTCCAGTTAATACAGATGCGAGTAGCAGTATGAAAGTATTTCAGTCTTTTGAGTAATTTACAGAAAACGAATAGAAAACAACGCGGGTAAACACTCTAAGGTTAATCTTAGCCAGCGAGTTATTAACTACAATGTGGTAAAAATGATCTGAAATAAAGTCCGTTGCAGATTTAATATGATTCTCTAGTTGCTAATCAGCTAATTGAGCCACAAGCTTCTTTCTTACGACCGATGTGCTGCGATTCTCTGGTTGTAAACAATCATGGATCCCGACACTGATGAAGCGTTAATAGCGCTCTGTGGCTGGAAGTCTAAAAATAGGAACTTAAACACTTGTTTGGATGAAAAGTTTAGTCTTGAGTTTTCAGTTGCTTCCTGGATGTTAACGAGTCCGGGTTAGTCAAATGTTTGTTTTTTGCGCAAAACCACTTCCTGTTTCAAACATGAGCTTTCCAAATTAAAATATGGTAATGCTTAACTTCATGAATCATGCTTTTATTTTCCCAAGAAGGGGAACTTCTGCTGTACCGGCAGCAAAGTGACAGATAGAAGCATTTAGATCATAGACCGTATATACATTTAGATTCACACAAAGGAGGTAGAAATCATAAAACTTAGAATTAGAACATTAAATGATAAAGAATAAAGCTTTAGTCATACCTAGACCAAAAATAACTTTTCCTTAATGATAGTAATGTTTAATAAAAATGTTAAATAATAAGGACGCATTTGGGATACACTAGGCTACCTGTGTCAGCTGCATATGATGTTCTTCTGTACAGCACCTTGGTTGGCCCCGGCTGTGTATAAACGTGGTATATAAATAAAGTGGTATGGTATATGTGAAAATTATGCATTTAGTGCAATATTTAAACCAACAGGTGTGACCTACACACACACACAGTGGGGTTTAACTTGGTTTCTATTTTTTAAAATTTAGTTTACTTCATTAAGACAAATGAGGATAAAAATAGATTCAGAATTTCGGTCACTGTTCTAAAGATGGGAAAAATGTGGAAAATATTCAGTTAACACCTGTGTTATATGCTATAGATCGCATAAAAAAAAAAAAAACAGGGTGTCAGAATAATAAATGTGAGACCTACTATCAAACCGCAGTAAATTCTATTCAGTTGTAACACTTTTTGATGTTTGAGGGGTTTTTTGTGGGTTCCTTTTAATAAAAGACTAAATGAGACAGGAGTAACAAGGCTAATTTTAAAATATAAGCAGTCTAAGGTACAGAGTAGAGGTAAAAAGTGGGCAAATAGATAATTACTCCGGTAGAGTATAAAGTATAGCTCAAGTCCTACACAGAAACTGCAATGAATAAACGTGTCTTTCTTAAGCAAGAGTATCAGGTACAGGTAAAAAGGTTACTTGACATTGTTGTTATTAAAATAGAGTGGCATACTCAAATCTGAACGTGCAACTGAGTTAGATAAATTGAATTAGAGATGTTTTACAGTTGTACAGGCTTTAAAATTTTGCATTTAGAATAACTGTATTATTTTTTTTCAAGCAGTTAACAGAGAATAAACTGTAAGAAACAGATGAGCAAATAACAGTAGCAGAGATATTAATTAGGTAAATAAACTGTGTCCTGAGTAAAACAATTTTAACTAAGGTGGTAAGATAATCCTTACTGTAACATCAATTAGATTCTGGAAAAGCAGGGTCTGAAGAAGTTGTCTAATTCAATTCAAAATACTTTATTGATCCCAGAGGGAAATTACGTGTTGTTGTAGCTAATACAAGTAGGACTAAAATTCTGTAATACATTAGGTAACTATGTGGTGAAATTATTATTTTTTTGTTTTGCAAGGCAAGGCAAGGCAATTTTATTTGTATAGCACACTTTCAACAATAAGGTAATTCAAATATAAAAACCTAATTGGAAACCTAAATGATTGGGATATGGTCATCTGGGGGTTGAAGCTGCCTAAGCAGCGACAGCAGCAGGATACACAGGTTCTGAGGTTATGTCTTATGCATGACCTTTAACCTACTATGTTTCTTTTCTTGACACTGGAGAAGCGGTTGAAGTTATTGTTTCCTTGTTTCTTGATTTTTTTAAGACATGTGCAAGACGATGCCTTAAAAAAGGGGGGAATTGGATTTGATAGTAATTGGAACAGATTTTTCAGGGATTATGAAGAGAATTGTAACACAGGTTTAATTGGGTTTCTTGTGAATCATAATTCTGTCATAAATAAATTAGGGTTTTTTTACTACCTGGACTTGACGTCTGACTTCATATTCCATTTCGGTTTGGGTTCAGACTTGTAGTACATATTGTGTCTGGGAACTTTACAAAGTTTTAATTTGATCTGAAAACCTTCTTTACTTCTTGCTGGGAGTAGTTGATTCCATTTTTGTACTCTCACAAGATGGAATGGTTGGTTGTCTTTTTCTTGGCATGGATTTAGTAAAGATTGATTTGGAGACATTTACCTTAATTATAATCTAGCTTCAGTTGATGAGGTTTGGCTCATTAACCAGGTTGTGAGTTGTTTAGAATTGCTTTTGCACACAGTTGCATCAGGTTGATCTGAAACCATACTCCGAGGGTGTTGGTTCTACTTAATCACTTGTCATAATCATCCTATTCATCTTTTGTGAATTGGCTCACCTGTGTTTGAACATCAATGCTCTAATACCTAATTAGCTCAGCTCCCAAGGGTCGCATTGGGAGGTTCTCTCTGGAGGGCCTTCTGAGGAGTGACTACTCTCTCCTTTCTGAGGAAGGACTGATCGGTGGCTACGGGTCACTGGATGCTGGCGGAGGCTGACTTCACGGCAACAGACAACCAACAGCACAAGGGAAGCGTACACGTTTCAACATCTAGTGTTGATGTAATACCCTCTGAAGTGTACTGGAAGATGCTACATAATTTCTCCTTTATTCTGTGTTTCATCTAGAACATCCTGACCGATGACGAGACCTGTGGATGGCCGCCTCTGGGGCGAGGGGCTGTTGAGATGACATTTTGCCCACAAGAAAATGGCGTAAGAAGACCCCGTGGGTTTTCGGTCTCAATGCACAGGAGTCTCAGCAAAGTCATCGGGAAGGATCTAATATTTGTCACTGTGAGCTAATTCCATGGCCAAGCATGTCTCATGTCTGATTGTAATTTGTATTTTGAACATTGTCTTTTTTTTTTTATCAACCTACCAACCTTTTAGGGAGTTTGTGATAGCACTGTAGAATTTTCCCTTTATATTTATGGTATTAATTAAGTTAATAAAGCAGGGAATTGTGGTGGAAAATTGTTATGCAATTAGGAATTAAGTGTATATTCTCTGTTTAGTGAATACATCTAGGGTAAAATGACAAGCTTATTGTTCCAACTTAATGTTATGAGAAAGATATATGTGTCAGGTCACCAGAGAGACAGACTCCGGGGCAGTAAGATAACAGTCTGGCCTTCGGATGAGCTGCTATATGCGTTGCTATGACTCGCGTGAAGCGGTTACTCTGGAGGTGGGGCGTGAACGTTGGAGAAGACATCTACAGAGATAAACAATGATTGCTGATTACTATTTAAGCGGTTAGTTAGAAAGGTTGGTTAGGGTGATGCACGAGTAACTCTGTCCCCTCCGTGTCTGGCCAGACATGTTTGAATTAAATGCTTAAACGCCTTCTTGGACTCAAGTCTTCTTTATAATGGAAACCCTGAGATACTATTTTTTGCCATTACACTATTCCGATAAAGAGCCTTTTGACCAACATTCCTGAAATTCCTGGGATTTTACAGCCCATGCTGGAATGGCAGCGCTGAGAGGGTGATGCAATTCAGGATGTTTTTGATGGGGAGTTTTGCAAAACATATCCATTGTTTCAGAAGAAGGTTTCAATCCCACTTGTGATTTACCAAGATGATTGTGAGATGGTAAATCCGCTTGGTTCAAAGACTGGGATTCACAAGTTAGGACTTATTTATTTAATCTTGAAGGGCTTTCCACCAGACCTGTTATCATCTTTGCAGTCACAGCTCCTTTTGGCAGTGTACAAATCTTATGACGTAGCGACCTATGGCCTTGATGCAATCCATTGTTTGAGGATGATTTGACTACCGGGATGACAACAACTACTGGACTTCTGGGATGGGATGACATAATGGAACTACTGGGATGTTATTTAAATGACTACTGGGATGTGATAAGGTGTACTGTAAGTATTTTTGGTTTAATCACTTAATGTCTATATTCTCCATATACAGTCTTCATCACTGCCAATTATGTTTTAGAAGTCAATATTTTAAACACACCTGCCTGGTCCAAGACGAAAAACTTGTCACATTTTACACCTAAAAACAGGACATTTCGTTCAACTATTTCTGAAAAGTTTTGTCTCTGAAACCATGTACACCCTCTAAAAGTGTGCTGCACCCCTGTCCACAGAGGTTTCTAAATGTATTGAACTACTGCTGCTATTGAACCCGTTGTTCTGCCTATCTGTGCTATCTTATCAGAATTTCCTACCGTAGCGCACATAGATAACTATGTCTGTCGGTGCTACCTCTCGAAAGGTGCTACCGGTATGTTTACATGACGAAAACAACAACAACTGTTAGCCTTGATGTTAAATATAATCATCGGAAAATATTTTTCAAGTGACGGGATTGAAGTGGCAGTTTAGCAGTAATGCCTAACAGCAACAATTTATATGAATAACAAAAACTTTTTCTCTAATCCACAGAACATGCTACCCATTAAATATAAAGCAGAGGAATTGGCCGTTTTAGCAGACTTTTATCCCTTAATACTTGGCTCTCCTCCATCACCGCCATTCACAATATTGGTTTTATAGACAATTTTAACATTTTTTGGGGCAGAAAGCACCTGTTTGGACCAGATGGGCTCCATCTAAACAGACAAGGCACTCGTACACTGACATTGAGCCTGGCATGTCCACGCCCCCCCCCTGTCAACTACACTGGCCACAGCTGCCCCTGCCCTCTCTGATTCCTCCACCACACCCTGATGTGCAAATGGTCCCTGCTCCTATGAACTCACCCCTGATTTTAACAGTAACTCACATACTGGACTTGGACCTTGTTCTACCTTATTCATACCTGTTATTATCAGCAGAGAGCGGACTAAAGATCATAAACCGAACTAATGCAATCCAAATAATCTCAAAAAGTTGTCAAAAGCCCCACTTTCAGTAAATCATACACTACCTTCATCTCCAATCACTACTAATATGGCACTTTTTAATGTTCGCTCTCTGCTGAACAAAACTTTTATAATAAATGATCTGATTTTAGACCATAATCTTCATTGTTTATTTTTAACAGAAACTTGGCTGAGTGCAGATGCCCCTGTTGTTCTTACAGAGGCCTCCCCACCTAGTTTTAACTTCGCTTATTTTATGAGGAGTAGCAAAAGGGGAGACGGAACTGCTTTTATAAGCTCATCAACACTTTCCGCCAAACCTGTTTTATTTGATAACTATTTTACTTTTGAATATAATACAAATGTTTTTAGCACTCCTCAGATTTTATGTGTCACAATTTATAGGCCTCCTAAAAAGAGTGCACTTTTTATTCAAGAACTTTCAGAGTTTTTATCAATTTTGCACAACTCCTTTGAAAGGATAATTTTAGCTGGTGATTTTAATCTACACACAGATAACCTTTTAGATCCTTTATCAACAGATTTTTTAAACATCCTGACTTATATGGATTTTAGCCAACATGTCATGCAGGCGACTCACAACAAAGGACACACCCTGGACTTGGTCATCACACATGGCCTGTCCACCCATGTGTCCTCTGTTGTTGACTTGGCTGTCTCTGACCACTACTGTGTGTTTTTTAACATCACCAGTTTCATTCAGCAGGAGACCTCTGTGAGAACTGTCAGGAAGCGCCATCTAACCCCTGAAGTGGCTGCAGGATTTCTGGAAATTTTTAAAAAGAATCCTCCTATTGTTTTAACTGCCCCCTGTGATTTTATTGTCAAGGATTTTAACAGAAGGCTTCAGTCCACTCTTGACCGGCTTGCTCCACTTCAAGTTAAAAGTTTAAAATCTAAAGCTGCACCGCCGTGGAGAAATGAAAACCTCAGAAAAATGAAGAGAAATTGTAGGGCGGCAGAGAGAAAATGGAGGAAAAGTAAAACCACAATAAACCATCAAATATACACAGATCTTCTCAAATTATACATTAACGCAGTAAGAAATTCAAGAAATTCATACTTCTCCAAAATCATCTCGGAACATAAAAATAATTCCAAAATCCTTTTTTCCACCATTGATAAACTTTTTAATAGAGCTACTACTGCATTTCCTAAAACCCCCTCAAACACTCTTTGTGAGGAGTTCGCAGACCACTTCAGAGGGAAGGTAGACACCATCAGATGTAAGATTTTATCTTCTCAGAGTAACATGGTTTTAGACAAATCTGAGTGTGTGTCTTTACCAGAGGAAATGCTGGACAGTTTTGTCCTGGTAGAAGCTGGGACTCTTGACAAAGTTTTCTCCTCATTGAGGCCCGCCACATATGTTTTGGACCCGAGTCCCACTTCAATTTTTAAGCAGTTTTATGGATCTTTTAGAGATGAGATTTTAACCATGATGAATTGCTCCCTTCAGACGGGGGTCTTTCCTGCCACCTTTAAAGGGGCGGTTGTGAGGCCCCTGTTGAAGAAGAGCAATTTAGATTTTAATGATTTTAACAATTTTAGACTGGTATCTAACTTACCTTTTTTAAGCAAAATTTTAGAAATAATTGTTTGAATTTAACTTAATGATTTTATTAATGAGCACAATGTCCTGGAGAAATTTCAGTCTGGTTTTAGGGTGAACCCCAGCACAGAGATGGCCCTTTTGAAGATTTTAAATGATTTTAGATTAAACTATGATGCACAGAGGGTGACAGTGTTGGTTCTACTGGATCTAAGCGCTGCCTTCGATACAGTAGACCACACTATTCTTTTAACCCAGTGCTCTGTACCTCAATATCGAACCCACAACCAGTGCCATCCCCAATCAACAACAATGTAGAGAAAATGTCTGAATTCCACGAATTAAACCAGAACAGCCTTGAAAAAATCATTATCCAATTAAGCTCCTCCTCCTGCTGTCTTGATATCCTACCCACAGCTTTTCTAAAGAAGGTTCTTCCTGTTATTGGTTCTGATCTTGTTCAAATAGTGAACTCATCACTGCTATCAGGTGTCTTCCCTCAGGCTTTAAAAACAGCAGTTATTAAACCACTGCTAAAGAAGAAAAATCTGGACAACACGTTAATGCAGAACTACAGGCCAATCTCTAATCTCCCATTCATCAGTAAGATTATTGAAAAAGCTGTGTTTCAGCAGTTAAATGGCTTCATAACAAGGACAAACCGTTTTGATGCTTTTCAGTCTGGTTTCCGCGCTCACCACAGCACCGAGACTGTCCTCGTCAAAGTATTTAATGACATCCGCATAAATACAGACTGTGGAAGAACCACAGTGCTGGTTCTGTTGGACCTCAGTGCAGCATTTGACACTGTTGATCATGATATTTTATTGGAACGACTGGAGAGCTGGGTCGGACTCTCTGGTACAGTACTTGGCTGGTTCGAGTCTTACCTAAAGAACAGGGACTTCTATGTTTCAATATGAAACTTTTCATCAGAACGAACAGAAATCACATGTGGGGTGCCCCAGGGCTCCATCCTGGGGCCCCTCTTATTTAATATCTACATGCTCCCACTAGGCAAGATTATAGCGACCAATAACATTAGCTACCATAACTACGCAGATGACACTCAGCTCTACATTACAATGTCACCAGGTGACTCTGAACCCATTCAAACCCTAAATCAATGCATTGACCAAATAAATGGATGGATGTGCCATAACTTTCTCCAGCTGAATAGAAACAAAACTGAAGTGATTATTTTTGGACCCAAGGAGGAACGATCAAGAGTCAGCACACAGCTTCAATTAATACAGCTAGAAACTACTGATCAGGTTCGTAACCTAGGTGTAGTAATGGACTCAGACCTGAACCTCCAGGGTCACATAAAGGCAATAACAAGGTCAGCGTTCTATCACCTGAAGAACATCTCTAGGATTAAAGGACTGATTTTGCAACACGACCTAGAAAAACTCATCCATGCGTTTATCTTTAGTCGGATTGATTACTGCAACAGCATCTTAACAGGTCTGCCTAAAAAGTCAATCAGACAGCTGCAGCTGATCCAGAACGCTGCCGCTCGCTTACTCACTAGAACCAGGAAAGTAGAGCACATCACCCCAGTTCTAAAGTCCTTACACTGGCTCCCTGTAGCTCAGAGAATAGACTTTAAAATACTTTTACTAGTTTATAAATCATTACATGGCTTAGCACCAAAATATGTTGAAGACCTGTTGTCATGGTACCAACCACCAAGACCACTCAGGTCCTCCAACTCTAGCCTACTAAACATCCCTAGACTCAGAACTAAACATGGAGAAGCAGCTTTCAGTTTCTATGCTCCCCTTATCTGGAACGGACTTCCTGACGAGTGTAGAGCTGCTGAAACTCTGAACTGCTTTAAATCGAGACTAAAAACCCATCTGTTTAGAATTGCCTTTGAGTAAATGCTTGATGTTATATGTATAAAATGTGTTCATGCTCTCTTGCTTTTTTTATTTTTTCTATTGTGTATCATGTGTAATGTGTGTTTCTTTTATGTGTTTCTTTTAAATCACCAAATCATGTAAAGCACCTTGAATTACCCTGCTGTTGAAAGTGTGCTATACAAATAAAATTGCCTTGCCTTGCCTTGCCTCTTGGCAGCGTCATCAGAAGACATGGAGTCAACTTTCACAGTTATGCTGATGATACAGTTATACATCTCCATGTCTCCTGATGACACACGGCCAATGGATGCACTTTTTAACTGCATTTTACACATTAAATCCTGGATGGCAGAAAACTTTCTCCAGCTCAACCAGGACAAAACAGAAGTTTTAGTCATCTCCTGAGGCTCAGAGAGAAACTTTTACCAAAACTACAATCACTGTCTCTTAATCCCTCTTTACAAGTTAAGAACCTGGGCGTGATTTTTGACTCTGAGCTGACTTTTATTCCTCGCATAAAAATTATTACTAAAATAGGTTTTATCAACTAAAGAACATCACCAGAGTCCGCCCCATTCTCTCTCTGGCCAATACGGAGATACTGATGCATGCTTTTATCTCCAGTAGAATTGATTACTGTAATGCCCTGCTTGCTGGTCTTCCCAAAAAGAGTATATCAGGTTTACAACTACTACAAAATTCAGCAGCACGTGTCCTGACGAAGACCAGGAGGCGGGAGCACATTACACCGGTCTAAAAATCATTGCATTGGCTCCCCAAACATTTCAGGATCGACTTTAAGGTTCTTTTAATGGTTTTTAAGTGTCTTAATGGTCTTGGGCCTTCTTATCTCTCTGAACTGCTTTTACCATATAAACCTTCGCGGTCTCTGCGCTCCTCTGGCAGCCGTCTCCTTGTCACCCCAAAAGTCAGGACACACACGCATGGTGAGGCGTCTTTCCAGTTTTATGGCCCTCACCTCTGGAACAGGCTGCCAGAGGACCTCAGGGCTGCAGAGAACGTTCATGTTTTTAAGAGCAGGCTCAAAACTCACCTTCTTTGCCTAGCTTTTAACTGATTATTATTTTTTACTGTTTGTTTAATTGCTCTGCATGTTTTATTTGATTATATTTTTTTATCAGTTTTACTATTTAATCTTAGCACTTTAATTTACTGTTTATTTTTATACTTTAATTTATCTTAATCCCCGTTCCAGTGTTTCCTCTGTGGGAGCCCTCTGCCCCGGGAGCGGTGGTCGGCTGTGGCTGCCTGGGTGCTCTCCAGGTGGAGCTTGGGTGGAGGTGGGGGTCTTGGCCTTGCCTCCACTGGGTGCCCTGTGTCGGTGCCTCAGCTGCTGCTGTTAGTCTACCGCTGCCGGGGCAGATGGCTCCTCTGATAGCGTTTCCTTGCATGGTTCATCTACACTTGGCCCAATGTCCTTTTTTACTTTTTCTTTTAACTGTGTGTGTGCATGGGAGATGGGTTGGGGGGAGGGGGTATAACTGTGACCATGCTTTTAAATCTGTGGGGGAGGGAAGGGAAGGTGGTTTTATGTGGGGTCCTTTTAATCTGTAAAGCACTTTGTGATGCAACTTCTTGTATTAAAAGCGCTTTATAAACAAAGTTTGATTTGATATATATACATACATACATACATATGATATACATATACATCCTAATATAATGTACACATACATTCCATTCAATTCAGTTTATTTATATAGCGCCAATTCACAACAGATGTCATCTCAAGGCACTCAACAAGAAGTCATTTCAATTCATTTATACAAACATTCCAATCAGTTAAAAATTTTCCTATTTAAGGAATCCCACCAGATTGCGTCAGTCATTGGCGTGAGGTTGGGCAGACTTTCCAGCCACAGCAATCCTTCAGCAATCCCTCATACTGAGCAAGCATGTAGCGACAGTGGAGAGGAAAAACTCCCCTTTAACAGGAAGAAACCTCCAACAGAACCAGGCTCAGTAGGAGCAGCCATCTGCCACGACCTTCTGGGGGTTTGAGAAGACAGAGCAGAGACACAGAAGGAACAGAAGATCCGATATAAGAGTACTCTCTATGTTACAGAAAGTAAAAAGTTGATAACAGGACACAGTGAATGTTCAGCCACTGGGAGCACCATCCCAGTCGATGCCCCCCGTCCAACAGGGCATTGCAGCCAAGCAGGATACCAGACCAGGTATATCTTCTATGGAGAGAAAAACACTGAGAGAACACAAAGTTAACAGTCGAAATAGCAGAATGTACTGTAATACAACTGGAGAGTAGTAGTAGTAAAGGAAGTAGCAGAGTGAAGAAAATTGGTAAGTCTGTCCTCCAGCAGTCTAAGCCTATAGCAGCATAACTACAGAGATAGCTCAGGATGACCTTAGCCACTCTAACTATAAGCTTTATCAAAAAGGAAAGTTTTAAGCCTGGCCTTAAAAGTAAACAGAGTGTCTGCCTCACGGACTAAAGCTGGGAGCTGGTTCCACAGGAGAGGAGCCTGATAACTAAAAGATCTGCCTCCCATTCTACTTTTAGAAATCCTAGGAACTACAAGTAAACCTGCAGTCTGAGAGCGAAGGGCTCTGTTAGGAACATAAGGAACAATTAGATCTCTGATGTATGATGGAGCTTGATTATTAAGGGCTTTGTATGTAAGAAGAAGGATCTAAAATTCTATTCTGGATTTAACAGGGAGCCAATGAAGGGAAGCTAAAACAGGAGAAATGTGATCTCTCTTTTTAATATTCATCAAAACTCTTGCTGCCGCATTTTGGATCAACTGAAGGCTTTTAATGGCATTTTGTGGACTACCTGATAGTAAAGAATTACAGTAGTCCAGCCTTGAGGTAACAAATGCATGGACTAGTTTCTCAGCATCACTCCTGGACAGGATGTTTCTAATTTTAGCAATATTCCGGAGGTGAAAGAAAGTAAACCTAGAAACCTGTTTAATATGGGATTTAAATGTCAAGTCTCGGTCAAAAATAACGCAGAGGTTCTTTACGTTATTACTGGGGGCCAATTTAATGCCATCCAGATGAAGTGATTGACTAATCAGTTTCTGTTTAAGAACTTCTGGTCCAAAGACAGCAACTTCTGTTTCGTCAGAATTTAAAAGCAAAAAGTTTAGGGTCATCCATGTTTTTATGTCTTCCAGACATGCCTGTAATCTACCTAACTGACTGGGTTCATCAGGATTTATGGATAAATATAGTTGTGTATCATCTGCATAGCTGTGGAAATTTATCCCATGCTGTCTAATGATTCTACCAATTGGGAGCATATATATGGTGAACAGAATTGGTCCAAGCACAGAACCCTGTGGAACTCCACAAGTAACTCTTGAGAGTGAAGAAGATTTATCATTTAGATGAACAAACTGGAATCTATCAGACAAATATGATTTAAACCAGCCTAGTGCTGTTCCTTTGATCCCTGCAACATGTTCAAGCTTTTCTAAGAGAATATTATGATCGACTGTGTCAAAAGCAGCACTGAGATCTAACAAAACCAGAACAGACACCAGTCCATTATCTGAGGCCATGAGAATATCATTAGTAACCTTCACCAGTGCTGTTTCAGTGCTATGATGAGCTCTAAAACCTGACTGAAACTCTTCAAACAGCTTTGTTATTGTTTAAATGCTCACAGACTTGATTAGCAACAATTTTCTCAAGGACTTTGGATAAGAAAGGAAGGTTAGATATAGGTCTGTAATTCACCAAGTCATCTTGATCAAGGGAAGGTTTCTTGAGTAAAGGTTTAATTACAGCTATTTTAAATTCCTGTGGTACGTATCCGTTTACTAAGGATAGATTCATCATATCCAAAATGGGGCCAGGAACCAAATGGAACACTTCTTTAAATAATTTGGTTGGAATTGGGTCCAACATACAAGTTGAAGGTTTAGATGAGGCTAATATTTTTGATAATTCCGAAAGCTCGACTGAATCAAAACAGCCTAAGCACAACTGAGGATCTACAGTTCTTTCCGATACTGCCTCATTTACTGAGGAAGAAGTAATCATGTTTGGGAGGATGCCAATGATTTTATTTTTAATAGAATCAATTTTATTTACAAAGAATCCCATAAAATCATCACTGCTAAGAGCTGGGGGAAAAGTTGGCTCAACAGAGCTATGACTCTGTGTAAGTTTGGCAACTGTACTAAAAAGAAACCTAGGATTGTTTTTATTCGCCTCTATTAATGATGAAAAATATGCTGTTCTAGCTTGTCGAAGGGTCTTTTTATACAGCAGTAGACTGTTATTCCAGGTGAAATAGGAATCCTCTAGATGTGTAGAGCGCCATTTTCTCTCCAACTTCCTAGTATTCTGCTTTAAAGTACGCAACTCTGCGTTGAACCAAGGAGTCAGCCTCCTATGGCTAGCCACTTTCTTTTTTAAGGGGGCTACACTATCTAATGCCAAACGCAATGAGGACGTAACGCTGTGAACCAGATCATCAATTTCTGAAGGGTTAGAGATAGAATTGCTGCCATCCACTGTGTTACTCTGAGACACTGAGGAAAGTAAGAATGGAACAGATTCTTTAAAAATTGTTACAGCATTGTCTGATAAAGCTCTACTATAATGAAATTTTCTTTCAGATTTAAAATGGTCAGTTAAAGTAAATTCAAAAGTTATTAAGAAGTGGTCAGACAGGACCGGGTTATGTGGGTGGACTGTTATTTCCTCAGACTCAATACCGTATGTCAGTACAAGGTCCAAAGTGTGTTTGCCCGAGTGGGTCGATCCCTGTACTTTTTGAGTAAAGCCAATTGAGTCTAAAATAGCACTAAAGGCTGCATTTAGGCTATCACTTTCAGTATCCACATGAATATTAAAGTCCCCCACTATAATAAACCTATCAGTATTTAATATTAAATCAGATAAAAAATGTGAGATCTGATCCAAGAATTGAGAGTAAGGGCCTGGTGGACGATACAAAACCACAAACAAAAATGGTCTTAATGTTTTGCAACTTGGATGAGGAAAATTAAGGGTTAGATGTTCAAAAGAACTGTAGCTATCAATTGGTCTGGGACTAATTTGTAAATCAGAACGAAAAATGGTTGCAACTCCTCCTCCTCGCCCAGTATTTCTAGGAATGTGAAAATTTAAATGACTGGAAGGAGTTGACTCATTTATACTGACATAATCCTCCTGCTGCAACCAGGTTTCTGTGAGACAAAGGAAATCAATGTGATTATCACAAATCAAGTCATTTACTAACAAAGTCTTTGAGGAGAGAGCTCTTATGTTTAATAAACCACATTTAATAGATTTATTTTTCTGTTCAGTCAAAGTTGTATTTATTTTTATGAGATTTCCATAATTTACTTTTGTTGGCTTAACTTTTAATCCATTTAATTTTGGCCGTGGGCAAGACACTGTTTCTATAGAGTAATGGGTGGGTAACAGTACAGAAGCAGCAGAGAGGTGGGTTAAACTACGACTCTGCTTCCTGGTCTGGACCCTGGGTTGTCAGTGTTTTGGAGGACTAATAAATTCGGCCATATTCCTAGAAAGAAGAGCTGCTCCATCCAAAGTGGGATGGATGCCGTCTCTCCGGATCAGACCAGGTTTTCCCCAAAATGTTCTCCAGTTATCAATGTAGCCCACATCGTTTGCAGGACACCACCTAGACAACCATTGATGGAATGACAGCATGCGGCTAAACATGTCGTCACTGGTCCGATCAGGCAGGGGACCAGAAAAGATTACCGAGTCTGACATTGTTTTAGCAAACTTACACACCGAAGCAACACTAATTTTAGTGACCTCCGATTGGCGTAACCAGGTGTCATTACCGCCAGCGTGAATAACAATCTTACTGTATTTACGCTTATCTTTAGCCAGCAGTTTCAGGTAGGATTTGATGTCGCCCGTTCTGTATTGAGTGGTAGAAGTTAAAAATTGTGCCACATATTCTGGTTTAACTGGCTACTTCCACCACGACAGCAAATCAGCCACTCATGAAGCCAGCACATTGCTCTGCACACAGAACCAGAGTCTGTGAAAGGCCAGCGGGCTCAAACCATTTTTGAGCAGGGAGGTTTAATATACTTTTACTGCTGAAATATGTTTCATCCAAGAACTCTATGGTGTTTATATTTTACTAGTGTTAAAAAAATCACAAACAGTAAAAATAAATCATTTAAAAAGTCTAGAATTTTAAGGGTGCTGAGATTCAATATAGGGGTGATGCAGCACCTCCAAAAAATGGGCTAGAAACGCCTGTGGTGTAATGGTTGTTTAGAAATTAATTATAATGTATTAATAAATCTATGAAACACTACATGACATTAGTCAAGGCAAACATTGTAAAAGTAATTTATTTTAGTTTTAGTGTTTAAAGCTTTCTTAGATTGTTCTGCAGTAATATATTCTCTTTCTCACCAGGCAAAAGAGGAAGTTCTTACTTACTTCTTACCATAGTTGGAGTAAAGGCTGAGGAAGAATCCATCAGCACAATGAAAATGCTGCAGCTGTTGTTTGAAGACGGCAGAACTGCGTTCATCTCTGATGAGCTGTGGGCTCCGTTTGATTCAAAATTAGAGAAGGGCAAAGTTGAAGTGGACATAAAAATAACTGGCAACACCGTCAACAACATTAAAGGGGTGTGAGGGCACATTTTTTGTCATTCATAATTTTGTTCTGTTTTTAAATGTTCATTTGTTGTGTGTTCTGGTTTTCAGTGTTTCTAGAAACTGTCTCAATGTTCCTTTGTTGTTAGGGGGTTAAGGTTATAAGCTAGATAGATAGATAGATAGATAGATAGATAGATAGATAGATAGATAGATAGATAGATAGATAGATAGATAGATAGATAGATAGATAGATAGATAGATAGATAGATAGATAGATAGATAGATAGAGAGAGAGAGAGAGAGAAAGAGAGAGAGAGTAAATTCCTGTGCACTACTGTGTCAAAGTGATATTTTTGTGGTAACTGTTCAGTGCTAAATCAGGAACCTTGACGGGCAACTTAATGGGTGTTTGGGATTATCGGTTTGCTTGGGATTTTTAATATAATATTGTGGCGGACCACCAGGAGGCTCCACTCACACCCAGAAAACAGGATGTTTACATTTAAAAATGTATGAATTTTTGGTGAGCTTATTGTATGTGAATATATGTTATGTGTACTGGCTTACTGTTGTTCAGTGTGAAGTTGGAGCTGAGATAAAGAGGGGATCGAAACTAGATCCTGTGTGTCGTCCATTTATTCCTCCACATTGGTGACCCCTGAATTGAACATGTCCGAAACTGAAGCCAGCTCCTCGCAGGTCACGCCTGCTGCCGTGGAATGTCCACCAGCGTCTCCAGCTTCTTTTTCCGTTGCTGTAAAAATCTCAGACTTTTTGGCTGCACGATCCTCCTTCATGGTTTGTCCACATTGAAGCCCAGTTTGCTTTGAGTGGAATTACTTCGGACGACACAAAATACCACTATGTGGTTGCCTCGCTGGATCCACTGTCTACCCACCGTACGATGTCCCTTCTCATATACTTTAAGCTTTTTGTGGCAGCTATTGTTCCTTTTAATCAATGCTTGTTTATGTGTAAGATATGTGCAAAATATGTCTATATTTTGCATTTTGTGAAATTATTAATAATACAAAGTACAAATATCCCTTCTAGCAGTGATGTATTCTATATTTTCTGACCACACACTACTAAACACACCTAGTTTAAATAAAAAATTTGAATGCATAGTTTGCCTTTAAACTATGTAAAATGAGGTTAAGTGTTGGAAAATATGTGATAAATGCAGTCTTTACTTATGTTGAACATAGTCTGTTCTTTTGTTGAACTTTGTGTGTCAAGACTAAGGGAAGTAACTTTTAGTGTGGGGGTAAGAACTTTCTTAAGGAAATGTGCTTATAAGGAGCTGACTTTGCAAAAATATGCTGTGCAAACAGGATGTACCTACAAACCGTTGGAAACAGTTCTGCTGTGTGTTGTATGGTGATAAGATAAGACAATGGACAATGGGGGTGTGGTGGAACGGTTCACATGTGTGAATAAATAGAAGCTGTAAGTCTCAATATCTTTGAGACTCTGCTGGATCAGAACAACGACTGGTGTGTCAGTTTCTTTTACTGCATGATTCTCCCTCAGCTGAGCAAACACATTTCACATCTTCACTGTGCGTACTTTTCTTTCTAGGTAAACCTGTGAGTTAAAATAACCTAACATTTTTGGTGCCGTGACTCGACGCTTGGTCTGCGCAGGGGAAGGTCTTCGCCGGAGGGCTGCACGGGGCCCCACCTGACCTACAAGTCCAGGCTGCTTTCTTGCTTCACTGGCCAGCTGATTAGCTCCGCCGGACACCTTCTCTGCCGGTCCCTTGCGATCGACTCGGTTTGAATCGCTCGCACAGGGGGGAGTTTGTGAGTACCATTTTGGTTTTGCACCCTACATTTAAAATTATTTCTAACTAAGACAGAGAGGGTACAGTTCTGCTGTTCAGGTTTAAAAGACGTTTTAAACCTCTGACTAAGGGAGTCAGGTATTGAGCCTTACCGGGATAAAATAGGGACAAAATAGGAATAAAATAGGTATGAAACAGTTGATTATATTGGAAGGTTGTAACGGATTAGATCGTTGAAATCTAAAACCACCTCAGAGGGATATAAAGAACGCCACTGAAGGCAGTAAAAATACGAAACAGCAGAACTAAAAAATAAAAGTACCGACCCTAGGTTGGTGTAAGTTAAGTAGGCACACGACATAATCCTTATGTATGCCATTTCCTCCTGAAACCTGACGGTGTTAACGTACGGAGAGAAGGGCATTCAAGGGACGTCCTGTGTGGATCCAGGATTTGTACCGTTCTTAGATTAGAGAAGTCTATTGACTCAAAACAGGGGTTCACAAAACCGGAATATAAGACTATACGATCACTAAAATTTTTCATTCCTCTAGATAAAAGATAAAATAAGATGAAATAGGAGAATAAACTAAGTCTGATTTTAAATTCCCCAAGGAACGTTCCTCATAATACTCCTTATTATTACTCTAATTTTAATAATTACAGTGATAAAATTGACAAAACTCGTTAAAACTTGATCAAGACTGGAAAAGAACTGTAGAACCTGCCCTTTCAACAGGGGATCTTCATTAGAAATAGGCCTAATGATAAATAATGTCTAAATAATAATACTAGTAATGGAAAAGCATGATAATAAATACATAATTATCTTAATGTGTGATAAAACGGTTGTGTGACTGTGTGTGTGAATGGAGATTTCTATGGTGAAACAGCTGTAGGCTGAACGGAGTCTCATGGTTTGAAAATTGAGTAAATAACACTGTGATAAGATTAATAGATCAGATAAAAGAGAAATAAAAGTTGAATTTACTTCATTAACATGAGAATGATAAATATTTAAAAATGAAAACAGTAAAATGCAACTTATTGAAATATGGGGAAAAATAGCAAAGAAGATTTTAAAGGAGATGTAAAAAAATTTTGTAAGAGGAAGGACAATACATTTCTTTAAAATAAAGATTATGAATTTGAAGGACGACTGCCTGAGTAATTTCGTGTACTTCTTGGTAGTTGCGATATAAAATAAAACTAAAAGATAAAAATTGAAGAATTAGACATTTGGCGTCTCAAACAAACAGGGAAAAAAGGGGGGTTAATGTATGAAACAGATGTGTTTTTTAGCACCCGGGAGGATAAAAAAAAACGTTTTAAACTTTGTTTTCTCCTAAAGTTCCGCCGAAAGAAAAATAAAATAAGAGAAAACTCACTAACATATTTTAAAAAATCCTATGAAGAGTAAGGTAAACTTTATTGTGATCTAAATGAATTATCTTAAACAACCGACCACCTTTCCCCTTCCCCTCAAGGAAGGGCTGTTCTGATAATAAACAACACCCTTCTGTCCCTCAACAATGGGTCGTTAGTTGTTCTCTTAATAAACAAACCAACTGTGATGGGTTATGACAGAAATCGGTGAAATGGACTTCCTGAGGTAGACTTGTTTGAAACCAGATTCATCATGCGTTTCAAAATTGTTAAAGGTTATCAACTGCCAAGGCAGAAGAGGAGGAAAACACCTCTCCTGCTAGCTGATAATGAGGGGGATGTTTTAGCTAAGTGCAGTTCAATACAAAAGGTTGGAATTTCTTAAGTGTAGCAGCAACTGTTACTCTATAATAATAATAAGAAAAACCTTAGGTAATATTTTTAATGATATTCATGGGATGTCTGTGAGATCTCTCATATAGTAGAAAAGAAATGGTTTAAAATGACGGATTATGAGCAGAGTGATTTTATTTTGAAATTTAGACGGATGTCTACAGGTCCTGTGGGGAAGTGACAGCTGGGTGGCTACATGAATTTATTCTTTGTAACAAGTGGCAGCTTCAGATGTTTGCTTCTAACATTTTAATGAAAGATAAGATACATGTTGAAAGGAAACAATCTTGTAATGTGCTGGGTTAGAGATTGCAAATAAGAGAAGAAATTTTCGTTATGGGATTACCGTAGTAAAGAATGTAGTAACGCACTCCGAAATTCAATTTTAGTTCCACATATAATCATAATAATAAGCTAATTTGTAGAACCTATATATATATATATATATATATATATATATATATATATATATATAAAACAATGAATAAGGATTAAAGATTTTTCATTATGGAAATATTAGTTGCTGATTAACTGAATAATAACATTGGATTAAGTTATTGAAGTCCAATGGGAAAAAATTATGAATTTGGTGGAATTTTGTTTTCCACTTAAAAAATGAGGTTGAGTTGTTAGAAAAATGAAATTAAAATAATAGATTTGGCTACAGGGAAAACCTGTTGTGATAATCATAAAATCTAGAGATTATTTTCTAATTTGTTAGGAAGAGATTTCCTATTTCACTTGAAGTTGGGCATGTTCTCTGTAGGGGATAAATTAATAATCCAAATTGTAGATTTTCATAAAACTCTTGAAATGAGACACCTACCAAAGAATTGTTCTACTTGGAAAGAGATGAATAAAGTTTTAACTGAAGTTTGTAATCAGATGAAGATGAAATACTCATAACAGTAGATCCAAATTGAACTTTACATGTTTTCTTGGCATTTGGCCAACAATGGGGTAACAAGGGTATGGTGATCTTTAGTGACAAACTACTTAAAGCATTAGAGCAATATTGACCCATGGCCCGTGCAATGTGTCAACAGGGGGGATGGTTAGTATAATACAACAACACTTTACAACATACAATCTAGAAACTTACTTAAATTTTTTTTTGTAGATTATGTGTTATTTGTGTAAAACACAATCCTCGGGGAAACATGAGACCAAAACGTGGCCAGTTTCCCCAACCAAACCAGCCTTTCCAAACTATACACATGGACTTTATTGAACTAACACAGAGTGGTTCCTATAAATACTGCCTAGACATGGGTTGGAATTATTCCAACAGCTAAAAATGATGCACTAACAGTGGCAAAAGCATTATGCAAAACGATCATTGCCAATCATGGCATACCAGAGACTATCTACTCAGATAATGGACCACATTTTATTAATGAAGATATTCAAAACATGGCAAAACATTTAGGAATAGCATTAAAAAATCATTGTGCTTATCATCCTCAAAGTACAGGTCTGGTTGAAAGAAATAATGGGACAATAAAAAGCAGGCTAAGAAAATGTATGGAAGAAACAAAAAGGCCATGGTTAGAATGCTTAGATTTAGTTAAACTCTGTATGAGAATAACCCCAACAAATTAGGGATTAACTCCTTTTGAGATAATTTATGGTAGACAATATAAATTTCCCATTACTGCACCAGACCTACAGAAAGCAGATGAAGAATTAACCCTAGCTGATTACATGAGGAAAATTATTCAGACTAGAGAAGTACAAAGAGCACATAGTTTGCCTGTATCTCCTTCTGTGTTACAGGATCCTGAGAACCCCATAAAGCCTGGAGATTGGGTATTCATAAGAGTCATCAAGGAAAAGAATTGGACAAATTCAAAGTGGGAAGGACCTTTCCAAGTTCTGTTAGCAACTCCCACATCTGTGAAGATTGCTGAGAGACCTTCCTGGATTCACCTTTCACATTGTAAACTGCAGAGACAATTGGATAAATAGACGTGTGACAGGAGGAAGTCTGGGCTACAAAGGGCATTGGTACCACTAGGGCCTTTGGTCTCAAACCCCAGCAGAAAAGCAGTCCTGTCACCTAGTGGTCAAACTCTGTGAAAAGAGGGGCTATTCATCCAGTTGTTTTTCTCTGCCAACACCATGAAGATTATTACATTATCTGGTTTGACATTGCTAAGCTTTGCAGTGTTATGGCTTCTGATGAATTCGAACACCACCCCATCATGAGATAAAAGATTTGTAATTAACAGCCACTACGTTTTTAAGAACGCCTGGTATCAAGTAGCTAATCTGACTGCTAAACGTTTCACAATTTGGAACAGGAACACCTGATGGCTACATTTGGAAGTGTGGATATACTTTCTACCTTTACCTGCCTAAAGACTGGTGTGGTACCTGCAGTTTGGCTCGACTGCAACCATCATGATACAGAGAATGGTTTTGTATCATCATCATCAGAGCTGAAGAAGAGTGATTTCTCACCGGTACAGGAGTTCGTTCCTTTTACAGACAACGATGGGCGTAAACTGCTCTACAGTGATGCTAAAGGAATTTTCCACACCATGTTTCCATCTGTTGGAGTTGCAGGTCTGACAAATAGGATGAACGAAGTTTGGTGGTCCCTGGAAAACACCACTGTCATCCTTACGGAAATGTCTGATCTGATGGGAAACGATCCTGGAAAATTGGCTATGAGAACTATGCTAATGCAACACCAAATTGCCCTGGACACTCTATTCGCGTCAGAAAGGGGACTGTGTACAGTGATTGGAGAACATTACTGTACTTGCATCCCATCTACACATGACAACTGGACTCTCATCCATGACAAGGTGCAAGGACTTGTTGATTTCCTGAAGTCACAAGAATTACAAAATGCTCCCTGGGACTTTATGTTATGGTTGACTACTGGACGTTGGTATCAGGTTCTTTTGAAATTTGCAATGCCTATTATTGTCATTCTGATTCTATTTTGCTTATTTGTATCCTGTATTCTACCATGTATTAAACACATGATGACGAAAATGCTTACCAATACTATGGTTTAATATTCCCTGTTGCAGCTGCGTGAGGAAGAAACACCTGATGAGAAGTAGGAGTATGTTTGTTAAGTTAACTTTAATGAATTCTACAATGTAAACTACTTTTAAGGTAGCCGTTGTATGAAGGATGTTTTTTATTGTTCCTTTTACTGGAGTTATTAAGACTGCATTTCAGGGGGGAAATGTTGGAAAATATGTGATAAATGCAGTCTTTACTTATGTTGAACATAGTCTGTTCTTTTGTTGAACTTTGTGTGTCAAGACTAAGGGAAGTAACTTTTAGTGTGGGGGTAAGAACTTTCTTAAGGAAATGTGCTTATAAGGAGCTGACTTTGCAAAAATATGCTGTGCAAACAGGATGTACCTACAAACCGTTGGAAACAGTTCTGCTGTGTGTTGTATGGTGATAAGATAAGACAATGGACAATGGGGGTGTGGTGGAACGGTTCACATGTGTGAATAAATAGAAGCTGTAAGTCTCAACATCTTTGAGACTCTGCTGGATCAGAACAACGACTGGTGTGTCAGTTTCTTTTACTGCATGATTCTCCCTCAGCTGAGCAAACACATTTCACATCTTCACTGTGCGTGCTTTTCTTTCTAGGTAAACCTGTGAGTTAAAATAACCTAACATTAAGGTCAAACGATGGATACATAAACACCTTGCAAAATCTACAACTTCTGAGCCTTTTTTTTTTGCAGTGGGCACATTTTCGGCTCCAGAGGAGGAGCCCTTCAGTGAGCTTCACCTCTGGTGCCGGTGCCCACTGTGTATCTGCATTTAGACACTGAGGGCTCGGGGTGGGGGTGTCTGGTACATATGACTGTGTCTGTGTGTCTCTGTCTACCTGTCAGGTTGGGTCCTCAGCTGCTCTCTCACCTGGCGCATTTCAGGCCCAACATCTAATGGGGGCCTATTTCCCCTCCATCACTCCCTGCCAGTGAATGATGCCCTTGCCTGCTGGTGGGTTGGTGGCTCTCGATGTCTGAGGTTGGGGGCCCAGGGGCAGTCTGGTTCGGCCCTGCTGCGTGCCTGGCCTGGCCTGAGTGGACCGGTGTGTCGGGGGGGGGGGTCTTCCTTGTGTTGGTTGGGGCACCTCTTTTGGGGTGCCAGTTTTGAATATTTAGGTGGTGCTGTTCGATGGCTCAACGGGGTACGGATCTAGTGTTTTCTGCTGCCTGTTCTGTGGGTTCCATGCCTGGTCAGTTCATTGGTGGGTTTGTCTGGCCTTGGTTGGGTGCCTGGTCTGGGCGCTCTGATTAACAATTAACTCAATCCATTAAGTACATTAAAATCCTTCTGAAATGCAAATGTTGGCTAAAATTTGTATGGTAACTTTAGCTGTTAAGTCAAAATGATTTAAAATGCTAGTGTTACCTTAAATGCCACAGATAGCATGTTGGTAAACACCGACATGTTGATTAACATTAACTCAATCCATTTATTGTTATTTTAGCTGTTAATTCACAATGATTTAAAATGTTAATGTTAGCTTAAAAGCTACTTTTAGTATAATGAATAACAATAGTGAATTAGTTAATAAGGGCTTACTCCATATATAATGTTTACAATAGCCTAAATGTAAAAGTCTGTAACTGCCCTTTAAAAGTAATCACTGTTTTCCAGGTGTTGGAACAGCAAAATGGCCGCTGTTACCTGCCTGGTACCTATCAGACTGCATTTATCATCACAGGTCACAGAGTACCTAAAACTACTGGTTAACTGATTTCTATCAAATCTACAAGCTGTTCAGTTGTCCCACTCTGACCCTAAGACATTGGCGGCTGGCCAATAGAGGCAAGGCAAGGCAATTTTACTTGTATTGCACACTTTCAACAGCAGCGTTCCTGCGCCCCAAGGGGGCGTGATTTACATATCGCCACCCTCCCGCCGTGGGGCTGACATCAAGCTGACGTCACAGACGTCTGTCATATAGTGCAGCTGACTGCAGGTTGCCAACTTAGCGACTTTGTCTAATGACTTTTCAGACCCCCTTAACGACTTTTTTTTCCAAAAAGTGCCTAGCGACAAATCTAGCGACATTTCTGACCACCCTTAGCTACTTTCTGTGAAACTTTGTCGCCGATATTTCCTGCAGTTTAAAGACCCAGCTTGCTCCTTCCCAAAGGGAAGGATCTGTGCATGTGTATGCTGCATGATCAAACTATGTCCACTGACCAATCAAACCTTTTTCGGTTGATTTCATCCACTCACAAACAAAGTTGTTTTGTACTTCATGTTAATTCAAAAGCAAAAAATAAATCTGCATGTATATAAGACCGAACTTTCAACAGGAATTAAGGCAGAAGCCTGTCTGTACTATGCTGCATCGCACACCTGTGGTGCATTCAAGGAACATTTGAAATGTATGGTGAGTTCAAAAACGTAGGACATTTAAAACTTATGACAAAAAAAAACCCACTGAAATAATACCATAAGCAATAAACATTTGATGCATGCTAAATATGCCCTACTTATTTTTACAAAATACTAAAAAACAAACAACTATATTCTCTCTATTAATTTCGTCTTCTTGACATATCTCAGCAAATGTTTTTTTTTTCAGAACTTTACATTTTGTTTATAAAGTCTCTGATGTCCAGTTGCAATTTGACATCTTGTAAATTTTGTACCAGTTTTCTCAGGGAAAATAATGTAGGCCTAACATGTTCCACAGTCTCCTCTTGAAGACAAAAGTCAAATTTCCCTGTAAGGCAAGGCAAGACAATTTTATTTGTATAGCACACTTTCAGCAAAAGGGTTAGGGTTAGGGTTGTAAATCACCTATTCAAGGTGCTTTACATGATTTGGTGATTAAAAACAAATCAAAATATAACATTGGAAATTAAAAGTAAAAGTAGCAAATTAGCATGAAACACACATTACACATGATGCACAATAACACATGATACACAATAAAGCAAGAGAAAGATCAGTATAGCAAGAGAGCATGAACACATTTCATACATATGACATCAATCATTTACTCGAAGACAATTCTAAACTGATGGTTTTTAGTCTTGATTTAAAGCAGTTCAGAGTTTCAGCAGCTCTACACTCGTCAGGAAGTCCGTTCCAGATAAGGGGAGCATAGAAACTGAAAGCTGCTTCTCCATGTTTAGTTCTGAGTCTAGGGATGTTTAGTAGGCTAGAGTTGGAGGACCTGAGTGGTCTTGATGGTTGGTACGATGACAACAGGTCTTCAACATATTTTGGTGCTAAGCCATGTAATGAAGCACTTTTTAGAAAAGGCAAAGAAGCATGAGCAACACTACATTACATTGTAATGTTGCTTCTGTTGTTTTCTTTAATATAAATAAATACATTGTTGTGATTCCTCAGTACATTTTCACTTACTGCTGGTATATATCTAGCCACCATAGCCCTCCCTGGAGAAAATTCCACCAGCCGCCACCGCTCTGAGATGTAAGTTGTAATGTGGAGTCCATAATTTATAGTAATTCTCTTTTCTACTAAGAGACAGAGCTCCTACAGCCATGAAAAGGCCTGCCATTTTTCAACCACTCATCGTTTTAACAGGTAGTGCAGCGTCCGAACTCTTAATAACTTCCGAACCATAAGGCCTATCGACGTCACCAATATACAGTTTTTATCGGAATGGATAGGGGAACTCTCTCAAACCCCTCAATCTGTTGTAAATATATTATTACAGGCGTAAAATGAAGTAAAAAAAGTCAATAAAAAATGAGAAAAACTTAACTGTCTGTCCTTGTTCCCGAACTACTTCCTCTAACACTGAAAATGTAGGGGGTATCGAAATTTTTCTTTCACTGTAAGTATCAGCAGGCTTCGATGACGAATCATGGTTTGTTTCATGTGTGTACCTCAATCTGTCTAGGAGCAGTGATTTTGTAAAAATGAGCATGATTTTGGCATTTTTTAATCTGAGCCGTTTTAGCGAAGAGCAGATTTGTTACACTCGAACAAACAAAACTGATGAAGAAATGGTAACAGGTATCAAAAAAGTAGTTGAATCATGAGCGTCCGGAAGGTCTGAAGTTATATTGGCACAAAGCTCATGTTTCTACGTCGCATCGTTTATGAGATATGACTTTACTAATATAGGTCAGAATCCAGCTGTCCTCCTCTGAATTTTTGCTCAGTCCCAATGCAGAATAAGAGCGGAATAAGCAATATAGTTGAAAAGTTGAATGGTTAAAATAGCACAAAGTATGCAGAACTAGTTAAAGTTCAAAAAACATACGGAAACAACTATAAGACGGAAGAAGAAGAAAGAAGAAAGAGGAACAGGGCGTGTTTCTCAATGTCAAGGCGCCTCGCCTACCCAGGCAATACCTTGGTAGGCAAGGCCCCTTGCTTACGAGGACACTGTCCTTCCTTGGTCAAAGAAAACTGTTAAATGGAACAGACTTACGTCACGTGACCGCGGCTGCCCAGGACCCGCCTTTTGCTTACGCGCTCTGTTTACGTCCCGCCCATGGCTATATTTTATACGTATAAGTTTCAATATAGATGTATAACGAGAGTTTTGCTTTAATTGTGTATATATTGGTTAAATCAAATGTGTAAGCAAGTTAGTACCAGCTAGCAACCGAAGCTGCAACTACTAACCAACTAACCAACCATAGATAACTGCTATGGATCTAAAAAACATTTTCCGATAGCTACAATTACTTGACTTACATTTAAATTGGAAATTCGCTCCGGAAGTTGCTGCTGCTGGCAGCCACTTTGAAAATACTGCGATGTATTCTGGGACATTTTTGACCGAGGGAAGGCATCAAGGAACCTCCCATCTATCCTTGGTCAGTTGGCTAAACGGCAGACAAACGGACGACAGACGCCTCGGTAGCACATGAACATTGGAACACGCCTTGGCGGTCCCTGATGACGTATCTCCTAGGCAACCGAGGTGGGACAAAGGTATCAAGGCGAGGTTCCTTGGCATTGAGAAACACCCAGGATCTCAAGAGTCCCTACAGAATTCACACTAACTAGAAAAAGTTCAATTTCCTGCGAAAATGCAGTGTGAATGCCGTAAGCTGAATTTATTTGCAGAAAATGAATGGCTGAAGTGTTTGAAGTCAACTGTAGAAGACTTGCTGAAGTGTAATAAACAGAATCAGCAGAAAAAAGAAAAATAGTCTGACCAACCCTACCACATAGAAAAACTGTCACAAGCTAAAATGCCAGTGTTACCTAAAATCAGCTAAAATCCAAATATTACCCAAAATGCTAGTAGTATCATGTTGTGAAACACTAACATGTTGGTTAAAAAAACGTAATCTTTTCAGTAAAATAAAAACAAGCTATAAGAGCAATATTACTGAAAATTATCTAAAATGCTAATGTTAACTAAGATACTAGTGTTAGCATGTTGCCAAACACAAACATGTTGGTTAACAATAATTCAATCCATTCAGTATAATAAAAATAAGCTTAAAGGGAAGTGTTAGCTAAAATTAGCTGAAACGCAAATGTTAGCTAAAATGCTAGCGGTAGTATGTTGGCAAACACTAATATGGCTCTAAACATTAACAAAATCCATTTAGCAAGGTAACCTTAGCTGTTAAGTCAAAATTAGCTTAGATGTTGATACTAACTGAAATACTAGTGTTAGCTTAAATGCTATTGGTAGTATCTTGGCAAAACAGTATCATGTTATTTTCCTAACTTAATCCTTTTAAGTATGTTAACATCTTCCTAAAATGCAAATATTAGCAAACATTAGCTAAAATGCTAATGTTAGCTAAAATGTTGATTTTAGCTTAAATGCTAGAGATAGCATGTTGGTAAACACCAACATGTTGGTTAACAGTAACTCAACCCATTCATTATGTTAATTCTAGCTGTTAAGTCAAAATGAGCTAAAATTCCATTGTTAGCTTGAATGAGCTTAATTGCTTAATTGTTAGTAAAAAAAAAAATTGGCAGCATGTTAGCAAACATGAACATATAGGTTAACAATAACTCAACCCATTCAGTATGTGTTGGAGAAGATTTCTATTAAACTATTTCTGACCCTCTGAGCTATGTCTCTAATTCTGGACTCTAACCAGAATCGGTCTGAACTTTAACCAGGCCTACATCCAGTCACTAAGGGGCTGTTTACACGACAACGTTTTTCAGCAAAACTGAGGGTTTTCTCTCCGATTCGGCCTCTCGTTTACAGGACAACGGGAAAACGGGGGACGAAAACGCAGCTTTTGGGAAACGGTTTCCAGAGTGGAGAGTTTTGAAAACGCTGGGGGATTCGATGTCATGTAAACGCAAGCCGGAGACTTTTGAAAACGATGACGTCACTGCCAGCCACCTACGGATATGTTGCACTTGCACACTCCGCCTTTCTACAGAAAAACAACAACAATGGCGGATCCAGGTATGCAGTTACTGCTGATGCAGCTTCTGAAGTTATTTGGTCGCATACAGTACGTGCGTCAAATAATCAATATGCCTTTATCTGAGCGGAGAACTACAAGAAGACCGCCATTGTTGGGTATCATTAAATGTTTCTTTTCCGGGTTGTGAGGGGGAAACCTTGGAAAACTGCATACACGGGGCACACTGCCATCTAAAGGCCGGGCATATGTACTACATCGTTTTCCATCGTGCGCCCTGTCGTGTAAACGCAGTGCGTTTTCACCCACGTATTCAAAGAAAAATGGCAACGTTGTCGTGTAAACAGCCCCTTAGTGACTGATCACTATAGAGGCCTCTAACCTCTGTTACTTCTCCCTCCTGGTTCTTTGGATGTCCGGCAAGTCTGCAGAAATAAAACATAAAGGACCCAGCGCTTCAGATTATGGCATATGTCAGGAAGAGCTCCATCTTCGTCTTTTCTTTGTTGGCACTGCCAGTTTTATTAAAGCATTCTAGCAATACAATCCTGCAAGGAGATAGGCAGTCCATCCCCTGCTCACAGTCAGCTCAGTTCCTCCCATCATACAATCACAATTTCTATTGGTTAATCATTCTATTGCTATGATCCTTTTATTTCTCCTGCAAACCTTCCCATGGGAGGTTTGTTTCATCATTTAACCTTGGGTCACATGGGAAGAGTCTGTGGCCGGTAAAGTTCCTGTTTGTTTTACAAGTTCTGTACCAGACACTACAGCATTCAGTCCCCTTTTAATAATGAGCTGCTTGAGCACAGCTTTTTCTTCACAGATTTGAGACATATAAACTTATATGTTTAATGCATTTAACTAATACAAATATTTACAACATATGTTAAAATCAACCCAAAAACCAAATGATAGCTAAAATGCTAATGTTAGCTAAAATGCTAACATTAGCTTAAATGTTGATTTTAGCCTAAATGCAAGAGATAGCATGTTGGTAAACACCAACTGGTTGGCTAACAGTAACTCAATCCATTCATTATGTTAATTCTAGCTGTTAAGTCAAAATGAGGTAAAATTCCATTGTTAGCTTGAATGAGTTTAATTGCTATGGTTAGTAAATAAAATATGTTGATAGCATATTGGCAAACATAAACATATTGGTTAACAATAACAACCCATTCAGTATATTAAAATCAACCCAAAAACCAAATGATGTTAGCTAAAATGCTAGTGGTAGCATTTTGCCAAACACAATTATGTTGGTTAACAAAAATTCAATCGAATTAGTATAATAAAAATAAGTTTAAAGGGGAGTGTTAGCTAAAACTAGCTGAAATGTAAATGTTAGCTAAAAATCTAGTGGTAGTATGTTGGCAAACATGGCGCTAAATATTAACATAATCCATTTAGCAAGGTAACCTTAGCTGTGAAGTTAAAAGTAGTTTAAATTTTGATACCAACTGAAATACTAGTGTTAGCTTAAATGCTAGTGGTAGCATGTTGGCATAGACTATCATGTTCGTTAACATGAACTTAATCCAATAAGTATGTTAAAATCGTCCTAAAATGCAAATATTAGCTAATATTAGCTAAAAGGCTAGTGTTAGGTTAAATGTTAATTTTAGCTTAAATGCTAGAGATGGCATGTTTGCAAACACTAATATGTTGGTTAACAGTAACTCAATCCATCCATTATGTTAATTTTAGCTGTTATGTCAAAATTAGCTAACATTCCATCGTTTGCATAAATAAGCTACATTGCAATGGTTACTAAAAAAGCTACTGATACCATGTTGGCAAACATGGACATATTGGTTAACAGTAACTCAATCCATTCAATATGTTAAAAATCAACCCAAAATGATAGCTAAAATTAGCTAAAATGCTAATGTTAGCTAAAATCCTACTGTTAGCTGAAATGGCACAGATAGCATGTTGGCAAACATTAACATGTTGGTTGAAAAAACTATTCCGTAAATTAACAACAAACTATAACACCAATATTACTGAAAATTAGCTAAAATATTAGTGTTAGCTAAAATGGTAGTGGTAGCATGTTGGGAATTACAAACATGTTGGTTAACAATAATTCAATCGATTCAGTATAATAAAAACAAACTTAAAGGGAAGTGTTAGCTAAAATTAGCTGAAATGCAAATGTTAGCTAAAATTTGCTGAAATGCAAATGTTAGCTAAAATGCTAGTGGTAGTATGTTGGCAAACACTAACATGGCGCTAAATATTAACATAATTCATTTAGCAAGGTAACCTTAGCTGTGAAGTCAAAAGTAGGACCTTTAAACTATGAAGTGGTCTTGGAAGACTCTGAGGAGGACCTCTGTATTTGGCATGTGTCTCAACTAAAACCTTGCTATCCTTTGGCAGAAGAGGTGGATAGAGAGCAACACAAAAAAACTTCTAAAAATCTTTGAATAGGAAAGTGATGAAGAGGAGTTCCAAGGATTTACAGACTCTCATCTAAATATATAAGTAATCACCTCCGTGGCTTCGGCTTTTGTCAGGGGAGGGGGAGTGTGACAGCTTGCCTGTCCTGATTAAATATTTTTAGTTGATGTAATATTTGTACATAAACTAACCTTAATGCCTGTTTTTTCCAGAGTACGTGCTGTACGTCCTCCGATGTGGACATGCTCCAGCGAACTCGTTTCCGGTGCATCTGCCGTGCTGGCAGTTGATAAAAAATAAGTGCCAGGTTCTCCGGATGGGGTTGGCGGGTGAGGACACAGACGTAGAGAAAGAGCAGAGATCGGAGACTTGATGGGACGTGGAAGCTCCTTCAGACAGCTCCTACAGCAGTAGTAAACAGTCATTCTTGCTGGTGCATACCTTTAAGTTCAGTTATTCAGTTGTTGTTTTCTGTGTTTATGTCACACAGTGTTTAGGGTGACAGGCATTATAGAATATTTGCATCCTTTGTGGGTATCTATTTTTGCCGGACGCCGGATCAAGTCCACAGTCAATCTACACAAATAACTGAGCACCAACCGGATATAGAACAACTACATTTCCGGGTGTTTTTCAAAATAAATCAATAAAGACGGACTAGACATTTTTTGTATGCATAGCTATATTAATATAAGCCCGCGTATATTTATACATACGTTGTGCAAAATATCTTGACACAGAATAACAGAGAATAACTGTTCTTTTCTGTTCGTTTTCCACGGAAGGAAGAATTTTGTTCTGACTTCCGCATTTATTACTGGCTTTTATCATGAAATCTCGCAATTCCCGCGCATGCTTCTTTGACCACCTCTGGGCTGCGGTAAGGTAACCATCAGTAAAACACTACACTGCCAGGGAATCAAATCCTGCAGTGCCAGATGTGTGTTTTAACTACTAATAATAAAAAGTTGTCTGGTTTTCTGAGCATCAATAATTATAATCAATAATTTAATATCAATATAATTATTGATGACGTTCGAGTTTAACCTGTTTATTAAAGATATAGGGGCACCAATCTCATAAATGAGATAATTTTAATTAAACCAGACTGTCAGTCTCTCTGAAAAGGCGTAGAGTTCGTCCGCGGGGTTAAAACAAACTTCACAGCACACACTGAAATAGCACAGGAAACTTCTTGTTACTTAAGGGAATTTATTAATGAAATAGGTCAACCTTACAGATTACATTTCATTCATAATTTCCATCTGTTCTAACGCATGCAAAAATATAGAACAAAGTTAACTTTGAGGAAAGGGGCGTGTGTGTGCGGCTGTGCGTGTGTGTGTGTGTGTGTGTGTGGGAGACAGCGAGCGAATGGGGGGGGGGGTTCAGCTCACCCCCTCAATGTGATAAATAACTCAAGCCTTATCAATTGGCGCGATCAGTTCACAAAGGAAGACTGTGTGGCGATTCAACAAAGACTAGTTTCTTTAGCAATGGTGGCTTGGACAAAGGAAATATACTGCTTCTGGTTGCAACCAAAGTCAAATAATAAAACACAAAAAGTATGCACATTCAGGGTCGGTGTACAGCGACAGACGACCAACAATAACAGTGGTTAACAAGTTGACAGACTTATTTTAACCAACATAAAACGGATATTAACCGTCAAGACCTCCTTCTCCTCTACCCAGACCGAGAGATACAAATCAGTTTAATCCTACTTGGTGGGGGCAGCTCTCCACAGTCCACGACGAAGAACGTAGAAAGTGTCCAGTTTAAAGGAGCGGTTTGCACAAAACCGAGGTCAGAAAAAGCGGACGTCCAACTTTAGGCGCTGAGGGACCCTGGCCTGTTTTCAATGGAGCTCAGATGGCCAGCTGACTCCTTGGTTACCCGTACAAGAAAGTCTGTTTGCTCGGCCGATTCATTTCAAAGTTTAAAAGGGAAGTTCTTCCTGGTCCAGCAGCTTCGAACGGAAAAAGGGAAAATGCTAGCAGTGGATTAAAGCATCTCCTTATGGCACCGGGACCAAAAGACCAAGATTTCAATATTCACGCTGCTTTTATCAACTCTGTGATGTCATCACTGGCCACAGACCTATGAGAATGGGTTGAGGGCAGCGCAACGGATGCTGGGAGATGCAGTTCGTTTAGTGAAAGGTTGCTGGGAGATCCAGTTCGTTCAGTAAAGGCTATAGCCTCAACATGTGTAATCCCACTTGAATTACTAAACCGTCACAAATTTACCTGTGGGTCTACTAGAGATTGCATTGCTCTCTGTATTGTGTGTGCATTTGCATGTCTGCATAACATTTTAAAGCAGTAATCCGTCTTACTGGAGTGCAGAAAAACAGCATGCTGCCAGTGTAGATCACTTCGCTTTTAATCAGTCCCACTGTGTAAAAAAAATGGATACATTTGCAAAATGGGGCAGAGAGTCTTACAATGGCAAAACATCTAAGCACAGGAGAAAATAGGATGATGATGCTCACCACATTAAAGCTTCAAGGACACAATCTCAGAATTAAAGCTTGCATTAAATTTCAGAACTAAGCAAATACCACTGGCACATTTTCTGTCTGTTTCTTAACACAACAACTCTGTCCATGTTTGAAACAAATCAATCCACAAACTGAGTAAAAACAAGACTATCAGGATTTACTCAGCCCCTCATGTTGTTGATGTAGAACACTTAAGTCAAAGAAGTGCAGTGAAGTTTATCTTATCAGAAAATGGGCATGGATCCTCCATTCAGTATGTCTGTGACATGGGAGAACAAAATTTGTCTGTAATTTTCATCATAGGTACACTTCAACTGTGAGAGACAGAATGTGAAAGAAGATCCAGGAAATCATATTGTATGATTTTTAAAGAATTAAATTGTATAATGGTGCAGAAAATAAGTATTTGGTGATTACCAAAAGTTCCCTTCAATACTTTCTAATGTAACCTTGGTTGCCAATGTCAGAGATCAAACATTTTCTGTAGGTCTTCAGCAGGTTTTCACACACTGTACCTGGCATTTTGGCCCATTCTTCCATGCAGATCTTCTCTAGAGCTGTGATATTTTGGGGCTGTTGCTGGGCAACACTGACTTTCAACTCCATCCATAGATTCTCCATTGGATTGGGGTCTGGAAACTGGTTAGTCCACTCCAGAACCTTGAAATGCTTTTTACGTAGCCACTCCTTCGTTGCCTGGGCAGTGTGTTTGAGATCATTTTCATGCTGGAAGATCCAGTCACGTTTCATTCATCTTCAATGCTCTCACTGGTGGAAGGAGGTTTTTGCCCAAAATTTCACAATACATGGACCCATTCATCCTTTCCTTATTATGGATCAGTCTTCCTGTTCCCTGCAGAAAAGCAGCAACAAACCATAATGTTTGAGACTGATGTTTGGGTATGGTGTTCCTGGGATGCAGCTAAGCATTCTTCCCCCATCAAGCATGGCGAGTAGTGTTTATACCAAATAGTTCTATTTTGGTCTCCTCTGACCACATGACATTCTTCCAATTCTCCCCTGGATCATCCAGATGGTCTCTGGATAACTTTAAACCAGCCAGGACATGTTCTGGCTCAAGCAGGGAGACTGCAGGATTTTATTCCATTTTGAGATAGTGTGTTACTAATAGCAACATTTGTTAACGTGGTCCCAGCTCTCTTCAGGTTCCCCCCATGTAGTTCAGGGCTGTTTCCTCAATGTTCTGAAGATTATGTGTACCCCACGAGATGAGATCTTGCTTGGAGCCCTAGACCAGGGAGATGGTCACTGATCTTGTATTTATTCCATTTTCTAATAATTGCTCCAAAAGTTGATCTCTACTCACCAAGCTGCTTGCTTATTGTAGATTGGCTCATCCCAGTCTTGTGCAGGTGTACAATCTTTTCCCTGGGGTCTCTGGTCCTTACCATGGTGGAGGTTGAAGTCTGACTGTTTCAAGGTGTGGACAGGTGACTTTTATACAGGTAACTAATTCAAACAGGGACCATTATTACAGGTAACTAGTAGAGGATAGAAGAGCTGCTTACATCAGGAGTAACAGGACTGCAAGGGTCAAAATTCTTGCTTGGTTGTACATGCTAAATACTTATTTTTGGCACCATTCTGGAATTTACCTTTACATTCTATCTGTCATAGTTGAAGTGTACCTATGATGAAAATTACAGACCTCTCCCATCTTTTTAAGTGGGACAACTTGCATAATTGGTGGCTGCCAAATACTTTATTGCCCCACTGTACGAACAAAAACAAAGTCCAGATGGAGTTTGAGCCTCACAACCTCAGGAAAGGACCCATTTCTCAGCCTTGATGGCTTTGAGACTGCAAACCCTTTAGCCTGAGGGAAGTTATCTTCTCTGGTTCTATATGTTCTATGTTGTTGTGTCTTTTAGTGAAGGAAGGCTGCTGTTTGTTAATATTGAACCTGATTTGATCTCCCTTTTATATTCCTCTTATATTCCCATACCAGTGTCATGGTTTTGGGAAGCTGTCTGACCCACATGCACAAACGGTCTTAGGAGACAAAAGTAAAAATATTTATTGAACAAGAAATAAATATGGATGTGTCTGGGATCGTCAGGGAGATGGGGCTGGGAGCTGGAACACTTCAAAGAGAAACAGAGAGGCAAGTATGGATTTATGGTGAGAGGTCCTGTAAGAGGTTGCCCTTTTTCACCGATCCTGTTCCTAACTTTTATGGAGAGGATTTCTAGGCGCAGCCAAGGTGTTGAGGGGAGCCGTTTTGGTGGCCTCAGGATCGGGTCTCTGCTTTTTGCAGATGACGTGGTTCTGTTGGCTTCATCAGAACGTGATCTACAGCTTTTGCTTGGGCGGTTCGCAGCCGAGTGTGAAGCGGCTAGGATGAGAATCAGCACCTCCAAATCCGAGGCCATGGTCTTGAGCCGGAAAAGGGGGGGTGCCTTCTCTGGGTCGGGGATGAGGTCCTTCCCCGAGTGGAGGAGTTTAAGTATCTGGGGGTCTTGTTCACGAATGGCGAAGCTCTCGATTTACCGGTCGATCTACGTTCCTACCCTCATCTATGGTCACGAACTCTGGGTGGTGACCGAAAGAATGAGATCACGGATACAAGCGGCTGAAATGAGTTTCCTTCGTAGAATGTCTGGGCTCTCCCTTAGAGATAGGGTGAGAAGCTCAGTCATCCGGAGGGGGCTCAGAGTAGAGCCGCTGCTTCTCCACATCGAGAGGAGTCAGTTGAGGTGGCTCGGGCATCTGGTCAGGATGCCTCCTGGACGGGTGAGGTGAGGTGAGGTGTTTCGGGCACGTCCCACCGGGAGGAGGCCCAGGGGAAGACCCAGGACACGCTGGAGGGACTGTTTCTCGGCTGGCCTGGGAACGCCTTGGGGTTCCTCCCGAGGAGCTGGAACAAGTGGCTGGGGAGAGGGAAGTCTGGGTCTCTTTGCTTAGGCTGCTGCCCCCGCGACCCAACCCCGGATAAGCGGAAGAAAATGGATGGATGGATGGATGGATGGGTCCTGTAAGAGTTAATGAGAAGCTTACAGGTGGATATGATGAGGACGCTAGGGAGGGATGAGTAGAGTCTTGGCTCAGGGTCTTTGTGGTGGTTATCCAAGGAAGGGGGTGGGTAACTGAAATGTGGTGATGTCAGATGAGGAAAAGGAGGATGCCAGCAGCCAGTCATGGGTTTGATCCAGGAAACAGGATCTAGAGACGGTTGAATCAAGAAGTAACTCAGGAACGGAATCAATGAGAACAAATAACCTTGGAGCGGAAAGACAGCACAGGTAAGTACAGGGGTGAAGGAATTAGGAACAAACACTGGAAAAAGCTAAATTCTCACATTCGTTAACACTCAGAAATTGATTGACTGGCTTCCAGCTCCTCTTATCCTCCTGCAAACAAGCCAGAGGATTTGCAGGTGTGCAGACCTGCGGGTCCCCGCACACCAAAGGAGAAAACTGCCAGGGAAGGTGCCTCCACAACGCCCTCCAGTGTAGAACCTGTGTAACTGATGATCATGCAGAACCACCACACACTTCTCCTCTACACACTATACTGCCTGTTTCAGCCTCCTCCTGAAGTCCATCCACATGTCTTTGGTCTGATGATCAGGTTGTTTTCTTTACACTGAAACATAAGCTTCTCTGCTCAGTCCAGTCCAGTTCTGCAAACTTCAGAACTGGATTTCCTGGATACCTTGCAGAATGATCAAACATGAGCAGTGACTACAGAGGGGTCTTTTTGGCTTGGAAATGTTTATCTGATTGTTCTTTAGTTATTTTAAATTTAACTTTGTCTAATTCAGTAAACTACAGCCGCGCACAAGTGTGTTGTCATAATGAATGGAGGAGACTGATTTAGGAAGCAACCGCAGACTGCAAAAATGTTAGGTTTATTGAGATAGTTTTGGAGCAGGATGGGGATGTCGTTAGTGAAGGAATCCAGAGAAATAGAACTGAGAAGTACAGGTAAGTGGTTCATAGTTTAGTGATGGCTACTGGTTTCAAAGTTTTTAGAGGAAATAGATGATCTTACGGTATAGTGTGATGAGGTAATCCTGGAGGAGGTAAGTTGGATGCCAGTGATTGAGACTGGCTGGGAGTGGTTGAACAGTGTGTGATCTGGTGTCTCCTTGTCACAGGTGGTGAAGCGTTGGAGGGTGGACGGAGAGGAGATCAGCTGGAACATTTGACATGTGAGTGTTTACCGGAGGATCCAGGGGGGAGGAGTGGGAAGGCTGACCAAGGAGAATCCGGGGGAGAACGGAGCACTGAGGAACTTGGCAGGAGTGAGGGATTGAGGAGAAGGAAGGAACATACAGGAACAGGTAGTTAAGAGGAGGACCTAAGATATTTTTTAACCATAAACAGAGTTTTTGAAGTGGCCTGCTACCACACTAGGTGAGTAAACCATCTGGCGTCAGCCTCAGGGAATCGCTCCCTTTTTAAGCTCCACCTGATCCAGTGCTGATGAGGCTGATGAATGACGAAGTAAAGAGACACACAAACACATCCACATTCCCAGCACACAATCACTGAATCCTAACGTGTTGATACAAAAATATTTGTTTTTCATAAACTTTACTGCTTTGAGTCTTTTTGTAGCCACTTGCATGGATTTCAGAAATAAATGAAGAGTGATAAGATGAAATGTAATGAGTTCAAAGTCAATGAAAGTTAATGAAAATTAACTAAATCATAAACATTTTATCAGCACTGTGGTTGAGCCCAGTCTCAACAGGACCTGACTGATTGTACAACTATCTGCAAGGGAAAGTTTTAACAAGGACAATACAGCTATACAAATAAACTCAGACTTTACATGTCTTTATATAGAGCTAGAACGGCCAGACACTAGGTTAACACTCACAAGGTGATGTACTGGGCAGTCATATTTCCCTGAAGTTGCTTTGGGACTACAAGGAATTTTATCCTGGTGAATCAATCTTTATACAGAGAAATCTCAGAGAAAAGTCTGCTTCAGTTTGTGTAACTAGTTTTATTCCCTCAGTGTCCAATACTGTTGATTTGTAAAGACTCTTTTGTATTACATTAACAACACTAACTTTTCCAGGAAGGAATTATTATATAACATGCAACTTAAAATAATTTCAAAGACTAAAAAAAGAATTATGCTTACTAGTTTGAATTTAATGCTGATTTTTACAAATTCACAAAAGTTCCAATTTTTTCAGTTTTAATTTTTCATTAAATGTCATTTGACAACTTGCAGAAAAACCACAAACATTTTGTAGTCCTTAGAAACATGCTGCCACGATGTTGTCTGGATGTCTGACAGATCTTAGAATAAGAAATGATGAAGCTTAATCAGAATGGTTGGTTTCCTGGCATGGGCCATTATTTTGTGCATAGTCCATAACTCTTTATCAGGTTCCCAATCTTAGCTTTGGATAGACCATTCAGAAAGCTTAGTATAGGTATGTGTTGTTTATAGCAGGTGTGTTTGAGATCATTCTCTTTTTGGAATATCCAACTGTGTCCGTGTTTCAACCACCTGACCCAAACTGTAACCCTCAGATTAAGGAAAATTGGTTATGAGACACAAGTGTCAATGTCAACAGTGAAACAAGTTTAACATCTACATGGACAGACCGACATTCAGGAAAGAAGCAGAGCTGAAAAATCAACATTTTCAAGGATGACTTAAATGTGCAGCTGCGAGCTTGGATAAAACAAATACCTTCAAGCACAGTAGTGGTAGTCTCTGTTTCTCATATCAATAGAAAGACAGTTGAAAGTTGGACACACTCAAGTGTTTCGGTGAGAAAATTGTCCCAACCACACACCAAATCTGGTTTTGGAATAGACGGAGTAGGCTAGCACTAAGCTTCTGGAATGGCCCTGGCCTTAACCCTATTGACGTAGACTATAGTTGGGTTCATGCCAGCAAACCAAACAATTTATAACATATCCATTGAGAATTATGCCATGACATTGTTGATTGCTCTAAAAAATGTTGGTTTCCAATGCATCTTGGTACAGCACAGTTGTCCAAATATTAGATGCACACTACAGAAATCAAAGGCAGATGCATAACATTGTTTCTGCTGTATTGGGTTGAACTGAACAGAAACGAATACTGACACCTTAGGTTCACATAAAGGATGCTTGTCTTATGCAGACTTTGTTGCCAGTTAACAAGGCAGCATTTTTACAACTGACAGATTTTTGTAGCCTTTGTGGTAGGTTTCAATCCCGAAGAGACATCTTGTATGTATGTCATATACACAGTTTTCTTTATGAAAGCAGAAAAAATCAACATCATGGGGATGACAAAAGCTAGGGAGAACAATTACCTGAACCCGGGGACATATTGCATGTTACACTGAAGGGGGGAACCTGTAGGGAGATATATGGTTCCCGCCCTCCTCTGTCCCCTATAATTTCTGCCTGTGAAAGCAAGCAGCAAGTCTTGTGTTTTACAGCTGGAAATAGTTTGTTTCAGTTCTCTGACACACTGCTGTTGTTCTTGCTTGCTCTACCTAATAAAACCATATCCTGGATGCTTCAATTCCAGGCCAGTCTCTGGGGGATGAACAGATTCAATGCAGAAGTGGGGAATAAACCAAATTGAGAAAAACATTGAGGTAAGTCACAAATTTAAAATACACAGCCGAAAATGACTATTTTTGAAAATACTAAAATTAAAACAATTATAAGATATGATCAAATACAAACGCAAATCAGATAAACAATAATTGATGGATAGTGTTGTATTCTACTTTTTTGAGGCTATTTTTTATTATGCAGTACATATGTTTTAATTATATCTTTTTTAAGCTTTAGAAGTAATAGGCCTGTTTATATTATTCAGGGTAGTAAAACATGACTCTGTTACCAGTATTTTATAGGGTTGAAGGTTTTAAGTAAACAAACTCTTGAGTAAAGATATGAATTGAAAGTAGGGAGGATCAGCTATAACTCTAATTCATGTTATAACCCAGTTCATGGTACGGTCAGGAGACCTGGAGAAAATAAATGACCTGTCAAGATGTAGAAGGAGGAGAGAGGAGTCATGTGATATGTTCTTTGTTCTTTTTGAAATAAAAAGTGTACAGCCTTGTAAGAGAGCGAGTCAGATCTTGTCTGGCTTCCATCTGCAGGTGCGTCCTTTTCAAACAAGATATCTGTTTGTGTTGTTTTTTACTCTCTGTCTCTCAGCTCTGGGTCTTATTTTGAAACAGTTCCCGCTGGGGTTTTGGAGTTTGGCGCCCCTCCCCTCTCTGAGTAAAAAAAGCGAGTTCCAGAGCATACAATGAGAAGAAGCCGACAAAATGGTGGAGGATGCGGGCATTTGATTTGGTTTTGAGTTTTCTCAGGGCTGGGAGAGATTGAGTGTGAGTAATGAGTGTGGCATAACTGATTGATACATGTGTTTGTGGCAATTGTAGTGATTTTGTGTTTTTTCTTTGAGTTCAACAGAGAATCGGAGAGCGACTGGATTGATCCTTGCTAATCAACACCCGGGTGGTTTTGTATCAATCTGGAAAAGCGCTAACACCAAATTAATAGGTATTGATCGATTTAAACGTTCTCCATTTAATGTTGACGTGTTGTTCTTTTGGTTGAGGGCCGACCAAAGTACGGACCAGGGGGCTTGAGAGTTGGCCGCTCACATCCGATGGGACGCTGTCGGAATCCTCTAGGGCTGGCAAGCGAGAAAAGAGACAGCAGTTTAGAGCCTGTGTGCTCTCTGTTGTCTAGACGGATTACCTTGGAGAGGCCGGCGTATCTTCCAAACGCACGTTTGAGCCACGTGAATTGGATTGTGTTTTAAGGTCCGGCTTTAGGTGGCTCCGGTAGAGGTTAGTGTTTGATGAGATTGTAAAAATTGTTGTTCTTTCTTTCTCGGATGAATGTGTGTGATTGGAGAGGTCGCGGTGATGGAAAGAAAGGCTACCAGGTAGCTTTTGCACTCCGGCCACATATAAACTTCTCATTTAGGGGAACTAACCAACTGAATCTAAAACCATAATTCCTCTGCGAATCTTAAACGCCTAGACAATGCCCGCGCTTCTTGTATAGACAATAAGCGTAGAAGCTTGACATTGTAGAGGAATAAGGGAATATCATTTTCAGTCGGGTAAAGTACCACCATAAGTTAGCTTACGGCTAACGCACAGTTTGGATGAGTTTCGCCTGGAAATAAAGGCGTTCAACCTTGTGCAACTACGTAAACACGTCTAAAGCATTGTCTAACACATATATATAGGACTGTTATTATGAATAACTGGTAGTAAACTCTATAGAATATATATAAAATAACTTTTTATGACAATGGAGCGGTCACGTTTGGCTTCCGGTTGAGCTAGGTTGCTCATGATGACAGCTAATCTTTGGTAGCTTAGCTTCCGAACTGTATTTATTTGGCTCGGTTAAACAGTCATTCGAGTATTGATGGCGAAGTGTGGTTTTGTTGGAGGCATTTTGTTCTTGTCTTTGGTTGGTTTACTTATGAGTACGGTTTGTTAGGTTTAGCATCGTAGTGAAGAATTAGCCATCTGTGCACCGGCGTATTCATTCCGCGGTGTGACCCGGAAGTTTTATTGGGCCGGACTTTGATCTGTCAGTCCGGCGGAGTTTTTCTTTTTTTTTTTTGAGCAAACTGTTGACGATTTTGTGTTGCAAAGCAAGTTTTAAAAGTATTTCTTTCGGTATATGTTTTAATGATAAATAAAAATTGCTTTATATTGGGAGAATTCTATTTCTTCGTGTGTTTCACCGAAGTGTGTGTCCCGAGTTTTGGCGCAGGCCGGACTCTATTAGGAATTCTTTGATTTTTAGATGAAACGGCAATAATCTCCGTATATAAATAAATTAATGATAAGATAAACAGTGCGTTATAAACCTTTTTAGCTTTCCTTCGTTTCGGCTTTGCCTAAAACATTATTAAGGTTAATGTTGGATGAATAAATAATATATAAACTCCTTCACTATAAAAAGAAATAAATTAAATAAATAAAAACTGTGCCTGCCTTTACTGTTAACTGCATTAATATTGGGATAAATTTGGGCCTACGAATTGATAGTTTATCAATTAAAATAAATAATTTATAGAGTTAATACAAATAACCTACTTTGTTAAATTTTAATCCATTTTGGATTTTTGTTACGAATATTCAATGGCAGCCGAATTTAAATTACTTCCTGCTCCTCAGGGACAAAACTGGAGTACTTTAGATGCCCAATTGTTAATATACATTTCTAAATTATATTCTGTTTTAGTTGATAAGCCCGGTAAAAAAGATAAAAACCAGTTCCAGGGCCTTATGACGGCCAGGTGGGCTCGTCATGGTGCCCGAGGGGATTATAAGAGAAGTCTCTCACAGAATGTGTTCTGGGGAGGAAAAGCGACAGCTACTAAATTTAGTTAGCAACAAATTAGAATGCACCGATAAATTGTTTTTGGCGTATAATGCTAAATTGATAGATGAGATGGAGCAGCACGAACACAGGTTAACTAAAGTTCAGCTACAGATGGATGGGGTGCTGCAGAATCAGGAAAGATTAGCATCTGTGGTAAGGGGTCAAGCTGCAGACCTTTCAGGGAGTGCCAGCCCCAGTCAACGTGATGAATGTGCAGCGGTTCTACAGGTCAAAAATATGCAGACGTTGGGGGACAAGGGGAGTGAAGGACCATTTAAGAATACCAGATCTCAGGTGTCACTGGGGGCAAGTGGAGGCCCTGATTTAATGCTTCCTTTAGTGGGAGCATCAGATGGTTCAGTAATTTACAAACCATGGAAGATGGCTGACATATCTGCCATCATTCTGCAACTCCCTGCTTTGACTGGTGGAGGAAACTGTTGGATAAATAAATTAAATCAGTTGACTTCAGGGCAAACCCTAGCGGTGGGGGATTGGAAAGCTATTATGGGTAGAATGTTGACATTGACAGATTATAATGAGATGATGCTCCAGTGCCAGTTAGCATGTGTACTTGATGAAGCCCCATTCACACATCATGCATATGAGCTTGCCGAGTGGGTCAGAAGAAAATATCCTACTCCGCCTGCGTCTAAAATTTTGAAATTTCCCTGGTCAACTGATGTTACTCCCGCAGAACATATAGCAAAATGTAAAGATAAATGGGTTGCAGTTACTGGAGAACACCCCCGAGATCCGGGAAATAATCGGATTTGGTTTAGAGAAGCAGTTTTAGCAGGCATGCCAGAGTCTGTTGCTACATTAATGAAACGGAATCCTGATTCACACATTTATGATCAGCCTACATGGGAAAGACACGTAACATATTATTTACAAGACGTGCAAGATTCTGCGTTAAAGGACACTGAGGAGACTAAGAAAATGGAGACTGCTTTGTTAAAACTACAGTTAAAAGAGGCTCAGAATAAATTGACTGACTTGTATCAGTCTAAAAAAGTGAAACAGATGGTGGCTGAAGCAGCACCTACTGTTGGATCAGCGACAGTGCTGCCTTCTTTTCCTGTGATGTATGCTGGAGCTGCGCCGAATCCGCCATTTACTGCTCCTTATAGGACAGGCAGCCTCGTGGCAGGTCACGTGGCAGGGCCAGGTTTGGGGATTTTAGAGGCATGGGGAGAGGGCAGCCAGGTCCTAACGGTTGTCACAGGTGTGGCTCCAATGAACACTGGGTGAGGCCCACACCCACAAGGGGGCGCTATACCTCCCGGTCAGCCACCTCTACATATGGCTCCGAATCAGCATATGGCTCCTCCCTCCTATCCAGGAGGACAGAGTGGGCCTCAGTATTGACAATGCCCACAGAGTACCTTAGTGAGCAGGACAAAGGGGGGATCCGATGCTCACAATAGACGTACATGGACATTCATTGCCATTCCTGATGGACTTATGGTGACTTTTCCGAATGGACGTACGCATTGCTGTGACACCATGAGTGGTCAATTTTTGCTGAAGGATGACACTTCACAAGTGGCTGATATTTTCTGGGCCAGATTAACTACGATGTCTGCACATGAATCTTCTGCGGCTGACTTTCTGAGATGCTGGAAGCCTTGGCTGCTTGAACTCCAGCCTTTTGTTCCACCGCCTGATCCTTTCCATGTGACCTTCCTCTATGAGAGGGGCGATCCTACCTTATATCAGGAACAATTTGAAACAGAACTTGAAGGCCAAAGTTGGTCTGTGGCTTCGGGTCCATGCTTTGTGGGGAGGGAGGGTGTGGCACTGTTTGCTGATCTGACTTCAGAGCAGCATAAATGGTATATGATGGAAGCTGAAGCGCTTCCACACATATCGCTTTTGTTGCATCCGAAACATCAAGCTAAAGATTTGGGGGGAATGATTAAGAGGGGAGTTGAATTAAGAGATTGGGTCCATACCCAGATACCTTCAGTCTCTTTTTCTCCTTCTACTCAGATGTACAAAATAGACACGCAGCTCTCTGATACTACCATTCTGGAACATTTGCAGCTTTCTAGAAATCATGGCAGAGAAAAAACAGATCATCCTGATGCAGTGGAGGCCTTAAAGGTCGTGCCTGACTCTTTGTGGTCAGATGGTCCCACTGATGTCGGTCTAGTGCAAACCACACCCATCACATTTGAGATGAAACATTCTGATCCAATCTGGCGTTCTCAGTACCCACATAAACCTCAGGCTGAGGAAGGTATTGCAGACACTATTGCAGGCTTACTTGAAGTTGGAGTTTTAGAACCATCAAACTCTTCATATAACACCCCTATTCTTCCTGTGGAAAAACAAGGTACTGGTAAATACAGAATGGCACATGATTTGCGTGCTATTAATGAGGCCCTTAGAACCCCTCCCATTTCTACACCGAATCCGTATACAGCTCTGGCATCACTGACTCCTGATTTAAAATGGTTTACCTGCATAGATTTGGCTAATGCATTTTTCTGTTTACCGCTCCATCCTTCTGTCAGGGATATTTTTTCATTTACATTCAGGGGCAGGAAGCTACGTTATAGTAGGCTTCCGCAGGGTTTTGCTTTATCTCCAGGTATTTTTAATCAGGTGTTGAAGCAGTCATTAAGCACTGTACAGCTCCCTCCAGGCTGTGTACTGACCCAATATGTGGACGATTTACTTTTAGCATCCCCTACTGTTGAAAAGTGCATAGCAGCGACTCTAGTTGTGTTGCAACATTTGGGAAAAGAGGGATTTAAAGTCTCCCGCGATAAGCTTCAGTTGGTCAGGCAGGAAGTCCAGTTCCTGGGGCGAAGGGTGACCGCTCAAGGGGCTGGACTGACGGACACCCACAAGAATGCTATTTTGGCCCATTCTAAACCTCTCACTGTTAAATCAATGCTGTCATTTCTGGGACTGACAAATTTTTCCAGACATTATGTGCCTAATTACACAAACCTTACCACACCACTCAGGGCTCTTGTAAATGCTCATGGTATGAAAAATCTGCATGCTAAATTAGAATGGGACATACCAGCTGAGGAGGCATTTATTAAGTTGAAACAGGCTCTAGCACAAGCAGCTGATTTAGCCACTCCTGACTATACATGTCCATTTTTTCTTAACACATCAGAAACAGATGGGGTGGTTAATGGGATTTTGTTTCAGAAAAAAGGTGGTCAGAGATACATTCTTATGTATCTTAGCATAAAGCTGCAAGCTATTGAAATGAGACAGCCACCTTGCACGAGACATGCAGCAGGAATTGCACACCTAGTGGAGAAAACTTCACACATTGTCAGGGGTTATCCACTTAATATTTTGACATCTCATGGAGTCATGGCATTGGTTAATTCTGAGACGTTTACTCTTTCTACTTTGCGTCAGCAGCGGATTAGCAGAGTTTTGGAGGCACCAAACATTATTTGTACGCATGAAGGACTAAACATGGCTGACCAAATCACCGCCTCTGGGGAGCAACATGACTGTGTCAGGCTGAATTCTGTTGCTCAAAAAATACGTCCTGATTTACGGTCTGATCCCTTATCTACAGGTTTTGTGCTCTATACCGATGGTTGTTGTTTCAGAGATGGACAGGGCCAGTTAAGATCAGGTTTTGCAGTTGTTGAGCAGAATGGAGATTCACTACAGACTGTCGTGTCAGGGAAGCTGGACGGCAAGCAGAGCGCACAGCGTGCTGAGATAAGGGCTCTTATTGAAGCATGCAAATGGGGAAGAGATAAAGACGTCACGATTTACACTGATTCGAACTACGGGTTTTCTGTTATACATTATGAATTACCACAGTGGAAAAGAGCAGGTTTTGTTACTGCTACTGGTAAACCTGTACACCATCATGCAGATATTATGGAGCTTTTGGATGTTGTACAGTTACCAGCTAACCTCGCTGTTCTTAAGTGTAAGGGTCACAGCAAGGCTGACACCGTTGACGCGTGGGGAAATAGGGCGTTATCGAGCGGTCTAATTCAACTTTAAATTTACAGCTGGCAGAGAACCACAGGTTTCATCGCACCCTGACCCGGACCCTCGCAGTGATCATCAGCATCTGAAGGGCCTGGTCTCCTCCTTCCTTCCGACCCCTCTCCTGTCCTTCACGCTGCAGCAGCTCTCTGCTGACCTGGGAGAATCTCTTTGCAGCGGGTGGTGTCGGTTCTGACTAGGCGGTGTCGACTGCCGAAGCCAGGAGGCGGGGCCTGACCCACCCAGAAGATTGGTTGAAGTTGCTGTAATCATCCAGTGTAATCTATATGTGCAAAAAAAAAACGAGATAAGCAATTTGGACTTGCTTTTCTCGAAGAGGGATTGTACCGAAGAGAAAAGATCGCAAGAAATCAAACACATTTCACAGCAGGTTTTGACCACCTCACAATCGGTGGGGGAAGCTATTGGAGGCGGGGCCTGTCTGTGCATTTGTGTTTATTGGGGGAAATGTTCAGTTAATGAAGTAACTGTCATTTCAGTGAGGGCGATCTGCAGAAAAGACAGTAACTTTGGGAAAAATAAAGAGTCCACTGTACTGAATCATTTCATCACTCTGGTAGCCACCTGCTGCCAGAGAAATAAACAAGAGCGAAGACTAGAGAACAAAATAATAAAGACGGAACACTTATTAATCATTTTTCTTGTATTTTACAGGTTGTCTAACCGATTTTTATTTACAGGTGCAGATTGCTAGACACTGCCTAAGAGGGTGTCAAATAATTTTTAAGTAGGCGATTTGTAAGATTTTTTCTTTATTTTCAGTATTTACGGTTTTATAAAACTTTTTTAGTAATAAGATAAAACATTTTAAGGAGTGTTTAAAGTATAATCAGGTTGACTGACTACTAATTTTTGTTTTACTTACTCTTTTTTCATTATGATGTGGTTTTTGTAGGATGTTTTTGGGGTTGGTGACAATTGCTAGAGTTTGCCTTTTACTAAAAGAATATTGAGAATTAGGTTAAAACATAGAAAACGATAATAATAAATTAGAAAAAATATTGCTTAAAGGTAAAGATAAAAAAAAACAAAAAAAAAAAACAGACTCTTCTCACTTTGAATAATCATGTTAGAAAGAGGGACAATTTGTTAAATAATATGTTTGGTAAATGGAAGACTCTGGCAATGTCTATAATGGTTTCTTTAGCAGTATTTGTGTCAACTATGGTGTTATGTGGATGTTGTTGTATTCCTTGTATACGTTCTTTGCTCACAAAGTGTATTGAAAAAGCTGTTGGTGATAATGTGCAAGGTCAATATCTGTTACTCCCTCACATGGAGCCTGAAGGGGAAGTACAGAGGAGTGGTCAATCTATTTGAAAAATAGATTGAAAGAGGGATTTGTTGTATTCTACTTTTTTGAGGCTATTTTTTATTATGCAGTACATATGTTTTAATTATATCTTTTTTAAGCTTTAGAAGTAATAGGCCTGTTTATATTATTCAGGGTAGTAAAACATGACTGTTACCAGTATTTTATAGGGTTGAAGGTTTTAAGTAAACAAACTCTTGAGTAAAGATATGAATTGAAAGTAGGGAGGATCAGCTATAACTCTAATTCATGTTATAACCCAGTTCATGGTACGGTCAGGAGACCTGGAGAAAATAAATGACCTGTCAAGATGTAGAAGGAGGAGAGAGGAGTCATGTGATATGTTCTTTGTTCTTTTTGAAATAAAAAGTGTACAGCCTTGTAAGAGAGCGAGTCAGATCTTGTCTGGCTTCCATCTGCAGGTGCGTCCTTTTCAAACAAGATATCTGTTTGTGTTGTTTTTTACTCTCTGTCTCTCAGCTCTGGGTCTTATTTTGAAACAGTTCCCGCTGGGGTTTTGGAGTTCGGCGCCCCTCCCCTCTCTGAGTAAAAAAAGCGAGTTCCAGAGCATACAATGAGAAGAAGCCGACAATAGCCAGCTAAAAGCTAAACTAAAAAGAATTCAATCAAATAAAACATGCAGAGCAATTAAACAGATTTAATAAATAATAATCAGTTAAAAGCTATGTTAAAAAGGTGAGTCTTGAGCCTGCTCTTAAAAACATGAACGTTCTCTGCGACCCTGAGGTCCTCTGGCAGCCTGTTCCAGAGGTGAGGGCCATGATAATGGAAAAACGCCTCACCATGAGTGTGTGTCCTGACTTTGGGGGTGACAAGGAGACGGCTGCCAGAGGAGAGCAGAGACTGCGAAGGTTCTGTTGAGAAGGTGTTTTCACTCTAATTTAAAGCCTATCTTAAAGGAACAGACACACATTTAATTTATGACCCTGGGCTCTCTCTGAGCTCTCATTTCACCTTCCCGTGTGCTCGTTCATTTCTGTAAAAAGGAGCAATTTTTGTAGGAATATAGAATCATCTGGCATATGATTAGTTTGCATGTATAACTCATGTAATTATCAGTATTTTGATCATGAAAACTCCCAGATCTTAATCAAATTTTTTTTTTAGAAGAGAGTATACCAATCTAAGGAATTCTATATCTACGCCCATAGATTATTTCAAATATAATGAGGCCAATATTAAAATTTGGTATTATATGCATTTATAATTTACCAAATCAAGACAATATCCAATTTTGTCCCGTTTCTTCCATCGCTTTTTTTTTTTAATTTGCAACATTTTATCATAAAGTCATAAATCAATTTGTAATTGTTCCTCTTATTTTAATATACCAAACTGTAGGAAGGTATGAGGTCTCATCAAATCCGTTCAATTACTTGGTGTTATATTCATATATAACTTTATCATAACCAAACAGTATCTCCAATTCTGTTTAGTCATATCCATGGCCTTTCTTAACCTGCTTTTAGAATCCAAATGTCTCTTAAAAATGATCTATAATCTTTGTCCTATTTTATCAATTATTTCATTCACAAAATGTGTTCCGTTACCACTTTCGATCATTTGTGGATATCAAATCTATGCATTATGTCTCTAAACAACATTTCTGCAACAGTTAGTGTGTCTAAATGTTTCACTGTTAACATTACAAATCTATTAGGAGAAATTATATTTTCTTACCAAATAGAGCTTCTTCAGTACAGGCTTTGTTTGCTCAAAGCTGTTTCTTAATTTTATATGAGAAGCTTTTCTTTTTTTCTATGTCTGACACACTTCTTGTCCACAAACTAATCAGTTTGAGAATTGAATTGTCCGGTCCGTAAGGAATGCTTTAATTAGTTCGCTACTAGAGGTCGCCATACCCCTGTTCCCCATTGTTGGCCAAATGCCAAAAACATGCAAAGTTCAATTTGAATCTTCAGTTAGCAATAATCGAGTCCGAGTGGACCATGTTCCGCGCCTCCATTGCCGAGGCGGCTGACCGAAGCTGTGGCCGCAAGTTGGTCGGTGCCTGTCGCGGCGGCAACCCCCGAACCCGCTGGTGGACACCGGCGGTAAGGGATGCTGTTAGGCTGAAGAAGGAGTGCTACCGGGTCTTTTTGGCTTGTGGGACCCCTGAAGCAGCTGATAGGTACCGACAGGCCAAGCGGGATGCGGCTCTGATGGTTGCTGAGGCAAAAACTCGGGCGTGGGAGGAGTTTGGAGAGGCCATGGAAAACGACTTCCGTACGGCTTCGAAGCAATTCGTGTCCACCATCCGGCGTCTCAGGGGGGGAAAGCGGTCTGCCACCAACACTCTTTACAGTGGGGATGGTGTGCTGCTGACCTCGACGCGGGACGTTTTGGGTCGGTGGATGGAATACTTCGAAGACCTCCTCAATCCCACCAGCACGCCTTCCAATCTGGAAGCAGGGTTTGGGGACTTAGGGTCGGACTCTCCAATCTCTGGTGCTGAGGTCACCGAGGTCGTTAAAAAGCTCCTCGGTGGCAAGGCTCCGGGGGTGGATAAGATTCGACCGGAGTTCCTCAAGGCTCTGGATGTTGTGGGGCTGTGTTGGTTAACGCGGCTCTGCAATATTGCGTGGACATCGGGGGCAGTTCCCTTGGATTGGCAGACCGGGGTGGTGGTCCCCCTGTTTAAAAAGGGGGACCACAGGGTGTGTTCCAACTACAGGGGGATCACACTTCTGAGCCTCCCTGGTAAGGTCTATTCAGGGGTTCTGGAGAGTAGGGTCCGACGGATAGTCGAACCTCGGATCCAGGAGGAACAATACGGTTTTCGTCCTGGCCGTGGAACACCGGACCAGCTCTATACCCTCAGCAGGGTCCTGGAGGGTGCGTGGGAGTTCGCCCAACCGGTCTACATGTGTTTTGTGGACTTGGAGAAGGCGTTCAACCGTGTCCCTCGGGGGGCCCTGTGGGGGGTGCTCTGGGAGTATGGGGTACCGGGCCCCTTGATACGGGCTGTTAGGTCCCTGTACGACCGGTGCCAGAGTTTGGTTCGCATTGCCGGCAGTAAGTCGGGCTTGTATCCAGTGAGAGTTGGACTCTGCCAAGGTTGCCCTTTGTCACCGATCCTGTTCCTAACTTTTATGGACAGGATCTCTAGGCGCAGCCAAGGCGTTGAGGGGATCCGTTTTGGTGGCCTCAGGATCGGGTCTCTGCTTTTTGCAGATGACGTGGTCCTGTTGGCTTCATTGGAGCGTGATCTACAGCTTTTGCTGGAGCGGTTCGCAGCCGAGTGTGAAGCAGCTGGGATGAGAATCAGCACCTCCAAATCCGAGGCCATGGTCTTGAGCCGGAAAAGGGTGGGGTACCTCCTCCCGGTCGGGGATGGGGTCCTTCCCCAAGTGGAGGAGTTTAAGTATCTGGGGGTCTTGTTCACGAATGAGGGAAAAATGGAGCGGGAGATCGATAGACGGATTGGTGGGGCATCTGCAGTTATGCGGGCGCTCTACCGGTCTGTCGTGGTGAAGAGAGAGCTGAGCCAAAAGGCGAAGCTCTCGATTTACCGGTTGATCTACGTTCCTACCCTCATCTATGGTCACGAACTCTGAGTGGTGACCGAAAGAACGAGATCACGGATACAAGCGGCTAAAATGAGTTTCCTCCGCAGAGTGTCTGGGCTCTCCCTTAGAGATAGGGTGAGAAGCTCAGTCATCCGGAGGGGGCTCAGAGTAGAGCCGCTGCTTCTCCACATCGAGAGGAGTCAGTTGAGGTGGCTCGGGCATCTGGTCAGGATGCCTCCTGGACGCCTCCCTGGTGAGGTGTTTCAGGCACGTCTCACCGGGAGGAGGCCCAGGGGAAGGCCCAGGACACGCTGGAGGGACTATGTTTCTCGGCTGGCCTGGGAGCGCCTTGGGGTTCCTCCCGAGGAGCTGGAACAAGTGGCTGGGGAGAGGGAAGTCTGGGTCTCTTTGCTTAGGCTGCTGCCCCCGCGACCCGACCCCGGATAAGCCGAAGAAAATGGATGGATGGATGGATGGATGTTAGCAATAATATGATTATTTTATCTTCATCTGATTACAAACTAAAGTTAAAACTTTAATTTTTCTCTTTCCAAGTAGAACAATTCTTGGTAGCTATCCCGTTTCAAGAGTTTTATGAAAATCTACAATTTGGATTATTAATTTATCCCCTACAGAGAATATCCCCAACTTCAAGTGAAATAGGAAATCTCTTCCTAACAAATTAGAAAATAATCTCTAGATTTTATGATTAACACAACAGATTTTCCCTGTAGCAAAATCTATTATTTTTATTTCATTTTTCTAACAACTCAATCTCATTTTTTTAGTGGAAAACAAAATTCCCAATTTTTTTTTCTCCATCTGGCTTCACTAACTTCCTACCATTTTGTCAATGAGATAATCAGCAACTGATATTTCCATAATAAAACATCACATCTCTATTCCTTGCTCTCTGCTTATCTGCTCTTTTATAAAGATTCTACAAATTAGCTTATTATTAAGATTATATGTGGAATAGTCTGTTGCTAGATGTCAAAAACGTGGTACCATTCTCAACTCAGATTGGGACGAGGGCCGGCCACCTCTCCCAATCTCAGGTGTAGGTCCAGACATCTTTCCTGCTTAATCAGACCCTTTATTTTGTCCCATTAGCAACAACTCCATTGAGTGTAAATATTGAAGTGCGCTTATACTCAGTGTGCTACGGTAACTAAAGTTGAATTTTGGAGTGCGTTACTACATTCTTTACTACGGTAATCCCATAATGAACATTTCTTCTCTTTTTTTCAGTCTCTAACCCAGCGCATTACAAGATTGTTTCCTTTCCTTTCCTGTCATTAAAATGTTAGAAGCAAGCATCTGAAGCTGCCGCTTGTTACAAAAAATAAATTCACGTAGCCACCCAGCTGTCGCTTCCCCACAGGACCTGTAGACATCCGCCTGAATTTCAAAATAAAATCCCTCTGCTCATAATCCGTCATTGTTAAACCATTTATTTTCTACTATATGAGAGATCTCACAGACATCCCATGAATATCATTAAAAATATTAGCTACGTTTTTTTATTATTATTATAGAGTAAAAGTTGCTGCTGCACTTAAGAAATCCCAACCTTTTGTATTGAGGGCTGCACGCAGCTAAAACATCCCCCTCCTTATCAGCTAGCGGGGGAGGTGTGTTCCTTCCCTTCTGCCTTCCTGCAGTTGGATAACCTTAAACATTTTTGAAACGCATGATGAATCTGGTTTCAAACAAGTCTTTCTCAGGAAGTCCATTTCAGTTGGTTTGTTTATTAACAGAACAACTAACGACCCATTGTTGAGGGGAAGGGGGAGGAGGTCTTGTTTATTATCAGAACGGCCCTTCCTTGAGGGGAAGGGGGGAAGGGGGGAAGGGGGTCGCTTGTTTGAGATAATTCATTTAGATCACAGTAAAGTTTACCTTATTCTTCATAGGATTTTTTAAAATATGGAAGTGAGTTTTCTCTTTTATTTTCTTCGGCGGAACTTTAGGAGAAAACAAAGTTTAAAACATTTTTCATCCTCCCAGGTGCTAAAAAACACATCTGCTTCACCCATGAACCCCTCCTTTTTCTCTCCTTCGCTCCTTCCAGAGGAATTCTTTTATTTGAGACGCCAAATGTCTAATTCTTCAATTTTGATCTTTTTAATTTTATTTTATATCGCAACTACAAAGTTCTTTTTCAGGACCTCTGCAATTCGACTGGGCATGCTCTCAATCAACTTCTGGGCCAAATCCTGACTGATAGCAAGCCATTGTTCCATAATCACTTCTTGGAGTTTGTCAGAATTAGTCGGTTTTTGTTTATCCACCCGCCTCTTGAGGACTGACCACAAGTTCTCAATGGGATTAAGGTCTGGGGAGTTTCCAGGCCATGGACCCAAAATTTCAACGCTTTGGTCCCCGAGCCACTTAGTTATCACTTTTGCCTTATGGCACGGTGCTCCATCATGCTGGAAAATGCATTGTTCTTCACCAAACTGTTGTTGGATTGTTGGAAGAAGTTGCTGTTGAAGGGTGTTTTGGTACCATTCTTTATTCATGGCTGTGTTTTTGGGCAAAATTGTAAGTGAGCCCACTCCCTTGGATGAGAAGCAACCCCACACATGAATGGTCTCCGGATGCTTTACTGTTGGCATGACACAGGACTGATGGTAGCGCTCACCTTTTCTTCTGTGGACAAGCCCGGAAAGAGGCTTCATCGGAGAATATGACTTTGCCCCAGTCCTCGGCAGTCCATTCACCATACTTTCTGCAGAAGATCAATCTGTCCCTAATGTTTTTTTTGGAGAGAAGTGGCTTCTTTGCTGCCCTTCTTGACACCAGGCCATCTTCCAAAAGTCTTCGCCTCACTGTGTGTGCAGATGCGCTCACACCTGCCTGCTGCCATTCCTGAGCAAGCTCTGCACTGGTGGCACTCCGATCTCGCAGCTGAATCCGCTTTAGGAGACGATCCTGGCCCTTACTGGACTTTATTGGACGCGCTGAAGCCTTCTTAACAAGAATTTAACCTCTTTCCTTGAAGTTCTTGATAATCCTATAAATTGTTGATTTAGGTACAATTTTAGTAGCCACAATATCCTGTGAAATCCATTTTTATGCAACGCAATGATGGCTGCATGCGTTTCTTTGCAGGTCACCATGGTTAACAATGGAAGAACAATGATTTCAAGCATTACCCTCCTTTTCAAAATCAATGCATTGACAAAATAAATGGATGGATGTGCCATAACTTTCTCCAGCTGAATAGAAACAAAACTGAAGTGATTATTTTTGGACCCAAGGAGGAACGATCAAGAGTCAGCACACAGCTTCAATTAATACAGCTAGAAACTATTGATCAGGTTCGTAACCTAGGTGTAGTAATGGACTCAGACCTGAACCTCCAGGGTCACATAAAGGCAATAACAAGGTCAGCGTTCTATCACCTGAAGAACATCTCTAGGATTAAAGGACTGATTTTGCAACACGACCTAGAAAAACTCATCCATGCGTTTATCTTTAGTCGGATTGATTACTGCAACAGCATCTTGACAGGTCTGCCTAAAAAGTCAATCAGACAGCTGCAGCTGATCCAGAACGCTGCCGCTCGAGTCCTCACTAGAACCAGGAAAGTAGAGCACATCACCCCAGTTCTAAAGTCCTTACACTGGCTCCCTGTAGCTCAGAGAATAGACTTTAAAATACTTTTACTAGTTTATAAATCATTACATGGCTTAGCACCAAAATATGTTGAAGACCTGTTGTCATGGTACCAACCACCAAGACCACTCAGGTCCTCCAACTCTAGCCTACTAAACATCCCTAGACTCAGAACTAAACATGGAGAAGCAGCTTTCAGTTTCTATGCTCCCCTTATCTGGAACAGACTTCCTGACGAGTGTAGAGCTGCTGAAACTCTGAACTGCTTTAAATCGAGACTAAAAACCCATCTGTTTAGAATTGCCTTTGAGTAAATGCTTGATGTTATATGTATAAAATGTGTTCATGCTCTCTTGCTTTTTTTTATTTTTCTCTTGCTTTATTGTGTATCATGTATAATGTGTGTTTCTTTTATGTGTTTCTTTTAAATCACCAAATCATGTAAAGCACCTTGAATTGCCCTGCTGTTGAAAGTGTGCTATACAAATAAAATTGCCTTGCCTTGCCTTGCCTTGCCTTGCCTTGCCTTTTAACTTGCCAAGTCTGCCATTCTAACCCAATCAGTCTGACATAATGATCTCCAGCCTTGTGCTCGTCAACATTCTCACCTGAGTTAACAAGACTATTACTGAAATGATCTCAGCAGGTCCTTTAATGACAGCAATGAAATGCAGTGGAATTTTAATGGCAAAGAAGGACTATGCAATTCATCTGATCACTGTTCATAACATTCTGGAGTATATGCAAATTGCTATTATAAAAACTTAAGCAGCAACTTTTCCAATTTATGTATTCTCAAAACTTTTGGCTACGACTGTACAGCCGGGAAGCGGGGCTTCAGACATCATCATTTTTGGCTCCTCCCCTAAATGAAGAAGGCCTCGATACGCGCTTTGGGGAAACGCCCCCTCCACTGCTCGACACACGCTTCGTAGCCTTGGCACACATTGTAACATCACTAGTTTTGTGTTGCGGACACACAGCCATTGGGTGGCGCTAACCCACATTCTAGCTCCTACAGGAGAAGAGGACCAGAGGTTATACAAGGCCTAGCCACAGGCCTTGGCGCTGTCTTTAGTTGGGCTCTTGCAGCCAAACAGTGCTAGGAGGGACCCCATGTTTCCTTAGCTGGCGAGGGAAAAGACGCGAGTTTCTGGGAGAAACGTACTCCAAGGACGACAAAGACTGATCGATCAGGTGAATCGCAACCCAGCTTGTGTTGAGACAAACCCCACTGTTCTGCCCTGAGCCCTACAGAAACTCTCTGAATTTCAGATGCTACTGCGAGGAAGCGAGCTGCTAACAATCCGCCGACGGAGCTTATGTGAGATGAATGCTGTGCTGAAAGCTGCGAACAGAGGTACTGTCAGTGAAAGTAGAGCTGATTGCTGTTTAGGCAAGCCGGAGAGGACATCGACGTTCCAGCTCCATGGCAGCTACGCTACAACAGCCATTCGGCCTACCTGCCGGCTAACGTTGTGTTAGCTTGGCCCATCATCCACGGAGTGACTTAGAGAACTTTTACCGTTCAATAGGGTCTGTCGGGGCAGAGGCGAGATTAGTTTAGTTTAAACAAGATTTAAGGGTTGTTTGTTTCACTGTGATTTGTTACTTTGTGTAAGATTTCATTTATTGTTTGGGTACAAACAGGCCGGTCAGCCTGGAGGTTTAAACTGTGATTTTCGAGGTTTCCGATGGAAAGTCGTTTTATATCCTGCAAGTTACTCAATCCGACAGTTTACCTTTGTTTGATGTTTAATAAATGAACCAGAGCGACTTTAAGCAGCTCCACGGGAGTTAGCTGTAGGCTACATGCTATAGCGAACCATGTGGGCCGGCCTTTGACTGCTTTTTATTCAGGAACAATAGAATGCTATTCAAAATAGAGATCGACTTTAAAACAGATAGTTTAAACACTAAACTAATCTTTTAATCATTTCTGAGACCGCCTTCTTGGTAAGTCAAAATACTAAATTAGATCAACATAATTGGTACGGCCGTTAACATCAACATAAAGTCTAAATATTCAATTAGATTAATCACTGCGGTGACCGATCCATAAAATAGAATCAATTATCTAAAGGTTATTGATTTTTAATTCAGCAAATGGTTTAATGAAACATTGCTTCTTCCAAATAATGTTTTTCTTCACTTTGTCATGCTGCACAACCCACTCACTTTTCTCATCCCATCTGTGTGGCTAATCATTGTCTGCAGCTGTGTCCTATCTGTCTCACCTGAGCCTCCTTCCCTTCTGTGGTATTTTTTCTCCTCTCTTCCTCACCTTCCCTGCCGGTTCATTGTCTTCTTCCATGGTGTGTCTACTCCTGCTGTCTCCTGTCTCGTCTCCCAGCCTATTCCTCCGAATCACCAGCACCATTATTCACCCTGGTAATAAACCAACCCTCATTTCATCCGTGTCTGCGTGTGAGTCACTATACCTGTAGACACAGTCCTTGACAGAATGAACCGGCCCTTAGAAGTGAACTCCGCAGACACTCACCTCACTGATCGGCTCCTGAGGGACATCCGGGACCAGCTGGTGAGGATCTCCACCCTCACTCCTCCCTGGGCATGTCTCGCTGGAGCCCAGGAGTTCTGGCAGCCCCTTCCCCGTCTCACCTCCACCCTCGCTCCACAAGACAGCGCGGCTCTGAGGGAGGAGGCGGAACGGGTTCACCAAGCCACCAGGGAGCAGATGTTTGGCAAAGCCTCCTCATCTCCACAGCTGCCTTCGTGACACCATCAGCCGGCAGCCTCTGTCACAATTGGCTACGTTGGCACGCCATGGGAGGTGAGCTGCTCCTCAGATGAGGAATCCCTCGCGGAGGATTTTCCAGAGCAACAGGCTGGCCTCCGAGAGACACGGTCGGCGTACCGTCCTCCGGACTTCGGGTCATGGAGGAACGACCCTCCTCCACCATCCCGCCGCAGAAGACACCGCTGTCGAGGCAATCGTGCCTCCAGGGTGGAAGAGCGGGTCGAAAGCACGCCAACAGCTGTTCTCTCTCCAGTCTGCTCATCACGTCTCCTCCCACAGCTCCGTATTCGCTTCTGCCGCACCTCCGTATTGTGGCTTCCCGGCTGCCGGCTCATCCAAGGTCCAGCGCCTCAACCTTCTCAGGCTGGTCTACCGAGGACAAGGAGGATCAACCGGAGCCGTACCCGATCACCTACATCTTCCCGTATTTCACCATCGGGTCCATAATGGCGCTTCCTGGCATCTCCACTCCCGAGGAGTACTGGGAGCGGCAGGATGCTTTTACTGGCTCCAGATTGGCCTACTGTGCTCCCGGAACCGGACCCCGTCGACACAAGCCCTTACCACCGGCACGTTGTAGACGGCAGCGGTTTGCTTCTGGGGAGGAGGAGCAGCAAGCTGTCCACTTGCTGCCAGACCGCTCCGCGTTGGCTCACGCACCGGCTCCGCCCACTCTAGCTCCGCTCCACTTCTTATCTGCTCCATTCAACCCAGCGTCGATCAGTCCATTACCTGAGCCTGAGTCCGTTCCAGAACCGGAGCCTGTTCCCGAGCTCACTCCAGAGCCTTCTGCCGTCATTTCTGCAATCCTCCTGGTCTGCACGGCAGCAGCTCTTTGACCTGTGTCAGGTTGTGGGAGGTTGCAAGGACCCCCAGAGACGGTCATGGAGGACCCGTCCCCGTCGCTAGAGCTCCCAGGGAGGGTCATGGAAGACCCGTCACTGGAGCCTCTTCACCGCCGACTGCTGTCGGCCGAGCCTCCAGATTCTTCTCAGCCGGCGTCCGTGCCTCCGGATTCTTCTCAGCCGGCGTCCGAGCCTCCGGATTCTTCTCAGCCGCCGCCTGACCCTCAGAAGAGGACCTAAGGGCCGTCCGCCTGATCTCCAGGTCCTCAAGGGAGGATCACCAGGCCATCCTCCGGACCGCCCTCCAGCAAGGGGACGCCACCGGGGCTGTCCGCCCGACCGCCGTCCAGCAAGGGGGTGCCACTGGGGCCGTCCGCCAGACCTCCAGGTCCTCAGGGGCTGCCCACCTGGCCGTCTGCCAGACTTCCAGCGGCGTACCCGAAAAGACCATCCTTCCGTGGGCCCCCTCCACCCACCCTGGCAAGTGTGCTTCTTTTTGTCCTTTTCTTTCTTGCTCCTTTTCTCCGCGGCGTCTGGAATTCGCCTTTAAGGGGGGGGGTCATGCTGCGCAACCCACTCACTCTCCTCATCCCATCTGTGTGGCTAATCATTGTCTGCAGCTGTGTCTTATACTCCTCTCTTCCTCACCTTCCCTGCCATTTCATTTTCTTCTTCCATGGTGTGTCTACTCCTGCTGTCCTCTGTCTCAACTCCCAGCCTATTCCTCCGGATCACCAGCACCATTATTCACTCTGGTAATAAACCAACCCTCATTTCATCAGTGTCTGCGTGTGAGTCACTATACCTGTCCTTGACACACAGTCCTTGACACACTTCTGTTTTGCATTGTGATTTGCTGGTTTGAAAACAAACCAGAATGTGCTGATTAGTCTTAAACTAATCACAATTAGTTTAAACTAACTTGGCTTCATTCCCAACTCTGTTCAATACATTTTTACTGTTTTACTTCTGAGTGTTAATTTTATTATAGTTATTCTTTTCTTGGTGGTTTAGTTGTGTGTTACTAGTTTGGTGAGTTTGTTGATTAAAGTATGTTAACTGAAAGTTGAATTCTTTTTGTAATAAACTCTTGTATTTTGGAAAACCGTTGTTATTTCACCTACATGTGTAGTAACTTGCTGTTCAAGAATGCAAAGAATTTATTCATTTTATATATTGTTTAATTACCTCAGCCTTGTCAGGCAGGTAATCATAAACATAAACTGAGACTGAACAATTTGGCTAATGTATTCCTGGAATCCAGGTGGTGCCCCTAAACTTGGTAATTTTTACATAAAATTCTTAATCTGATTAATAATTGCCCTAAGCAATTATTCATAATTATTCATTGCCAAAACCTACCTATCTGTGGCGCAACATTTGTCTGCCGTTCCTGGTGCTCAACTCAAAAGAGGAGGAAGTAAGACAAACCATCTGTTGCATTTCAAAGAGCAGTGTTTCTCTTTGAGCTTTGGAATATTGGTGAGCTGCTTCTGTTTGTAGTTTCTTTCATCCCCAATAATCTGATTTATTTTCTCTGTATTAATTTTATTACTTATTGCCACAGATTCCCCTTAATTTTGCCTGAATGCTGTCAGCGTGTTTTGTTTGTATCTCTACTCTCCGGTACGGTATTGATTTTAGGACATCCTCAGACTCAGGTGTCAGATTAAGAAAAACATCCGTCATCCTCAGACAAAACTCACTCAGCATCAGAAAAACCTCTCTCATCCTCGGAAGGAGTTTTGTCTGAAGATGATGGATGTTTTTCTGAATCTGACACCTGAGTCTGAGGATGTCCTAAAATGAACACCGTACTCCGGTGAGTAATCTACTCCATGAGCATACACCCAGTGAGCTGTATGTGGGCCACAAACCTTAGCCACATGATCAGCATTGCTTGGAATATTCTTGAGTGTTTCCTTAGATCAGACAGAATGACTTAATATTTTTACTTATTTGATTTTGTCATTCTTGTTAAGAGATAATTGATTTAAACACTTAAAAAAAAAGAACAGTGTTACCTTAGAATTCAGCTGAATACTTGATACGTTGTTTTGTGAAAGAAAAAACATAAATGGATAATTAAATAATAGAAATTAAGTTAGAAAATAATTGAAAGAAAATTAACATTAATGTAAAAATTAAAATTCATTAAAGGATTTAAATGAATTTGGAAAAAGAAATGTAAAATTATTTAGTCTATTTCTGTGTGTGTGTGTGTGTGTGTGTGTATATATATGTAAATAACTGAATTAATGATTTCCTTTCTGACTTATTTTTTGGTGAGGTTTTTTGTGTGGATTTTGTTTTTTTTCTTTTCCTCCAGTTGTTTTTCATCTTGGACACTTATTGGATTTCCCCCAGTTTCACCGTGGATGGCAAGCTACCTTTAAAAAAGCCTGAATTGGAGAAAGGATTGAATGAACCTGAGTTTTCAAGGACAAGAAACATTGTGACTGAACTTCTTGGGACCTAAACTGAGTGCGACAAGGAAGATTTTGGATTTTTTTATTTATTGTCATTTTGCTTCTTCCGTTTCTTCATAAACTGTTTTTGTAAATGTATTGTTTTTTTCCCCACTTGTAAATAAATTTAATGCACAATTAGAATCAAAATCGATTTGTGTTCCGTTCACTTTTTATCCACACATCTTATTGACTCTGAAGCTGAACCTCTTCTGATCACCATCATTGCACCTGCTGATAAAAAGGCAGGTTAGCATGCAGTCCTCACCAGCGGAACAAAGTGGCGAGCTAGCCAGGAGTCGAACAGTGTGGATTAAAAAAAAAATTCTTTTTTTTTGTATTCTCTGATTTTTCAGTCATGTATTTTGTGCTGCAGTCTGGAATTAACCCAGTATATTCTGTTCTGATTTTAGGGGTGACCAATACAAGTGCGGATGAAGAAATCCTAGAGCATCTGCGAAAGTATGGTATACTGAAGAATATTCTTCTTTTTTTTTTACGTGTCCTGTTTGCCAGTGTGGAGCTCAGAATTGGTGTCTGAGTACCAAGTAGAAGCCCAACAGATTTACTTTCACAAGCGGAGCAGTACAGTTATTTCTATAGTACTCCACTTGATATATGTGTGAAAAATCTTTATTATGAATTGCTGGGGGGTTTATTTCCTGATGTTATGGACACGGAGACGGAAAATTAAGGGGAAGAAAGAAAGAAGATGAAGAAGAGAGGTAGGAAACAAAGTCATGAGAGAGGGTGAGTTGAAAATACAAGAGAGGAAAGGGGAACAAAGAAAACACAGGAAAACATTGACGTCTGCCTCCATACCCACAGGACGGCAGAGAGAGGGGAAAAAACAAAACAAAACACGAAAAAGGAACATTGACAAAACAAACTTAACATCGTGAACTAAGAACTACACAACCACATCACACAAGAATGGATATAAAAATACAACAACAATGTCACAGAAAAACTCATGGTACAGATTAATCAAGCTCTAGTAATGATAACCTCAGCCCAAGAATATATCTGTAAACACCAGAGACCGCACACCTATATGTGTGTGTTAGAATGCTGGTGCATATAAGGTTTCTCCATGAGAATGTTCGATAGCTGCTGTGAGCAGGCATCAATCCGTCTCCCAGGAATCGATGCAGACATGAAGGAGATCGGAGCCAAGACGTCCAAAGGACCCCCAGAGCCCCAGGCGGACCCGGGCGGGGCCGACCGCATCCCCCAAGAGAGGAGCAGAGAAGAACCCCAGGGGAACGTCCAGCGGCTACTATGCAGGGGCCTGGGGGCAGCAGTGACGAGCCCACGGGCCACGCCGGCAACCAGCCGCGCCAGGACGGGCCGGTCCATGGACCGGGAGAGCCGGGGCCCAGGGGCGCCCCACCCCCCAGCAAAGACGCGACAAGGGACCGTCCGACGAGGGGCACCGCAGGGGCCGCGGCCGGCCGCCACGCCCCACCACCACCACCGCCCTGGGCCAATCCCCATGCCAACATCCCAGCGCCCCACCCCTGCCCCATGTCGGGGCGCCCCACCGATAGCCGCAGCGGATGGATAGCATCCCCAGGCCAAGCTCAGCCAGCACCTGGACACAAAGTTGTACCAGCTCCCAAGTCGTGATCCATCGCAACCCAGAGCGCTGAGATCAGGCATCTAACAAAGGCCAGGGCCGGTCCAACCCAACCCGCCAATGAACCGACCACGCACGGTGCGCACAGAACAGGGGATCGAACGAGCAGAGACACTGGATCTGTGTCCGCTGAGCCAACGAGCAGGCACCACCCAACAATCCCAAACCTGGCACCCCTAAAAGTGGTGCCCCAACCAACCAAAGGAAGAAATCGGCCCAGCGCATCGGCCGACCGACACACCAGCCCCCCCAGGCCCGGGCAGGAACGCACCAGGTCCGAACCGGATTGACCACCGACGCACCAGTAGGCAGGGGCATCAGTCACCGGCGGGGAGTGACGGAGGGGAAATAGGCCCCCCATTAAATGTAAGGCCTGAGGTGCGCCAGGTGAGAGGGCAGCCCAAGACCCAACCTGACAGGCAGACAGACATACAATCATACGTTCCCTCCCTCTTAAACACATACATTCTCACTAACTCACCAAGACACCCAAGAAATGATGCTGTACCCACTCACACACACCATACACACCTCTTGTTCCCAGGTCCAGGTACCGATGCCCCAGTAGAGCCACCAGCCCCCGGACCCAGGAGATGGAACCCCTACCTTCTAGGACGGAGACAAGAAGACCGCCAAGGGCCCCACAGTGGTGAGGCAGCCCAACAGCCCAGGACCCCGACCAGACCACCTGTTCCTCCTCCAGACCCCAACCCCTGATGGCCGGTAGCGAACAGGGGTGTAAAAAATTCCCTAGCCTCTATCCTCCCGCTCGAGTATGGTGTTGATGCGTGTTGTAATAATGTGCATTTAAAACAGAGGGGTGGGATGTGGGGAAGGCAGCCACACATCCCCCAACCCCCTCCCCGAGCCCTCAGTGTCTGTATGTGGTTTAACAGTGGGCACCGGCACCAGAGGTGAAGCTGATTGAACCCCTCCCCCTCTGGATGCCAAAAAGTGTGCCCACCCCAAAGTCCCTACATGTGTGTCACATGAAAATGTTATAAGTGGGAGTGTCTAAGTTGTATATTAAAATTGAGACCCAGGACGCCACGGCACCCTAGTGATGCGCCGATGCCCCAAGACCTTATATGAGTGGTAAAGTGATGGAGCGGGTGGACAGAGGTGTTCGGGGATGGGGAGGGAAGGACTGGGAGACAAAATGTCTTCCCAGGGAGCCAGCTCCCCCACTGACCCCAATAGACACCGCTGTTCACCGGGATCCACCAGGGGAGGGAGGCCATGGCACGTTCAACCCGGGGCCCACGGCCACAGCACCACCAAGCTCCACGGACCCCAAGGCAGTCCCCCCAGCCCCATCCCAGAAGGAGAACTAAACCCACCCTGACATTCGCTCTACTATCAGAACACAAAAGACACTAGACACCCAGGTTGACTTCGCGCCCCCCCCCCGTCCAAGTGCCCTCGTAGGGGGAGAGCACCTGTCGCTAGTTAGCAATAGCCTCCCCACCAGCAAAGGAGGCCCCCAGCGCCACCTGCGCATCGGAGGCCCCCGCAGCCCAAACCCTGGCGACGTACCCGTCCAGACCAGGAGCAAACCGATGAACCGGGCGGCCGACCCACCAGGCCGACATCCACCATTCCCTTGTGGAGTGACCACTGCTGCTCAATGGCCCGGCAGGCTACCAAACCCAGCGACCCACCCACCTGCCCTGCACGCCCACTACCCGGCCAGCCCACCCGCAAGTCCGATCGAACCCGGGCAAACGCCCGACCCCAGCGCCCCGCAGCGCACAAAGACCAAGACCCAGGAGCTACGTCCAGTGCGAAAAAGGACTGATCAGGCCCAGAAATGCCACCCAGCTGCCGCGACCAGCAGCCAGGCACCCCAACCAGCTAAAAAGGTGAGACGCCATACAGGGACCGGCAATGACAATCGGCCCAGAGAAAAAGACAGAGGCGGCTGCACATGCCGGCCATCGGCCGGCCCCGAACCCAACAGGCAACAGAGACCCCACGCCGGCCGACCCCCTGCCAGGACCAGCTAGGGGGTGCGGCGCCCCAGACCCTACCCAGGTGCAGCCCGGCCACCAGGCCAGTAACCTATGTCGGTCAGTGCAACCCCGCTAAGGCACCGCATGCAGCCTGAAGAAAATTCTAACTGTGACTGATCAAACAAGCACATTTTATGAAAACCTGATTGTAGAGTATGAGAACACAGATGCATTTCAACTCATAGAACCACACTTGCCATACACCTACACTTCCCATTTAGCCTCTGAACGTGTGTTTCACCTTAGCTCTTTGCGCAGTGAGTTTAGTGCCACCAAGGAGCTAGTAGTAGTAGTGCAACTCCTGATTTCATAGGTGCACTTAAGGAAATGGCCAGCAGCAGTAACATGAGTTTTGAAATGGTTCTTAGAACAGTAATGGAACAAATCAGCCATTTCTTAGAGAGGGGTTGAGCAACACGACCCAAAGCTGGTAGTGAGACTGAGACTGGAGAGTAGGAAGATGAGGAAATGAAGATTACAGGATCACATTGACCAAAGACTCAACCATCATTGCTTGCTTCCAAACCCTCTCCAGCACCTCTGCAACCTTCCCCTGTGGGAAAAAGGGAGGTGCAGGTAAGATCAAGACACCCAGCTGAGCAAATGAACCCTGGTGCCATAAAAAGGATCCCTTTGCCTCCAGCTGACTTGAGCCCCCCCGAGATACAAAGAGTGATGGTAGAACATGTGGTACGCCACAACAACCTGACTGTCCCTTGGTTGCTTCAACTCCGCACATTTTCTGGACGTCTCCCCAAGTCAGGAAATGAGGCTGACTATGAGTTCTGGAGAGCCCAAGAGAACCTACTGCTTGCTGACCCTAACCTTCCTGCTCCGATTGTTACTAGGAGGATCATGGAGAGCCTGCTGACACCTGCTGTGGAGCTAGTAAAACGTCTGGATCCAGATACGCCACCTGCTGTCTGAGGGTACTGGATGCAGCATTTAGCACAGTGCAAGATGGGGAGAAACTTTTTGCACCGTTTCTGAATACCCTGCAAGATCCTGGACAGAGACCATCGAACTTTTTACGACTTCAGCGCAAGCTCACCATGGTGGTAAGAAGAGGTGTTTCAGCTGATGAAACAGATAAACATCTGCTGAAGCAATTTGAGCGTGGGTGCTGGGACAATAACATAATCTCCAAACTGCAGTTAGAGCAGCAGAAAGCAACTCCACCAGCTTTCGCTGAGCTCCTGTTGTTGGTGAGAACCGAAAAGGACAGACAACAGATGAAGGAGACTAATGCATAAGCACACGAGCTCCAGCTCTAGCAAGCAGAGACCAAGTGTGCAGTCCCAGTGTGCCTGTTCAAGAGAGGGTATCTGCAGCTCGAGGGCAGAGCTGAAAGAGTTGAAAAAACAGATGCAAGAGCTTCAACATTAAATGTCTGTTTTCTTTTCAGAACAGAAGACCCCAGCAGTACCCAAGGCTACACCACGCCAAGGTGGGCCCCGCTCATTCCAGAGTTCAACAAAACCCAAACCATGCTACTGTTTTAACTGTGGTGAGGAAGCCCATCTTGCCACCGCCTGCGCCAATAAAGCAAACCCCAGCCTGGTTGAACAGAAGAGGAAGCAGCTCCGTCAACAGCAGAGGACCAGACAAAGAAAAGGACGTTAAACGAGAAGTAGTTCCTGAGGTGGGACACTCTGGAACTACGACTGGTAACCGTCCCAAAAGAAAAGTGAACTTTTTGCCTAAAGGTATAATAGGAAACAAAAGCACGGGTCAAATCCTATTAAAAGGAACACTTGTGAATTGCCTGTTTGACACTGGGTCTCAGGTAACCACAGTGCCTCAGTCCCTTTATGTTCACCATCTCTCTGATCAATCCATCAAGCCCTTGAGTGATCCGTTGGGGGTAGAGGGAGCCAATGGACAACTGGTGCCCTATTTAGGATATATTGAATTAAAGGTGACATTCCTACCAGATTTCCTGGGTGCTTCTATTACAGTAGATACCTTGGCATTAGTGGTTTCTGATGTCAGATCCTATCAAACGCAAATCTTAATTGGAAGTGTATTTTGAGAATGGCCCTGAAAACTGCCAGTATTTTACTGCACATGGCTACTACAGCACAGTCATTAAGACTCTGAAATATCACCATAAGAAAAAAAAAGAAGACCAGTGTGCCACTCTGCATATTAGCGAACCCTGTACCATCCCAGCTGGACAGACAATGGTCCTAGAGGGGGTGATGGCCACGCAGAGTCTGCAGGGAGAAAAAGCAGTTGTGGTGGAGCATCCTATCTCTGGTTTCCTCCCTGGGGGGTTGCTGGTGCAATGTTGCATTGTAGGTTTACCTGCCAGACAACCATTTCATGTCCCTGTGATTGTCACTAATGAATCCGACCACGCCATTACTATTCCAGCTCGAGCGGTGGTCGGTGAAGTTAGTTTGTATCAGAGCGTCTATATTCAATTCAGTTTCAATTCAGTTTATTTATATAGCGCCGATTCACAACAGATGTCATCTCAAGGCACTTAACAAGAAGTCGTTTTAATACATTTATACAAACATTCCAATCAGTTAAAAAGTGTCCTATTTAAGGAATCCCAGCAGATTGCGTCAGTCATTGGCGTGAGGATGGGCCCCATTGATGCAGACTTTCCAACCACAGCAATCCTCAGCAATCCCTCATACTGAGCAAGCATGTAGAAACGGTGGAGAGGAAAAACTTGCCTTTAACAGAAAGAAACCTTCAACAGAGGTGGCTCAGTAGGAGCGGCCATCTGGCACGACCGTCTGGGGGTTTGAGAAGACAGAACAGAGACACAGTAGTAACAGGAGATCTGATATAAGAGTACTTTCTATGTTACATAAAGTAAAAAGTTGATAACATGACACGGTGGATGTTCAGTTACTGGGAGCATCATCCCAGTCGATGTCCCTCGTCCAACAGGGCATTGGAGCCAAGCAGGAAACCAGACCAGGCGTGGCTTCTATGGAGAAAAAAACAGAGAGAAAACAAAGTTAACAGTCGAAATAACAGAATATACTGTAATACAACAGGAGAGTAGTAGTAGATCATCTTCTTACACTCCAGGTGCTCCAGAGCTGTTTCATGGCCCTTTGTCTACTTACACTCCATGTTCTCCATCTTGGCACAGAACTAGTTTTATGACTCTTTGTCTCTTAGGCTATCTGTGACTTGAGCCCCCTGGAGTAAGGGCCAACTTCCTCCCTGAACAAAGCCTGAGCTGTCTGTTTCTCCCTGATCCATTTCATATTAATTGTTTAATTTTTACATATTATTGTTTTCTAAGATCTGTAGTAGTTAGGTGCATGCGCTAGAATAGATGGGAATTATTACCGAAATGTTTTGATTGTAAGGTTGATATATTTTTTAAATAAATTCCCCTTAGCTTAAAGATAAGTTGTCTGGGATTACTTGGAGTAATGCGTACAATTAATGTCCACAGTGTAAGAACTTATTCCTTCATCTGTTGTTTAATTATCTCAGCCTTGCCAGGCAGGTAAACATAAACTGAACAATTTGGCTATATATATATATATATATATATATATATATATATATATATATATATTACTGGAATCCACCGGGTGGTGCCCCCTAACGTGATGATTTTTATATAAAATTATTAATCTTATTAATAATTGCCATAGGCAATTAATCATAATTATCTATAGCCAAATCCTACAAATCTGTGGCACAACAGCAGGGAAAAACTAAATTAATGTTAGGGATGTCCTATTCGAGGTAGGAGCTTGGAGAGACCCTGGAGCTTAAGAGGTTAAAACATTTTTATCTTTTTAATGTTTGTAACCATGTAGATTGAATTAATTGCTTATTCCCCTTTTTTTAAGGTTTTGTGGCCACAGTGGCCTTTATTTGACAGTGGATAGGATACAGAAAGGGGAGAGAAATGGGGGATAACCACTCGGCAAATGTCCTCGGGCCGGAGTTGAACCCGGGAGGACCACTGCGCCATGCGACGCCTTATTTGCTTATTAGCATTGTACAATATTTATGCAAATCTTTAACTAAAAACAAATTATAATTGTATTTAATATGGGTTACAATCGTGAACGGTTGGTATTTTACCATTGATCATTTAGTGTAGAGAGTGCAGATTCACTCTGGCTATAATGCTAATGACTCCATTGAAACAGAAAGGGATTAGCATTAGCCTTTAGCATAAAGCGCTAGCGCTACCATCAGCACTTTAAACCAACTCTTACAATTTACAACGATGTGAAGTACACAAAACATTCAAAAATTGGGGACAATGTCCGAACAACTCCCGATTGGTTTTATCTCAGGGTACTGATCAGTTATCTATGCAGAAATACCACATTAGCCGAAACAAAGTGAGCTAACTGAACTTTTCACTCACCGGGACCGCCACAAGCTATCTCTCACATGTGGTCACTCCTGCCGCTCAAAGACAACTCACAAAGTTCCAGCATGTTTACAGTTTATAATCAGTATAATATTCAACAATAAGCATTTCTATTTAACCATTTTTCCGCTACTTACTCGCTCTGTTCAATACACAGAAGAAGAGCGTGCTTAAGGTGAACTTGACTAAACCACATGTGTAAAGCTCAAACAGTTCAGGCAGTGTTACCCTGAACTCTAGTGGACTCTCCCGTTATTACAACTTATATAACATACAGAGGTTTAGTAGCCCAATACTTCATGTGGGTTACACAGGTATGAATGAGGTATGGCAAGCTCCAAGTCTAGTATGTGAGTTACTGTTAAAATCAGAGCTGAGTTCATAAGAGCAGGAACCAGCTGGACATCAGGATGTGGCAGAGAGGGCAGGGGCAGCTGGGCCGGTGTGGTTAACAGGGGGGGTTGTGGGCATGTCAGGCTCATTGCCAGCATGCGGGTGCCCTGTCTATTGAGATGGAGCTCATCCGCCCCATACAAGTAACTCCTGCCAGAACAGGGGTAGGAGTTGGCATTTCTTTAAAAAGACTTGGAAAGTCCGAAACACAGGAGAGGATGTCATCCCTCTGCTCCTGTTTTGAATGGCCAAGCTACCCTGGTAGTTCTCTTAACATATCTGAGTTATTCAGTGTGCCAATACTCTGTGGAGGTGAAGGTAGCTTTAATCCCTCATCTTCACAGGTGATCTCAGAACCAGACTGCTCCACAACTACTGCAGCAGAAACCCGCAGTGTTTCCCGTGCAGCAGCAGTGGACTTGTCACACTCATGATATGATTTTAGCATATTAACGTGACACACACGCGCTTTGCATTGTTTTTCAGGGGTTCAAATGAGGTAGTTGTCATTTCCAGGTGATATGCATTAGACATCATGTTTGATGTTTATGGTCTGCAGTACCTGGATAAACATCTGCAACTTAAAGTTTGTACTCTCATCTGTCTGAATGGCTTTTGGTAGTCTAAATATAGAAAAAAAACGTTGTTAAGGTTTTAACAGAACTAGCTGTGATTTTCCGCAGGGGAATAGCTTCGGGGTGTTGTGATTGCATTTCTCATAAGATGAACTGAACAGACTGTTGGAAGACCACATTTCCCAGCAATCCTAGCAGTGATCCCCAACACACTCCTATTAGTCCATGACCACCCATGGTGACATCAGCGATGACATCAAGGCCAAAGGGGCTATAAGAGTGGAGTCGCGCCCATTTTCAAACTGTTCTCAAGCCAGAAGTTCTTGGATGAACTACTGCTGAACAGAGGACATCTCACTGGTGAAGATTCTCTTTTGTTCTGACCCGCTGGACCGGGGAAGAACTCATTTCAAAGCTTCCAAGTGCTCATTCGGTTTGTGTATCTTATTTGAGCTATATCAGAACTGTTCCCAGACAGTTCGTTAGACGTCGACCTACAGGCTATCCAGCCTGCCTTTAGGCCACGCGGTCCTTAAATGCTGTACAGGTTTTTTTTATAACTCTTCTTGCTCAACTACGGACACAATTCGCTCTCCTCCTAGTGGACTGGACCTCCTTCAAGGCAAAGTAGGACTGAACCGGTTCATTTATAGTAATATTGTGTCTGGGCAGAGATAAATAGAGAAAATAGAGTTTTATTGAGTTAGATCTCGTTCATTTTTTGGTTAAAGTGTTTTTAAGCGCTGTACATGTTTGCTCATTTTTGCGTCGCCGCACCCATATGTTTGAGCTGTAATTGCTGTGTTTGAAACTGTGTGTTTTATCCTGAGCGGATCACACCTTTCTTTCTTTTTCCTTCCTCTCTTTTCTCTCTCTCTCTCTCTCTTGCTCTCTCTCGCTCCCTGATCACTCCATCGGAAGAGTCGGTCTCGGTCCGGCCGTTAGCTGGTCTTAGCTGAACAGTTTAACTCCATTGTCTTTAGTCTGTTTCTAAAGTAGAGGCCTACCACATGGACGCTTACCCCATGTGCTCCTTTAGCCAAAGCTAGTTTTATGACTCTTTCTTAGAGTCCATGTGCTGATCTCCATCTTGGCAAAGAGCTGAGATTTATGACTCTTTGTCCTACCGACTATCTGTGACATTCCTCCCTGGAGTGAGGGCCACCCCCTCCATTTCTGACCCAAAACTCAACTGTCTCACTGATTTCATTTCATGTTAATTTTGTTTAATGTTCACCTATTATTATTGTCTAAGATCTGTAGTAATTTTTGAATGCTTTAGAATAGATGGGATTTTCTATTTTCTAAATAAAGTCCCCTTAACTTAAAGAGAAGTTGTCTGGGATTACTTGGAGTGATGCGTGCAATTAATGTCCACGGTGTAAAAACTTATTCCTTCATTTGTTTAATTATCTCAGCCTTATCAGGCTGGTAATCATAAACATAAACTGAGACTGAACAATTTGGCTATTGTATTCCTGGAATCCACCAGGATGGTGCCCCTAAACTTGGTAATTTTTACATAAAATTATTAATCTTAATAATAATTGCCCTAAGCAATTATTCATAATTATTCATAGCCAAATCCTACCTATCTGCAGCACAACAGGGGAAACATGTTGCAGAGCACATGAGAGTTAATAAAAACTCGTTGCCGTTACGTTTATGTGGCAATGGGCCAACACAGTCAATAATCACCCGATCGAAAGGTTGTTCCACTACAGGGACAGATTGCAATGGTGCAGGTGAGATACTTTGGTTTTGTTTACCCGTTATCTGGAATACATGACAGCCACGTTAAAAACGTACCACGTCCTGTTTCATTCCTGGCCAGTAAAACTGTTTCAACAGGAGCTGAAAAATTTTAGTCACACCAAAGTGACCTGACCATTGGCTTTCATGTGCTAAGGAAAGCACCTGCGTCCGGTAGTTAACTTGCACAACTATCTGCTTTACCATTTGCCATGGCATACTATCAGTAGTTAGAGACCATTTTCTCATCAAAACATCATTTTCCAAGAAGTAAGCTTCTTTTACACTGGTTGAGGTGTGTATCCCAATCCTATCCCACAAAGAATGGAATTATATCCACAGGAAGTGTGGTCAGAAAAATTGAGTTCATCCGCCAAAATTACTGTTTGTGACCCACCTGTATCCCTCAAAATACGCACAGAACGCTGCTCCTCTGGGTCTCCATTGAGAGAAATCAGTCCATTAAAGATTAATGGCTCAAGGCATGGATGGGTAGTCTCCTTGATTCTCTCAGGTTCGGTGAAGAACACCCAAAGCCCTTTTGGACTGGTTGGACTCTGCTGGGCAGGAACAGATTTATTCTTAAGCAGAAAACAATCAGCGATGACATGTCCTTTCTGATGGCAATAGTAGCAATCCCTATTTTCCTTTTGGTTGTAGAATGTATTTCGGGTCAGCTGCGTTACAGCCGAGACTCTAGGTTGACCATTTATAACAGGGAAGGGGGTTTTGTGAGTCCCCACAAATTCATCCGCTAATATAGCTGCTGAACTCACAGTATCAGCCTTCTGCTCATTTAAATAAACCAGCAATCTGTCTGGCAAACTCTGCTTAAATTCCTCCAACAGGATCAACTTACGGAGAGAATCAAAACTGTACACTTGACATGCAGCACACCACTTAACAAAAAGAACGCTCTTTTTACGAGCAAATTCCATGTACAGGTCCTTCTAAAAAAATTAGCATATTGTGATAAAGTTCATTCTTTTCCATAAAGAAATGATAAAAATTAAACTTTCCTATATTTTAGATTCATTGCACACCAACTGAAATATTTCAGGTCTTTTATTGTTTTAAAACTGATGATTTTGGCATACAGCTCATGAAAACCCAAAATTCCCATCTCAAAAAATTAGCATATTTCATCCAACTAATAAAAGAAAAGTGTTTTTAATATAAAGAAGTCAACCTTCAAATAATTATGTTCAGTTATGCACTCAATACTTGGTCGGGAATCCTTTTGCAGAAATGACTGGCATGGAGGCAATCAGCCTGTGGCACTGCTGAGGTGTTATGGAGGCCCAGGATATTTCGATAGCGGCCTTAAGCTCATCCAGAGTGTTGGGTCTTGCGTCTCTCAAGTTCCTCTTCACAATATCCCACAAATTCTCTATGGGGTTCAGGTCAGGAGAGTTGGCAGGCCAATTGAGCACAGTAATACCATGGTCAGTAAACCATTTACCAGTGGTTTTGGCACTGTGAGCAGGTGCCAGGTCGTGCTGAAAAATTAAATCTTCATCTCCATAAAGCTTTTCAGCAGATGGAAGCATGAAGTGCTCCAAAATCTCCTGATAGCTAGCTGCATTGACCCTGCCCTTGATAAAACACAGGGGACCAACACCAGCAGCTGACATGGCACCCCAGACCATCACTGACTGTAGCCCAGGTCAGGCGCTTCTGCCGCTGTTTCTGGTTCAAAAGTGGCTTGACCTGGGGAATGCGGCACCTGTAGCCCATTTCCTGCACACGCCTGTGCACGATGGCTCTGGATGTTTCTACTCCAGACTCAGTCCACTGCTTCAGCAGGTCCCCCAAGGTCTGGAATTGGTCCTTCTCCACAATCTTTCTCAGGGTCCGGTCACCTCTTCTCGTTGTGCAGCGTTTTCTGCCACACTTTTTCCTTCCCACAGACTTCCCACTGAGGTGCCTTGATTTCTTTCTGTGTCTTACCCTCTTGCTTGAGGGTGTCAATGATGGCCTTCTGGGCAGCAGTCAGGTCGGCAGTCTTACCCATGATTGCGGTTTTGAGTAATGAACCAGGAGTTTTTAAAAGCCTCAGGAATCTTTTGCAGGTGTTTAGAGTTAATTAGTTGATTCAGATGATTAGGTTAATAGCTCGTTTAGAGAACCTTTTCATGATATGCCAATTTTTTGAGATAGGAATTTTGGGTTTTCATGAGCTGTATGCCAAAATCATCAGTTTTAAAACAATAAAAGACCTGAAATATTTCAGTTGGTGTGCAATGAATCTAAAATATATGAAAGTTAAATTTTTATCATTACATTATGGAAAAGAATGAACTTTATCACAATATGCTAATTTTTTGAGAAGGACCTGTATGTCTGATTCTGACCCTTCCTCTGGTGTCTGAATTTCTGACAGTAGGCTTCGGGCACTAATTCATAAGCCTTTAAAACGGCTGCTTTTACCTTATTATAGTTAAAACTGTCTTCAAGAGAGAGAGAAGTCACAACCTCCTGAGCTTTTCCGATCATTTTGCACTGAAGCAAAAGCGGCCACACATCGCGAGGCCAATTTAAAGTGCCAGCAATGCACTCAAACGATGCAAAATATAAATCCATTCACAAAAACTTAGAAGTATGGGTATAAATTTACTTACATCAAGCATAGGAGTGGGTGAACTGGCGGAACAAGTTGTGCTTCCAGAGGATGCTGTGCTTCCAAAGGACGCCGTGGCTGTGCTGAAAGAGGACGCCGGTAGTCACCCCTGAACCTCCATCTCCAGCTTTCTGAGACTCACAGCAGTATCAGCCTCAATTTCTAGACACCTCAGTTTCAACTGGGCTTGTCCGGCCTGTGCCTTTTCCTGAGCTTCCAGCTGAAGACGGGTAAGCCAGACCTTTAGCCGTGCCTCCTCCCAACTTCCGCTCACTGGAGATTGAATCAAACCGTGGTAGTTTAAAAGGGGTTCTCATTTGTTCTCCCTTTTCCTTATCCACTGATTCAGCAGGTGCATTATGCACAAGAGGAGTATCCTCCGCTTTGTGGCTACCCCCTTCCGGGTAGCCTGGTTCTGGCACTGCTAGCACGTCAGTGTCTGACATACTGAGCGCCTGTTGTTACACCAGCTTACTCACAAGTAAATCTTTTACCTCTGATTTAGTGATGTGTTTTGGCCAATTGATCTGATAGTGGGTTGCAATCTGCATCATATTGCATTTACGACACACATCTAATTGCTTGCGAGATGGACAAGCAAGGTATTTTTCCAAACTGAAGCCAGAAGCCGTCCGTCCGACATGCCCACCAGGCATACACAATGACAGTTAACAGCTGATCTCGGTTACACGTGTGAGCTCCTAATGTTACAATACTTTGGGACTAAGGTTCAATATTAAAGCGAACGAGCCCCCACTTATGTTACATCCCCCATCTCAAAAGAGAGAGAAGAAAATAATTAAACATATATAAAGTAATAAAAGGTCCCAAACTGTAAGCCTCAGTGAGTCGCCGCAGTGTTTTTTGTGCCGCAAAAAAAAAGAAGATGGACAGACATACAACTACCCAGCCAGCCCTCGTCATAACAGAGTGATGACAGTACTTTTATACGGCAAGAGGTCCACTGCCATTGGTTCGAGGTGACAACATCATGTTGAACAGGTGTGAAAGATGGGTCCAGTGAGTAAACTATAGCATCTGCAGAGATCACACATACATGCACCCAAGCACTCTCAGACAACCATCATCCAAAAGGGACACAACACATAAGAGAATGCCAGACACACCAGGGTCGTAACACTCCCCCCTGTAAATGACTGTATAATTTTTTTTATTGTAATTTGGTCTAGAAGTGTTATTCTATAGCTAGACAAGTAATGCCTTTATTTTGAAAGAGCACAGAGCGACAAAGCGCCGTAAATCAGCTGTCGCAAACTGCAGCAGCAACGGGGAACTGCAGTGTGGAGAAGGAAGGTGTGCTTGGTGGTTGAAATACAGTTAAAAGGATTTATAGTCAGTTTAACTTTAAGATATTAACAGTTATTTAGCACCTGGTTGATGAGGAACAAGTTTGGTATTTGAGTGTTGTTTTGTTAATACATTTAGTTAGAAATTTCTTGTAAGGTGTTTTACTAAGTAAAACGATTACGGTTTTTGTCCACTAGATGGTGCTAATGTGCTCTGATAAATTAGACACGGTAGTAATTCAAAGGTTTACAGGCTTCTGTGTTATTTGTCTAGTAAATCATAGAAAATTGCAAAACGTTTATTTTATTTCATGGGTACAGAAAGGTATAAAAGCAGTGCTAAAATGGCTTAAATATACATGGTTAAAATGGTTTAATAATTTAAGGCAAGGATATTTCATAGTTAAATAAGGCAAAGGTAACATACTGTTGAGTTACTAATGGTATTATTTTTATTCTGTATATTTTGTAGCTCTTACGGTGTGTTCACATGCAAGGCTCTTAATAAAAGGATTGGGAACCATCAGTTTGAGAGACCATCTTTTCAACCGGGGATGCTACACCCCCCCCTTAAGCTGCAAAGTAAACTCATGATTTTGCCAGCCAACCACTAAAAATGAGACTGGGGTGTGGATACTTACGGTAACCAATTGGATGCAACACAAACAAGTGCCTGGACATGGCATCAGCTACCAAGTTTTCTGACCCACTTTTGTGTTGGATGGTAAGGTTGTAGTCCTGCACCAACAGAGCCCAACGCATAAGTCGCTGGTTATGATTGTACATGCACGAGAGGAATACAAGTGGGTTTTTGTCAGTGCAAACAACAACCGCCAAAGAACTAGATCCGATGTATACTTTGTTAGGGTTGACTCAGCATAGGCTATAAATGTCTGGTTTATCTGAGCATCAATAATTATGATCAATAACTTAATATAATTATTGATTAAGTTCAAGTTTAATCTGTTTATTAAAGATAATCAGGGCACCAACCTCTAATTAGAAGTACTTCGAATACCAGACAGCAAGGTAAGCTCAACTGCTGAGACATCAATAACTGTACACATACTGATGAAAAACAGGAAACTTCTCTTTAAACTAAGGGGAATTTAAGAAAATAGATCAACCTTACAGCCAAACATTTCATCAATAATTTCCATCTATTCTAAAGCATGCAATATAGAGTAAAAAACAGTAAACCTTGATGAGAGGGGCCATGGAGTGTGTGTGTGTGTGTATCAGAGAGAGAGAGAGGCACTGAGCAAATGAGGGGGGGTTTAGCCTACACCCCCCTTGTCATCAATCACTTTCGACTCAGTTCTTATCAATTTGCGTGATCAGTTCACAAAAGGAGACAAAAAGAGGCCGCATGGCGATTAGACAAAGGCTTGTTTCCATTAGCAATGGTGGCTTGGACAAAGAAAACGCGAAAATGAGTACAATGAAGCCGGGGAATTATATAACAAGTTGCTTCTGGTTGCAACCAATAAACAAAATGAAAATAGCACACAAAGCATGGAACACTCAAGGCCAGCGTGCGGCGACACTGATTGGCAATGAGTAAACAGTGAGTGAACTTGTAAACAGTGGTTTACAAGTTCACAAAATTATATCAACCAACAGGATGTTACCTTTCAGACGTAACTCTTCTACCCAGAATCAGCAGAAATAAACCAGGTTTATCCTACTTGGCGATGATTCTCTTCCGTCTACACCAGTCCACAACAAAAAATGGAGAAATGGGAACGAGATTGTGTTCAAATGGTAGGAGTGGCCATGCACAGCCGGGGTTAGAAAAAATGGACTGGTCCGAATGCAGACAATGAGTGGAGTCAGGCCTATCTTTTGCCTCTGTGATGTCATCACTGGCCACAGACCAATGAGAATGGTTTGAGGACGGGACAAAGGATGCTGGGAGATGCAGTTCATTTAGTAAAAGAAAATGGATTCCAACAACTTCAAAATGCTAAAGTACAAGTAGCATAGCCAATGTCTCCTGTTCAATAGTAGAGTAGTTTTGTTGAGCTTTGGTAAACTTCTTTGAAAAGTAGCTGACAGGGTGCTCCACACCATCTGCATCCTCCTGCAGAAGAACTGCACCTGCTCCTAGCCCAATAGCATCAACCTCTAACACAAATGGTTTGGCTGTATCAGGCGCAGACAAAACTGGTGCATGGCAAAGCAACGCTTTTCCATTTACAAAAGCATTCACAGAACTGGATGTCCACTCAAAATTCCCCTTGGGACTGAGCAAAGTAGTAAGGGGGTAGACTACAGTAGAAAAGTTTTGGCAGAAGTTTCTGTAATAGCCCACCATCCCAGGAAAACGGCGTAACTCGCTTCTGGTAGTCAGAGTGGGGAAATTTAAAATCGCCTCCACTTTGGCTTCAACCAGACATACTTTGCCTCGACCCACATAGTGGCCTAAGTCCGTAATAGTGGCTTTTCCAAAGTCACACTTTGCTAAATTTAAGGTAAGGGATGCTTTAGCCAAGCGTGCAAACGCTCTACGCAACACTTCCACATGTTCTTCCCAGGAATTAGTGTAGATGACTAAGTCATTTAGAGATGCACTGCAATGTGGTATACCAGCAAAAAAGACACTAATTAACCGCTGAAAAGTAGCAGGAGTGTTATATAAGCCAAATGGCATTACCGTGTACTGCAAAAATACATCAGGTGTCACAAAAGCAGATATTTCTGAAGCCCGATCTGTAAGTGGGACTTGCCAATAACCTTTCAACAACACACACACAAGAAAGGACGCTGTACACTCACTCAAACTCCCCATACACACTCTATACTCCCAGGTGCAGATACTGATGCCACAGAAATGTTAGTTAAATGAGTCCAATAGTGCAAGTTACAGCAGTCATGTAAACACTATTGATTTTGTTGGAAGCAGTTCTGGTTGTTAAGTCTAACAGCAGCAGGGAGAAAAGACTTGCGGAATAACTCCTTCATGCACCTAGGATGCAGCAGTCTGTCACTGAAGGAGCTCTGCAGCTCAGCAACATCTCAATGCATGGGGTGGCAGACACTATTGTTGGTGATAGAGAAGGCACAGAGTGTGAGTGATTTAATGTCTGGTTTAATTCAACATCAATAGTTATGACTAATAACTTGATATTCATATAACTATTGATGAGATTCAATGATTTAATTGATTAATTGGGGCATGCTGGGACCAGATTCGGATTTAAGGGACTGAATTCTTACACCTTCCCGCTGAAGGACAGCGACATTCTTGGACGTAATGGACTGAACTGTTACACCTTCTCGCTGAAGGACAGCGGCATTCCTGGACGTAATGGACAATGAACCTGGTTCTAGCTCCAAAGACTGAACAGTGCGCATTCTTTGGAACTAAAAGGGGGATGTTGAGGCTATGGCCTTTGACTGAACGAACTGCACCTCCCAGCATCCTTTCACTGAATGAACTGCATCTCCCAGCCTCCGTTGCGCTGCCCTCAACCCAATCTCATTGCTCTGTGGCCAGTGATGACATCACAGAGTTGATAAAGGGCAGAGCGAAGATTGAAATCTTCATCTTTTGGCTCCCCAGCGGTGCCGCAAGGAGACGCTTTAATCCACTGCTAGCATTTTCCCTTTTTTTCGTTCAAACCTGCTGGACCAGGAAGAACTTCCCTTTTAAACTTCGAAGTGAATCGGCCGAGCAAACAGACTTTCCTGTACGGGTAACCAGGTAGTCTGCTGGACATCTGAGCTCTATTGAAACCGGCCCTGAATCCCTCAGCGCCTAAAGTCGGACGTCCGCCTTTCCGACCTCGGTTTTGCGCAAAACCGCTCCCTTTAAACTGGACACTTTCTACGTTCTTCGTCATGGACTGTGGAGAGCTGCTCCCACTAAGTAGGATTAAACTGATTTATATCTTTCGGTCTGGGTAGAGGAGAATGAGGTCTAATGGTTAATATCCGTTTTCTGTTGGTTAAAATAAGTCTTTCAACTTGTTAACCACAGTTATTCTTGGTCGCCTGTTCACCGACCCTGAATATGCATGCTTTTTGTGTTTTATTATTTGACTTTGGTTGCAACCAGAAGCAGTATATTATATTGTATTATTTCCCGGCTTGTTTATTGTCCGCTGCGGTCGGCACGTGTCTGTTTAGAAAGGTCGCGTGGACCCCCTTTCTCCGTCGCCCCCGTTTCCTTTGTCCAAGCCACCATTGCTAATGAAACTAGCCTTTGTTGAATTGCCAAGCTGTCTTCCTTTGTCTTCCTTTGTGAACCGATCGCACCAATTGATAAGGCATGAGTTATTTATCGCATTGAGGGGGTGAGCTGAACCCCCCCTCATTCGCTCGCTGTCTCCCACACACACACACACAGCCACACACACACGTCCCCTTCCCTTGGCGTTAACTTTGTTCTATATTTTTGCATGCGTTAGAATAGATGGAAATTATGAATGAAATGTAATCTGTAAGGTGACCTATTTCATTAATAAATTCCCTTAAGTAACGAGAAGTTTCCTGTGCTATATCAGTGTGTGCTGTGAAGTTTGTTTTAACCCCGCGGACGAACTATGCCTTTTCAGAGAGACAGATGGTCTGGTTTAATTAAAATTATCTCATTTATGAGATTGGTGCCCCTATATATTTAATAAACAGGTTAAACTCGAACATCATCAATAATTATATTAATATTAAATTATTGATTATAATTATTGATGCTCAGGAAACCAGACAACAAATTTTTATTATTAATAGTTACAACAGACAGCTGCGTCATCCACTCGGTGAGTTTCTTTACGCTGTCTCTAAGCGTTTGGTTTTCTGCAGCGAGCGATGCTACCTGTTGTTGGCTGAACTCCAGAGATTCCCTTAGAGCTTGAAATTCTTTGTGTAGAACCTCAACCAGGGCCAGACGTGCGTCTAGGCTGGTTAGCTTCTTATCTATTGAGTCCAGGACATCGCTGTAGCTTTTCTCTGGCGAGATGGTGGAGGTGCTGACCTCAGAACGGGTGCATTTCTGTGATGGTGTGCTTGTCGGCATAGCAGAGGTGAATTTTTGTGGCTTGCCCATAACAATGTTGTCAAACCACTCGTCCAAGTAGCTTTCCAGGCTGTGCAAGGTTTCCTCGTCCAGTTTGTTGTATGGAGAAATACAAAATAATGGTTATTATTATTAAACGCTTGCTATATTTGGCTCGAATGTTATGGTTTGTTTTTACCCGAGTTGGTTTGTTTTACCAGTTTACCACCATATCACTTACGCACAGCTCTCGCGAGATCTCAGCAGCAGCTCATCTTCGTCCAACAACCTTCAAGCAGCTCGGAGCAAGCATCACTTTTCCCTGAATCAGAAGGTTTCTTGTTAAATGGGAGTTTTTTCTCTCCACTGTCACCACATGCTTGGTCAGTATGATGAATTACTGTGAAATCAATGACAACGCAGGGGACTGTTTACTGTCGCTCCATGTTGGTTCAGGAGGAGTGAATGCTGCAAGTCAATAACTCAAAGCAATCTGCATGGATTCCTTAGATAGAAAGCTTTTAAACTGATTGGAATAATGAACTGAAGGATTAATTGGAATGTATTTATGACTGAATTGAAATTACTTAACGGGGCTATATGCAATTTTCAGAAATTTAAACTCGTGACTGACACTTGTGGCCAAAAAAATGGAACTGTTCTTCCTTTCTGCTCGCTCTCGCAGCGCGCGCTCCTACGCCGGTCAATCTTCGATCTTTTTCGGGCGCTTGTCAGGGGTTTAACTTTTTTAGTCTTATGTGGAGTCACTATTGGTGTCAGAGTTGTCTTTGGTCTCTTCTGTGTATTCGCACAATCTGACCCGACAGAAAATAGACATAAATTGGATACAGGCTTATAGGTGCACCCACTGTGAGCTGACAAGGTGTCAGTATGCTCATCAGGAGATGTTTGAGTCATAAATGGTCAAATAAAAAGGCTATTGTTACGTTTATTTTGGGGAAAAACTTGCATATAGCCTCTTTAAGATGACGTGTAGTGAATTGGCGCTATATAAATAACCTGAATTGAATTCATGTCACAGAAGGGGTAAACAGATTGTTGTTTAGAAGCAAAATACCAGCATCAATACAATCTGAAAATAATGAGTGATTCATTTTGGAAATACAAATTGAAGTTATAAAAAATTAAATACAGAAATCTCCTGTCTGTGCTTTTAAACATTTATTGCAGCAAAATTCTACCTGTTTTGAGGAGACTTGTTGTTGGTTGTGTTAAAGCAGAGATGATATATACTAGTGAATGCCAGTAAACAAGCTAACAAGTTTCCCTGTCGTCTGATAATTAGAAGTGCAAAGGATGGGCCTCATACGTCAAGAGAATCAGACTTTCTATTCAAAAGTACCTACATTCAGATCATACACTCTGAAGAAGTACATGGAAAGTCAAAGCTTTGCCAAGTCAAGTGTCAGAGGTTGCACCTAAAGCTTTATTTGGGGTTGAAATGTGAATCAGCGTGCAGACATCAATGGATTTTCACCTTACATTACACACATACACACTCTTTCTAAAATGGTGTTCTCTTTAAATGTCCTGTTCATTTCAATTTCACATCCCAACAAAAGCTAGTCTCTGCACAACGAGCCGCATATGCCACAGTTGATGTATCACCAAAAGAAGGCCTGTAAATATGATTGACACTTACATACCTCACATCACTTGATATATGCAAAGGAATTACCAGGCTGACATTCTGAGAGAAGGGGCCCAGGCTTAGGAATATCACCTGCTCTGATCTCTTTGTGATTGTTCATTTCACGTTAGCTCATAAACCAGCTGAGCACACGGTCGGAATTCCGCTGATGCGCCAAGCCACGAAAAATAAAGAACAGGTGGAGAGGGAGGCCCTTCACAAACAGGCGTGTCACTTTTATAATGGGCTCTTACCCGAGAGTCAAACTAATGTCTGTTGCAAATGTGAGACGCAAAGAGTGGGAAGGGTTGCTCCATAACCTCCACATCCTCCTCATAATCTCCTGTCAAGCATCCAGACAGGACTGTCAGCAATGACAGGAGAACTTAGCATCCTGGAGTAGAGATAAACAAAACAGGACATTTTCACAACCCACATGATTTAGGCACCTTTTTCCACTTTTTTTCCTAGTGATAATAGTTGAATTCAAAAGCATTCATACCCCTTACTGCATAATTGTGCTGTAGAAGGATAATAGGAATATTTTTTCTTCTAAAACCGTATGAAACATTTGTCACTCTTTACTCTGATATCCGAAAGCAAATATGATGCAACCACATGGCTTCAGAAGTCACCTAATAAGTAAATGAAGGGCGTTTGTGCAATCTAATCTCAGTATAAATGCAGCTATTCAGTTTCTACCCTCGGAGGTTTGTTGAACAACATTAGAGAACAAAAAGCATCATGAATACCAAGAAACACAGCAGACAGGTGTAATCAAGGTCCATAAGGAAGATTTAAAAATGTAATTTTATTAAAAAAACACTATTAAATAATACATTGAGATCACTACCTAAATATTTAAAGTTAATGCTTTAAACTACAGATTTATATATTAAAACATCCATCCATCCCATCCATTTTCTTCCGCTTATCCGGGGTCGGGTTGCGGGGGCAGCAGCCTAAGCAAAGAGACCCAGACTTCCCTCTCCCCAGCCACTTGTTCCAGCTCCTCGGGAGGAACCCCAAGGCGCTCCCAGGCCAGCCGAGAAACATAGTCCTTCCAGCGTGTCCTGGGCCTTCCCCTGGGCCTCCTCCCGGTGGGACGTGCCTGAAACACCTCACCAGGGAGGCGTCAAGGAGGCATCCTGACCAGATGCCCGAGCCACCTCAACTGACTCCTCTCGATGTGGAGAAGCAGAGGCTCTACTCTGAGCCCCCTCCGGATGACTGAGCTTCTCACCCTATCTCTAAGGGAGAGCCCAGACACTCTGCGGAGGAAACTCATTTCAGCCGCTTGTATCCGTGATCTCGTTCTTTCGGTCACCACCCAGAGTTCGTGACCATAGATGAGGCTAGGAACGTAGATCGACCGGTAAATCGAGAGCTTCGCCTTTTGGCTCAGCTCTCTCTTCACCACGACAGACCATCTCATCCCAGCCGCTTCACACTCGGCTGCGAACAGCTCCAGCGAAAGCTGTAGATCACGCTCCGATGAAGCCAACAGGACCACATCATCTGCAAAAAGCAGAGACCCGATCCTGAGGCCACCAAAACGGATCCCCGCAATGCCTTGGCTGCGCCTAGAAATCCTGTCCATAAAAGTTAGGAACAGGATCGGTGACAAAGGGCAACCTTGGCGGAGTCCAACACTCACCGGAAACAAGCCCGACTTACTGCCGGCAATGCGAACCAAACTCTGGCACCGGTCGTACAGGGACCTAACAGCCCGTATCAAGGGGCCCGGTACCCCATACTCCCGGAGCACCCCCCACAGGGCCCCCCGAGGGACACGGTCGAACGCCTTCTCCAAGTCCACAAAACACATGTAGACCGGTTGGGCGAACTCCCACGCACCCTCCAGGACCCTGCTGAGGGTGTAGAGCTGGTCCAGTGTTCCACGGCCAGGACGAAAACCGCATTGTTCCTCCTGGATCCGAGGTTCGACTATCCGTCGGACCCTCCTCTCCAGAACCCCTGAATAGACCTTACCAGGGAGGCTCAGAAGTGTGATCCCCCTGTAGTTGGAACACACCCTGTGGTCCCCCTTTTTAAACAGGGGGACCACCACCCCGGTCTGCCAATCCAAGGGAACTGCCCCCGATGTCCACGCAATATTGCAGAGCCGCGTTAACCAACACAGCCCCACAACATCCAGAGCCTTGAGGAACTCCGGTCGAATCTCATCCACCCCCGGAGCCTTGCCACCGAGGAGCTTTTTAACGACCTCGGTGACCTCGGCACCAGAGATTGGAGAGCCCGACCCCAAGTCCCCAAACCCTGCTTCCAGATTGGAAGGCGTGCCGGTGGGATTGAGGAGGTCTTCGAAATATTCCATCCACCGACCCAAAACGTCCCGCGTCGAGGTCAGCAGCACACCATCCCCACTGTAAACAGTGTTGGTGGCAGACCGCTTTCCCCCCCTGAGACGCCGGATGGTGGACCAGAATCGCTTCGAAGCCGTACGGAAGTCGTTTTCCATGGTTTCTCCAAACTCCTCCCACGCCCGAGTTTTTGCCTCAGCAACCATCCGAGCCGCATCCCGCTTGGCCTGTCGGTACCTATCAGCTGCTTCAGGGGTCCCACAAGCCAAAAAGACCCGGTAGGACTCCTTCTTCAGCCTGACAGCATCCCTTACCGCCGGTGTCCACCACCGGGTTCGGGGGTTGCCGCCGCGACAGGCACCGACCACCTTGCGGCCACAGCTTCGGTCAGCCGCCTCGGCAATGGAGGCGCGGAACATGGTCCACTCGGACTCGATGTCCCCCGAGCTTAAAAAGCTTAACGAGTTGAACCAAAGCATCTACCTGGAAAAAGTCACTTGGCATGGTCCTTAAAAAGGCAGGAAACTCCTTTTTGTATATTAAAACAGTCAAATAAATGTATTTTCATTGATTAATAAATGGCCAGTTTAACTCTCAGAGCGGATGTGTCGGCGCAGACACAAAATGGATTTCATGTTTTAAATGACTGTAACTCTTCAACTGATTGCGCTATCAACATAATTCAAACAGCTTCTGAAAGCTCAGACTCTGCACATTCAAGTGGTATGTGTTACGTTACGGTAATGTGACGTCACTCCCTGTCTGAGACATGGGAAAACACTCTCAGCTGAGAGAACATTAGCGAGCGGACATATTGATTTGGGTGATTGATTTTTTTGCACAATATTTTTGTTTATTTTATTCATTGCACTCTTTACACAGCAAAAAGTCCAGTATTAAATGCAACACTTTTTCAGGGTTTATATAGCTCCACACTCTAAAGAGTTGATTTAACATTTCTTGAATAGTTTCTTGAATAATATTTAACACCAGGCCAGAGTTCTTTAACTCACATGACAGTATTAAAGCAACAACAGGGATTCAAAATCAACACTGTTGGGTGTTCAACGTGACCTCAACTAACTCTGCTAAGTGTTAAACTAAACCTTCAAAATTAACACTTACGAGTGTATATATGATGAAAATAACACTAATTGGTGTATATTTATGAACAAAATTAACACGTGGGTGTTAAATATTAACAAAAAAAACACTAAATAGTGTTAAATCGTATATTGACTAAACAAATTTAAATTCCAGTACACACATTTTCTCAGGGATATTATTTCACCTCATATTGTTTAAAAGAAATGAAGGTACAATATACATAGTTTCATCATCAGTTCTATATGAACTCTGAATATCAATGGGCTTGTGAAATCTCAGCTCAGAAAGTTGAACAATAACTCTTTTAGTGCTTCTCAGCACTTTGAATGTATGATGATGCTCATCAAAACTCTCTGTGTGCAACTTGTTTGCCAAAACATAAACAGTTTCAACAAAAAGTATATAATTAATTTGACAAAAGAACGGCATATCTATTTTCATTGTAATACAAATCACAAATCCAGCTTTATATTCTGCCATCGTTTTTCTCTGGCAGACAGAAATATTCTATGGTACAGTACAGCAATAATATTAATGTAAATTGATCCGTATGTTCAGTAAATAATATAAACTGCCTTTTTTAAATTTGCACTGACAACATGGACAAAATCCCTTGAAATTAGCAGCATGTCTCTTTAAGAGCCTCGGACACTCCCCGTTTGGCACGCTGTCTTCAACGTAATCACAACATTCTTACATCTAAAAAGTAATTGAAAGTACAGCTCCTGTCATTCACATAAAAACTGCTCTCCTGAAAACGTGCTGCTTGCTGCTGCTGTCTGTGCGTCACTATTTACAGCCGATTATTTTCTCATCAGACCTACACAAATTACGTAGGTGACCCATTTTGGATTCAAAACGGCAAATTTTGCCAAAAGGTGATTGATTTTCAGAACTGGAATGAAGAAACTACCCCATAGCACCTACATTGGCAAAATGAAAATGTAACATGTTTTATTCACCATCCCTCTCACATAAGAAACAGGGAGTGTACATGATATGCGACGCCATCAGATGTAAGAAAATGAAAGGGAGAGTCACAACTGGTAAAATGTGCGGTAAAGTTGTGTTAATTGTATAGAATTGCAAGATGTGCAGCATTCGCTGGGATTGGCTGAATTTGCATTAATAGTTGCGATCGCAACAACACGAATTCCTGGAGGGACTGAATAATAAACACGAGCTACAGTGCACAGATTTAACTCTGAATTAGCCTAAACTATGTTGTTCTAACAAGCGAAATCATAGTTTTACCACTTACCGGTGTTGGCTCTGAAGAAATACTCTTGAGTGGGGATTGCATCGTTCTTCAACGTCAATTTGCTTACTAATCCACTGTGAAATAAACGTTTGTTCTGGAAGCAATCTTCTGTGATATGGCCGGCACAAATGAAGCAAATCTTCTTTGTCAAAAATGGTTGGAATTCATTTTTGCAAACAGCCTCATTTATTTGAAAGACTAAAAAGAGGGCAGTCATCCTAGCATCTGTTGTATTCTACTTTTTTGAGGCTATTTTTTATTATGCAGTACATATGTTTTAATTATATCTTTTTTAAGCTTTAGAAGTAATAGGCCTGTTTATATTATTCAGGGTAGTAAAACATGACTCTGTTACCAGTATTTTATAGGGTTGAAGGTTTTAAGTAAACAAACTCTTGAGTAAAGATATGAATTGAAAGCAGGGAGGATCAGCTATAACTCTAATTCATGTTATAACCCAGTTCATGGTACGGTCAGGAGACCTGGAGAAAATAAATGACCTGTCAACATGTAGAAGGAGGAGAGAGGAGTCATGTGATATGTTCTTTGTTCTTTTGGAAATAAAAATGGTACAGCCTTGTAAGAGAGCAAGTCAGATCTTGTCTGGCTTCCATCTGCAGGTGCGTCCTTTTAAAACAGATATCTGTTGTTTGTGTGTGTTGTTGTTACTCTCTTTCTCTCAGCTCTGGGTCTTATTTTGAAACAGTTCCCACTGGGGTTTTGGAGTTCGGCGCCCCTCCCCTCTCTGAGTCAAAAAAGCGAGTTCCAGAGCATACAATGATAAGAAGCCGACAAAATGGTGGAGAATGCAGGCATTTGATTTGGTTTTGAGTTTTCTCAGGGCTGGGAGAGATTGAGTGTGAGTAATGAGTGTGGCATAACTGATTGATACATGTGTTTGTGGCAATTATAGTGATTTTGTGTTTTTTCTTTGAGTTCAACAGAGAATCGGAGAGCGACTGGATTGATCCTTGCTAATCAACACCCGGGTGGTTTTGTATCAATCTGGAAAAGCGCTAACACCAAATTAATAGGTATTGATCGATTTAAACGTTCTCCATTTAATGTTGACGTGTTGTTCTTTCGGTTGAGGGCCGACCAAAGTACGGACCAGGGGCTTGAGAGTTGGCCGCTCACTTCCGATGGGACGCTGTCGGAATCCTCTAGGGCTGGCAAGCGAGAAAAGAGACAGCAGTTTTAGAGCCTGTGTGCTCTCTGTTGTCTAGACGGATTACCTTGGAGAGGCCGGCGTATCTTCCAAACGCACGTTTGAGCCACGTGAATTGGATTGTGTTTAAAGGTCCGGCTTTAGGTGGCTCCGGTAGAGGTTAGTGTTTGATGAGATTGTGAAAATTGTTGTTCTTTCTTTCTTTCTCGGATGAATATGTGTGTGATTGGAGAAGTCGCGGTGACGGAAAGGAAGCTACCAGGTAGCTTCTTGCACTCCGGCCACATATAAACTTCTCATTTAGGGGAACTAACCGACTGAATCTAAAACCATAATTCCTCTGCGAATCTTAAACGCCTAGACAATGCCCGCGCTTCTTGTATAGACAATAAGCGTAGAAGCTTGACATTGTAGAGGAATAAGGGAATATCATTTTCAGTCGGCTAAAGTACCACCATAAGTTAGCTTACGGCTAACGCACAGTTTGAATGAGTTTCGCCTGGAAATAAAGGCGTTCAACCTTGTGCAACTACGTAAACACGTCTAAAGCATTGTCGAACACATATATATAGGACTGTTATTATGAATAACTGGTAGTAAACTCTATAGAATATATATAAAATAACTTTTTATGACAACGGAGCGGTCACGTTTGGCTTCCGGTTGAGCTAGGTTCCTCATGATGACAGCTAATCTTTGGTAGCTTAGCTTCCGAACTGTATTTATTTGGCTCATTCGAGTATTGAATGCGAAGTGTGGTTTTGTTGGAGGCATTTTGTTCTTGTCTTTGGTTGGTTTACTTATGAGTACGGTTTGTTAGGTTTAGCATCGTAGTGAAGAATTAGCCATCTGTGCACCGGCGTATTCATTCCGCGGTGTGACCCAGAAGTTTTATTGGGCCGGACTTTGATCTGTCAGTCCGGCTGAGTTTTTTTTTGAGCAAACTGTTGACGATTTTGTGTTGCAAAGCGAGTTTTAAATGTATTTCTTTCGGTATATGTTTTAATGATAAATAAAAATTGCTTTATATTGGGGGAATTCTATTTCTTCGGGTGTTTCACCGAAGTGTGCGTCCCGAGTTTTGGCGCAGGCCGGACTCTATTAGGAATTCTTTGATTTTTAGATGAAACGGCAATAATCTCCGTATATAAATAAATTAATGATAAGATAAACAGTGCGTTATAAACCTTTTTAGCTTTCCTTCGTTTCGGCTTTGCCTAAAACATTATTAAGGTTAATGTTGCATGAATAAATAATATATAAACGCCTTCACTATAAAAAGAAATAAATTAAATAAATAAAAACGGTGCCTGCCTTTACTGTTAACTGCATTAATATTGGGATAAATTTGGGCCTACGAATTGATAGTTTATCAATTAAAATAAATAATTTATAGAATTAATACAAATAACCTACTTTGTTAAATTTTAATCCATTTTGGATTTTTGTTACGAATATTCAATGGCAGCCGAATATAAATTACTTCCTGCTCCACAGGGACAAAACTGGAGTACTTTAGATGCCCAATTGTTAATATACATTTCTAAATTATATTCTGTTTTAGTTGATAAGCCCGGTAAAAAAGATAAAAACCAGTTCCAGGGCCTTATGACGGCCAGGTGGGCTCATCATGGTGCCCGAGGGGATTATAAGAGAAGTCTCTCACAGAATGTGTTCTGGGGAGGAAAAGCGACAGCTACTAAATTTAGTTAGCAACAAATTAGAATGCACCGATAAATTGTTTTTGGCATATAATGCTAAATTGATGGATGAGATGGAGCAGCACGAACACAGGTTAACTGAAGTTCAGCTACAGATGGATGGGGTGCTGCAGAATCAGGAAAGATTAACATCTGTGGTAAGGGGTCAAGCTGCAGACCTTTCAGGGAGTGCCAGCCCCAGTCAACGTGATGAATGTGTAGCGGTTCTACAGGTCAAAAATATGCAGACGTTGGGGGACAAGGGGAGTGAGGGACCATTTAAGAATACCAGATCTAAGTTGCCATTGGGGGCAAGTGGAGGCCCTAATTTAATGCTTCCTTTAGTGGGAGCATCAGATGGTTCAGTAATTTACAAACCATGGAAGATGGCTGACATATCTGCCATCATTCTGCAACTCCCTGTTTTGACTGGTGGAGGAAACTGTTGGATAAATAAATTAAATCATTTGACTTCAGGGCAAACCCTAGCGGTGGGGGATTGGAAAGCTATTATGGGTAGAATGTTGACATTGACAGATTATAATGAGATGATGCTCCAGTGCCAGTTAGCATGTGTACTTGATGAAGCCCCATTCACGCATCATGCATATGAGCTTGCCGAGTGGGTCAGAAGAAAATATCCTACTCCGCCTGCGTCTAAAATTTTGAAATTTCCCTGGTCAACTGATGTTACTCCCGCAGAACATATAGCAAAATGTAAAGATAAATGGGTTGCAGTTACTGGAGAACACCCTCGAGATCCGGGAAATAATCGGATTTGGTTTAGAGAAGCAGTTTTAGCAGGCATGCCAGAGTCTGTTGCTACATTAATGAAACGGAATCCTGATTCACACATTTATGATCAGCCTACATGGGAAAGACACGTAACATATTATTTACAAGACGTGCAAGATTCTGCGTTAAAGGACGCTGAGGAGAATAAGAAAATGGAGACTGCTTTGTTAAAACTACAGTTAAAAGAGGCTCAGAATAAATTGACTGACTTGTATCAGTCTAAAAAAGTGAAGCAGATGGTGGCTGAAGCAGCACCTACTGTTGGATCAGCGACAGTGCTGCCTTCTTTTCCTGTGATGTATGCTGGAGCTGCGCCGAATCCGCCATTTACTGCTCCTTATAGGACATGGCAGCCTCGTGGCAGGTCACGTGGCAGGGCCAGGTTTGGGGATTTTAGAGGCATGGGGAGAGGGCAGCCAGGTGCTAACGGTTGTCACAGGTGTGGCTCCAATGAACACTGGGTGAGGGAGTGCCCACACCCACAAGGGGGCGCTATACCTCCCGGTCAGCCACCTCTACATATGGCTCCGAATCAGCATATGGCTCCTCCCTCCTATCCAGGAGGACAGAGTGGGCCTCAGTATTGACAATGCCCACAGAGTACCTTAGTGAGCAGGACAAGGGGGGATCCAATGCTCACAATAGACGTACATGGACATTTATTGCCTTTCCTTGTTGACACTGGTGCGACTTTCAGCAAATTGGACAGAGTTTTACCAGACGTCAATTTTTCTGGGAACACAGTGTCTGTGATCGGAATCTCTGGGGCTCCAATGACTCTCCCTATAACTCAACCATTGCCTGTTTCAGTGGGTGATCAAAGACTATCACATCCTTTTGTCATTGCTCAAACCACGCCTGTCAACTTGTTAGGCAGAGATCTGCTTATCAAACTTGGTGCTACTATCCTATGTACCCCTGATGGACTTATGGTGACTTTTCCGAATGGATGTACGCATTGCTGTGACACCATGAGTGGTCAATTTTTGCTGAAGGATGACACTTCACAAGTGGCTGATATTTTCTGGGCCAGATTGACTACGATGTCTGCACATGAATCTTCTGCGGCTGACTTTCTGAGATGCTGGAAGCCTTGGCTGCTTGAACTCCAGCCTTTTGTTCCACCACCTGATCCTTTCCATGTGACCTTCCTTTATGAGAGGGGCGATCCTACCTTATACCAGGAACAATTTGAAACAGAACTTGAAGGCCAAAGTTGGTCTGTGGCTTCGGGTCCATGCTTTGTGGAGAAGGAGGGTGTGGCACTGTTTGCTGATCTGACTTCAAAGCAGCATAAATGGTATATGATGGAAGCTGAAGCGCTTCCACACATATCGCTTTTGTTGCATCCGAAACATCAAGCTAAAGATTTGGGGGGAATGGTTAAGAGGGGAGTTGAATTAAGAGATTGGGTCCATACCCAGATACCTTCAGTCTCTTTTTCTCCTTCTACTCAGATGTACAAAATAGACACGCAGCTCTCTGATACTACCATTCTGGAACATTTGCAGCTTTCTAGAAATCATGGCAGAGAAAAAACAGATCATCCTGATGCAGTGGAGGCCTTAAAGGTCGTGCCTGACTCTTTGTGGTCAGATGGTCCCACTGATGTTGGTCTAGTGCAAACCACACCCATCACATTTGAGATGAAACATTCTGATCCAATCTGGCGTTCTCAGTACCCACATAAACCTCAGGCTGAGGAAGGTATTGCAGACACTATTGCAGGCTTACTTGAAGCTGGAGTTTTAGAACCATCAAACTCTTCATATAACACCCCTATTCTTCCTGTGGAAAAACAAGGTACTGGTAAATACAGAATGGCACATGATTTGCGTGCTGTCAATGAGGCCCTTAGAACCCCTCCCATTTCTACATCGAATCCGTATACAGCTCTGGCATCCCTGACTCCTGATTTAAAATGGTTTACCTGCATAGATTTGGCTAATGCATTTTTCTGTTTACCGCTCCATCCTTCTGTCAGGGATATTTTTTCATTTACATTCAGGGGCAGGAAGCTACGTTATAGTAGGCTTCCGCAGGGTTTTGCTTTATCTCCAGGTATTTTTAATCAGGTGTTGAAGCAGTCATTAAGCACTGTACAGCTCCCTCCAGGCTGTGTACTGGCCCAATATGTGGACGATTTACTTTTAGCATCCCCTACTGTTGAAAAGTGTATAGCAGCGACTCTAGTTGTGTTGCAACATTTGGGAAAAGAGGGATTTAAAGTCTCCCGCGATAAGCTTCAGTTGGTCAGGCAGGAAGTCCAGTTCCTGGGGCAAAGGGTGACCGCTCAAGGGGCTGGACTGACGGACACCCACAAGAATGCTATTTTGGCCCATTCTAAACCTCTCACTGTTAAATCAATGCTGTCATTTCTGGGACTGACAAGTTTTTCCAGACATTATGTGCCTAATTACACAAACCTTACCACACCACTCAGGGCTCTTGTAAATGCTCATGGTATGAAAAATCTGCATGCTAAATTAGAATGGGACATACCAGCTGAGGAGGCATTTATTAAGTTGAAACAGGCTCTAGCACAAGCAGCTGATTTAGCCACTCCTGACTATACATGTCCATTTTTTCTTAACACATCAGAAACAGATGGGGTGGTTAATGGGATTTTGTTTCAGAAAAAAGGTGGTCAGAGATACATTCTTATGTATCTTAGCATAAAGCTGCAAGCTATTGAAAATGAGACAGCCACCTTGCACGAGACATGCAGCAGGAATTGCACACCTAGTGGAGAAAACTTCACACATTGTCAGGGGTTATCCACTTAATATTTTGACATCTCATGGAGTCATGGCATTGGTTAATTCTGAGACGTTTACTCTTTCTACTTTGCGTCAGCAGCGGATTAGCAGAGTTTTGGAGGCACCAAACATTATTTTTACGCATGAAGGAATAAACATGGCTGAACAAATCACCGCCTCTGGGGAGCAGCATGACTGTGTCAGGCTGAATTCTGTTGCTCAAAAAATACGTCCTGATTTACGGTCTGATCCCTTACCTACAGGTTTTGTGCTCTATACAGATGGTTGTTGTTTTAGAGATGGACAGGGCCAGTTAAGATCAGGTTTTGCAGTTGTTGAGCAGAATGGGGATTCACTACATACTGTCGTGTCAGGGAAGCTGGACGGCAAGCAGAGCGCACAGCGTGCTGAGATAAGGGCTCTTATTGAAGCATGCAAATGGGGAAGAGATAAAGACGTCACGATTTACACTGATTCGAACTACGGGTTTTCTGTTATACATTATGAATTACCACAGTGGAAGAGAGCAGGATTTGTTACTGCTACTGGGGTCACAGCAAGGCTGACACTGTTGACGCGTGGGGAAATAGGGCGTCATCGAGCGGTCTAATTCAACTTTAAATTTACAGCTGGCAGAGAACCTCAGATTTCATCGCACCCTGACCCGGACCCTCGCAGTGATCATCAGCATCTGAAGGGCCTGGTCTCCTCCTTCCTTCCGACCCCTCTCCTGTCCCTCACGCTGCAGCAGCTCTCTGCTGACCTGGGAAAATCTCTTTGCAGCGGGTGGTGTCGGTTCTGACTAGGCGGTGTCGACTGCCAAAGCCAGGAGGCGGGGCCTGACCCACCCAGAAGATTGGTTGAAGTTGCTGTAATCATCCAGTGTAATCTATATGTGCGAAAAAATTGGGCGAGATAAGCAATTTGGACTTGCTTTTCTCGAAGAGGGATTGTACCGAAGAGAAAAGATCGCAAGAAATCAAACACATTTCACAGCAGGTTTTGACCACCTCACAATCGGTGGGGGAAGCTATTGGAGGCGGGGCCTGTCTGTGCATTTGTGTTTATTGGGGGAAATGTTCAGTTAATGAAGTAACTGTCATTTCAGTGAGGGCGATTTGCAGAAAAGACAGTAACTTTGGGAAAAATAAAGAGTCCACTGTACTGAATCATTTCATCACTCTGGTAGCCACCTGCTGCCAGAGAAATAAACAAGAGCGAAGACTAGAGAACAAAATAATAAAGACTGAACACTTACTAATCATTTTTCTTGTATTTTACAGGTTGTCTAACCGATTTTTATTTACAGGTGCAGATTGCTAGACACTGCCTAAGAGGGTGTCAAAGAATTTTTAAGTAGTCGATTTGTAAGATGATTTTCTTAATATTCAGTTTTTACGGTTTTATAAAACTTTTTAGTAATAAGATAAAACATTTTAAGGAGTGTTTAAAGTATAATCAGGTTGACTGACTACTAATTTTTGTTTTACTTATTCTTTTTTCATTATGATGTGGTTTTTGTAGGATGTTTTTAGGGTTGGTGACAATTGCTAGAGTTTGTTTTTACTTAAAGAATATTGAGAATTAGGATAAAAAAAAACAATAATAAATTAGAAAAAATATTGCTTAAAGGTAAAGATAAAAAAAATCAGACTCTTCTCACTTTGAATAATCATGTTAGAAAGAGGGACAATTTGTTAAATAATATGTTTGGTAAATGGAAGACTGGCAATGTCTATAATGGTTTCTTTAGCAGTATTTGTGTCAACTATGGTGTTATGTGGATGTTGTTGTATTCCTTGTATACGTTCTTTGCTCACAAAGTGTATTGAAAAAGCTGTTGGTGATAATGTGCAAGGTCAATATCTGTTGCTCCCTCACATGGAGCCTGAAGGGGAAGTACAGAGGAGTGGTCAATCTATTTGAAAAATAGATTGAAAGAGGGATTTGTTGTATTCTACTTTTTTGAGGCTATTTTTTATTATGCAGTACATATGTTTTAATTATATCTTTTTTAAGCTTTAGAAGTAATAGGCCTGTTTATATTATTCAGGGTAGTAAAACATGACTCTGTTACCAGTATTTTATAGGGTTGAAGGTTTTAAGTAAACAAACTCTTGAGTAAAGATATGAATTGAAAGCAGGGAGGATCAGCTATAACTCTAATTCATGTTATAACCCAGTTCATGGTTCGGTCAGGAGACCTGGAGAAAATAAATGACCTGTCAAGATGTAGAAGGAGGAGAGAGGAGTAATGTGATATGTTCTTTGTTCTTTTGGAAATAAAGATGATACAGCGTTGTAAGAGAAGGAGTCAGATCTTGTCTGGCTCCCATCTGCAGGTGCGTCCTTCAAACAAGATATCTGTTTGTGTGTGTTGTTGTTACTCTATGTCTCTCAGCTCTGGGTCTTATTTTGAAACAGTTCCCGCTGGGGTTTTGGAGTTCGGCGCCCCCACCTCTCTGAGCAGGAAGTGAGTTGCAGAGCACATTATGAGAAGAAGCCGACAAACCCCAGCGAAGATGATTCTAAAAATAGGACAGGCACGCCCTGACTATTGCCAGTGGAAAAGCCATGGAACCGGGCCGAGTCGAGTCAAGTCGGGCTGAGTAGGTACAAGTGGGAGAGGGCCAAGAGTCGCTAAGAGGCAGCCGTACTGCCAATGAAGTCAATATAGAGTCAATATGGAATGAAGGCAATATGGCGGGGGTTATTGAGGCGCACACAGTGTGGCATAAAAAATAACTTTTTGGCTCACTGTTGTAGAGAATCACATCATGGATTGAACTTGCCCAACCAAATGGTTGAATAAGACTTTTTTATGTTTAAAGTTGTTTTACTGGTAAAAATTTGGTGCCATGAGCACTTTAACCGATTAATAGCTGGAATGTCATACTGTATGTTTAAGTTTATATGTTTTGTGTCTCTAATGTTGTTTCATGCTTTTATTATTGTTTTGTTGTTGTTTTTATTTTATCCCCTAATCACACATAGTACCTTGAATTGCCTTGTTATTGAAAGTGTACCGTATAAATAAAGTTGCCTTGCCTTTATTAGGTCATTTTATTTTGTGGTTCCAGGAAAAACGGCGCTTGATTACAATTGCAATACTTCCTTTTCAGATTTTTATTTGTAAAACAAAAAGTACCATAACTGTCCACAGTACACAGTTGTTCTCTTCTTTGTCGTGGCATATGAAATAAAAAGCTCCAATAGTAACAAAATTGACAAATGTAACAAACCTGAAGGGTTATGAATACTTTTGCATCACACTGTAATCTGATAGCAGACTTCAAAATTTAAACCCGAAAGAAAGGTCCCCAGGATGTTCTGATAAGAGTGTCCAAGGTAGCAGAATATAGAGTGATGTGGCAAACAAGGAAGTACCTAGGACGATATAACCCCTTAATGGGATGTATCATCAGCAGCTTGGGGAAGTGGCTGACATCAAGAAATCCTATCGGGCACTAGGAAGGACTGGCCTAGAGGACGCACGATCAGGGGTCCTGGATGCACAACAATATGCACTGAGGACCAGATCCACAGAGGAAGGGCTTCAGTTACCTAATTTGCTTTAATGACTTACATTGCTATTTAAAATCTTGGTCTGTTTTTAAATGTGAAGACAAAGCGGTGTAAAATACTGTGACTGTTTCTCCAGAACCACTGGCTATCTTTGTAGTGAAGCAGCTTCCACTTCCTTAGCAGTCACACAGCTCAGATGAATGGAAATTATTATCCCACAGACACATCTAATTTGAATGATGACTGACGAAAGGACATATTCATCAAAGAACAAGTAGCCTCGCTATAGTCTAGACTGTGCTAGACATCACTCGGGTTTAACAACAGAAACCTGGTGGTCACCCCAGCTGGGGGGCTCTGATCAACCACGACAGACAGCCGGAAGCCCAACAGAATAGACCATCCATAGTACAATGTGAACTTTCTTTCATCTCTGCCTGTTTTTCCTTTGCCTTTTCTGATTTTGGCCTGGAAACTCAACTCCTGGGTCCTGAAAGGCATTTGAATCAGTGTGAAATGGGCTTAATTTGGCACTGCGAATAAAACCTGTCATTTAGTTTTGTAATTATTTATCTACTACAGATTTTTCTCTAAGCATGAAAACAACTTTGTTGATGCCCTATTGTTTGATTGGGGTTAATAGAATTTGAAAACATTGCAACTTTAATCCTCACACAGGAGCTTTTAATCTAAAAGAGATGAAAAGCACTCTGTGTGGAAGTGATGGAGGGGTTGTAATTACTTGTCAAAGATTGGGTTTTTATATCAACATTAACAGGTGCACAAAGCCAGCTCTGTGCCTTCAGTGGAACAACAGAGATAAAGTGTTGTTTCCTTCTCCACTCCCTATTTGTCTCTTGACAGTAATCCTATCAAAGACTCCCCTGCTTTTGTTTTTCTTTGTGGAATGCAAAGATCCACCTCAAAATTTAACTAACCGTCCCCAGGCCCAACGACTCGGAGTACATGTTCCTTCATGAGTACTCTCTTACAGCTGAACATGTGGGAGCATAAATCTGGCTATTCTATCATCACCACAATTTCTGCTCTGCCCTTACCTTCTCCTCAGAGTAAATGCAAAAGCAAAGGAAAAAGGCCTGAAAAGCAGACAAAGTATTCACTGCTACACGCACAGGGCTTGAAGAGAAAATTTAATAAGATTTATTGCCTGTTGAAAGAAGCAAGAAGACATTTCAGCTGTGCTTCATTGTATGCAGATGAAAAATTAGCATTCAACGTCAGCTCTGTGACTGTCACATATAGGTCAAAACATGGTAAAAATGTTGTTTGTATTCAGCACCTTTGAGTTCCAAAAAGGCAAGACAATTTTATTTGTATAGCACACTTTCAACAACAAGGTAATTCAATGTCCTTTACATGATTAGGGGATTAAATAAAACTAGCAATTAAACACAGACAAAGCATATAAAGTAAAAAAACAGCTATAAAGCATGAATCACACACAAAATATAGGATACATGAAAACATTACTCAAAGGCAGCTCTAAACAGATGGGTTTTTAGTCGAGATTTTAAAAAAACTCAGTGTTTCAGCAGCTTTGCAGTTTTCTGGAAGTTTGTTCCATATAAGATGAGCATAGAAACTGAAACCTGCTTCTCTATGTTTGGTTCTAATTCTAGGGATACAGAGTAGACTGGAATTTTAGGACCTGAGTGGTCTGTTGGGTTGGTATAGTGACAGTAAATCTTCAAAATACTTTGGCGCAAGGCCATTCAATGATTTATAAATTATTAAAAGTATTTTGAAGTCTATTCTCTGAGCTACAGGGAGCCAGCGTAAGGACATTAGAACTGGGATGATGTGCTCTACTTTCCTGGTTCTAGTGAGGACACGAATAGAATCATTCTGGATCATCTGCTGCTGTCTGACTTTTTAGTTGACTTTGACTTTTTATATATGACTTTTTTTTTTTACTGTATTTCCAGAATAACTAAAATATCCAGTGTGCATTTAGAAAAGAAAAACTGAAAAAAACGTAATCCTATGCCATCTTTATCAGATTCTAACCATATATATATATATGTAAGATAGAGAAAGAGTTTTGTGAATTTATGTGTGGATATTTGTGTAGATATGTGTACATAGATGTGTGTAAGAATATATTTGTGGGTTTTATTTGTAGTTTCTGTATATATTTTTCTAACTCTTTGTCTGTCATATTCTTTTAGCCACCTCGGCATTCATCCTTAGCTTGCTCATCAACGCTTCACCATGCCCAAGCAATTCAATTCAGTTTATTTCTATAGCGCCAATTCACAACAGATGTCATCTCAAGGCACTTAACAAGAAGTAATTTCAATACATTTATACATACATTCCAATCAGTTAAAAAGTTTCCTATTTAAGGAATCCCAGCAGATTGCGTCAGTCATTGGCGTGAGGTTGGGCCCCGTTGATGCAGACTTTCCAACCACAGCAATCCTTCAGCAATCCCTCATACTGAGCAAGCATGTAGCGACGGTGGAGAGGAAAAACTCCCCTTTAACAGGAAGAAACCTCCAACAGAACCAGGCTCAGTAGGAGCGGCCATCTGCCACGACCGTCTGGGGGTTTGAGAAGACAGAGCAGAAACACAGAAGGAACAGAAGATCTGATATAAGAGAACTTTCTATGTTACAGAAAGTAAAAAGTTGATATCAGGACACAGTGGATGTTCAGTTACTGGGAGGATCATCCCAGTCGATGCCCCCCGTCCAACAGGGCATTGCAGCCAAGCAGGATACCAGACCAGGTATATCTTCTATGGAGAGAAAAACAATGAGAGAAAACAAAGTTAACAGTCGAAATAACAGAATGTACTGTAATACAACTGGAGAGTCATTGGAGAAAAGGAAGTAGCAGAGTGAAGAAAATTGGTAAGCAGCCTGCTGGAACGTCATACAGAAAGACACAGCTGCCTAAAAGGTAATTTATATATATATATATATATATATATATATATATATATATATATATATATATATATATATATATATATATATAGTGTGTGTAGATATTTATGTGTAGATGTGTATCCATATATTTATGATTTCTCTAATTATTTTTATGTGATCTTGTTTCAGTGAGGATGAAGACTAAATACCTCCAAGGCCTTCAACTTCTGCGCAGCCAACCAAGAAGGCAAAAATAGGGAAAGCTAAGGCAATGGCTGTCCAAAGAGGTCTGCTGACACTCCAGTGGGTGAAGATGCCACAGACATGAGGACAGCACTCCTGAGTCTTTTAGGTTCATCCCCACAAGGCCATGGGGCCCTACATTTCACCAAATAGCAGCATGGTCTCCTCTCTCTCTCTTCCAGCTCATCTGTAATTTGGAAAATTATCGACAATACCAATGCTACAAAAAGGAAAGAGGCTGGCAGAAAGTTCCTATGGACTCCCCTCACTGTAACAGACTTAAATGTTTTCCTATCCATCATTATATACACCTGAGTTGTAAATGTGCACCACATATAATAATAACCACCGCCATATAATTTTCAATTATCCGGTAACACTATGTAGAGAAACCAGTTTGAGGCAATCTTGTTGTTGTTATTATTGCACCTCAGCTTTGTGAACGATGACGTGTTGTCTGTGCAAAATCAGGCCACTCTACGATCATATTTTTACTGCATGCAAAAGCACATTAACATTCATATAAGAACATTTGCATTGATAAGAGGAGGGGGTTGTGAACAGTTTTGTTATCCATTTCATATGTATATTTCACAGTTTTGTTGTATTTGGAATTTGAATTAATGTTCTTCAGTTGGAGTCAAGCCTAACTCTGTGCGTTATAGTGTTATTTAAATAGGATGATAAATATGTTGGATATTTTACCAAAAAAATATAAAAAACTGTTTGTTTTTAGGCAAATAATTGAACTTTAGTATAATCAGTAGATCAGGAGTTAAAAAATTGAAACTTTCCCTGTTTGTGCCAAATTGTGCCGAAATGTGCCGAACTGTGTAAAAAAACGAGCTATTTTTTCACTAAAGCCTCTAACTTTGCTCCACTTCACTTCATCAACATGAATCTTGGTACAGGTAATCTACACATGTTGGTTTATGATTATCTGCAGTTTATATTCTACTGCAGCATATTTTCAATGGTATTATATACTGTAACATGAGAAAAATTTTTTGGCATGAATAAAGAATCATGTAATTTGTCTATGTTCAAGCTACAATTACTTTGGCACAGTAACATATGGTGTAATTTTTACTCCTCTGAATAAATCTCACAAGCATTGGCTTCATTTTGATACCAAGATTGTTTACACAGAGTTTAGTTTTGCAGAGAAAAACTAAATTAATGTTGGGCATGTCCTATTCGAGCTAGGAGCTTGGAGAGACCCTGGAGACACCCTGGGGCTTAAGAGGTTAAACCTTCCCTGCCGCAGAAGGACAGCAACGTTTCTCGGTTCACATGGAAAATGAATCAATCTCTAGTTCCAAAGATTGAACATTGGTTCAACTCTTCAGAACTAAGGGGGGATGTTGGGACACCATTTTTGTTGAATGAACTAAACAGAATGTTGGATGGCTGAAAGCCATGTTTCATAGATGGACTGAGCAGACCACAGCAATCCTAGCGGTGACCTCAAACACACTCTTATTGGTCCGTGACCACCAATGGTGACATCAACGATGACATCACGGCCAAAGGCCTACAATGGTGCGTAAACGCCGAATGCGTTTGAAGTGTTGACAGCGTCAGGTTTACATGTAAAGTCAATGCAGAAGCGCGCTGACATGCGTCAGGGGTTCTGCGTTGCCTCACGTGCGTTCTTGCGTTGCGAAAACGCATTTCTGCCTCATTTGCACATCAAATTCGTGCAAATGAAGAGTTTGAGCCGCATCAGAAAATATGCGCGTCTTTTTATGTGGTGCATTTTGAGCATTTGCGCGTCAAGCGCCTTTTTGCGTCTCTCACTGAAGTTGAAAAATCTGAACTTCTGCATCAAATTCGCGCCGCGTCGACCAAACAGGAGCCTGGTGTGATTTGATGCTGTGACCCAGTTCACTGCGTCTGGCTAAGTTTTTCATTCAACATGGAGGAAATACTATTAACTGCTGTGGCTAACCATCCGGAGCTGTACGACACCAGCTGCTCTCTCTACAGAGACAGGAATAAATGACCTCGCTTGGAGCAGTATAAGTGAGGAGATAGGTCAACCTGGTAAGTTCATTTCACTTTTGAAAGTTTTGACTGACTCTGCAAACCTGCGCAAAAATTAGTTGACACGCTATTTTACAATTATTTTCCAGCTGATGTACAAATACTTTTCCACTAACAAGATAATGTGTTTATTTAGAGGACTTCGGCAGAAAAAAGTGGAAGAGCCTCAGGCAATTGTCAATCTCCTCCGTGTTGTGTCTCCTGCGCTTGCCAAATTTATCATGTCTGGTTATGAGAATCTTCTCATCAAGTAGAAAAAAACAGCACCAAAAACTACCCATAACTATGTTTATCACTCGGAAACATACACTTGCTCCGACACCTTCGGTGGAAAAAGACGCACCATTTTGGATAGCAATTTGGTATCTGCTATTAAAGCATTAAGTGGTGTCTAAATTATTCCTCCTCTATATCTTTCCATCCAGCTGTGTAAACAGGAGAGCACATACTGTCATGTTTTGTAGATTAAACTGGACCCAAAAGCAGCAGAGAAAATACAAAAAAATGATTTAATGAAAAACCACACGGAACTTACAGAAACTCGGGAGGGTACAGGCAGCAACAGGGAAACACAGGAACCAGATGGGCAACAAGGAAGGCAGGAATCAGGCGGGAAAGAAAGACAGACGAACCAGCGAGTAGTGAGTGAATGAGAACCGAATATATACTGAGGAGGAGAGTGAAGAGTGAACACGGAAGGAGCAGGAGACCAATTAGTGAAAGCGGTTGCAGCTGAGAGGGAGTGAGCAGGTGAAAGTAATTAACTGGGACAGGAGGTAAAATGGCTGGGAGACAGAAGACTGTAAAGAAACTAGAAAGGATAATAAGTCTAAGGGGAAATCTACAGGAAACAGTGGAGAACAGAAGGAAGAAATAAATATGGACACTATCTAAAGAGGAATACTAATAGGAAGGAGGACAAAGGAGCAGAGGGTGAAAAATACCTAAGAACCAGGAGAAATATGGAAACCAGAAAGTGCAGAAATAACTAGTAGAAACAAAGAATAACTAAACACGATAATAGAACTAAATAATGAAAATAACTAACAAAACACAAACACCCGGGGATCACAACACATACAAACCAGTGGTCTCAACTGGGCAGCGTAATAGTATTCTTGTAAACATGGGAAGCTCACACCACCTCGTTCCTTCTTTATTTGTAAAGTTTTGAACTTGATTCTGGGTTTTTTACCCTTCCATATAAATCTTGAAAATGTCCCATTCAAAAAATTGTTTCTGGGGAATGGAAAAAGGCAAACATTGGAATAAGTCGAGGAAGGATGTTCATCCTAATTGAATCAATCTGAGAATGCAGATCCAAAAGGGGCAGAACATTCACACTCTCTATATCAAATTTGATTTTCAGATTCAGGGGTCCATAATTAACTTCATACATTTTTCTAAAATCTCTATGTAGTAAAATTCCTAGATATTTTATGGATTCTGCATCCCATTTCCAATTGTAATGGTCTCTAATGTTTTGGGGAGGTTCATAATTTAAAGTTAGTGCTTGAGTTTTGTTTACATTAATTCTGTAATCTGACAAAGTACCATAGTCTTCAAGCATTAGTATAGTTTTTGGTAGAGTCTGAGTGGGATTAGATATGATAAGTAATAGATCATCAGCGAACAAGGCCGATTTCTGTTCTTTTCCAGCAACAGTTATCCCTGAATTATCCCTGAGCTGTCTTGTCTTTGCCTGATCCATTTATCTAGTACTTTGAATAGAAAGGACCACCTCACCGAGTCAAAAGCTTTTTCTGCGTCCAAACTCATAAACAAGGTCTCTTGTTTTTCCTGTAAAACATGTTGCATTATATGTAGCACTATTCTTTCTCCTGTGTTTGCTTTTGCCTAATGAATCCAGTCTGGTTCTTATGAATCAGTAATGGTAAAATGGTTTCCAATCCCCTTGATACAATAGATGCAAATAGTTTGTAATCAATATTCAAGACACTAATTGAGCAAGGCAAGGCAAGGCAAGTTTATTTGTATAGCACAATTAATGTTACAGGACAACTCAAAGTGCTTTACATAAAACATCAAAAACATTACAGCAGGGTGCAGAAAAAGCAAAAGTACAGGAATAAAAAGCATGATTTAAAATGGACCAAAATTGAAGAAAAAAAATCTATCTTAAAAGAAGCCGTGCAGATTAAATTTAGAATAAAAACCTAATCAAAAGCAACTGAGAGCAGGTGGGTCTTTAACCTGGATTTAAATAAACTGAGTGTTTCAGCTGATCTGAGGCTTTCTGGGAGTTCGTTCCAGACATGTGGAGCATATAAGCTGAACGCAGCTTCTCCGTGTCTGGTTCTGACTCTGGGAACTGATAAAAGACCGGATCCAGATGACCTGAGGGGTCGGGTAGGTTCATACTGGGTTAGGAGATCACTGATGTATTTTGGTCCTAAACCAGTCTGAGCTTTATAGACCAGCAGCAGAACTTTGAAGTCTATCCTCTGACAGACAGACAGACAGGCAGCCAGTGTAAAGACCTCAGAGCTGCACTGATGTGGTCCACTTTTTTGGTTTTAGTGAGAACTCGAGCAGCAGAGTTCTGGATGAGCTGCAGTTTCCTAATTGATTTTTTAGGTAGACCTGTAAAGACGCTGTTACAATAATCAAGCCGACTAAAGATGAATGCATGGACTAGTTTTTCCAGGTCCTGCTGAGACATCAGATCTTTTATCCTTGAGATATTCTTAAGGTGATAGTAGGCTGATTTTGTGATTGCCTTAATGTGTTTCAAAGTTTAGGTCTGAGTCCATCACTATACCCAGATTTCTGACGTGGTTGGTGGTTTTTAGGTTTATGGACTCAAGCGCTGTGGTGACCTTTAATCTTTTCTCTTTAGCTCCAAAGACAATTACCTCCGCTTTGTTTTTGTTCAACTGCAGAAAATTGTGGCACATCCAGTCATTAATTTCCTCAATGCATTTGCCAAGAGCCTGTACAGGCCCTTGGTCTTCTGGTGACATTCTAATATATATCTGTGTCATCTGCGTAGCTATGGTAACTTATATTGTTGTTATTTATTACCTGTGCCAATGGGAACATAAAGATGTTAAACAGAAGAGGTCCCAGGATGGAACCCTGGGGAACCCCACATGTAATTCCTGTCTGCTCAGATGTAAAGTTACTTATTGACACAAAGTACTTCCTGTTCTCTAAGTACGTTTTGAACCAGTTTAGTACAGTGCCTGAGAGACCCACCCAGTTCTCCAGTCGTGTGAGTAAAATAATGTGGTCAATAGTATCAAATGCAGCACTAAGATCCAGTAAAACTAACACTGACATTTTTCCACTGTCAGTATTCAAACGGATGTCATTGATGACTTTGGTCAGAGCAGTCTCAGTGCTGTGGTGCTGTCTAAAACCTGACTGAAAGACGTCATAGAAGTTGCTTTGTCTTAAGAAGTCATTTAGCTGATGAAAAACAGCCTTTTCAATGATCTTACTTAAAAATGGAAGATTGGAGATGGGCCTGTAGTTGTTCATTTGTGTCTTTTCCAGATTGTCTCTTTTCAGCAGGGGTTTAATTACAGCTGTTTTCAGGGGCTCTGGGAAAACACCCGACATTAAAGATGAGTTCACAATCTGTAACAGATCTGACTCCAAGATCTTTAAGACCTTTTTGAAAAAGCCTGTGGGCAGGATGTCTAAGCAGCAAGAGGAGGAGTTCAGTTGACGTAAGATGTCCTCCAGATCTTTGCTGTTTATGAGATAAAACTGTTTCATGGTGTTTAAACGGATTTTCCGTGGACACTGTAAATAACCTGAACCTGCCGTTAATGAACCAACCGCTTGTCTAATATTTTGGATTTTGTCTGTGAAGAATTTGGCGAAGTCATTGCAGGCCTTGGTGGAATAGAGTTCAGGTGCTACTGACACAGGAGAGTTTGTTAGCCTGTCGACAACAGCAAATAATGTGCGAGCACTATGACTATTTCTGGTGATGATGTCAGAAGAATATGACTTCCTTGCATTCCTCAGTTGTAAGTTATAAGAGTGAAGTTTCTCTTTATAGATGTCATAATTAACCTGAAGTTTTGTTTTTCTCCATCTGCGCCCGGCTTTCCGACACTCCCTTTTTTCATTTCTCACCAGTGTGGAATTTCTCCATGGAGACTTTTTCCTTCCAGAGATAACCTTCACCTTAGTGGGAGCAATAGTATCCATAACATTTTATATTTTATCATTAAAGCTGTTGACAAGTTCATTGACTGAACCCCCTGACAGGGGAGGTGTTAGAGAGAAGACCTGGTCAAAGATCTCACTAGTGTTTTAAGTTATACATCGCTTTGTGATAACCTCCATTAAAACATTTATGTGAATCGAAATTGTACTCTCAAAGAAAACACAACAATGGTCAGACAAGCCCACATCACACACATTAATCTTGGAAATGCCCAGACCCTTCGAGATCAGTAAGTCCAAAATATGACCCTTATTATGTGTGGGCTCTGTTATATGCTGAGTCAGCCCAAAGTTGTCCAGAGTGTTACTCAGGTCTTTAGACCCTTTGTTCTGGTGATTGATGTTAAAATCACCAACAATAATTATACAGTCAAAATCAACACAGATTATAGACAGCAGTTCACTAAAACCATCATTAAAGTCAGCACAGTAATTTGGAGGCCGATAAATGTTTAGAAATATGGCACTAGATGAGGCCTTCAGCTGTACAGCAACATATTCAAAAGAAGGAAAACTTCCAAGAGATAACTGCTGACACTGGAATGATTCATTAAATAAAACAGCAACTCCTCCACCTCTCCTTGTCACGGTTCCCAGGTGTTTGTGTTTTGTGAGTTATTTTCCTTATTTAGTTCTATTATTATGTTCGGTTATTCTTTGTTTCTACCAGTTATTTCTGCACTTTTTTGTTTCCATATTTCTCCTTGTTCTTAGATGTTGTTTACCCTTTGCTCCTATTTATTTGTATTCCTCCTTAGATAGTGTCCTTATTTATTTCTTCCTTCTGTTCTCCACTGTTTCAGTTAGATTCCTCCCTTGACCTATTATCCTTTCTAGTTTCTTAGAGTCTTCTCAGCCATTTTACCTCCTATCCCAGTTGATTACTTCCACCTGCTCTCTCCCTCTCACCTGCATCTGCTCTCACTAATTGGTCATTGGTCTTCTCAGTCACTTCCTCATTTCCTCCCCAGTATATATTCACCTCTCCTTCAGTCACTACTCGCTGGTCCGTCGTCATTCTTTCCCTGTCTGGTTCCTGTTTCCTCCTCATCTCTGCATTTTTGGTTCTCCTAGATCTGTAAGTTTGCTCCTTGTTTTTGTTATAAATAAATCCTTTAAGTTTTATTCTTTGCTACCTTTGGGTCCTTATAATACGCAAACATGACACTCCTGTTCTGTCTGGCGTGGTTGACAAAACTAAAGTTGGGAGGGGTTGATTCGATAAGAGAAACACTGCTATTCTGATCTAACCAAGTCTCAGTTAAAAACATAAAATCAAGGCTGTGCTCAGTGATAAGATCATTGATTAAAAATGTCTTCCCTACTATAGACCTGACATTTAATAAGGCCATCTTAACAGGTTTAAGAGTATTATTGTGCCCCTTGTGTTTTGGGGCGGGCTGTGTACAGCGTATGTTTACTTTACTTAAAAACCTTTTAGAATGCAGTGGTCTGTGTTTTTACATAATTACATTCCTTCTGTTACTTATAAGTACCGAAATGATCAAACCTTCTAATGAACAGGGTCCCAGCTTGTCCTGGGAAAAGTTCTGACTGCTGATATCCACGCAGCCTGGACCCTTAACACATCAGACTGTGGAGATTGTACATGCTTACGTGGTGTGGTAGGAGGGGGCCGGTCTGGGGGGTAGATCTGAGCCCAATGTTGACCCGCTCCATCATCTGCTCAGTGAATTTCAGATGGGGGGAGTTGGGCGGTAGGGAAGACGGTGGGCTGTCAGTGGTTTGTGGGGGCGATGGAGGTCCGCTGTCCTATTCTTTAGGGCTGTTGAGGGCTTTTGGGGCAAATTAAGATCTTTCTTCCTGCTTCTGTTCGAAGCTTCCCATGAGTGAGGACAGAAGAAGTTCCTCCCCCTCCGCACTCAGCGTTGTTTGGTCTTCCTTTTGAGAGAAGTCTTTGTGTATCTCCCTTTTGGCTCCAAGCACAGAGGGATGATGCAGGAAGTAGAAAATATTGGAGGTAAACAGTTTACACCTGACCTGTTCAAACTAAATCCATTTGCCTTAAAAAGATGTCTGCGCTCCCAAAAAATCTGAAAGTTAATAAATTGCAGTTTTTTTGTCAGCACATGCAATTAAAATCCACTTATTTAATGCCAAAAGATGGCTTAATCTTTCTTCTCCTCCTCTGATGGTTGGTAAAGGTCCACTGACGAATACTGCTGCATCCAACGAGCTCACGGTGTTCAATAATCCAGTGAGGTTTCGTTTCAGAACCTCCGATTGTTGCTTGGACACATCCTTTGACCCTGTGTGGAGAACGATGGTTTTTACTGTTGGATATTTAGTCACAGTTTTCAGAATCCTCTTCTATTCAATTCAGTTTATTTATATAGCGCCAATTCACAACAGATGTCATCTCAAGGCACTTAACAAGAAGTAATTTCAATACATTAATACAAACATTCCAATCAGTTAAAAAGTTTCCTATTTAAGGATGTTCAGCCAAGCAGGATACCAGACCAGGTATATCTTCTATGGAGAGAAAAACACTGAGAGAAAACAAAGTTAACAGTCAAAATAGCAGAATGTACTGTAATGTAACTGGAGAGTAGTAGTAGAAAAGGAAGTAGCAGAGTGAAGAAAATTGGTAAGTCTGTCCTCCAGCAGTCTAAGCCTATAGCAGCATAACTACAGAGCTAGCTCAGGATGACCTTCTGTATGTCACTGACCATATCCTTTGGAAAGCAGAGGACTTTGGTGTTCTTTCCACACATCCACTGAACGTCCTTTACAGAGGAATCACCTAGAATCCGAGTTTCAGGCCCAGTCTTTTGCTTTCTCTGTGGTCTCTCACTCTCTGACAGATTATCAGTCCTTATCTCGCTGCCTTGGGGTGGATGGTCGTCAGATGAAGATCCAGGGTTCTCCAACAGTGGAGCAAATCTGTTCTGCAGCTTCACATTCGGTTCTTTTGAAAGTGAAGAGATATAAATTCTGTTAATGTTCTATGAGGGTCTAATTTTGTAGTGCATGTGGAAACACTTAGAAACCGTGAATAATCAAGAGGAATGTGGCACATCCTGTGTGCCTTTTGGTGAAGAAGCTGTGACCATTCTGTGAAGGAAGTTCTATGTGGGAGGAGTTTCTATTAACTTGTTTCAAATAAAAACCTTATGTTGAGATAAAGCTGTACTGTTACTAAAACTGAGTCCAGTGAACGAAGTCTCACTGTTAAAATATAAAATTGTTGTTCTTATTGCTCCTTTTTACAGAAATGAACGAGCACGCGGGAAGGTGAAATGAGAGCTCAGAGAGAGCCCAGGGTCATAAATTAAATGTGTGTCTGTTCCTTTAAGAGGCTTTAAATTAGAGTGAAAACATCTTCTCAACAAAATTCTGTGGCTAACTTTCCCATTTGCAGCTGTTCTGTCCCGTGTCCTCTCATGTACGGGAGTAGAAGAAGCCCTCTCTCTTGTAGGGAGTGCAGGCCAGTCGGTCTCATCACAGATTTCCGCTCGCTGTGTCCAGCCTGCACTACGTCCTCCTGTTTTTAGAGACATGATTTAGTTTTTGGCTTAGCACCAAGACAGTTCCAGGGAGGATTATCACTCGGTGATTTAATGTAATGAGCAGAGGCTCCCTCTTTCTTGGTCGTGTTATCTCTGCCTCTTAGCCGTGTGTTAGCTTGCTCATTTCCACTGTTTTGAAAGAGTGGTAAGGTTGTTTCATTTTCACACAATCCATTTACCTCCACATTAACTTCTACCCATTGAACTTTCCTCTCCAGGGCTGTTATCTTTTGTAGAAGGTCCTCGAAGTCCATTGTGGAGACGGAAGGCATCTTGTTGCTGTAGCTTAGCGTTAGCACCCTTACGAGCTATATCTAGCTTCAGCTGAATGCTAAGTACTTAGATGCTGTAGATCAGGCTTCAGATGTGTGTAGGCCACGCACACAGAGCGCTGAAGATAAAAGATCTATGAAATATTGCCATTACTACTAAAAAAGGTTTTTCCCATAAATTTATGTATTCAAAAGTCCTGCAGGTCGGATCATAAGGGGGGAAAAAAAAAGCAGAAAAATGCAAGCAGAAGGGAGAGCGAAGCAGCCGATTGCAGGAAGTGACTCCTTCATCGACACTGTAATATAAATGAGAAACCCAGAGATAAATACATGATGTAGACTATAGTGTATAATATACAATGTATTTTTTCAGATACAAATTATATTAGTAATTCATATATTAGTAATATTTTAAATTGTCTTGTTACAATGAAATTCTAATTAGCAGAATGCAAAAGAATCAGTAAACTGCAGTATATTATCGCATGTGGGAATGTTAAATTATGCTCTAACATTAATGATGTGCACTTAAACACAGGTTTAAAGTTTAACACAATAAACACACTTTATAGACAATATGAGCTGTAACACAGTTAACAGCTGGCGTTACAACTATGGAATTATTATCATTAATGGTATTTTGATTGATTATTACAAGCTGGGAAAACGTGAGATAATGATGGCAATGAAATTAATGTTAATACACCTGCTGATTAGATCTAATATTTACAGATTTGTCAGAGGAAGTTACTCATATTACTATTTTCCATAATAATAGCGCTAGGCTTATCTGTTAGAACCATTGACTGTTAATATTTTGGTCAGAACTAGCAGATAGCGCTGGCTATTTATAGATTAGCTAACCATGTATGCTAATGGCATTATTGATCACAGTTCTGTAACATCAAAATAATATCATTAACATCATCTTTACTGTAACATTACCTTTGTCTTTGCCGTGTTTTTCCTCCTTTTCTTTTTTTCTTCCCCTGGGCACCAGATACGTTGGGACGCTTTGACATATGAACTTTTTTTGACACAATAAAAATGAAAACTGAATGGCGGGTAAAAGAAGTCTGATTGGTGCATGTGGTTTCCCATCCTGCTTTGCGGTGCCTCATGTTTTGTTCTGCACCGTGAGTTAAGTGTATGTGTGATCCCTTCAATTGCCCACTGGTTGCATTATAAAATGAACGTTTAAGAGAAAGTCAATGCCATGTAAATCCCATTATTCCTTCACGTGTTACAGTGTTGATGAAGCACGGTTAAAATGGGAAGTTCTTTATGCGGTCTGGCGCCCTCAGGGTATATGTCGCCCTTAGCATTAGCCTATACAGCCTATACCACGGGCCGGTATAGGCCAGAATCTGCCACATTCTCTCTCTGGCCAATACGGAGATGCTGATGCATGCTTTTATCACCAGTAGGATTGATTACTGTAATGCCCTGCTTTCTGGTCTTCCCAAAAAGTATATCTCAGGTTTACAGCTTTTACAAAATTCTGCAGCACGTGTCCTGACTAAGACCAGGAGGCAGGAGCACATTACACCAGTTTTAGAATCACTGCATTGGCTCCCCCTATGTCTTAGGATCGATTTTAAGATTATTTTAATAATTTTTAAGTGTCTTAATTGTCTTGGGCCTTCTTATCTTTCGGAATTGCTTTTACCATATAAACCTTTGCGGTCTCTGCTCTCCTCTGCAGCCGTCTCCTTGTCACCCCCAAAGTCAGGACACACACTCATGGTGAGGCGTCTTTCCGTTATTATGGCCCTCACCTCTGGAACAGGCTGCTGTTTTATTTGATTGAATTTCTTTTTAGCTGGCTATTTATCAAATATTGTTTATCTGCTTTGCATTTTTATTTGATCATATTTTATTATTGTTTTAATTTTATTATTTTAACTTATTTTAGTCTTCCTTCCAGTTTTACCTCTGTGGGAGCCATCTGCCTCGGGGGTGGTGGTCGGCTGTGGCTGCCTTGGTGCTCTCCAGGTAGTGCTTGAGTGGAGGTGGGGGTCTATGCCCTCCCTCCTTTGGGCTCCCTGGGTCACTGCCTTGGCTGCTGCTGTTGATCTGCTGCTGCCGATGTAGATGGCTCCCATGATGACGTTTCCTGGCTCAACTTTGTTGTGGTTTGAAAAGCGCTTTATAAATAAAGTTACACAGCAAATATTGCCACACAACTTTATTTATACATTATGTAGTGTTCAATGAATATAATACAAATCCAAAAATATACTACTATATAGGAACATAACACTGAAGACAAGAGAATAAAGAGAGGTTTGTTCATGTTGGAGGCGAGCTCCATTTATTAAGATAATAAATGACTGGTAAAATTGATCTGGATATGTTTCACATCTAGAGCTCTACAGCAGAGAGGGAAGTTCCACCGCTCCTGGAATCCCTCTGCAATTGATCGCCAGTGTTCAGTGGAAGGTACAGCCGTGTAGTCCTCCACTAGACAGTCCCAGATGGCCATCGCTACCTGGGGGACGATCTGAGGAGACACCAACTCGGAAACTGGATGCGATGGTCCTATAGGAATCTCCGGCAAGGAACCTGGAGAACATTATTTAAAAATAGTATTATCTGTACTGTAGTTACAAAATACATTATTCAAATTCAAAAATATTTTCTTGATCTCAAAGTGAAATTACACAATATATAAGATATTTTATAATAATCATATAATGTATAGTTAATACTATACAAAACAGTCTGTTCTGTTCTTAACTTTGCCATATCTTTATTTGATTGCTAGCAACTTTTCCAACTAGTGTGCCAATTATAGAGTCTGACAGCTGCAGGTATTATATACAAATAGTAGACTGGTTCTATACCAGAATTAAACCAGGTCTAAATTCAACTAAATCAGGACTTTATTAGAAATACATTCTGAGTATCAACAGAAATATTATAAACGGTGGTCTCCATACCACAGTTTGCTATCAGTAAACACAGACAGCATACACTGATAGTATAGCATATATTAGCACACATATCGATAAAGGACTACCGTATTATACACTTTTACTAACCACATGCATATAGACAGGCGCTCAGCAGGTGGGATTGAGCCCCTGTAGATGGTGTCTTGGCGGGCAATGCTTGGACCGACGTGGGACAACAGCTCCTCAAACTGGGCGAGGGGCAGACGGTGGTACTGCTTAAAGCGGCCATCATCCAGACGCAGCTCTTGGAGCAAGTGGTGAAACTCACCAAACTGGTCACACTTCTGGAGGAACTTGTGGACCCGAGTACGGCGAGAACTTCCTCTACGCCGCTGCTCTGCTCTCCACAGTAAATACAGAAGTGAGACTCTCCTCCAGATCAACAGCTGCCATCTTGCAAAAACACCGTCTGGCACTAGCGCCTCCCACTAGTTAAGTATTTCTGGCTTGACGCCCGTCAAAATGGTACATTTTGAGGCACATCAAATTTGCTTTGGACGAGTATCAAGCTGCGAATGTTCAAGCGTCAAACTTTGGTGTGTGGGGCGTTTTTGACGCTTTGGTGTGACTGCACCGCAGAAGTGGTAGTGGCGGCCATTTTTAAGCAGAGGTTCTTAGCAGAAACTCCTGCTACACAGAGGACATCTCACCGTTTAAGATTCACTTTTGTTCTGACCCACTGGACCGGGAAGAACCCTCATTTCAAAGTGCCCTTGCTGTCTGCGTATCTAGTTTGGGCGATATCAGGACTGTTCCAAGACAGTTTGTTACGACGTCAACCTGCAGGCCGTCCAGCCTGCAGTTGGAACACAGTCCTAAAAATCCTGTGCAGGTTCTCTAACTCTTCCTTTTCTTGCTCAACTACGGACACATTTTGCTCTCCTCCTTGTGGACCGGACTTCCCTCAACGCAAAGTAGGACTGAACCGGTTCATTTATGCCAATCTTGTGTCTGGGCGAGATAAATAGAGAAAATAGAGTTTTTAACGAGTTAGATCTTGTTCATTGTTTGTTTAAAGTGGGGTCTTTTAAAGCACTGAACCTGTTGGCTGATTTGTCGTCGCCGCACACATGAGTTTGAGCTGTATTTGCTGTGTTTGAAACTGTTTGACTTATCCTGACCGGATCCCACTCTTCCTTTCTTTGTCCTTCCTCTCTTTTCCTCGCTCTGTTTCTCGCTCTCTGATCCTCTGGTCGGCAGAGTAGGACTCGGTCCGACCTGTGTTAGCTGGTCTTAGCTGAAAGGTTAACTCCATTGTTCCTTAGTCTGTTAGATAAAGCATAGCACAATCGACTGGGTTATAGATACATGAGTTCATAAGGAATAAATAATTATAGAATGATGTCTTCTACTAAAAATAATTCATCCCAGGTCATCAGTCGACGCATAGACAGCCGCATATTTTCCTCCAACTTATTTAAAACTGGTTCAAAACTTGTAACTTAGATCAGCCTGTAGTTCAGCTAATTTTCCATCTGACAGCAGGCATAGAGAACACAGAATGAATGTCATCTGCAAGACATAGGGTCTTTTGGAAGTAAATCCTGGGATCAGTAATATAACATGGTTTGTTGAAAGATGAAGATCTGAAAGTAAGCTGGAGCAGAGGTCTTAATCACTGGCATGTTTTAAGCGTATAGGAGGACAAGGTATGGCATTTAGTGATGGGAATTCCGGCTCTTTTTGGAGAGCCAGTTCTTTTGGCTCGGCTCACCAAAAAGAGCCTGCTCTATCGGCTCCCAAGTGGCTCCTCAGAGTTTCTGTTGCTTAAAGTATATTTATCACCCAAAAAAAAATTCAAAACTATGCGTAAAATGATTTACTATTGTACAAATGCAATATATCAAATATTTATCATTTATATGGCTTTATTTACTTAACACTTTAAAAAAATCTGAACTTGAGTGCAACAAAAATAAATTAAAAAGAAGGCAATAAAAAAACAGAGATAGAAATTCTGTAAATGTTGTATGAGGGTTTAATTCTGTAGTGCATGTGGAAACACTTAGAAACGGTGAACAATCAAGAAGAATGTAGTACATCATGTGTTCCTTCTGAGGAAGCTTTGACCATTATTCTATGAACAAAGATCTATGTGGGAGGAGTTTCATGCAAACTCTTGTTTCAATAAAAAGTCTATGCTGACGTAGATCTGGGCTCAGTTAATAGAACTGAGTCCAGCGAACGACGTCTCGCTGTTAAAATATATAATTGTTTGGCTCTTATTTCACCTTCCAGTGTGCTCGTTCATTTCTGTAAAAAGGAGCAATAAGAACAGAGAGAGCCCAGAGTAATAAAATGGGTGCCTGTTCCTTTAAGAGAGGCTTTAGATTAGAGTGAAAACACCATTCCAACAAAATGGTGACCCCGACGTGATTTCTGGAGGAGCAAAGGAAAACGTGAGTTTGGAACAATAGGATTTTGTTGAAATTGTTGTGATCGACAGATACTGGAGATCGGGGGACTGAAGTGACCCAGGCCTGAAGTTATTTGGTAAGCGCTGACACACGAGGTGCAAAGTTGACTAATCTAAAAGTATGTTCTGTCTGTAGTTCTCCAGTAAATGTTGATTTATGTTTCTGCTGAGGTAAATAGACGCCGACCAGGTCGGTAAACTCACGGTGTGGCTTGCCCTACGGTAAGGTAAGACGCTTCTTACTGAAAGCTTGCGTGTTGGACACCAAGAAGGCTGAGTGTGGATCAGCTCGTGGATTGAGAAACCACGGAATGTCTAAAAAAACGAAACCCAGAGATCAGAGAGTGATTTAAACACTGGCATTTCTTGTTCCTTTGAGAAGGATCCCAAATCTGACTGGATCTCCGGGAGGCAGGCTGCTGAGAGACCGTGCACGGCCTGGTCTAGGACCAGCTGGATCCTGGAGCCCTCCAGCTCAACATGGAGGCCGGAAGATCGCGGAGTTCCTCCCGAAGCAGCAGTTGATGACGGGGTCTTCCTTCACAGGGACACCAGCCAATGATTATAAAATTTGATGTCTGAAAGAATAAAACATTTGAGAAGAAATAACTAGGTCGGGACATTATTAATAGAAGTTTGTGTTTTTGCAAAAAAAGATCAGGGATCTTTGCGTGATGGCGGAGACCTCACAATGAAAATCCATGGAAAAATAAAATATGACTGGGGTTGGACTCCAAAGCGTGCAGAGGTCTGGGATCTCAATTAGAAATAGGCCTAATGATAAATAATAATATATAAATAATAATACTAGTAATGAAAAAACATGTTAATAAAATATATAATGATATTAATGTGATAAACTGGTTGTGTGAATGGAGATTTCTTCCTTTTGAAGCAGCTGAAGTAGGCTGAGAGGAGTCTCATGGTTAGAAAATTGAGTAAATAACACTGCGTTAAGATAAATAGATCAGATAAAAGTGAAATAAAAGCTGAATATCATTCTCATGTTAATGAAGTAAAAATATTTAAAAATGAAACATAAAAACAGCAAAATGTAACTTATCGAAATATGGGGAAAAAATAGCAAAGAAGATTTAAAGGAGATGCAAAATTTATGTAAGAGAAAAGACAATACATTTCTTTAAAATATATAAAAGATAATGAATTTGAAGGCCGATTAACTGAGGAATTTCGCGCACTTCTTGGTAGTTACGATCTAAAACAAAACTAAAAAGATCAAAAATTGAAGAATAGGCATTTGGCGTCTCAAACAAAGGAATTCCGCTTAAAGGAGCAAAGCAAGAAGAAAAGGGGGTGTTGGGTCATGATAGGCAGATGTGTTTTTTAGTACCCGGGAGGATGAAATTTTTTTTAAACTTACTGTTTTCTCCTAAAGTTCCACCGAAAGAAAGTAAAACTCTCACTTCCATATTTTTTTAAAAATCCTATGAAGAGCAAGGTAAACCGCTTTACCGTGATCTAAATGAATTATCTCAAACAAGCGACCCCCTTCCCCCCTCCCCTCAAGGAAGGGCTGTTCTGATAATAAACAAGACTCCCCCTCTATCCCTCAACAATGGGTCGTTACTTGTTCTCTTAATAAACAAACCAACTGTGATGGGGTCGCGCCAGCACCGGTAAATGCGCTTCCTGAGAGAAAAGACTTGTTTTAAACCAGATTCATCATGCGTTTCAAAATTGTTAAAGGTTTTCCAACTTGCCAGTAAATGGGAGGAAGGCAGAAGGGAAGGAACACACCTCCCCCCGCTAGCTGATAAGGAGGGGGATGCTTTATGAGCTGCGTGCAGCGCTGCATACAAAAGGTTGGGATTTCTTAAGTACAGCGGCAACTGTTACTCTATAATAATAAAAAATAACTTAGCTAATATATTTTTAATGATATTCATGGGATGTCTGGGAGATCTCTCATATAGTAAAAAAGAAATGTTTAACAATGACGGATTATGAGCAGAGTGATTTTATTTTTAAATTCAGGCGGATGTCTACAGGTTCTGTGGGGTAGCAGCTGGGTGGCTACATGGATTTACTCTTTGTAACAAGCGGCAGCTTCAGATACGCTAGGTTATAGACTGCAAAAAAGAGAGGAATTTTTCGTTACGGGATTACCGTAGTACAGAATGTGGTAACGCACTCCAAAATTCAACTTAAGTTACCGTAACACACTGAGTATAAGCACACTTCAATATTTACACTCAATGGAGTTGTTGCTATATGAGACAAAATTAAGGGTCTGATTAAGCAGGAAAGATGTCTGGACCTACACCTGAGATTGGGAGAGGTATCTGGCCCTCGCCCCAATCTGACTTGGATAATGGTACCACGTTTTGGACATCTAGCAACAGACGCTTCCACATATAATCATAATAATAATAAGCTAATTTATAGAATGTTTATGAAAGAGCAGATAAGCAGAGAGCAAGGAATAGAGATGTGATGTTTTATTGTGGAAATATCAGTTGCTGATTATCTTGTTGACAGAATTAGAGGAATTCCAATGGGAAGAAATTCTGAATTTAAAGGAATTTTGTTTTCCACAAAAAAAATGAAATTGAGTTGTTAGAAAATGAAATAAGAATAATAGATTTAGCTACAGGAAGAATCTGTAGTGGTAATTATATTATCTCCAGGTTGTCTTTTAATTTGTTAGGAAGATATTTCCTATTTCACTTGAAGTTGGGCATGTTCTCTGTCGGGGATAAATTAATAATCCAAATTGTAGATTTTCATAAAACTCTTGAAACGGGACAGCTACCAAAGAATTGTTATAGTTGAAAAAATAAAATTTAAAGTTTTAACTGAAGTTTGTAATCAGATGAAGATAAAATAATAATGTTATTGCTAACAGAAGATCCAAATTGAACCTTGCATGTTTTTGGCATTTGACCAACAATGGGGAACAGGGGAATGGTGACCTCTAGTGGTGAACTAATTAGAGCATTTATTGAAGAGAATTCAATTCTCAAACTGATTAGTATGTGGACCAGAAGTGTGTCAGACATGAAAAAAGGAAAATCTTCTCATAAAATTAAGAAACAGCTTTGAACAAACAAAGACTGTACTGAAGAAGCTTGGTTAAGTAAGATAAGATAATTTCTCCAAATGGATTGTAATGTTACCAGTGAAACATTTAGATACACGAACTGTTGCAGAAATGTTGTCTAGAGAAATAATGCCTAGATTTGATTTCCACAAATGATCTACAGTGGTAACGGAACACATTTTGTGAATGAAATAATTGATAAAATAGGACAAAGATTATAGATCATTTTTAAGAGACATTTGGATTCAAAAAGCAGACTAAGAAAGGCCATGGATAAGACTAAACAGAATTGGTGATACTGTTTGGTTATGATTAAGCTATATATGAATATATTGCAGAGTAATGGAACAGATTTGACACAATTTGAAACAATCTGTCGGAGACCTTACACCCTCCTACAATTTGGTATATTAAAATAAGAGGAACAATTACAAACTGATTTATGATTTTATGATAAAGATGTTGCAAATTGAAAAGAACAATGGAAGAAACGGGACAAAATTGGATTTTGTCTTGATTTGGTAAACTACTCATGCATATAGCACCAAATCTGAATATTGGCCTCATTATATTTGAAATCTATAGGCGTAGATATAGAATTCCTTAGTTTGGTATACTCTCTTCTGAAAAACAATGTGATTAAGATATGGTGGTTTTCATGATCAAAATACTGAAAAGTAAATAAGTTATAAATGCAAACTAATCATATGCCAGATGATCCTATATTCCTACAGGAAGAAATGAGCTGAAAGTAGGTGACTGGGTCCTGATTAAAAGCTGTAAACAGAAAACTGGTCAAAACCCAGGTGGACCACACCAACGGCTGTAGAGACGGAGTTGGATACACTTAACCCATTGTAGAAAGCAGAGACCATCACTAGATATAGGGAAAGCAGTCTAAGAAAAGTGATGTTTCAGACTGATTACAAAGGGAGGTGAATACAATAGGGTTTACTTGTCTCACCTTCAGTGAAGAGAACCAGGAGAGCCACTTTTCTATAGAGACTGTTTTGAAGGGAGAGATAGTAACTATGAAGTTTTTTCTGTTATATAGTACTTTTATTTTTACAGCTTTTTGGTGGTGTTATTCCATAGGACTCACAGAAGAATGACATATAGCACATGAGAATACTGATTTATTGTCTTGGTTCACTCAGAGAAGGACACACAGAAACCCATTTGAAACCAGCGTGTGTTGACAATATGCAAGATATCTAGCAAATAAATTAAGCATTATTAACTGTTTTGTTTGTTCTCAAATGCCATATTCTGTAGGACATTTACCCAGATGCGTAGAAGCTTTCACTAATCTTAATGATCTGTTTCCAGATGTTACACTCCTCTCCAGGATTTGGACAAATTCTGAGCGTGCAGTAAATGAACGAACAGGAAGTTATATGGGTAATAATGTATATACTTCCATGACAAAAGTAAGGGTAAATTGGAGACTGGGACAACATGGGATTAATCTAAATAGTTAAAGCAGGACCAGTACACTTAAGACTTGACCAAAGATTTATTTGTTTTGAACATGATAAAAATCTGATCACACTTTCATACCAATCTGGGTACATGCAAAAAATATACCGTATGTGCTCCATACTTTGAGACTGTGAATGTGATGGGAACTTTTCTATGAACGACCTGCTGATTCTCTGCGGATTATGGCAGCTGAGATCCAGGAAGTGAGCCTAACAACTGTAAATATACATGGAGATTAATCTACAATACAGGTGTTTATTGAACTATAACATCTTTCCGTAACAGGCTGCAAATCTAGTCACACCTGATTAACAGGAGACCTTTATAATTGGATGTTTCTGAAACAGTTCTGTTTCAGAAAAAGAGGGAGATCTTTGGGCACAATGGGAACTTAGATTTCGATTATTTGTTATCGAACAAAGCCTTTCAATTTGTCGCTTTAAAAGCATTTCAGATATAAAATAAACAGCATTTGTTTAGGGTTCAACAGTTTTTTGGTTAAATAGGTTGAAATTATAGTTTTCTTTTATAAGTATTAGGCTTCATCAGCTCAGAAAATGATGTGGTAAAATCTTATAAAACTATTGGTTTAATGAACTTAGGCTGATAGCGGTGTAGATGAATAAAATTAGACTGTGATCCTTTTCTGGGGGTTGAGCTTTAAAGCAGCACATTTTTCTTTTGAGCGGTCTGTCATGCTCATCATGCCATTTGAACAATCCAAAAAACCAGATGTTTCCTGGTTGTCATCCTGTTTTGGCACCTTTGTGCGGTTGGTTGTTTTAGCATACAACCCATTCATCTTACCTTGTGGCATGTTTATGCATTTAGTGTTAGTTTTGAAGTTTTTATTTACATTATAAGCCCTACTATATATTTTGAAGAAAAGTTCTTTATGGTCTAGGCTGTTCCAGTGTTGTTCATTTTTGATACAGGATTTTTAGAGTGCACTTTGCGTCAATGATGATTTCTGTGATTTCAACATACAGCAAAAGTAATAGCTTTTTCTACAGATAGACCTAATGTTTGTAGAAAGCTGGATAATAGTTTGTTTTTGTGTTAGTGCGGCCGATCAGTGCGGCACTACTTAAAACTATGAGGTGAGGGAGGGGTTTGTTTAAAAAAAGGACAAATGCATAAGAAATTAATCTCAAATGAGATACAATTATGGATAAAGCAAACAGAAAAAGCAAATTAGTTGCGAGCTGTTCTTTTAGGCTTTGTTGACCAGGTGAGAGACCAGCAGCCAACCAGACCACGATCTCTCAGGTAATCAGACTAAAGAAAAGGGCTGAAGCCAATGCACTCCCACTGAGGAGCCAGGATGCACCTGGGAGGACATCCAGGAGCAGCAAGCCAGAGCGGGTGCAGAACAGCAACGAGCAGACCACATAACCTACTTGAACCCTCGGCTGAGAGGTTTCCAACTTCAGCACACCTGCACCATCAGGTGGCAGGGCGGCTTGGAGCGCAGAGCTGCCCAGCTGGGGCAGCAGGGTTTGAAGGAAAAGAAGCTGAGACACCTGCCCAAAGGGGCAGAACGATCCTCTGGTCTGCGTGCAGTCCTTAGTTTTCAAACTCAAGGCTACTGAAAATATACACTTTAGCTGCATATAGGTGATGTGCTGGCAACATCTCACCTTAGGTCATAGAAGAGCGAGCCGGACGACCACAATTCCCGGCCAGAACAAGATGACTTGACTGCTGATCCGAAAAGTTCCAGAGAAGAAGGACTCAAAATCGATATAATAATAAGAGGTCATATATAAGGAAAGCGTCAGGCAGCACACTTTTAGAATCATAAGAGGTCAAAAGAGGGAGATGAAAAGATAAACATTTCAGAAATGTTGTATGAGGGTTTAATTCTGTAGTGCATGTTGAAACACTTAGAAACAGTGAACAATCAAGAAGAATGTAGTACATCATGTGTTCCTTCTGAGGAAGCTTTGACCATTATTCTATGAACGAAGATCTATGTGGGAGGAGTTTCATGCAAACTCTTGTTTCAATAAAAAGTCAATGCTGACGTAGATCTGGGCTTAGTTAATAGAACTGAGTCCAGCGAACGACGTCTCCCTGTTAAAATATATAATTGTTGTTTGTTGTTCTTATTGCTCCTTTTTACAGAAATGAACGAGCACGCTGGAAGGTGTAATAAAAGGCAGAGAGAGCCCAGAGTAATAAAATTTAATGGGTGTCTGTTCCTTTAAGAGAGGCTTTAGATTAGAGTGAAAACACCTTTCCAACAAGACCCATCCAGGATTCACCAGTGTTTAAAAAAACAAAACAAGACAGAATATTCACTGGTTGCACATGTGCAAGAACTATTGAAGCAACCTGAACAAACTCACAGAATGACAACAAAATCTTTAGTGAAGATTAGCATTTAGAAAAACCAAGTGCCTCAGTTTTGAGGGGCTGATCCTGTTTCTTCTTTCTGTTATTATCTGCCCTGTTTTGGAAAAGATTCTCTCTGAGGGTACAGATGTTGCTACAATACACAGTCTCCGTGCCATCACACGTGTAAGACGTGGGTAGACTAGATCCTTGGTCTCCCACCAGCTCAGTGGGTCTGCACTTCTCTGGAAAAGGGGCTCCTCGAGATATGATCTCACTTCGAGTATTGCATCTGATGAGGGATTCCTTCTTGTAGTGTCTCCACTTGCCCGTTCTTCAAAGAACCTCCAAACAGCAGATGCTTGTGGGTCCTCTTGTTCATGCTCTGCTGCCTCTTCTCCCTCTTGGTCCCCTTGCAGTGGAGTTGACTGGCTAGATCTTGCTGCTGCTGCAGTTATTCTCTGAAGAGCTTCATCCACCACTCTATTGTCATTAAAAGCCAGCTTTTTGAATCTTGGGTCAAGAATTGTTGTTTCTGACAGGACAACGTTTTATTCCATTCTGTGGAACTTTCTGTCCATGGATCCAGAGTATCCACTAACTTTTTCACCTTTCCTGTGGTTACTCTGATCTGGTGCTCAGCTGTCACTCTCTGCATACCCTTGCACAGGATCAACATTTTAGACGCTGTAAAATAGCTGGAAGAATTAATAAGTGTTAAAATTATCCTTTCATTTATTTATCAATATGTTATTATTTCCAGTCATGTCTAATCTGCTTCTCATTCTAATGTAACAACTAATAAAAATGATGATGATGAAAATAATAATAATAATAACGTGATAACATTTATACACTGTACCTGTCTGCAGTGATCTCCACAGTGACCTGCTCAAATGGCTCCAGAACAGTGCATGTTTCCTGCAGTAGGTCCAATTCCTCTTGGCTCAGATGGTTGACATGTGCATTGATGACAGCCAAGGTTGAGATCACTGCGTCCTTGGACTCCAGAATCCGTTTGAGCATGTAAAAGGTGGAGTTCCACCGAGTAACACAGTCTTGTTTGAGCTTCAGCTCATGCATGCCCATCTGCCGTTGAGTCAAATTGAGCTTCTCTGTGGCTGTGGTACTCCTGTGGAAGAATTCCACTATTGCCTTCATTTTGTCCACAGTCGGCTTCATCACCTTCAGAGTATCTCTTACGAACAGGTTGATAGTGTGTGCAAGGCATGGGTGGTGGGTCCATTTCAGGATTGTAATTGCTTTAGTTATATTAGCTGCATTGTCACTAACACAGCAAACCACTTTGTTTTCCACACCCCACTCTTTTGCCACTTTAAGCAGCTCCTCTGCTAAGTTCTCAGAAGTGTGTCTGGCACTAAACTCAAAACAATCCAGCAGACATAGACACCATTTTGTAATTTTCAAAGGGACATGTGACTGACATGAATTATGTGGTGGTTCGAGATGTCCAGCAGTCAGTTGTTAAACAAACAGCTGTGACTTTTTTTACCCTTTCTTGGAGTAAAGCACGTTCTCTTCAATTCAATTCAAATTCAAATTCAAAATTACTTTATTAATCCCAAAGGGAAATTAAATGTTGTTGTAACTCATTATGCAAGTTTCTTCAAAGATTTGTTGTAGATGCTGATGGCTGTGGGTAGGGATGATCTCCTGTAGCAGTCTGCAGATCTGAAGAAGCCTCTGACTGAAGACGCTCTGTAGTTGTATGACAGTCTGATGTAGAGGATGCTCTGGATCTATGGCGTCTTTTTTTCAACTCATCAGGGTTTTGTGGCTGTAGTTGAGGTATTATTTGAGCTTTTGTGATGTTAATCAGCTGCTGCCAGTTGTAAACCACCTTGTTGCCATGGTTATGCATCATAACAAATGTCCAAAAATAAAAAGTATCAGCAAAAATCCTTCCAGCTGCACAGCATTCAAAACCAGAGAGAACAGTTGTCCACAAAAACAATGTTTCTACCAAAAATGGAAGAATTAAAGTTTTAAAAAGAAAAAAATATGAACCAAATTAACAGAGCTACTCCAACATGCTGCCACCTTGAGCGGCGCAATTCCGGAATTAGATTATTCATTAATTATTCATGAAAAATCATTCATCATTAATCATCCCAGGCCTTTCCTATAGGCCTGGGATGATTTTTTTGGGGAAAGCGTTTTTCTGCTTGGAACTGCATACATTGGATTGAGAGCATGGGTGTAGCTTCTGAATCTTCTGTCACAACTGAGAATGGCTGAAAATCACATGCAACCATGTTTGCAAGTTCCTCATCAATTGTGTTCTGTCTGGCTGGGGTCATAGCCTTTTGCAGAAACTAGCTCATAGAGCTCTGGGTAGGTCGAGGTGGTTGTGGTGGTGTACTGCATGATGCTGTAGACGTTGCAGCAGCAACAGTTGCAGTAGACACACTGGCACCTTCATTGGCAAGTTGCCTTGCTTGTCTACTTTCTATTAACTGCACTGATGGGTGAACAGTTTTCATGTGCCTGCGCAGGTTATTTGTGGAGCCTGCTCTATATGATATTTTTACCTTGCACACGTTACACTGCCTTTGAGCTACTTGCAACATTGAAATGGGTCCAAATTATGCTAGGTTTCCTCATTCTCTCACCGTTTCGTTGGACTCTCTCTCTTTCTGACTCACTCGCTTTTTACCTCCTCCTTCCCTCTCTGGTCTCCCTCCGTGTGTTGTGCTGTGCATGTGCTCACTGCTGTGTGTCTGACCCTCCCTCTTCCCCGCCCCTACTGCTCTGTGTGTGGACACGCAGTTGCTGTTACACATGCTGACCAATCACCTCTGGCTTTCACCAAAACAAGAGGGCGAAAAAAAAGAAAAAAACGGCTCGCAATGACGAGCCGGCTCCCGTCGTTCACTTCAACGAGACGGCTCTTAGAGACACATCACTAATGGCATTACCATGCTAGCATTCAGAAAACAGGCTATAAATTGGGTATTAATACTCCAGTTTAGAGGTTTCTTGTGGCACATAAGGTTATTACACATGCTTATATTGAGCAGTGTAGTGCATAAATTTATCAATAAATATGATCGGTGATCTACATGTATTCTACAATGTGTTAGCACTCTCGTTTCCCTCTAAAATATAGTACAGTGACGATTGTCTGTTTCTCTAGAAATACTTTGATAAATAAAAATGCGTAGGCTATTCAGTAAAAAGTAATCAGTACACTTTATTAGTCAATGATCAAAAATCGCCAGGAGAAATGAGACAATATTTGATTTTACGTTCTGTCCCGCCAGAACCCGCTCAGACTGACTGACAGCACTGGGATGTTGGGAACTATTGAGGGATCCATGAACCACGTGATTTAAAAGCATGACCACAGATTTAAAAGCATGATCACATTTATACCCCTCAACCTAACCCCCATGTCATCAAAGGAGCCATCTGCACCAGCAGCAGCACATCAACAGCAGCAGCCAAGGCACTGACACAGGGCTCCCTGAGGAGGCAGAGTTGTAATTCTCTGCTCCAGCTCAAGAACTTTCTGAGTGAGCCTGATACAGCTATAAAACCTAGGGCTGCAGGTAAGTGAAGGCATAGTGGGGGGAGTAGTCCATGCACTACATACGGATTAAAATACCCCCGATAAAAAATTCTGATAATCAAAAAGTCCACAGAGCGATTTTAAAAGGCAAGATGTAACAATGATTCCTAGTCTTTTATTGAAAAACGATTTAAAACCAGATAAAACCGTATTTGTATGGGAGCCGGTCTTGGCGGGTCTCACAGACGCTGACGTATGCGCACAACACATGTTGAGGAAACTATCAGTAGAAGGCCTTATCTGTAGTATCCTCCAGGACTTGAATGATATTAAGGACAATCCTAACACCACAATTTGCAAATAAATTCTTAAAAAATCAGACCATGTGATTTTCTGTTTTTTTTTCTTCTCATTTTGTCTCTCATAGTTGAGGTATGCCTATGATGAAAATTACAGGCCTCTCTCATCTTTTTAAGAGGGAGAACTTGCACAATTGCTGCCTGACTAAATACTTTTTTGCCCCACTGTAAATAAAGCCACATATTCCATAGTCAGAAAGCAATAAACTATTGTACAGAGTCTTCTATTTTGGATATCAGTGATACTTAAAGGAGTCATGACCTGTAATTTTCACTTTTCCATGAAAAAAAATGTATGTAATGATTGCCTAACGATTATACACTGCCCGGGAAGCCGATATTTAAAAGTGAAGCGTTTGTTTACCCCTGGGCTTATCAACCAGCCCATGTGCACGCACACTAAAACTTGTGATTTTAATTTCTGGCCGACTTGACGTCAAGTCGGCGCAGGATATACCATATATAGACATCGCAGACCTACCTATGCTGCAGGAAGCCCGCCCTCCCCCTCGCCCCTCTCCCTTGCTCCTCTCCCCCTCATATTCAGGCAAGCGCCGCCATTACTGAATTCTAGTGATGGGAATTCCAGCTCTTTTTGGAGAGCCAGTTCTTTTGGCTTGGCTCACCATAAAGAGCCGGCTCTTTATGCTCCTCAAATTTTCTGTTGCTTAAAGTGTATTTATTACCAATATTAATGCAAAATGATGTGTACCAAATGTACCAAAACAAGCAGGGGGGGAATGAAAAAAAAAAACAGCTCCCAATGACGAGCCGGCTCCCATCGTTCACTTCAAAGAGTTAGCTCTTAGAGCCAGTTCGTTCGCGGCAGACACATCACCGATTCGAATTACGAACTCGACTGTGAAAGATGCAGAAAGTTTCTTCACGCAATGATGCATTAAGAAGACATATTCGTGTCAGCCTTTTATTTTAATCAGCTAAATCAGCAAAAACCATTTCTACCAGAAACGTAGTGCACACGTGAGTTGCTCTGTTGTTGAAATACTTTTTCTATTTTTTTATGCCGGAATCCTTTGTGAATTTGGGACAATATCAGGCGATGTTGGCATTGAAGCTCCGTTTGGAAAAAGGGGCAATTCCAACAATCAGAGATTTGCCTGCAATTGAAATGGTAAGGCTGTTTTTATTGCTCTGCTGTGTGTAACAAACAGCAGCTAGCTGCTGATGTGGCTATTGTATGCTAGCGGGAGTAGAAGATATGGGTTAGATATGCTGAAGCGTTACCTGCGGTGTCAACCCCCCTCCTTCCTGCCACCAATCAACGCTTCCCTCATTTGCATTATTACAATGCCTGTCCACGACAGCCAAAATATCACATCAGATCTCGCGATAATACAATAATACCTTCAGAAATAAGGGTCAGAGGAGCTCTGTGTTCATTTTTTTACTTTTTCTCAACTTTTCTTTTTTAGAAGGGCCTGAAAGACTATAATAGAGCATGGGTATCCAAGGTAATACTAGGTTATGACTCCTTTAAGTTGGGAGAATGCTCTGTATGCACTAGGATAGCATGACCATGTGATATGATTAGGTTTTATGTACCTCCAAATACCCATTAATTTCAACTCTCCAATAAATATTAATAGTGGCCCTGCTTTCATTACAGGTTTGATCCACACCTGTAGATCAGTCTTTGGTCAGATCCAATGTACAGTTCCAGTCTCTTTGAAAAAAACATATCCACAGGAAGAAAAGATAGAGTAAGAAAGAGATTTTTGTAAAAATTTGGATCATCCACATTCGAGTCATAACTATTTCCTAAATTCAGATTAACTGCAGTTAATGAGCCCTGAATAATTACATATCTCACACCACTTATCTTCTATAACATTAGATACCTGGAGAGGAATTGAACTATGGATCAGCGTCATAACTCCTCTTGCCTGTGAGTTAAATGATGCTGCATAGACTGATCCCTGCCATCTCCCACTCACTCTTATATTATCTTCTGCTATATTATGTGTCTCCTGCAAAATTACAATTTGTGCACAGGTTTCTTTTTATTTGTTGATTACTTGATTTATTTTCTTGACTTTCTGCAAACCTCTACAATTCCATTACCTAAATTTAGACTTTATCCTTTGTGACATTCAAAGAGACATTTCATAGTTTTACTACTAAAACTGGCCTGACTGAGGAGGTTAACTAACACACTGCAAAGTAACATGCGGAACACAAACATTAAAGAACTAATTCCCAGCCACCTTTGTGGTAAATCCCCCCCACAACTATGCATCTTTCCCTAACCTTAAGGGACAGATGTTGGATCAGTCCCTATAGGTTTTGATACGTTTGTTACTCTAATATGGGTATAGGCAATTAAAAACAAGCAAACAACAGACCTAAAACCCCATCTTCCTGCTCTTTGTAAATTATAGAACACCTGTTTTGTAAATGATTATGAACAGGTACCAAGGTGATATTATGAAAAATGTATAACATGGGAAATATATAAATGACAAATGGGAAGCGTCTTACTCCTACTTGGTTAAATCCACCAGAAGTAACATCTGGTGTGCAGTGTTACAAAAGAAATATAAAAATAAAAACAGAAGTCTGCTCTGGCCAAAACCAACATCCTACTCAGTCTTGTACTAAAGGGAAATATATTGAAACTAAAGGGAATTATGTATAGAAACTAAAATTAACTTGGAGTGTTCATATTCAACCATGAGGCAGTGAATGAGATTAAACATGCAATAGTATTATGAATGAACACTATTGTTTGCAGTGGTGTTGTCTCTTAATTTTGCTTATGAAGTCCTGAACATCTGATGCCTTATCAAATGTGTACATTTGGTCATTGCATATTACCAGCAGCTTAGCAGGTGGTCTTATCCAGTGTCTCAGTCCCAAGGTCCACACCTGCTGATGTACCAAATCGTACTGCCTGCTCTGCTTGTGAACTTCAGTAGCCAGATCATTCTCCAGCCACACATGTATATTCTTGTGAAGGATGTCACCCTTTGTTCTTGCACCATTCATCACAGCCACCTTCTGTTTATAGTTCTGGAACTTCATTGTAAGGACTCTTGGCGGTTCCTCAGTGCTCCTCTTTTGTCACATGCGTCTGGCAGCCAGCTGTCCAGGAAGGCGCAGGGATCCATGCACCCTCATGTCTGATGCTAGTTTCCTCAGCAGTTAGCTTCTTTGCTAATCTTTTGCTCTGAGTGCTTTCCAAAGTCCGACAACTTAGAGTGTGTCGTTGTTTTTCTCTTATCTCTGTTCATCTTTTCATTTGGCATTGGTTCTTCCAAGATTATAGCAGACTGTATAGCAAATCTGCAAACTGCAACAAGATTTATAGTAAAATATAAAGCAGAGCAGGGTTAAGTGTGGCTGTCTAGCTGGTGGCCATTACCAGAACCCAATGTATTTTGAAATATGCCTTGAGATGACACATTGTCAATTAGTGCTATAGAAAAACTGAATTGAACTGAAATGGAATGGAATTTTTATACAGTGTCTGTAAATATCTGATTTCAACTGTATGTTGGGTCGGCCCACTCAAGAAGATAACCTACTTTTCTACACCATTTGGAATTAAAAATGTGAAGTTGTTTTTAACGCACAAATGGAAAACAAAACCTAAATATTTGAACCATTTATAGCAGTAAAGCTCTGTTAGAAGTGAGAAAATGTATTTCTGCGCTGAGGTGTGAAGTGAGAAGGTGAGCACTGGAAATCACATAAAGTCCACTAACTGAGAGATGAGCACTGTGGCTGATCTCTGTTAGAACACACATTCTGAAGCAATGCATTTAAACAATAAATTGTGTTTCGTGCCTTTTCGAGGCTGGCTGAAATGTTATTAAAGATTAACTATGTCTAGAAAAACGACTTACCCTAGCCTTCTTGATGTGTACCTTTGACATTTCTCTACAGCAGCACATATCTATAATCTTAGACACATGAATAATATCAGGAGGTAGAGGTTGGAATGACTAATGCCACACGGGGGCTGAGAACAAACTATAAACGAGTTATAAACCTTCTTTGTGGTAACTTGCCAACCACAAAGAAGGAGACAAATCCAACACAGATTACATTTTAATTAATACACTTTTCAAGCAACTTACAATTGATGGACTTCCGGTAGTCTAGTGGGAACAACCAGTTATACGCCAGCTCTCACTGAAGTTCTTGTAAATCGTCTTTGGCAGAATGAATGCAGCCTGGAGCTGAGGTGCCTTGAAAGAAACTGAGATATAATAGCACTTAATCGGCTTTGCATGGCACTTGGCCTGAGCCATAAAACATTTCTGTACCATTTACAGCTGGAAGTGATGCTGATACACGTCTTCAGAAAGGCATCCCACTTGGATCAGAATGCAGAAAACAGCTGTGACGGCATATTGGAAAATGATCCTATTTTGCAGAGACTGTTGAGCGTACAGTTCTTTTCTCTGGGGAGAATGCAGGCAGTGAGATACTATAACATGTGCAGTTATCTAACCACAGATCAATGGCATGTGTGACAGGATAAAGTATCAAATGTCGTTGTATAGGAGAACATACAAGTTGCTTTTTTTCCTTCAAGCACATGGTTCTCCCGTGGAACAAGACTGTGGCATGTATTACAAAGGTGTGAAACTCCTAAATCCTTGAAAGGACTGTGGAAACCACAAAGCTACTGTAGTTCTCAGTAACGTGTACTCTTGAGTTAAAATGTGGGAAAAAAATTACTTTGATAAATGACTTAAAACATTTTCCTCACATACTGTACCATATTTCCTGCACCATATGAGTGAAAAAGAAACAAATTTATTAGAATGAAAAATATAAAGAAATGCACACATCATTAAACTAATAGTGCTAATAGTGCCGAAGCACCAGTTGATTCTGTATTGGCATTCAGTCTTTTTGAGTTTGCACCTCCTATGTATTCTAGTGAGTCTGATTAACCTGAAATAAGGTTCAGCTGTCCAAGTAGAGCTTTACTGATATTTTCTTATTTGCATCCTTTCAATAAAGGCAACATTTTCAGATGGTCACATTTCAGATTACAACGCATCCAAGATCCTATCCTAGGTTGTCCATGCAGGGTCTCGGAAGGGCTGGTGCCTAGCTCCAATATGAGTTCCAATGAGGCAACCCAGGGCCCACAGGCACAGCACCACCAGGCCCCACGAACCCCTAGGCAGTCCCCCCAGCCCCATCCCAGAAGGAGAGCTATACCCACCCTGACATTCACTCTACTATTAGAACACAAGACACTAGACACCCGGGCGGCCGACCCACCTGGCCGACATCCACTCCCCCCATTCCCTTGCGGAGCGACCACTGCTGTTCAGTGGCTTGGCAAGTGACCAAACCCAGCACACCACCTACCCGCCCTGCACGCCCACTACCCGGCCAGTCCACCAGCAATTCTGACTGAACCCGGCCAAGCGCCCGATCCCAGCGCCCCCCAGCGCACAAAAACCAAGACCCAGGAGCCAAGTCCAGTGCGAAAAAGACTGATCAGGCCCAGAAATGCCGCCCAGGCAAGGAGGATAGGTTTTCTAAGCGATGCATAAGGCATTGTAAACCATTAGAATGGACTTTGTGTCCATGGTGACATCATTTAAATTTCCTAGCAGGCAAACTGACGGAGATGGCCGAATGTTACATTTCAGACACTTTGATAAGTCCTCACATATCTGGCACAAACATTTCTTAACAGGTGGACAGAACCAAAGCGCATGAATATAAGTATCCTGTATATTGCTTGTGCATTGTAAGCAGGTATTAGAGGATGTAAAACCCATCCTGAACATCCGTTGACCTGTATAATGCACTCTATGAAGGATTTTGTATTGTATTAATTGCAAATTAAGGATTTTTTGTTATTTTAAAGGTTCTTAAACATATCAGCCCCCCGTGGTCGCGGGTTGCTGCTGCAGAGGCAGTCTTGGACTTGCTTCGCCCCTGGAAGCCGTTGCTTCTGGAGCTGGGCCTGACCGGGTTCTGGGCCGAGGCGGAGTGGAACCGCCAAGCAGCTTTTGCCCAGACATTGGGGAGACCACCCCCGCCTCGACCCCAGTCTCAACTTGGCAGCTCAGGACTAGTCCAAGGGGAACTCCAACCAGCTGCTTCCACCCCCCCCGAGTCACGCCGTAAAAAGCAACGGAAGCCGGCCATGGTGACCTCCCACCTGACTCCTGTTTCCACAGGGGGTGTCCGAGTTAACACGCCCCTGGTTCCTGATTCATCAGGGGGTGTCCCGGGGAACACGCCTCTGGCTCCTGATTCCGCCGGGGGTGTCCGGGAGGACACGCCTCGGGTTCCTGTTTCTGCCGGGGGTGTCCGGGAGGACACGCCTCGGGCTCCTGATTCATCAGGGGGTGTCCCGGGGAACACGCCTCTGGCTCCTGATTCCGCCGGGGGTGTCCGGGAGGACACGCCTCGGGTTCCTGTTTCTGCCGGGGGTGTCCGGGAGGACACGCCTCGGGCTCCTGTTTCCGCCGGGGGTGTCCGGGAGGACACGCCTTGGGTTCCTGTTTCCGCCGGGGGTGTGTGGGAGGGCACGCCTCGGGTTCCTGTCTTCGCCGGGGGTGTCACGGAGGACACGCCTCTAATTCCAGGCTCCGCAGGGGGTGTCCCGGAGGACACGCCTCTGATTCCTGGCTCCGCAGAGGGTGTTCCAGAGGACACGCCCCTGGCTCCTGTTCCTGTCTCCGCAGGGGGTGTCCTGAGGGACGCGCCCCTGGTTCCTGTTCCTGTCCACGCCGAGGGTGTCCAGGGGGGCACGGCTCGGGCTCCAGACTCCGCCGAGGGTGTCCAGGGAGACACGCCTCGGGGTCCAGACTACGCCGAGGGTCTCCAGAGGGACACGCCTCGGGCTCCAGACTCCGCCGAGGGTGTCCAGAGGGACACGCCTCGGGCTCCAGACTCCGCCGAAGGTGTCCAGAGGGATACGCCTCGGGCTCCAGACTCCGCCGAGGGTCTCCAGAGGGACACGCCTCGGGCTCCGGACTCCGCCGAGGGTGTCCAGGGGACACGCCTCGTGCTCCGGACTCCGCCGAGGGTGTCCATGGGGACACGCCTCGGGCTCCGGACTCCGCCGAGGTTGTCCAGGGGGACACGCATCGGGCTCCAGACTCCGCCGAGGGTGTCCAGGGGGATACGCCTCGGGCTCTTGACTCCGCCGAGGGTGTCCAGAAGGATACGCCTCGGGCTCTTGACTACCCCAAGAGATTCCCGAGGGACACAGCCTCGGGGTCAGCACGTCGCCGACGGCCTCCACGCCGTCTTCTGGTTCCTCGTCGCCGGCCCCCACGCCTCCTGGTTCTTCGTCGCCGGCCCCCACGTCTCCTGGTTCTTCGTCGCCGGCCCCCACGCCTCCTGGTTCTTCGTCGCCGGCCCCCACGCCTCCTGGTTCTTCGTCGCCGGCCCCCACGCCTCCTGGTTCCTCGTCGCCGGCCTCCTCGTCTCTTGGTTCCTCGTCGCCGGCCTCCTCGTCTCTTGGTTCCTCGTCGCCGGCCTCCTCGTCTCTTGGTTCCTCGTCGCCGGCCTCCTCGTCTCTTGGTTCCTCGTCGCCGGCCTCCTCGTCTCCTGGTTCCTCGTCGCCGGCCTCCTCGTCTCTTGGTTCCTCGTCGCCGGCCTCCTCGTCTCCTGCTCCTTCGTCGCCGGCCTCCCGGGTTCCTGCTCCTTCGTCGCAGGCCTCAGGACTTTTGCCTTCGACTGTTTTGTTTTGGACTCCTGCTCTCCTTCCGAGGCCCCCTCCGCCCACCCTGGTTTGGGGTGTTTTTTGTTTTATTTTGGACTTCCACCTGCTCACTCCCCTCAGCTGCAACCGCTTCCCTTAATTAGTCCTGCTCCTTCTCTGCTTCACTCTTCACTCTCCTCTTCAGTATAAATTCAGTCCTCTCTCAGTCACTACTCGCTGGTTCGTTGTCATTCCTCCCTTCCTGGTTCCTGGTCTGTCTATCCGCGTTCCCTGGTCTCCATGTTCCCTGGTTACCTCGTTATTATTTGTAAGTTTGGATTTTATTATTTAATTAAATCTGAGTTCCTTTAAGTTCTGCTTTTGGGTCCTCTTTAAACCTCAAAACATGACAATAACATCCATTTTTAGTATACGAACCGCATGAAGTTTCTTGGTCAGATTTTTTGCAGCATACATACGTCCAAAGAATGTAGAAGACCTTTGTCTTTGTATCTTCCTTTTGTAGGATCTGCAAAAAAAATAAGGATACAATTTTATGATATTGTTGGCTATTACTATTTAGTTTTGAGTCGTGGCAGTCTCCACAACAGGTGGTGCAATTGTTGAATAATCTTTGTAGCAAACTGTTACCCATCAGTGTAGAAATCTGCATGTGCGCATCTGTGACAATCTCAGTGATGTCAGGTCACCCTAAAGGCTGTATGAAGGCATGGTTCTCCATAATCACAATGTTGCGTTTGGTTTGGTTTGTCTTTTGTCAACAGTTACAACACAGATTATGTACTTTGACTTATTTTTCATTGTGGTATAAGTGCAGTACTGGGCTGTATGGCCTGTAGATCTATTAGAATATGAAAAAATATTAGTTTGCAGAACACGTGTCAACACAGCAACAAAATTTGATCAATAGAATATTTACCTGGAGAGTCCATCCTTCCATCAGCTGGAACAGATAAAGGCAAGCATACAAAATGTGCAATTGAAACAAGGGCTACTACATAGCTTAGGAGAGTAAAATGATATTTTCTTTATACACCAACCATACACAGACATGTGAAACCGAATAACACCTGGGACACCATCATTTCTCATGGACAGTAACAAAGATATTGCCATACAGTTTTTTCTCTTGTCTGTGTAAAAACAATTTGGGCAAATGTAAAGTATTCTCTGGTGCTGGTTTGTACAATGTATTCCCACACGTACCTAGTGCAACAACACTTTCCTTTGGATGCTAGCGGTCAATGATGGCAGCTCTCTTCTTCTCCCAAAACTCTTTTATTGAGTCAACGAAATAATGGCTCTGCATGAGTCGGAATGTTTTCGGAGATACAAAGCCTGATATTCATGTATCTGAAGAAGAGGGCAAACTTCGAAAAGTTATTGCCAGAGAGGAGTATGTTTGTGGTGACCATGAAGTCCCATCCTTGCATGGAGTACTTCAGGACGGGCTGGCTGTTCCACTTCCACAGCTTATGGCCATGACTGCAAAACTAAAATGGACAGGTTAATTTGTAGCAGGACAGTTACCTGTGAAGATTGCAATCTGAGTGCTATAAGCAGCATCTGAATGTTTAGGCATTCCATGTAAAAAAAAAAAAAAAAAAAAAAAAAAAAGCAATGTCTGATCTCCAGCTCAGTTTTAAAAAAATGTGGGCTACATCCTGACAAAATGTCATGTCAGAGACCAACCTATAGATAAAAAAAGTATACAAAATAACTTACCCACTCAATAATGGTAGCACTTCCCCTTTGCTGGAATTTAACCTGAAATGATGGAGTGGCGTCACAGTCTGTACCCAGCAGGTTGTCCCTATAAAAACATTTCTGGATGGGTAGCTGGAGGAAATTGACCAATCTTTCCGTGCTGCTTTTGAAGGCGATGCATGCTGGCTGGTCGACTAAGTCTTCTTTGACGGAGACCTTCTCTACACCGGGTAAGTAGGGACGATCCTTGTCTACCTCCTCATCTGGCTCTGGGTTGTCAGGTTCTTCATCTGTTTCATCATCACGGTGAAGAATGTCAATGACACTTTCATCAAGACCAACAATGGGTAAAGTGTCAATTGTTCGCTGTAAACCACCAGCAGCTCTATGTAACAGAATACAAATGTGTGAATTATAAAACTACACAATTCATTGTCATATATTTGTTCTATTCATGTATAATGCACCCCCTCCACCCATCCACCAAATCTTGAGGAAACAAATTGTAAAATCGACTATGAAGATATACATACTGTATACAAATTGGTGGCACATAATCACTGTCATTTGGATTTGAACCATTTGCATCCAATTCAATTCTGTAATGAAAACAAACAAAAAGGAAAAAGATGATTGTGAGAAGACTTTACAGATTAGAAGTGTAGATGTGAAGAATTTTTCCACTCACACACTGTTGAGGAAACTGTTTGCTTGTTCCTCATCAACTATGGCAGCATCCAGTTCAAGATCCATGGATTTGAAACTGCAGACAAGACAAATATGTATGTTCCAAGTAAAGACAACTAGGTCTACTGGTACTACTACTAAAGATCATATATGGAGCTAAACCCATCTCTCCTGAACTCAATCTGACAACAACATAAATCTGCCCTGGATCCCAACTTCGCAGATGTATGCCTACTATAAGATGCATCATAAAGACTTTTACCTGTCTTCCAAAGGATCCAAATCTTGGTCAATAGCTATGGCCTCAACACCAGCGATTGGGAAATCTTCCCTGTCAAGATAATGTCAAGGGAAACACATTTTTACAATGTCTAATGTAATATCAGCAATCTTATATAGCTATATTTTTTTCAATGTTTAGTCTGACTGAACATACTTTTTGGACAGCGGTTTTATTGGAGACAATCGATGGGAGATTTTAGCTGATGTCCACTTGCTGGGTGTTGACACAGTCCTCACATTACATCCCTGAGTTGCAGCTTCAGGAGGTTGCTTTTCCCTGTACCTGTAAAACATATTTTAACAAAACATTTCAACAAACTGGCTGTGACTTCTCCCTCTGTTCAGTCAGATCAATTATGGTCATCAAAGTTAACAGTAGGCCTAACAGACAGTAGTAATAGTAATATCAAAACAAATATCTCAGTCAGCAATTCAATAACGCTGTGTGGCACTTCCACTACCATATTTTATTCTGCTCTAGATACACAGGACAGATTTTAGCAAATGAACGCAAATGTATCCGACAAACCAGCATTTACTTTGTAAAAAGTTTGTCTAGTTGTGGCAACTGATTCAGTTCCCTTCAGATAAAAATTTCCGTGTTCCTTTTCTGGCTGAACTATTCTTATTTGCGTGTTTGGCCAAATTCAGTACATATCCACGGGATTTGCAACATGCAAAATAATTCTGCCGGTATCCAGGTGGGTCGAAACGCCACCATTGATTGTCTGGGCAAACATAGATTTCGTGGCTGTAACAGACATTCCAATTGGGGAACGGAATCAGATGTAGCATAGCGACTGTTGGACTTAGAGCTAACAATGCGCTATTATTGATAGCTGTAGTCGACTACAATGACTCCGGTAGTCGGTCTACAAATAATTTACATCACGTTTTACACAGCATTGTTAAACGAGTAGTACAATTACGGCATATTAGGTGTCCGAGTTATCAGTAAGCTGATATCATTTTCATATCAAGCTGGAAACATGACCCATAATGTTTCTTAGCATGCGCTAGCATTGAAAGCTGTAGTCGACAACAATTACTCCGGTAGTCGGTCTATAAACAATTTCCTTCACGTTTTACACAGCATTGTTGAACGAGCTATACATTTTTCTTACCTGGTCAATAGGAATTTATCTGCATCTGTTTTCAGTCCGAGATCGAGCTGTAGCAGCCGCCATTCCTTGAAGGCGTAACTAATATTTATACGGGTGCCTGCCCGACCTCGGTCATATCTGTGTGATATCATATCTGGTCATATCTACTCATATTTGTGTAGTGCTTGTTCGTTTGCCCGATGCTGAAGAATCCATACCCACATTTGAATTAGCTGCGTCTGAAGTCCGGATTCTTTCTCTTCCTTCGTCCTGTTAAATCAAGAATTGTAGATGGACGTCACATCCGCGTGCAAGCACGGGAAATATAGCCACCGAATCGCAGCTTATTTTGCAGCACACAGACTGTTCAAGATAATGGGATTACAAATGGGTGTGCTCATTTTTCTTGGTTTAAAACGCTTCATTACCCAATACAATTGCAAAACTGAACATGAATATAATTTAGTTTAGAAATCCAGCCCCCTGATCCTTTAAAGGTGTTGTTTATTCTTCCAGGATCATATTCTTTATTCCCGGTCTGATCTTTAATAGCAGATATAGTTGTTTTTTCTTTATTAGTTTTAAGCTGGTTTGCCAAAAATCTACCTGATTTATTAACTTGTTCAAAGTTTTCTATCCTAAGTCTTTGAATTACTCCTACAATATTTTTGGTGACGGGGTAAGCCATATTGCGTCATTTCCTGTTGTCACTGTTGTGCTCCCTGTAAGGTGTTTGGTGTTCAGACTCTCTTGAATTGATCTTATTTTCTCTGTGCTGAGGCCTTTCTAAGTTATTTTAACACACGAGCACACTAAAACACATTTTGTGGTGGTGTAGTTTACGTTTTGGGAACTCCTTGTGTTTCACACAGTTTTTCTTGGGGTGGTAAGGTCTCGCTAACTCAGTTAGCTTGGCTTCATTGCGGCTATGGCTACTCTTCTTTCTCCTGTCTCTAACTCTTCTCTTCTCTCTTGCTCTCTCTGTCAGATGTTTAGTTACTTCCCTGCCTCCTTTAGTGATAATGGTAACTGTAATAAATGTAATATTTTTGTAGCTTTGGAGGCGAGGGTATCAGAATTAGAAGCACGGCTCCGCGCTGTTGAAAAACCAGCAGATAGCCGAAGCCCATTAGCCAGCGCGGAGCCAACAAGGATAGATAGGATAGCTGTCCTCCGGTAGAGGCCGCGCAGCCGGGACCTCAGGCCGGCTGGGTGACTGTACGTAGGAAGCATAGTTCTAGGACCCAGCCCCTGGGCCACCACCAACCGGTCCGCATTTCTAACAGATTTTCCCCTCTCAGCGACACACCCGCTGAGAAGCCGACCCTGGTAATTGGCAGCTCCATAGTCAGAAACGTGGCATTAGAGACACCATTGACCATAGTCAAATGTTTGCCAGGGGCCAGAACGGGCTACATCAAATCTTACCTGAAACTGCTGGCTAAAGATAAGCGTAAATACAGTAAGATTGTTATTCACGCTGGCGGTAATGACACCCGGTTACTCGGAGGTCACTAAAATTAGTGTTGCTTCGGTGTGTAAGTTTGCCAAAACAATGTCAGACTCGGTAATCTTTTCTGGTCCCCTGCCTGATCGGACCAGTGACGACATGTTTAGTCGGATGCTGTCATTCCATCAATGGTTGTCTAGTTGGTGTCCTGCAAACGATGTGGGCTACATTGACAACTGGAGAACTTTTTGGAGAAAACCTGGTCTGATCCGGAGAGACGGCATCCATCCCACTATGGATGGAGCAGCTCTTCTTTCTAGGAATATGGCCGAATTTATTAGTCCTCCAAAACTCTGACAACCCAGGGTCCAGACCAAGAAGCAGAGTCGTAGTTTAACCCACCTCTCTGCTGCTTCTGTACTGTTACCCCCCCCCCATTTCCCTATAGAAACAGTGTCTTGCCCACGGCCAAAATTAAATGGATTAAAAATTAAGCCAACAAAAGCAAATTATGGAAATCTCATAAAAATAAATACAACTTTGACTGAACAGAAAAATAAATCTATTAAATGTGGTTTATTAAACATAAGATCTCTCTCCTCAAAGACTTTGTTAGTAAATGACTTGATTGTGATTATCACATTGATTTCCTTTGTCTCACAGAAATCTGGTTGCAGCAGGAGGATTATGTCAGTATAAATGAGTCAACTCCTTCCAGTCATTTAAATTTTCACATTCCTAGAAATACTGGGCGAGGGGTAGGAGTTTCACCATTTTCCGTTCTGATTTACTAATTAGTCCCAGACCAATTGATAGCTACAGTTCTTTTGAACATCTAACCCTTAATTTTCCTCATCCAAGTTGCAAAAAATTAAGACCATTTTTGTTTGTGGTTTTGTACCGTACACCAGGCCCTTACTCTCAATTCTTGGATCAGATCTCACATTTTTTATCAGATTTAGTATTAAATACTGATCATTAATTCAATTCAACTCAGTTTATTTATATAGCGCCAATTCACAACAGATGTCATCTCAAGGCACGTAACAAGAAGTAATTTCAATACATTTATACAAACATTCCAATCAGTTAAAAAGTTTCCTATTTAAGCAATCCCAGCAGATTGCGTCAGTCATTGGCATGAGGTTGGGCTTTCCAACCACAGCAATCCTTCAGCAATCCCTCATACTGAGCAAGCATGTAGCGACGGTGGAGAGGAAAAACTCCCCTTTAACAGGAAGAAACCTCCAACAGAACCAGGCTCAGTAGGAGCGGCCATCTGCCACGACCGTCTGGGGGTTTGAGAAGACAGAGCAGAAACACAGAAGGAACAGAAGATCTGATATAAGAGAACTTTCTATGTTACAGAAAGTAAAAAGTTGATAACAGGCCAGTGGATGTTCAGTTACTGGGAGGATCATCCCAGTCGATGCCCCCCGTCCAACAGGGCATTGCAGCCAAGCAGGATACCAGACCAGGTATATCTTCTATGGAGAGAAAAACACTAAGAGAAAACAAAGTTAACAGTCGAAATAACAGAATGTACTGTAATACAACTGGAGAGTCGTAGGAGAAAAGGAAGTAGCAGAGTGAAGAAAATTGGTAAGTCTGTCCTCCAGCAGTCTAAGCCTATAGCAGCATAACTACAGAGATAGCTCAGGATGACCTAAGCCACTCTAACTATAAGCTTTATCAAAAAGGAACGTTTTAAGCCTGGCCTTAAAAGTAAACAGAGTGTCTGCTCACGGACTAAAGCTCGGAGCTGGTTCCACAGGAGAGGAGCTTGATAACTACACCTGGCTCCTCAGTGGAAGTGCATTAGCTCCAGCCTTTTTCTTTAGTATGATTACCTGAGAGATCGTGGTCTGGTTAGCTGCTGGTCTCTCACCTTATTCAACAAAGCCTAAAAAAAGAGCTTGCAACGAATTTGCTTTTCCCTGTTTGCTTTATCCATAATTGTATCTGTTTTGAAATTCATTTCTTATGCATTTGTCCTTACTTTTTTAAAATCAAATCCCTCACTCACCTCATAGTCTTAAGTAGTGCTGCACTGATCGGCCGCACTAACACAAAATCAAATTATTATCCTGACTGCTTACAAACTAGGTCTATCCATCCATCCATCCATCCATCCATCCATCCATCCATCCATCCATCCATCCATCCATCCATCCATCCATCCATTTTCTTCCGCTTGTCCGGGGTCGGGTCGCGGGGGCAGCAGCCTAAGCAAAGAGACCCAGACTTCCCTCTCCCCAGCCACTTGTTCCAGCTCCTCGGGAGGAACCCCAAGGCGCTCCCAGGCCAGCCGAGAAAAATAGTCCCTCCAGCGTGTCCTGGGCCTTCCCCTGGGCCTCCTCCCGGTAAGACGTGCCTGAAACACCTCACCAGGGACCAGATGCCCGAGCCACCTCAACTGACTCCTCTCGATGTGGAGAAGCAGCGGCTCTACTCTGAGCCCCCTCCGGATGACTGAGCTTCTCACCCTATCTCTAAGGGAGAGCCCAGACACTCTGCGGAGGAAACTCATTTCAGCCGCTTGTATCTGTGATCTCGTTCTTTCGGTCACCACCCAGAGTTCGTGACCATAAATGAGGGTAGGAACGTAGATCGACCGGTAAATCGAGAGCTTCGCCTTGCGGCTCAGCTCTCTCTTCATCACGACAGACCGGTAAAGCGCCCGCATAACTGCAGATGCCCCACCAATCCGTCTATCGATCTCCCGCTCCATTTTTCCCTCATTCGTGAACAAGACCCCCAGATACTTAAACTCCTCCACTTGGGGAAGGACCCCATCCCCGACCCGGAGAAGGCACCCCACCCTTTTCCGGCTCAAGACCATGGCCTCGAATTTGGAGGTGCTGATTCTCATCCCAGCCGCTTCACACTTGGCTGCGAACCGCTCCAGCGAAAGCTGTAGATCACGTTCCGATGAAGCCAACAGGACCACGTCATCTGCAAAAAGCAAAGACCCGATCCTGAGGCCACCAAAACGGATCCCCTCAACGCCTTGGCTGCGCCTAGAGATCCTGTCCATAAAAGTTAGGAACAGGATCGGTGACAAAGGGCAACCTTGGCGGAGTCCAACTCTCACTGAAAACAAGCCCGACTTACTGCCGGCAATGCGAACCAAACTCTGGCACCGGTCGTACAGGGACCTAACAGCCCGTATCAAGGGGCCCGATACCCCATACTCCCGGAGCACCCCCCACAGGGCCCCCCGAGGGACACGGTCAAACGCCTTCTCCAAGTCCACAAAACACATGTAGACCGGTTGGGCGAACTCCCACGCACCCTCCAGGACCCTGCTGAGGGTGTAGAGCTGGTCCAGTGTTCCACGGCCAGGACGAAAACCGCATTGTTCCTCCTGGATCCGAGGTTCGACTATCCGTCGGACCCTCCTCTCCAGAACCCCTGAATAGACCTTACCAGGGAGGCTCAGAAGTGTGATCCCCCTGTAGTTGGAACACACCCTGTGGTCCCCCTTTTTAAACAGGGGGACCACCACCCCGGTCTGCCAATCCAAGGGAACTGCCCCCGATGTCCACGCAATATTGCAGAGCCGCGTTAACCAACACAGCCCCACAACATCCAGACCCTTGAGGAACTCCGGTCGAATCTCATCCACCCCCGGAGCCCTGCCGTCGAGGAGCTTTTTAACGACCTCGGTGACCTCAGCACCAGATATTGGACCCCAAGTCCCCAAACCCTGCTTCCAGATTGGAAGGCGTGCTGGTGGGATTGAGGAGGTCTTCGTAGTATTCCATCCACCGACCCAAAACGTCCCGCGTCGAGGTCAGCAGCACACCATCCCCACTGTAAACAGTGTTGGTGGCAGACCGCTTTCCCCCCCTGAGACGTCGGATGGTGGACCAGAATCGTTTCGAAGCCGTACGGAAGTCGTTTTCCATGGCCTCTCCAAACTCCTCCCACGCCCGAGTTTTTGCCTCAGCAACCATTCGAGCCGCATCCCGCTTGGCCTGTCGGTACCTATCAGCTGCTTCAGGGGTCCCACAAGCCAAAAAGACCCGGTAGGACTCCTTCTTCAGCCTGACAGCATCCCTTACCGCCGGTGTCCACCAGCGGGTTCGGGGGTTGCCGCCGCGACAGGCACCGACCACCTTTCGGCCACAGCTTCGGTCAGCCGCCTCGGCAATGGAGGTGCGGAACATGGTCCACTCGGACTCAATGTCCCCCGCCTACCCCGGGACGTGTTCAAAGTTCTGCCGGAGGTGTGAGTTAAAGCTCCTTCTGACAGGAGACTCTGCCAGATGTTCCCAGCAGACCCTCACAACACGTTTGGGCCTTCCAGGTCTGTCCGGCGTCCTCCCCCACCATCGAAGCCGACTCACCACCAGGTAGTGGTCAGGGACAGCTCAGCCATTCTCTTCACCCGAGTGTCCAAAACATGCGGCCGCAGATCAGATGAGACAACAACCAAGTCGATCATTGAGCTGCGGCCTAAGGTGTCCTGGTGCCAAGTCCACATATGGACACCTTTATGCTTGAACATGGTGTTTGTTATGGACAATCCATGAGGAGCACAGAAGTCCAATAACAAGACACCACTCGGGTTCAGATCGGGGGGGCCATTCCGCCCAACCACACCCCTCCAGGTCTCACTGTCATTGCCCACATGAGCGTTGAAGTACCCCAGCAGAACAAGGGAGTCCCCAGGAGGAGCACTCTCCAGCACCCCCTCCAAAGACTCCAAGAAGGGTGGGTAATCTAATCTGCTGCTTGGCGCGTAAGCACAAACAACAGTCAGGACCCGTACCCCCACCCGAAGGCGGAGGGAGAATACCCTCTCGTTCACCGGGGTAAACCCCAACGTACAGGCACCGAGACGGGGGGCAACAAGTATGCCCACCCCAGCTCGGCGCCTCTCAGCAGGGGCAACTCCAGAGTGGAAGAGAGTCCGACCCCTCTCGAGGAGACGGGTTCCAGAGCCAGAGCCGTGCGCCGAGGTGAGTCCGACGATGTCCAGTTGGAACCTCGCACACCACCTCCGGCTCCTTCCCCACCAGAGAGGTGACATTCCACGTCCCGAGAGCCAGCTTCTGCAGCCGAGTATCGGACCGCCAAGGTCCCCGCCTTTGGCCGCCGCCCATCCTGCACACCCTTTACAACATCCTGCACAGCACCTGTCACAAACTAGGTCTATCTGTAGAAAAACCTAATACCTTTGCTGTATGTAAATCACAAAAATCATCATTGACGCAAAGTGCACTCTAAAAATCCTGTATCAAAAGTGAGCAACACTGGAACAACCTAGACCATAAAGAATTTTTCTTCAAATTATATAGTAGGGGTTATAATGTAAATAAAAACTTCCAAACAAACACTAAATGCATAAACATGCCACAAGGTAAGATGAATGGGTTGTGTGCTAAAACAACCAACCGCACAAAGGTGCCAAAACAGGATGGAAAACAGGAAACATCTGGTCTTTTTGGATTGTGGAAGTGGCATCATGAGCATGAGAGACCGCTCAAAAGAAAAATACTTTGCTGCTTTGAAGCTCAACCCCCAGAAAAGGATCAGTCTAATTTTATTCATTTACACTGCTAACAGCCAAAGTTCATTAAACGTATAGTCTTATAAGATCTTACCACATCACCGACTATTGTTATTCATTTTTCTGAGCTGATGAAGCCCAATACTTATTAAAAAAAACTATAATTTCAACCTATTTAACCAAAAAACTGTTGAACCCTAAACAAATGCTGTTTTCTATTTTGTTTTTTCATTTATCTGAAATGCTTTTAATGAGATCAATTGAAAGGCTTTGTTTTGTAAAAAATAATTGAAATTTAAGTTCCCCTAGTGCCTGAGGATCTCCTCCCTTTTTCTGAAACAGAACTGTTTCAGAAACATCCAATTATATAAGTCTCCTGTTAAACAAGTGTGACTAGATTTGCAGCCTGTTACGGAAATATATTATAGTTCATTAAACACCTGTATTGTGGATTAATCTCCATGTATACAGTATTTAAGCTCAATTCCTAGATCTCAGCTGCTATACCTTTTAGAACTGCCAGGGAAGAGTTAACAAAACCACTGAATCTATAATTTAATGTGTCCAATCATAACATGACCTTACCCACCCCGGTCCATGGGAAAAAAGATAATGGAACCTTATTTCAATCACTCCATAATTTGTTTTCAGGGGGCATATCGGAGCCCAGATGGGACCATGAGGGACTGAAACATCACGCCTCCTCCTGCTGTGTCGGATCTCCTCTGCAAATACAAGAAAGAATGCTCTTTAAGTCTCAACAGAAGCACATCCACCGTTCTCATTTTGAGGGTAATTGTGTCAGAGCCAAAATCCGCAGAAAATCAGCAGGTCGTCCATAGAAAGGTTCCCATCACATTCACGGTATGGAGCACATACTGTATATTTTTCCCATGTACCCAGATTGGTATGAAAGTGTGGTCAGATTTTTATCATTTTCAAAACAAATAAATCTTTGGTCAGGTTTTAAGTGTACTGGTCCAGCTTTAACTATTTAGATTAATCCCATGTCGTCCTAGTCTCCAATTTACCCTTACTTTTGTCATGGAAGTATACACATTTTTACCCATATAACTTCCTGTTCGTTCATTTACTGCACGCTCAGAATTTGTCCAAATCCTGGAGAGGAGTGTAACATCTGGAAACAGATCATTAAGATTAGTGAAAGCTTCTACATATCTGGGTAAATGTCCTACAGAATATGGCATCTGAGAACAAACAAAACAGTTAATGTTTTATTTATTTGCTAGATATCTTGCATAGTGTCACCATACACTAGTTTCAAATGGGTTTCTGTGTGCCCTTCTCTGAGTAAACCAAGAAAATAAATCAGCATTCTCATGTGCTATATGTCATTTTTCTGTGAGTCCTAACGTTCCTATGGAATAACACCACCAAAAGGCTGTAAAAATAAAAGCACTAGATAGCAGAAAAATCTTCATAGTTACTATCTCTCCCTTCAAGCAGTCTCTATAGAAAAGTGGCTCTCCTGGTTCTCTTTACTGACGTTGAGACAAGTAGACCATATTGTATCAACCTCCCTTTGGAATCAGTCTTAAACACCACTTTTCTTAGACTGCTTTCCCTATATATAGTAATGGTCTCTGCTTTCCCTATATCTAGTAATGGTCTCTGCTTTTTATAATGGATTAAGTGTAACCAACTCAGTCTCCACAGCCCTTGGTGTGGTCAAAAATACCTGGAATAGCCCCTTCCACCTGGGTGATGACCAATTTTCTGTTTACAACTTTTAATCAGGATCCAATCACCTACTTTCAGCTCACTTCTTCCTGTAGGAATATAGGATCATCTGGCATGTGATTAGTTTGCATTTATAACTCATGTAATTATCAGTATTTTGATCATGAAAACCGACCAGATCTTAATCAAATTGTTCTTTAGAAGAGAGTAAACCAATCTAAGGAATTCTATATCTACGCCCATAGATTATTTCAAATACAATGAGGCCAATATTCAAATTTGGTATTATATGCATTTATAATTTACCAAATCAAGACAATATCCAATTTTGTCCCGCTTCTTCCATCGCTTTTTTTTTCAATTTGCAACAATTTATCATAAAGTCATAAATCAGTTTGTAATTGTTCCTCTTATTTTAATATACCAAACTGTAGGAAGGTATAAGGTCTCGTCAAATTCGTTCAATTGCTTGGTGTTATATTCATATATAACTTTGTCATAACCAAACAGTATCTCCAATTCTGTTTAGTCTTATCCATGGCCTTTCTTAATCTGCTTTTAGAATCCAATTGTCTCTTAAAAATGATCTCTAATCTTTGTCCTATTTTATCAATTATTTCATTCACAAAATGTGTTCCGTTACCACTATAGATCATTTGTGGATATCAAATCTAGGCATTATTTCTCTAAACAACTTTTCTGCAACAGTTAGTGTATCTAAATGTTTCACTGTTAACATTACAAATCCATTAGGAGAAATTATCTTATTTTACTAAACCAAGCTTCTTCAGTACAGCCTTTGTTTGCTCAAAGCTGTTTCTTAAATTTTATATGAGAAGCTTTTCTTTTTTCCATGTCTGACACACTTCTTGTCCACAAATTAATCAGTTTGAGAATTGAATTGTCCGCAAGAAATGCTTTAATTAGTTCGCCACAAGAGGTCACCATACCCCGTTCCCCATTGTTGGCCAAATGCCAAAAACATCCAAAGTTCAATTTGGATCTTCTGTTAGCAATAATATGATTATTTTAACGGGCTGTTAGGTCCCTGTACGACCGGTGCCAGATGACGTGGTCCTGTTGGCTTCATCGGAACGTGATCTACAGCTTTCGCTGGAGCGGTTCGCAGCCGAGTATGAAGCGGCTGGGATGAGAATCAGCACCTCCAAATCCGAGGCCATGGTCTTGAGCCGGAAAAGGGTGGGGTGCCTTCTCCGTGTCGGGGATGGGGTCCTTCCCCAAGTGGAGGAGTTTAAGTTTCTGGGGGTCTTGTTCACGAATGAGGGAAAAATGGAGCGAGAGATCGATAGACGGATTGGTGGGGCATCTGCAGTTAAGCGGGCGCTTTACCGGTCTGTCGTGGTGAAGAGAGAGCTGAGCCGAAAGGCGAAGCTCTCGATTTACCGGTCGATCTACGTTCCTACCCTCATCTATGGTCACGAACTCTGGGTGGTGACCGAAAGAACAAGATCACGGATACAAGCGGCTGAAATGAGTTTCCTCCGCAGTGTCTGGGCTCTCCCTTAGAGATAGGGTGAGAAGCTCAGTCATCCGTAGGGGGCTCAGAGTAGAGCCGCTGCTTCTCCACATCGAGAGGAGTCAGTTGAGGTGGCTCGGGCATCTGGTCAGGATGCCTCCTGGACGCCTCCCTGGTGAGGTGTTTCAGGCACGTCTCACCGGGAGGAGGCCCAGGGGAAGGCCCAGGACACGCTGGAGGGACTATGTTTCTCGGCTGGCCTGGGAGCGCCTTGGGGTTCCTCCCGAGGAGCTGGAACAAGTGGCTGGGGAGAGGGAAGTCTGGGTCTCTTTGCTTAGGCTGCTGCCCCCGCGACCCGATAAGTGGAAGAAAATGGATGGATGGATGGATGATTATTTTATCTTCATCTGATTACAAACTGAAGTTAAAACTTTAATTTTTCTCTTTCCAAGTAGAACAATTCTTTGGTAGCTGTCCCGTTTCAAGAATTTTATGAAAATCTACCATTTGGATTATTAATTTATCCCCTACAGAGAACGTGCCCAACTTCAAGTGAAATAGGAAATCTCTTCCTAACAAATTAGAAAATAATCTCTAGATAATATGATTAACACAACAGATTTTTCCTGTAGCAAAATCTATTATTTTTATTTCATTTTCTAACTCAATCTCATTTTTAGTGGAAAACAAAATTCCTAATTTTTTTTTCTCTCCATCTGGCTTCACTAACTTCCTACCATTTTGTCAATGAGATAATCAGCAACTGATATTTCCATAACAAAACATCACATCTCTATTCCTTGCTCTCTGCTTATCTGCTCTTTCATAAAGATTCTACAAATTAGCTTATTATTAAGATTATATGTGGAATAGTCTGTTGCTAGATGTCAAAAACGTGGTAACCATTCTCAACTCAGATTGGGGCGAGGGCCGGCCACCTCTCCCAATCTCAGGTGTAGGTCCAGACATCTTTCCTGCTTAATTAGACCCTTTATTTTGTCCCATTAGCAACAACTCCATTGAGTGTAAATATTGAAGTGCGCTTATACTCAGTGTGCTACGGTAACTAAAGTTGAATTTTGGAGTGCGTTACTACATTCCTTACGACGGTAATCCCGTAACGAACATTTCTCTCTTTTTTGCAGTCTCTAACCCAGCGCATTACAAGATTGTTTACTTTCAACAAGTATCTTATCTGTCATTAAAATGTTAGAAGCAAGCATCTGAAGCTGCCGCTTGTTACAAAGAATAAATTCACGTAGCCACCCAGCTGCTACCCCACAGGAACTGTAGACATCCGCCTGAATTTCAAAATAAAATCACTGCTCATAATCCGTCATTTTAAACCATTTCTTTTCTACTATATGAGAGATCTCACAGACATCCCATGAATATCATTAAAAATATTAGCTAAGTTTTTTTTATTATTATTATAGAGTAAAAGTTCCCACTGCACTTAAGAAATCCCAACCTTTTGTATTGAGCTGCACGCAGCTAAAACATCCCCCTCCTTATCAGCTAGCGGGGGGAGGTGTGTTCCTTCCCTTCTGCCTTCCTGCAGTTGGATAACCTTTAACAATTTTGAAACGCATGATCAATCTGGTTTCAAACAAGACTTTCTCAGGAAGTCCATTTCAGTTGGTTTGTTTATTAACAGAACAACTAACGACCCATTGTTGAGGGACAGAGGGGGGTCTTGTTTTTTATCAGAACGGCCCTTCCTTGCGGGGAATGGGGTCGCTTGTTTGAGATAATTCATTTAGCTCACAGTAAAGTTTACCTTACTCTTCATAGGATTTTTTTTAAATATAGAAGTGAGTTTTCTCTTTTATTTTATTTTTCTTTCGGCGGAACTTTAGGAGAAAACAAAGTTTAAAACATTTTTTATCCTCCCGAGTGCTAAGAAGCACATCAGCTTCACACATGAACCCGTCCTTTTTCTCTTCTTTGCTCCTTCCTGAGGAATTCCTTTGTTTGAGACGCCAAATGTCTATTCTTCAATTTTGATCTTTTTAATTTAATTTTACATCGCAACTACCAAGAAGTGCGTGAAATTACTTAGTCCATCGTCCTTCAAATTCATAATCTTTATTTTAAAGAAATGTATTGTCTTTTCTCTCATTAATTTTGCATTTCCTTTAAATCTTCTTTGCTATTTTTTCCCCATATTTCGATAAGTTACATTTTACTGTTTTTATTTTTCATTTTTAAATATTTATCATTCTCATGTTAATGAAGTAAATTCAGCTTTTAGTTCTCTTTTATCTGATCTATTTATCTTATCACAGTGTTATTTACTCAATCTTTTAACCATGAGTCTCCATTCAGCCTACAGCTGTTTCACCATAGAAATCTCCATTCACACACACACACACACACACAACCGGTTTATCACACATTATTATCATTATGTATTTATTATCATGCTTTTTCATTACTAGTATTATTTATATATGATTTATCATTAGGCCTATTTTCTAATTGAGATCCCAGACCTCTGCGCGCTTTGGAGTCCAACTCCTTTAACATGGATATTCATTGTGAGATCCCGGATCATCACGCAAAGATCCCCGATCTTTATTTGCAAAACACAAACTTGCATTACAAAGGTCCCGGACCTAGTTATTTCTTCTCTCTTATTTTTTATTCCTTCATGCATCCAATTTTTTACTCACTGGCTGTTGTCCCTGTGAAGGAAGACCCCATCCAACTGTTTCTCCGGAAGGAACCCCGGATCTTCCGGCCTCCTTTTTTACCTAACGGTGGGGTGGAGGACTTTGATACTGGTTCCGAACCAGGCCGTGCACGGGCTCTCAGCAACCTGCGGTTCCTCCCGGAGATCCAGTCCGATCTGAGATCCTGGTCAAAGGAACAAGAAATGCCAGGGTTAAAATCGCTCTCTGATCTCTTAGTTTCCTTTTTTTAGACATTCCGTGGTTTCTCAATCCACGAGCTGCTCCCACTCAGCCTTCTTGGTGTCCAACATGCAAGCTTTCAGTAAGAAGCGTCCTAGCTTACCTTAGGGCCGGCCACACCCTGAGTTTACCGACCCGGTCAGCGTCTATTTAACTCAGCAGAAACAGAAATCAACATTTACTGGAGAACTACAGACAGAACATACTTTTAGATTAGTCAATTTTGCGCCTCGTGTGTCAGCGCTTACCAAATAACTTCAGACCTGGGTCACTTCCGTCCTCCGATCTCCAGTATCTGTTGATCACAATTTCCAAACTCACGTTTTCCTTTGCTCCTCCAGAAATCCCGTCGGGATTCACCATTTTGTTGAGAAGGTGTTTTCACTCTACTTTAAAGCCTCTCTTAAAGGAACAGACACACATTTAATTTATGACCCTGGGCTCTCTCTGAGCTCTCATTTCACCTTCCTGCATGCTCGTTCATTTCTGTAAAAAGGAGCAATAAGAACAACAAACAACAATTATATATTTTAACAGCGAGACATCGTTCGCTGGACTCAGTTCTAGTAACTGAGCACAGCTTTATCTCAGCATAAGGTTTTTATTGAAACAAGAGTTAAAAGGAAACTCCTCCCACATAGATCTTCGTTCACAGAATGGTCACAGCTTCTTCACACAATGCACACAGGATGTACCACATACTTCTTGATTGTTCACTGTTTCTAACTGTTTCCACAATCACTACAGAATTAAACCCTCATACAATATTAACAGAATTTTTATCTCTTCAGAAGCTAAAACAGGAGAAATGTGATCTCTCTTTTTAATATTTATCAGAACTCTTGCTGCCGCATTTTGGATCAACTGAAGGCTTTTAATGGCATTTTGTTGACTTCCTGATAGTAAAGAATTACAGTAGTCCAGCCTTGAGGTAACAAATGCATGGACTAGTTTCTCATTATAGTGGGGGACTTCAATATTCATGTGGATACTGAAAGTGATAGCCTAAATGCAGCCTTTATTCCTATTTAACCTGGAATAACAGTCTACTGCTGTATAAAAAGACCCTTTGACAAGCTAGAACAGCATATTTTTCATCATTAATAGAGGCGAATAAAAACAATCCTTTAACAGTTGCCAAACTTACACAGAGTCATAGCTCTGTTGAGCCAACTATTCCCCCAGCTCTTAGCAGTGATGATTTTATGGAATTCTTCATAAATAAAATTAATTTTATTAAAAATAAAATAATTGGCATCCTCCCAAACATGATTACTTCTTCCTCAGTAAATGAGGCAGTATCGGAAAGAACTGTAGAAGCTCAGTTGTGCTTAGGCTGTTTTGATTCAGTCGAGCTTTCGGAATAATCAAAAATATTAGCCTCATCTAAACCTTCAACTTGTATGTTGGACCCAATCCCAACCAAATCATTTAAAGAAGTGTTCCATTTGGTTCCTGGCCCCATTTTGGATATGATGAATCTATCCTTAGTAAACGGATACGTACCACAAGAATTTAAAATAGCTGTAATTAACCCTTTAATCAAGAAACCTTCCCTTGATCAAGATGACTTAGTGAATTACAGACCTATATCTAACCTTCCTTTCTTATTCAAAATCCTTGAGAAAATTGTTGCTAATCAAGTCTGTGAGCATCTAAACAGTAACGAGCTGTTAGAAGAGTTTCAGTCAGGTTTTAGAGCTCATCGTAGCACTGAAACAGCACTGGTAAAGGTTACTAATGATATTCTCATGGCCTCAGATAATGGACTTGTGTCTGTTCTGGTTTTGTCAGATCTCAGTGCTGCTTTTGACACAGTCGATCATAATATTCTCTTAGAAAGGCTTGAACATGTTGCAGGGATCAAAGGAACAGCACTAGGCTGGTTTAAATCATATTTGTCTGATAGATTCCAGTTTGTTCATCTAAATGATAAATCATCTTCACTCTCAAGGGTTACTTGTGTAGTTCCACAGGGTTCTGTGCTTGGACCAATTCTTTTCACCATATATATGCTCCCAATTGGTAGAATCATTAGACAGCATGGGATAAATTTCCACAGCTATGCTGATGATACACAACTATAGTTATCCATAAATCCTGATGAACCCAGTCAGTTAGGTAGATTACAGGCATGTCTGGAAGACAGAAAAACATGGATGACCCTAAACTTTTTGCTTTTAAATTCTGACAAGACAGAAGTTGCTGTCTTTGGACCAGAAGTTCTAAAACAGAAACTGATTAGTCAATCACTTCATCTGGATGGCATTAAATTGGCCCCCAGTAATAACGTAAAGAACCTCGGCGTTATTTTTGACCAAGACTTGACATTTAAATCCCATATTAAACAGGTTTCTAGGATTTCTTTCTTTCACCTCCGGAATATTGCTAAAATTAGGAACAGTCCATTCATTTGTTACCTTGTTACCTCAAGGCTGGACTACTGTAATTCTTTACTATCAGGAAGTCCACAAAATGGCATTAAAAGCCTTCACTTGATCCAAAATGTGGCAGCAAGAGTTCTGATGAAAATTAAAAAGAGAGATCACATTTCTTCTGTTTTAGCTTCCAGAATAGAATTTAAGATCCTTCTTCTTACATACAAAGAGAGCCCTTCGCTCTCAGACTGCAGTTTTACTTGTAGTTCCTAGGATAATGGGAGGCAGATCTTTTAGTTATCAGGCTCCTCTCCTGTGGAACCAGCTCCCAGTTTAGTCTGTGAGGCAGACACTGTTTACTTTTAAGGCCTAAAACTTTCCTTTTTGATAAAGCTTATAGTTAGAGTGGCTAAGGTCATCCTGAGCTATCTCTGTAGTTATGCTGCTATAGGCTTAGACTGCTGGAGGACAGACTTCCCACTTTTCTTCACTCTGCTACTTCCTTTTCTCCTACGACTCTCCAGTTGTATTACAGTACATTCTGGTATTTCGACTGTTAACTTTGTTTTCTCTCAGTGTTTTTCTCTCCACAGAAGATATACCTGGTCTGGTATCCTGCTTGGCTGCAATGCCCTGTTGGACGGGGGGCATCGACTGGGATGATCCTCCCAGTAACTGAACATCCACTGTCAAATCAAATCAAACTTTTTTTATAAAGCACTTTTCATACAAGAAGTTGCATCACAAAGTGCTTTACAGATTAAAATGACCCCACATAAAACCACCTTCTCTTCCCTCCCCCACAGATTTAAACGCATGGTCACAGTTATACCCCCCTCCCCCCAACCCATCTCCCATGCACACACACAGTTAAAATAAAAAGTTAAAAAGGACATTGGGCTGAGTGTAGATAAACCATGCAAGGAAACGCCATCAGAGGAGCCATCTGCCCCGGCAGCAGTAGATTAACAGCAGCAGCCGAGGCACAGACACAGGGCACCCAGTGGAGGCAAGGCCAAGACCCCCACCTCCACCCAAGCTCCACCTGGAGAGCACCCAGGCAGCTACAGCCGACCACCGCTCCCGGGGCAGAGGGGTCCCACAGAGGAAACACTGGAACAGGGATTAAGATAAATTAAAGTATAAAAAGAAACGGTAACTTAATGTGCTAAGATTAAATAGTAAAACTGATAAAAATATAATCATATAAAACATCCAGAGCAATTAAACAAACAGTGATAAATAATAATCAGTTAAAAGCTAAGCTAAAAAGGTGAGTCTTGAGCCTGCTCTTAAAAACATGAACGTTCTCTGGAGCCCTGAGGTCCTCTGGCAGGCTGTTCCAGAGGTGAGGGCCATAAAACTGGAAAGACGCCTCGCCATGCTTGTGTGTCCTGACTTTTGGGGTGACAAGGAGACGGCTGCCAGAGGAGCGCAGAGACCGCAAAGGTTTATATGGTAAAAGCAGTTCAGAGAGATAAGAAGGCCCAAGACCATTAAGACACTTCAAAACCATTAAAAGAACCTTAAAGTCGATCCTGAAATGTACGGGGAGCCAATGCAATGATTTTAAGACCGGTGTAATGTGCTCCCGCCTCCTGGTCTTCGTCAGGACACGGGCTGCTGAATTTTGTAGTAGTTGTAAACCTGATATACTCTTTTTGGGAAGACCAGAAAGCAGGGCATTACAGTAATCAATTCTACTGGAGATAAAAGCATTCATCAGTGTCTCCGTATTGGCCCGAGAGAGAATGGGGCAGACTCTGGCGATGTTCTTTAGTTGATAAAAACCTATTTTAGTGATATTTTTTATGTGAGGAATAAAAGTCAGCTCAGAGTCAAAAATCACGCCCAGGTTCTTCACTTGTAAAGAGGGAATAAAAGACAGTGATTGTAGTTTTGGTAAAAGTTTCTCTCTCTGAGCCTCAGGACCGATGACTAAAACTTCAGTTTTGTCCTGGTTGAGCTCGAGAAAGTTTTCTGCCATCCAGGATTTAATGTCTAAAATGCAGTTAAAAAGTGCATCCATTGGCCGTGTGTCATCGGGAGACATGGAGATGTATAACTGTGTATCATCAACTGTGAAAGTTAACTCCATGTCTCCTGATGACGCTGCCAAGAGGGAGCATATAAAGGTTAAAAAGCACTGGGCCTAAAATTGAACCCTGGGGCACACCACATGTAATCCTGTGGACCCTAGAAGAGCAGGTATCTAAACTTACCATAAAAGTCCTGTCTGTGAGATAGGATGTAAACCATTTGTGAACATCACCAGAGAGGCCGATCTGTTTTAAACGGGTTAAAAGAATAGTGTGGTCTACTGTATCGAAGGCAGCGGTTAGATCCAGTAGAACCAACACTGTCACCTTCTGAGCGTCATAATTTATTCTAAAATCATTTAAAATCTTCAAAAGGGCCGTCTCTGTGCTGTGGTTCACCCTAAAACCAGACTGAAATTTCTCCAGGACATTGTGCTCCTTAATAAAATCATTAAGTTGAATTAAAACAAGCTTTTCTAAAACCTTGCTTAAAAATGGTAAGTTAGATACTGGTCTAAAATTATTAAAATCATTAAAATCTAAATTGCTCTTCTTCAGCAGGGGCTTCACTTCCGCCCCTTTAAAGGCGGCAGGAAAGACCCCCGTCTGAAGGGAGCAATTCATCACGGTTAAAATCTCATCCCTAAAAGATTCATAAAATGGCTTAAAAAATGAAGTGGGAATCGGGTCCAAAACACATGTGATGGGCCTCACTGAGTCCTGTTATCAACTTTTTACTTTCTGTAACATAGAAAGTACTCCTATATCAGATCTTCTGTTCCTTCTGTGTTTCTGCTCTGTCTTCTCAAACCCCCAGAAGGTCGTGGCAGATGGCCGCTCCTACTGAGCCTGGTTCTGTTGGAGGTTTCTTCCTGTTAAAGGGGAGTTTTTCCTCTCCACCGTCGCTACATGCTTGCTCAGTATGAGGGATTGCTGAAGGATTGCTGTGGTTGGAAAGTCTGCCCAACCTCACGCCAATGACTGACACAATCTGCTGGGGATTCCTTAAATAGGAAACTTTTTAACTGATTGGAATGTTTGTATAAATGTATTGAAATGACTTCTTGTTAAGTGCCATGAGATGACATCTGTTGTGAATTGTCGCTATATAAATAAACTGAATTGAATTGAATTAAGAACTGGGTCTGTTTATTAATAATTTCATTTAGTTCTAGCTTTGCTTTAGGGATTTTGCCTAGTCTCTCCTCATCTAGGTAAGCTTCTAATGAATTAATAGTTTCTTCTAATTCCTGAATAAATTTTTTTCTATTTTCTTTTTATTTTATGAGAATGAAATTATTTTACCTCTAATCACAGCTTTCCCTGCCTCCCAAAGAATGGATAGCGACCAAGAAGATTCTGGTATAAACATTTGTGTATAACTATGTAAGTCTTTGCCTGAATACTGACAAGCTCAGTAGGCTAAATCATCTTGAAGCAGCAATTGTTTAAATGATGAATATCTGAAATCACATGCCCAACCTGCGCTCAGTAGACAGCCGATGGGCACAAATGCCATGGCCCAAAGCTGTGATTCTCCTACCTTCTTCGATAGAGAAATGTGCCATCTGGCGTACAGTCTGCAGAAGAAGAGATCCCGCTATCAAACAACAGCAGGAAGTGATGCGCCCCATTTTGCCAAATGTGAAAGTTGGTTGTGCAGCATAACTCAATAAAATATTGGAATAGCACACGTCACATTTATGTTCAGTTAGATGGAAGTGTGCATACACCTAATATCCTTGCTAGCTACCAATACACAAAAAAGAAAAGAGAATGAAGTAGATCTTCAGATGAAGTCTAAGTTTAGTTCGTTGCCACCTTGTATAATAATTACAGATTAAACATTTAGGATGTCAACAGACAGTGGATTCTAACATTGTTCAAGGACTTTAAGAGATTATTAAAGATTTAAAGGGGATTATTTGTACGATTATACAGTTATTGGAAAGTTTGCTGCATTTTTTTCAAGAAGAACAACAGAGCAAGAAGAACAACAGAGCATGAAATTCCAAGATGGCGACTAGGTGCTTGGCCTGCCGTCTGCTGCTCCCTCTACTTTTCCTGTTTTTTTATCTCTAATATTCTAGTGAATGGTATCAACTCATTGTTGGTGTATGATACACTCACCCTCCTGAAGCTTCGTTTACCTGTGGACGACGCAGTAATCCAACAGGCCGAACATCAGAAATTGTTTCATACACTGTTAACTGCCGTTCCTGCACACCTGTGGAGGCTGCCACGTCCATCCTGGCATCGAAAAATATGACGCGGTAAGCGTGGGGGGCGCTGTGTCTGGGCTCGAGCTGCCATGGCGATCTCACGGGGGTCTAACCAGACCTGGCCGGTGGGTACTGCACTCCACTTCGGCCTCTTTCAGGGCCCCTGGCACCTTGGTGTTTCTCCGTTGGTGCATGGTAACTTTGGCTCAAAGGAGGCAGTCCCAGCTCGTTGCCTCTTCTTTCCTCGTCTATGGAGACGCGAGGTGAACCACGCAAATCTGCGCACTTTCGCTGGACATCGTTCCGCCTCCCCATTTGATTTACATCATCCGCCAGTTTTGAAACTGCTTCCCGTTAAGTTTGCTCTGTTTAACGCTCGGTCTGTTGGAAATAAAACCTAAATCCTGAAGGATAATTTTTCTGATAAAGACCTGGATATATGTTGTATTACGGAGTCCTTGATCCCTCCCGGGGAGTCTGCTCTGCTAACTAAACTTCTCCCTCCTGACTGCTTGGTGTCGAATTCTCCTAGGCTCTCGGGCCGTGGAGGAGGCTTGCTAAGTGTTTTCAAAGCACATATTCCTTGCAAGATGGTATCCCTACTTACCAACATTAATAGTTTTGAAATTATTACCTTTGAACTGGGGCAAACCCATCCGATACTGTGTGCTGGTATGTTGCCCACCTAAATCTAATAAGTACTTCATTGAAGATTTCTTGGACCTTTTAGCAGAAATAACACCAAAATATACAAGTCCTGATTATGGGTGATTTTAATCTTCGTGTTTGCTACCCTGTCAAGCCTCTTGTGAAAGATTTTAATGATTTACTTGATTCTTTTGGTTTAACGCAAGCTGTGCCTGTTCCTACCTATAACCAGTTTCATATTTTAGATTTAGTGATATCCTATGGGCTACACATTAACGAATTATCTGTTAATGACTCTATAATTTCTGATCATTTTCTAGTTTTAGTTGATTTTGATTGCTCACTGAGCCCTGGGAAGAGGCCGGTGGTATTGCGCCGGTCACTGGTTATTACCCCTGCTACAGCAGAAAAATTTTGCACTTCTTTCTTGGAACTTCAGTCCTCTCTCTTATTTTTTAACAACACGGACAATTCCTCATGGGCTTTTGAGTCTTCCTGCCTCACTGTAATGGATACCGTTGCTTCTTTAAAAATAAGACCCCCTAAACCAAAATCAGCACCTTGGCTAAATTCTTATACTCATGGACTCAGAAGATTATGCAGAAGGAATGAACGCAGATGGAAGAAGGATAAAGTATGTATTTCTCATGAACCTTTTAGAAATGCGTTGAATATCAGAAAGCTGTCATGAATTCTAGAAATAAATACTTTGTTAGTATTGTTACCACCCACTCTGGGAACCAGAGGGTTCTGTGTAAGACCCTAAATGTAGTCTTGTCATATGATGCTTCTCCTACCCTTGCAATCTCTGATGAACTTTGCTCAAAGTTTCTAAGCTGTTTCCTTGGTAAAGAATCTAAAATCAGGACCCAAATTATTTCCCCTGGCGATATCCTGCTTCCTGTATCCATTTTTTTATCGGATGTTTTGACCATTTTGATCCAATCACATTGCCTACACTGTAGAGATTAATATCATCCATAAAGCCATCAGGATGTCTTGATGTCATCGTACTGGCTCGACTTTTAGGGGAGGTTCTTCCAGTGGTTTCCCATTTTATGCTTAACATTATAAATTCCAGCCTTGTTTCAGGAATTGCACCAACGTCTTTTAAACATGCTGTGCTTCAACTGCTATAGAAAAAATATGGCGTTGACCCGACTGTCCACAGGAATTTTCACCCTATTTCTATTCAATTCAATTCAATTCAGTTTATTTATATAGCGCCAATTCACAACAGATGTCATCTCAAGGCACTTAACAAGAAGTCATTTCAATACATTTGTACAAACATTCCAATCAGTTAAAAAGTTTCCTATTTAAGGAATCCCAGCAGATTGCGTCAGTCATTGGCGTGAGGTTGGGCCCCGTTGATGCAGACTTTCCAACCACAGCAATCCTTCAGCAATCCCTCATACTGAGCAAGCATGTAGCGACAGTGGAGAGGAAAAACTCCCCTTTAACAGGAAGAAACCTCCAACAGAACCAGGCTCAGTAGGAGCGGCCATCTGCCACGACCGTCTGGGGGTTTGAGAAGACAGAGCAGAACACAGAAGGAACAGAAGATCTGGTATAAGAGTAATTTCTATGTTACAGAAAGTAAAAAGTTGATAACAGGACACAGCGGATGTTCAGTTACTGAGAGGATCATCCCAGTCGATGCCCCCCGTCCAACAGGGCATTGCAGCCAAGCAGGATACCAGACCAGGTATATCTTCTATGGGGAGAAAAACACTGAGAGAAAACAAAGTTAAAAGTCGAAATAACAGAATGTACTGTAATACAACTGGAGAGTCGTAGGAGAAAAGGAAGTAGCAGAGTGAAGAAAATTGGTAAGTCTGTCCTCCAGCAGTCTAAGCCTATAGCAGCATAACTACAGAGATAGCTCAGGATGACCTAAGCCACTCTAACTATAAGCTTTATCAAAAAGGAAAGTTTTAAGCCTGGCCTTAAAAGTAAACAGAGTGTCTGCCTCACGGACTAAAGCTGGGAGCTGGTTCCACAGGAGAGGAGCCTGATAACTAAAAGATCTGCCTCCCATTCTACTTTTAGAAATCCTAGGAACTACAAGTAAACCTGCAGTCTGAGAGCGAAGTGCTCTTTTAGGAACATATGGAACATTAGATCTCTGATGTATGATGGAGCTTGATTATTAAGAGCTTTGTATGTAAGAAGAAGGATCTTAAATTCTATTCTGGATTTAACAGGGAGCCAATGAAGGGAAGCTAAAACAGGAGAAATGTGATCTCTCTTTTTAATATTCATCAGAACTCTTGCTGCCGCATTTTGGATCAACTGAAGGCTTTTAATGGCATTTTGTGGACTACCTGATAGTAAAGAATTACAGTAGTCCAGCCTTGAGCTAACAAATGCATGGACTAGTTTCTCAGCATCACTCCTGGACAGGATGTTTCTAATTTTAGCAATATTCCGGAGGTGAAAGAAAGAAATCCTAGAAACCTGTTTAATATGGGATTTAAATGTCAAGTCTTGGTCAAAAATAACGCTGAGGTTCTTTGCGTTATTACTTGGGGCCAATTTAATGCCATCCAGATGAAGTGATTGACTAATCAGTTTCTGTTTAAGAACTTCTGGTCCAAAGATAGCAACTTCTGTCTTGTCAGAATTTAAAAGCAAAAAGTTTAGGGTCATCCATGCTTTTATGTCTTCCAGACATGCCTGTAATCTACCTAACTGACTGGGTTCATCAGGATTTATGGATAAATATAGTTGTGTATCATCGGCATAGCTGTGGAAATTCATCCCATGCTGTCTAATGATTCTACCAATTGGAAGCATATATATGGTGAAAAGAATTGGTCCAAGGACAGAACCCTGTGGAACTCCACAAGTAACCCTTGAGAGTGAAGATGATTTATCATTTAGATGAACAAACTGGAATCTATCAGACAAATATGATTTAAACCAGCCTAGTGCTGTTCCTTTGATCCCTGCAACATGTTTGAGCCTTTCTAAGAGAATATTATGATCGACTGTGTCAAAAGCAGCGCTGAGATCTAACAAAACCAGAACAGACACCAGTCCATTATCTGAGGCCATGAGAATATCATTAGTAACCTTCACCAGTGCTGTTTCAGTGCTATGATGAGCTCTAAAACCTGACTGAAACTCTTCAAACAGCTCATTACTGTTTAGATGTTCACAGACTTGATTAGCAACTATTTTCTCAAGGACTTTGGATAAGAAAGGAAGGTTAGATATAGGTCTGTAATTCACTAAGTCATCTTGATCAAGGGAAGGTTTCTTGAGTAAAGGTTTAATTACAGCTATTTTAAATTCCTGTGGTACGTATCCGTTTACTAAGGATAGATTCATCATATCCAAAATGGGGCCAGGAACCAAATGGAACACTTCTTTAAATAATTTGGTTGGGATTGGGTCCAACATACAAGTTGAAGGTTTAGATGAGGCTAATATTTTTGATAATTCTGAAAGCTCGACTGAATCAAAACAGCCTAAGCACAACTGAGGTTCTACAGTTCTTTCATTTACTGAGGAAGAAGTAATCATGTTTGGGAGGGTGCCAATTATTTTATTTTTAATAAAATGTATTTTATTTATGAAGAATCTCATAAAATCATCACTGCTAAGAGCTGGGGGAATAGTTTGCTCAACAGAGCTATGACTCTGTGTAAGTTTGGCAACTGTACTAAAAAGAAACCTAGGATTGTTTTTATTCGCCTCTATTAATGATGAAAAATATGCTGTTCTAGCTTGTCGAAGGGTCTTTTTATACAGCAGTAGACTGTTATTCCAGGTTAAATAGGAATCCTCTAGATGTGTAGAGCGCCATTTTCTCTCCAACTTCCTAGTATTCTGCTTTAAAGTACGCAACTCTGCGTTGAACCAAGGAGTCAGCCTCCTATGGCTAGCCACTTTCTTTTTTAATGGGGCTACACTATCTAATGCCAAACGCAATGAGGACGTAACGCTGTGAACCAGACCATCAATTTCTGAAGGGTTAGAGATAGAATTGCTGCCATCCACTGTGTTACTCTGAGACACTGAGGAAAGTAAGAATGGAACAGATTCTTTAAAAATTGTTACAGCATTGTCTGATAAAGTTCTACTATAATGAAATTTTCTTTCAGATTTAAGATGGTCAGTTAAAGTAAATTAAAAAGTTATCAAGAAGTGGTCAGACAGGACCGGGTTATGTGGGTGGACTGTTATTTCCTCACACTCAATACCGTATGTCAGTACAAGGTCCAAAGTGTGTTTACCTGAGTGGGTCGATCCCTGTACTTTTTGAGTAAAGCCAATTGAGTCTAAAATAGCATTAAAGGCTGCATTTAGGCTATCACTTTCAGTATCCACATGGATATTGAAGTCCCCCACTATAATAACCCTATCAGTATTTAATACTAAATCAGATAAAAAATGTGAGATCTGATCCAAGAATTGAGAGTAAGGGCCTGGTGGACGATACAAAACCACAAACAAAAATGGTCTTAATGTTTTGCAACTTGGATGAGGAAAATTAAGGGTTGGATGTTCAAAAGAACTGTAGCTATCAATTGGTCTGGGACTAATTAGTAAATCAGAACGGAAAATGGTTTAAACTCCTCCTCCTCGCCCAGTATTTCTAGGAATGTGAAAATTTAAAAGACTGGAAGGAGTTGACTCATTTATACTGACATAATCCTCCTGCTGCAACCAGGTTTCTGTGAGACAAAGGAAATCAATGTGATTATCACAAATCAAGTCATTTACTAACAAAGTCTTTGAGGAGAGAGATCTTATGTTTAATAAACCACATTTAATACATTTATTTTCAGTCAAAGTTGTATTTATTTTTATGAGATTTCCATAATTTGCTTTTGTTGGCTTAACTTTTAATCCATTTAATTTTGGCCGTGGGCAAGACATTGTTTCTATAGAGTAATGGGGGGGTAACAGTACAGAAGCAGCAGAGAGGTGGGTTTAACTACGACTCTGATTCCTGGTCTGGACCCTGGGTTGTCAGTGTTTTGGAGGACTAATAAATTCGGCCATATTCCTAGAAAGAAGAGCTGCTCCATCCAAAGTGGGATGGATGCCGTCTCTCCGGATCAGACCAGGTTTTCCCCAAAAAGTTCTCCAGTTATCAATGTAGCCCACATCGTTTGCAGGACACCCACTAGACAACCATTGATGGAATGACAGCATGCGGCTAAACATGTCGTCACTGGTCCGATAAGGCAGGGGACCAGAAAAGATTACCGAGTCTGACATTGTTTTGGCAAACTTACACACCGAAGCAACACTAATTTTAGTGACCTCAGATTGGCGTAACCGGGTGTCATTACCGCCAGCTTGAATAACAATCTAACTGTATTTACGCTTATCTTTAGCCAGCAGTTTCAGGTAGGATTTGATGTCGCCCGTTCTGGCCCCTGGCAAACATTTGACTATGGTCAATGGTGTCTCTAATGCCACGTTTCTGACTATGGAGCTGCCAATTACCAGGGCCGGCTTCTCAGCGGGTGTGTCGCTGAGCGGGGAAAATCTGTTAGAAACGCGGACCGGTTGGTGGTGGCCCGGGGGCTGGGTCCTAGAACTATGCTTCCTACGTACAGTCACCCAGCCGCCTAGAGGTCCCGGCTGCGCAGGCTCTACCGGAGGACAGCTAGGGGGTTCTATCCTTGTTGGCTCCGCGCTGGCTAATGGGCTTCGGCTATCTGCTGGTTTTTCAACAGCGCGGAGCCGTGCTTCTAATTCTGATACCCTCGCCTCCAAAGCTACAAAAATATTACATTTATTACAGTTACCATTATCACTAAAGGAGGCAGGGAAGTAACTAAACATCTGACAGAGAGAGCAAGAGAGAAGAGAAGAGTTAGAGACAGGAGAGAGAAGAGTAGCCATAGCCGCAATGAAGCTAAGCTAACTGAGCTAGCGAGACCTTCCACCCAAAGAAAAGCTGTGTGAAACACGAGGAGTTCCCAAAACGTAAAGTACACCACCACAAATTGTGTGTTTTAGTGTGATTGTGTGTTAAAATAACTTAGAAAAGCCTCAGCACAGAGAAAATAAGATCAATTCAAGAGCGTTTGAACACCAAAACAGCTCCACGGAGCACAGCAGTGACAACAGGAAATGACGCAATACGGCTTACCCCGTCACCACAACGCACCAGGATCTTCTCTCACTTAACATTTAATATTGTCTTGAAAGAGTCAACTGATTCTGCAGGAGTAGAGCAGTCCCCTGTTGCTTCTCCTGGCTCCCCAGTCCCCACTGCTGCACCCACAGGTGTGTGAAGAAAATTGTAGCAACCATAAATGTGACATATATAAATCAGATGTACAGCAACCACTGATAGCTTTTAACATTCACATTAACTCACTTTTTGTGAATAGTTACCTTTACTAATAATCTACTACCAATCACATTATAGCCTGTTTTTACCTTGTTGAAAATGAAAATCTAGTAGCAGCCTTCTCATTACTTTGTGTTGTTTTGTTTTACAGGCCCACAGAGGAGGAGAGCACCAAGGCGGACGAGGGACGTGTCCCAGGACGGTTTGTCCGAGGTAGAGTTGGCTATCCTAGCGTGCCTCATTAGGCCACGGCAGTCTCCAACTGAGCTCTTCCTCCTCAGCCTTGTTCCTGCTCTGGAGAGCATGCCGCCTCAGACCAGAGAGTTCGTCAAATTCCAAATTCATAAATTAATTTTTGAAAACACCAAAGCTGTGTTAAATGTGGAACCATTGGTGGTAATTTAATCAGTAATTTGATTAAAACACGAGGCAGCAGACTCTCCAGGGCAGGAACAACGCACTTTTTTTCTTCTCCTTCCAATGACCCTGAGGCTCTTCCACCTCCTAAGCATGGTCCTTTTTATTCCTCACTTGGTCTGTAAATAGTTATATATGTATATAGTCAGCCCCCCACCCCCGTCTCTGAATTGAGAATTAAAATGAGAATCTGAATGAAAATATGCTGTATTTAAGAATTATAACACAGTATGTACATAAGTATCTCTTCAGACTATATAGCAATTGCACTTATTGATCTATTAATTGGATGTACAAAAGGACAAACATAAATACTGTGGCAACACTCCTGCATAATGCAGCACAATGGTATCGCTGGTGCTCATTGAAGATTAGCGACTGGCAGAATCTGGATGGACGGAGTTGATTCCCTAAAGCAGTCCTATTAGATCTACAGACCCTTTCCAAAACATTAGAATATCATGGAAAAGTTTATTTATTTCCATAATTCCATTCAAAACAACAAACTTCCATAGATTATAGATTCGGAGCCCACAACTTAAACGATTTCAAGTATTTTGTCGTTTATTTGTGCATAATTTGGGCTTCCAGGTTCATAAAACCCACAAAAACAGGAATTCAAAAAATTTGAATACTGTGAAGAAATCACCATTTACTTCTCAGTTTTTGCAGGAAAAAAAAATAAATTAGGATCACATCAAATCAATCAAAATATGGTACTTTCAAAACGAAATGTCAATCTTCAATGCTTGGTAGGGAATCCCTTTGCCCTAATCACTGCCTCGATGCCTCTGCACTAAGGCAATCAGCCTGTGGCATCACCTGGGAGTAATAGAAGCTCAGATGCTTGCTGTCAGCTTTTCTTTCTTTTGGGGTCTGGTGCCCCTCATTTTCCCCTTGATAATATCCCATAGATTGTTAATGGGGTTTAGATCCAGCGAGTTCGCTGGCCAGTCAAGCACTGTGATGGTATGGGCATCAAACCAGGTTTTGGATATTTCACACTGGACCTCAAGCAGCTTGGGTTCTGTTCCTCACCTGTTTTCCTCCAAACCCTTGGACCTTGATTCCCGAATAAAAGGCACACTTCACTTTCATTGTAGAAAGTAAAGAAGGACCTTGGACCACTGGCCAACAGTCCAATCCTTCTCCATGGCCCAATTGACGCGCTTCCTATGTTGGCACATGCTCAGAAGTGGTTTGACCCGAGAAACCCAACAGTTGTAGCCCATCCACTCTTTCTGGATCTCTCCCAGATTCATGAATCTTCTGTTTGATAATCCGCTGAAGCCCACGGTCAGCTCTTCTGCTGGTGCATCTTCTCCTGCCAGATTGTCCCCTTCCACTAGACCTTCCATTGATATGCTTGGACACGGCACTCTTTGAACAGCCAGCCTCCTGTTGTGACACAGAGTCAATGAGTTTTTGTCTAGTTTACATAACCATCAATAATTATGATCAATAATTTAACATCAATATAATTATTGATGAGGTTCAAGTTTAATTTATTAATATTAGGGGCACCACTTCTGTCTTAGAAGACCAGATATCCAGTCTCTTCTTGAAGGTGTAAATTCACACGCCGTAGACAATAATCGTACACATTATGCCAAGTAATCCCCGACAACTTCTCTTTAAGCTAAGGGGAATTTATTAAGAAAATAGATCAACCTTACAGGCAAAACATTTAATCAATAATTCCCATCTATTCTAAAGCATGTAACTAATTACTACAGATCTTAGAAAACAATAATATGGGAAAATTAAACACAATTAACATGAAATGGATCAGGGGCAAACAAAGAGCTTCCCCTTTCACAGGGGAGAGGAGGTGTGTTCAAAAAGGTAGGTGGCCCTCACTCCAGGGGGCTCAACTAAGATAGCCTGTGGGACAATGGGTCATAAACTTGGCTCTGTGCCAAGATGGAGAACAGCACATGGGGTGTCCGGAGACAACGGGCCATAAAACTAGCTTTGGCTAAATGGAGGCAACAGCTGTAACTAACAGACAAAGGAACAATGGAGTTAACCTTTCAGCTAACAGACCAGCTATAGCAGGTCGGACCGAGCCCGACTCTGTCGACCAGGTGATCAGAGAGAAAGAAAGAAAGAAAGAAAGAAAGAAAGAAAGAAAGAAAGAAAGAAAGAAAGAAAGAAAGAAAGAAAGAAAGAAAGAAAGAAAGAAAGAAAGAAAGAAAGAAAGGGAATTCGCTCAGGATAAAAACCAGTTTCAAACACAGCAAATAGAGATCAAACTTATGTGTGCGGTGACGCTAAATGAGCAAACAGGTAGAGCGCTTAAAAACACTTTAAACCAACAATGAATGAGATCTAACTCGTTAAGAACTCTATTTTCCCTATCTGCCCGGCCACAAGATTAGCATAAATGAACCGGTTCAGTCCTACTTTTCTTTGAGGGAGTTCCAGCCCACAAAGAGGAGAGCAAAATGTGGCCGTAGTTGAGCAGGAAAGGAAGAGTTATAAAAAAAATCCTGTACAGGATTTTAAGGACCGTGTGGCCCAAAGGCAGGCTGGATGGCCTGTAGGTCGACGTCTAACGAACTGTCTGGGAACAGTTTTGATATAGCTCAAACGAGATACACAAACCGTATGAGCACTTCGAAGCTTTGAAATTAGTTCTTCCCCGGTCCAGCGGGTCAGAACAAAAGAAAATCTTCACTGATGAGATGTCCTCTGTTCAGCAGTAGTTCATCCAAGAACTTCTGGCTGGAGAACAGTTTGAAAATGGGCGCGACTGCTCTTCATAGCCCCCTTTGGCCGTGATGTCATCGCCGATGTCACAATGGATGGTCACAGACCAATAGGAGTTTGTTGGGCATCACAACTAGGCTTCCTGGGAAATGTGGTCTTTGAAATAGCTCCCAGCCATCCAAACGTCTGTTCAGTTCATCTTATGAGAAATGCAATCACAACATCCCCCCTTAGTTCTGAAGCATTAAACCAATGTTCAGACTTTGGAACTAGAAGTTGATTCATTTTCTATGTGAACCAGGAAACGTTGCTGTCCTTCTGCGGCAGGGAAGGTTTTACAGTTCACTCCATTCGAAGAACAACGAAAAAAAATAAAATAAATATATTGGTCCCAGTATCTCCCCCTTTAGATCTGAAGGATGGAATGCCTTTAGAGTCTTTGGAGCTACACTGGGTCCATTATTTCAAGGTGTGTCTGAGCAGGGCTACCTGAGTCTGGGCAGAGACTAACCTACCACTAATAAAAGTTTAAAATTGTAAGGCATATATTAAAAAACCCAAAATAACCCGCATTGTCATCATCATACTCAAAGCGTTCTATGTTCTGTGCCCATGATTCCAGTTTTCTTATGCGCACGCCGTAGTCATTGAGTTGGCCTGCCTTATTGGAATCAGGATTGTCTGGTCCACCTGAGTCCCAAGGATGGCCCTCTGGTCGTCTCTGAGGAGACACTGGTTCAAAGTACAGGGTGCTGCGAGTCAGATCAGCTGGCTGCATTCTGCTCCTCCACTTTGGGCCCCCTGCAGAGCCCAGGCCCTGTGGCTTGCTGACAGTCAGTACGTTTACATGCAGCAAGAGAAATTCGAATTATTGCCTTAGTCCGACTGAAATCAGACTTTTAAAATGCATGTATACACCTTAGTCCGGCTGGAATCGAACCGAACTGGAGTTTCAGAAGCTCGACTACTCTTGCTGAAAAATGCGATTCAAATCGGACTACTCTGCAACCAGCCCCCACGGCCCCGCCCGCACTCGCACACCCCCCTCGGGAAGTTTGGAGAGCCGGAAATCTGATCCAGTACTAACAACAGTGGTGTTATAAGACGCATATGGCATCTAAGACAAACGTAAGCGGCTAATCAGTGCATGTTTGAACTTACGAAGAGGCGATGCGTTGTTACTGTGAATATCCTGCTTTAACTCCGTCTGCTTCACTACTGCGACCCTCAGTTTACTGCTTGAATGCAGCTGGAAGCTAACAGCTATTAGGCTAACTTGTAGGAGCGCATATCGCCATCTATCGTCAGGGAGTGGAACGTACTTCATTTAATAATTTGATTTTCTGATGGACATGTAAACTGGGACTCGGCTCGCTGCAGGAGGGAAGTCTTTAGTGCGATTACTCAAAAAAGCTCGATTTAGCTGTGCATGTAAACGTACTGAGTGACAGCTGTCAAATTATCTTCAACACCTACTCTAGGTTCTGTGGAGATGAGAGGTGTGGCTTTAATGTGGGGTGAAAACCTCGAACAAGCATGCAGCTCTATCTGACCTACTTCAGGTGGTTCCTCTGTCTGCTCTTCCACCTCTTCTTCGTTGTTCTCAGTGTCAACCAGCTCCTTCAGTCTTTTCTCAGTCAGTTCAACCCTTGCTTCTGCTTTGGAGAGTTCTTTTCTTGTTGCTTGCTCCCTATCCAGGGCTTCATCACGTTCCTGAGTCAATCTGGCACATCTTTCAGCCTCTAATTTCAGTCTCCGTTGGTAGAGCAGGGCAAGTTGTCCAAACACATCCGAAATCGGAACCTTCTAATCTGGCTTTTTCATGAATTCCGCCAACGCCTGTATTCTTTCTTCACATTCAACAATGTCATAACTATCTAGGCAAACACGTACCTCTGAAGACAAGCTGAGGACGTTACCAATGATCTGTTGCACCTGTAAGTCTGTGAACTCCTGGGGAGTTACACCTGCAGCTACCTGGGGACCTGATTTCTCCAAATCTGTTGAAGCTACGGGTAGGCAAACGACAAAAAGAAAACAAACAGCAAAGCAGCCAAGCTTTAGCTGTCAAAGGAGTTGCTAAATAGCAACAGCCACAAGGACAAACAACAAAAAAAACAAGCCTTAGCTGTCAAAAGAGTTGCTGAAAAGCAACAACAAACAGAGAAGCAGCCAAGCTTTAGCTGACAAAAGAGTTGCTAAATAGCAACAGCCACAAAGACAAACAACAAAACAAGCCTTAGCAGTCAAAAGAGTTGCTGAATAGCAACAACACGCACGTCAATGGACACTTCCAAACACCTCTTATAAATATGCACTCTTTCCTATTCATATATGGGTTTTGGTCATGTGCAGTTAAATAGTTGCACAAGCTATGAAATCAACCTGTGACTTATCCAACACTGTGATTAGTTTTAAAATCGCTATTTGTGTCGAACTGGTGCATAGGCTGGCAGATCAGTCTATGACTTATTACCCACTTTAAGTATTAAAATGGCTTTTCCTCTTCTTTAAGGAAATCTCAGCAATGCAGTTAAGAAAAAAAATCACTCTCTCTAGTCAGATTAGCAGTAAATTAGCCAGGATCAAATTAACTCTGGAAGTTAAATCAGGCAGCATACATGCTTAAAAGGTTACACACAAGGGAAGACAAACACCATATATTTGCAAAATCTCTCCAAGAAATGTCAAGTGAAATGGTGAATTAACTGCAGGCTAGGTCACTGTGATAGCAGCATATTGGATTTGCTGCAAGCTAACCTAGGCTGTGATCTGCAGTTAACACAGAGCACAATGAAATCAGTTTAACTGTATGAGCACAGGCATTGAAGATCTGAGTAATTAATTGAAATGCAATTTAAATAAATGCAAGTTACCATGAAGTTAACTGCTAGTTGGAACAGAGTGCTGTGTTTACTGTTTACACAAGCACAATAAAAGGTTTAAATTTAGAATTTCAGGTTCTGAAAAAAATTGGATTGTAAATTTAAATGAAATTTGAATAAGTTTAAAATGTAGTAATGAAATTAACTGCAGGTTAGCTCAGGGCTCCTGTGTTTTGCACAAAGCACCCTGAGATAAGTTACAGCTTCTGAACATCAGCATGCAGAAAACAGTGATTAAAGTCCACTGTTTAAGCTGAATTAAAAATCCAAAACCACACAATGCAGCATCAAAATCACCTGAAAATGATCTATGTAGTTTAATTGAGCTTCAAAGGCAAGAGAGTAAATTTCTAAGAGTTACCTGTCTTGTTCAAAGTTTGGAATAATATCTCTAAAAATGTCACAATCTGCGTTACTTATATGCATGCAGAACAATTATGTCCACTCAACGCCCTCACACGGTAGCACCAATTATGTTGTGCCCCAGATAGGTAAGTTTTTGCCTATGAATAATTATGAATAATTGCTTAGGGCAATTATTAATAAGAATAATCATTTTATGTAAAAATTACCAAGTTTAGGGGCACCATCCTGGTGGATTCCAGAAATACAATAGCCAAATTGTTCAGTCTCAGTTAATGTTTACCAGCCTGATAAGGCTCAGATAATTAAACAATAGATGAAGGAATAAGTTCTTGCGCTGTGGACATTAATTGTACGCATCACTCCAAGCAATCCCAGACAACTTCTCTTTAAGTTAAGGGGACTTTATTTAGAAAATAGAAAATCCCAAGTTCTATCAAAATTTGGCTTTCATGATTCTATTGTGGCATTATTTCAAGCTTTTTATGACATGCCTTCTGCAAGGATTAAAGTTAATGGTAGCTTATCGGAGCCCTTTCTTTTACAACGTGGAACCAGGCAGGGCTGCCCGGTTTCACCCCTCCTCTTTACTCTGTTCATCGAACCACTCAGTCAGTGGATCAGACAAACCGAGAGCATTAAGGGAATAAAACTGGCTAATGATGAACATAAACTGGCCATTTTTGCAGATGAGGTACTGATATACTTAGCTCGACCCACACAGACAATACCAATACTAATGGAAATGTTAGATGAATATGGTACACTTTCTGGCTATAAATTAAATATCCAGAAAACACAGGTTATTACTTTGAATTATGTTCCACCCAACCATATTAAAGAAAAGCATATATTGAAATGGGATTCAGACTCAAAATACCTTGGGGTTACATTGACTCAAGATTCACAAATTATTTGATCTTAATTACAGACCCTTGAATTTGAAAATAAAACTAGATTTATCACGATGGAATCTCATCCCCTATCTCGACCTAAGTTCAAGAGTACAAGCTATAAAAATGAACATTTTGCCAAGACTTCTCCTTACTTCTTTCAGGCTCTCCCCGTGGAATTACCCACAAAGCAATTTTTAGAATGGGATAAATTAATTTCTAGATTTCTGTGGCAAGGCAAAAAACCCCGTATTAGATTTAAAACGCTCCAATTAAAGAAGGAATCCGGAGGTCTGGGGCTCCCATGCCTGCGTGACTACTTCTACGCCGCTCAGTTGAGGTCACTGATATGTTGGTGCTCACAGACCTATTTATCAAGGTGGACGGATATCGAGAGCTCAATGAGTGATGGGGTTCCATTACCAGCAGTGATTGGAGATCCCAATCTAATAAAGAACATGTTGGGGAAAAACAATCCCGTAATCAATTTGGCTCTAAAGATTTGGCAGGAAACTGTAAAATCAGGAGGATTCGGGGATTCTCTTAGAAGGCTTAGATGGTGTGCGTACGACACTGACTTCCTGCCAAATAGAAGTGACTCTATATTCAAAGTCTGGTCAAACAGGGGCCTTTCAAATTATGGGACATTTATCCATAAAGGAGTATTTGAGAGCTTTGAATCCCTACAGAGAAAATATGCCCTCGAACGAAATGATTTTTACAGATATTTTCAAGTCCGGCATTATTTCAACCAGTATCTGAGTGGATCATTGAAGGAGGACATCTCAAGTAGCTTAAAGGTGTTTATATCAGCATCCACTTCATCCACCTGTAATAAGGGGATTTCCAGACTATATAATGGCTTTTTCCAGGCTAAATCAAACAGTACTTTGTACATTAAAGAGAAATGGGAGAAAGAAGGCAACTTTTCTCTTTCAAAGGACGAGTGGGAAATATTATGCTAGTCACAATGGGAGTCAACATTTTCAACTATGTGGCGTAAATTTGGTTGGAAAAACCTCATTAGATTTTTCATAACCCCAATCCAAAAGCGACATCAAGGGGCAGCCACGGGATGCTGGAGACTCTGTGGGGTAAATGAGGCCAACCACTACCATGTATTCTGGGAGTGTCCTAGGATTAATTGTTACTGGAAGGACATTCATGCTCACAGAGAAGCTATATTTGGTATCAACATCCCCCTAAATTTTAATTCTCTGTATTTAGGACCTACCTCTTTTGAAGGATGGGATAACTATGACAAGAAATTGTTATTGAGTCTTCTGCTTGCAAGTAAAAAGGCTATCACAAGAAAATGGCTAAAACCGGAACCTCCTACTGCGGATGAGTGGGTCGACATAACCCGTGAAATTTATGTCATGGAAAAACTGACGTTCACACTGAGAATCCAGAAAGGAAAATTCTATCGCATCTGGTCTAAATGGTCAGAGTATGTTAAGCCGGTACTTTCGGATATTAGTTGATTTTAAGGGGAAAGAGAATGTTCCATTAATTTAGCCTCCTAAGCCCAAAACACCCTTCTTTATTTTTCATAATCTATTCATTTATCTACTTGTTTTAATCTTTTCCAGGCCTTTTTCTTCTTTATAGACTAACACCTGCTATAATGTACCCACAGTGTGAGCTCCAACCCCCTCGGTTCAGTTCAGTTCATTATTTGTTATTTTATATTAAATTACATTTACTGGCCATTGCAGAAACTCCCTTGATGTATATTGTTTCTAAAAGAAATGCTCAAATTTATACCCCCCCCTTTTTATTTATTAAATTTAAAAAAAAATGTTTTGTGTGCGTGTGTATCCCCCTCATTTCTCGATTTGGAACTAGTATGGAAAAATGGAAAAATATATTGGACATATGACTTAGTTTAGGAGGTTTTTTGGCTTTTTTTGTACTGTATTAAACTTATGGTATGCACCACTTATTATAATTGAATGTGTTTGTATATGTATCTATGTGTGTATGTATGTACGGTATGTGTGTGTGTATGTATATATATATATATATGTATACAGGTCCTTCTCAAAAAATTTGCATATTGTGATAAAATTCATTCTTTTCCATAATGTAATGATAAAAATTAAACTTTCATATATTTTATATTCATTGCACACCAACTGAAATATTTCAGGTCTTTTATTGTTTTAAACCTGATGATTTTGGCATACAGCTCATGAAAACCCAAAATTCCTATCTCAAAAAATTAGCATACCATGAAAAGGTTCTCTAAACGAGCTATTAACCTACTCATCTGAATCAACTAATTAACTCAAAACACCTGCAAAAGATTCCTGATTCTTTTAAAAACTCCCAGCCTGTTTCTTTACTCAAAACCGCAATCATGTGTAAGACTGCCGACCTGACTGCTGCCCAGAAGGCCATCATTGACACCCTCAAGCAAGAGGGTAAGACACAGAAAGACATTTCTGAACGAATAGGCTGTTCCCAGAGAGCTGCATCAAGGCACCTCATTGGGAAGTCTGTGGGAAGGAAAAAGTGTGGCAGAAAACGCTGCACAACGAGAAGAGGTGACCGGACCCTGAGGAAGATTGCGGAGAAGGAGCGATTCCAGACCTTGGGGGACCTGCGGAAGCAGTGGACTGAGTCTGGAGTAGAAATATCCAGAGCCACCGTGCACAGGCGTGTGCAGGAAATGGGCTACAGGTGCCGCATTCCCCAGGTCAAGCCACTTTTGAACCAGAAACAGTGGCAGAAGCGCCTGACCTGGGCTACAGAGAAGCAGCACTGGACTGTTGCTCAGTGGTCCAAAGTACTTGCATGTCATTCTGAAATCAAGGTGCCAGAGTCTGGAGGAAGACTGGGGAGAAGGAAATGCCAAAATGCCTGAGTGCAGTGTCAAGTACCCACAGTCAGTGATGGTCTGGGGTGCCATGTCAGCTGCTGGTGTTGGTCCACTGTGTTTTATCAAGGGCAGGGTCAATGCAGCTAGCTATCAGGAGATTTTGGAGCACTTCATGCTTCCATCTGCTGAAAAGCTTTATGGAGATGAAGATTTCATTTTTCAGCACGACCTGGCACCTGCTCAGTGCCAAAACCACTGGTAAATGGTTTACTGACCATGATATTACTGTGCTCAATTGGCCTGCCAACTCTCCTGACCTGAACCCCATAGAGAATCTGTGGGATATTGTGAAGAGGAAGTTGAGAGACGCAAGACCCAACACTCTGGATGAGCTTAAGGCCGCTATCGAAGCATCCTGGGCCTCCATAACACCTCAGCAGTGCCACAGGCTGATTGCCTCCATGCCACGCCGCATTGAAGCAGTCATTTCTGCAAAAGGATTCCCGACCATTATGTGCATAACTGAACATAATTATTTGAAGGTTGACTTTTTTTTATTAAAAACACTTTTCTTTTATTGGTCTGATGAAATATGCTAATTTTTTTAGATAGGAATTTTGGGTTTTCATGAGCTGTATGCCAAAATCATCAGTTTTAAAACAATGAAAGACCTGAAATATTTCAGTTGGTGTGCAATGAATCTAAAATATATGAAAGTTTCATTTTTATCATTACATTATGGAAAAGAATGAACTTTATCACAATATGCTAATTTTTTTAGAAGGACCTGTATATCCAGCTAATGTATTTACTTTGCTTACGAAATTGTCTCCCCCCCTCCCCCCCTTTATTTTTATTGCAAATGTCCAAATTGTATCGTGTCCGATATTGCTGATGGCCAAGTATACAAAAATAAAATTATAAAAAAGAAAGAAAAGAAAATAGAAAATCCCATCTATTCTAAAGCATGCAAAACTACTACAGATCTTAGACAATAATAATAGGGGAACATTAAACACAAATAACATGAAATGAATCAGGGGCGTCACGTGGCGCATTGGGTTAAGACGGGCGCCCCATGATTCGATTCCAGCCTGAGGACATTTGCTGAATGTCTCTCCACTGCTTCTCTCCCCTTTCTATAAGCCTGCCCACTTTCAATAAATAAAAAAACATGAAATTAATCAGTGAGAACAGCTGAGGGGGGGGCCTCACTCCAGGGGGCTCAAATCACAGATAAGCCTAGGAGACAAAGTCATAAATCTCCGTTCTGTGCCAAGATGGAGGGGAGCACATGTAGTGTAAGGAGACAAAGGGGCATAAACTAGCTTTAGCGTCCATGTGGAAGGCCTCAAAGAGAATTGAATTAAATTTTTCAGTTAAGACCAGCTAACGCAGGCCGGATCGAGCCCGACTCTGACGATGGTGATCAGGGAGCGAGAGAGAGAGAGAGAGAGAGGAAAGGAGAGGAAGAAACAAACAGTTTCAAACACAGCAATTACAGCTCAAACTTATGCGTGCGGCGACGCAAAAATGAAATAGCTCCCAGCCATCCAAAGGTCTGTTCAGTTCATCTTATGAGAAATGCAATCACAGCAGTTTGTTGTCTTGATTCAAAGGTACTCAGTGTTTCAGCAGCTCTGCAGTGTTATGGAAGTTTGTTCCAGATAAGGGGAGCAAAGAAGCTAAAAGCTGCTTCTCTGTGTTTAGTTCTAGTTGTAGGCATTATTAGTAGACTAGAGTTGAAACACCTGAGTGGTCTGGGAGTTTTAATAGTGACAACAGATTTTCATACTTTGGTGCTCAGCCAGGGCTGCACAGTGGCGCAGTTGGTAGCACTGTTGCCTTGCAGCAAGAAGGTCCTGGGTTCAAATCCTGGCCTGGGGTCTTTCTGCATGGAGTTTGCATGTTCTCCCTGTGCATAAGTGGGTTCTCTCCGCCTCTCGCCCCTTGACCGCTGGAGATAGGCACCAGCCCCCCCGCAACCCTGCATTAGGATGGACGGGTATAGAAAATGGATGGATGGATGGTGCTCAGCCATTCAACGATTTAAAGACCAGTACAAGTATTTTGAGGTCTATTCTCTGAGCTACAGGGTGCCAGTGTAAGGACTTGAAAACTGGGTTAATGTGCTCTGCTTTCCTGGTTCTAGTGAGGATGTGAGAAGCAGTGTTCTGGATCAGCTGCAGCTGTCTGATTGACTTTTTAGGCAGACCTGTGAGGACATTGTTGCCGTAATCAATCTGATAAATGCGGATGCATTTCTAAAGTCCCGTTGCGACATTAATCCTTGATATGTTCTTCAGATGATAGAACGCAGACCTTGTTATTACCTTTATGTGAGATTGAAACATGAAGTCAAAAAGACCCTCCGCTGTGTGTGTGCCAATAACCCTACCTCCAGGAGCATTCATCTAGCATGGATTGAATACACACATGACTCCCACATCTCTTCAGCCACTTGATTCTCACCCTTTGAAGCCCATTGTGCCCTTCAGGCAAACCCCCTCAAAACCGCTTGGACCATCGATGGACATCCTGCCTACACTGTACATTGTATTGTGGATGTGCATGCTCCAGGCCAATGCTGCCAGCACCTGGTTTATTGGGAGGGATATAGCTCTGAGGAACGTTCCTGGGTCCCTCGTTCTTTTATTCTGGAAAATACACTCTTCGGACTTTGAATCATTTGCCGCTTCATCTTCTGGTCATCGACCAGGTGTCGCCCAACGAGAAGATAAAACAACATATTTGAAGCTAATATTACCAATGACTAATGAATAAAACTACCACTTCTACTTACTGCTATGGATGTTAGTGGTGTCAGTTGGATGAAACATTGTCATTATTCAGTGTCTGGGATTTGTAACCACAAATCAGATAGGTTGTCATATCAGTATAAATATCGGCATCAATTGAAAATTCCACTTTTCCACATGATCAGACAAAATTGTCTGATCATGTGGAAAAGTGGAATTTTATATAATGAAGATTAGTCCATTGCAGGTTTAAAATAGTTGGGCTAACTCATATTTTGGGATAGTTTTGACTTTAACAACCAATTTCCGTGCAGGTGCACGGCAGTATGTTGAATGCACTTCATCACTTGGTGATGGATGATCTCTGGTAACCTGGACTAGTGAAGCCACGTGTTTGAGCACAGGAATATTGTAATAATAATAATAATAATAAAAAAAATACATTGTATTTATAAGCGCCTTTCAGGACACCCAAGGACACAACATGTATATGTCCACTTAAGGCCATCCATTTTTTGTACCTGTCCATCCTATGCAGGGTTGCGGGGGGTCCTGGTGCCTATCTCTAGCAGTCATGGGGCGAGAGGCGGGGTACACCCTGGACAGGTCACCAGTCCATCGCAGCCATTTAAGGCCATTGGCTACTTATAGTGAACCCAGATGTGATGACATTAGATATGACATTTCATCTATAGTATTAATGCACAACTTTCAGATTTTGAATGGATTTTTCCTATAAACAAAGTAAAATATATTTTTGGATAATAGCTTGTTTGAATAACCCCACTCTTCAGTAAAAGTCAGTAAAAAATTCGAATTATTTCCATCATTCTCATAAAAAAGTTTCCAATCTGGATTCCACTTTTAATTTCCCACCTTAACTTTTGATAAAAAGATCCTGGAAATAAATAAATAAAATATTAATTCCTTTTCCAATCCTATGCAGTTCATTTTTTTTCAAAAGGCTTATATCTGCTATTGAGCATATTTTCTACTGTAGTTTAACTTCCACATAATAATTGCTTAAGAATCTCAGTATCCAACCTGAGATCACACAGACTGATGCCAATATAGCAGATTCAAACAGCAGCACAGCAACTTTATTAAATATTTAAGCAAAGTATTATTTCTGTCACAACGTTACACAAAGTTGGCAAGGGATAAGGCAGGCAGTTTGTTTCACCCATGTGTGAAACAGAGCCTTTGCCCTCTGATACAAGACTGCAGAGCATCCCTGGCATCTCCAGCTTTTCTCCCACTAATGCAACACACCCACCCCTCAGGCGGCAGGCCTCTCTAGGAGGTCAAGCTAAATACATCAACCCCATGAGACATTTTATAAGCACAATAAGATTGGGAGAGGCGCAACTACAAAAGCAAAACACAGAATGCTGATCCTTCTCTAGGTGCTCTGGGGAAAAGGAGGTGGGGAGTATTATCATAGAGCAGCAGGCCGACTGCCCAAAGATGTAGTCAGCCTGTTGTATCACCAAGACTGTTCAATGAATCACACGTTGTGCAGCCACTTATGTGATAAATACACGAGCATGAGGTCTAACATACAAGATAGGAGCCATTGTTGGTAGGGACCTGCCTGTATTTCATAGCCAGTGCAGCCCTGATGATGGATGACCCAGTGCTTGGTAATATTTCTTCCACAATCTTGGCTAAGACATTTCCTTGAAAGTGCAAAGAGCAGCCCAATGTGGAAGTAAAGTAAAGGTAGTACGAGGGGGGACCCTCCAAGCACCAGGGGCACAAAGCAACCCCATAATTAGGTGGAAGAGAATATTGGATTATTCATGAAGTGCTGATGGTGGAGCATTAAATATCGCTCTACTTGCTTTCAGACTTGATAACAAAAAGATAAATCAGTGTATTATATTTTGGTGTTCTCACCTGATTCTATTAAAGTCCCCAGCCACTTTATTAGGCACACTTCAATAATTGTTTAACACAAGTATGAAAACAACTGATTACATGCCATCAACTCAAAGCATTTAGGCATGTATATGTGATGAAGCCAAAGTTAAAGTTTAAACTAAACATCAAAATAGGGAAGAAAGAGCATACAAGTGACATTGAACATGAAGTGTTTGTTGATGCCAGATTGGCCTGTCTGAATATTTCAGAAACTCCTGATCTACTGGAGTTTTCACACACAAAGATTGCTCAGGTTTACAGATAATGGTCTTAAACTGAAAAAAATATGCCGGGGGTTGTAGTTGTCTAGGCAAAAAAAATGTCCCATTGACGTCAGATGTCAGAAGTTAATCGGCAGCGTAGTTCCAGAGGACAGAGAGGCAACTGCATTTCAAATAACCACTAGTTACAACCAGGTTATGGTGATATCTAAATGCACAGTATGTTGAACCTAGAACCAGTTGGGTTACAGCAGCCAAATACCAGACTGGGTCCTACTCCTGTCTGCTACAAACAAGGTACTGAGGCTAGAATTCACAAAGACTGGCCAAAATTGGACAATAACAGATTGGGAAAAATGGTGCCTGGCCCGATTAATGTAATTTCCACTGCAAGATTCAGATGCTTAGGCCAGAATTTCATTTTAACAACATAAAAACATGTATCTGTCCTTCCTTGTATCATTGGTACTGACTAATGCCGGTGGTGTAATGGTTTGGGGTATATTCTTTGTCAGAATGTTCCTCAGGTATTGTGTTGAGTTGTACTGAGTTGATGCCGGAAAGAATTAGGATAATTCCGAAGGCAAAAGTCAGTACCATCCAGGACTAGGAAAGTGTATCTCATAAAATGGCCCATGAGTGTACCATATTAAATTAAACTGAAAGTCAGCATGTTTCGACAGTCTGTGTGGAATAATCTGACTTATATTTAGCTAGTTAAGGAGACAGCAAATATGGTCCAAACCATATTCACAGGTGCACTTGTTGTTTCTTGGCAACATGCTCCCATGAGAAGAAGCATCTCCCCGAACAGCATTGCCCTTTATCCATAAACACAGCATTTGCCTTGCTCTCAGAAGCCAATACGACAGGTGTTAAACAGAAACAAAATCAAAAATTAATGATAAAAGCAGAAAAAGTACTTGAGGCAAGGTCATAGCACCTTGTCCAAATATCATTCTTTTTTAAACACCAGCTGACAGAGCCAAACTAATCAAGCCGCCGCTGACATGCATCCAAACACACAGGATCTGACCACCCACACAAGGTGGCAAACTGCATCACCTCTAACTGCACCGAAATTATAAAAGCGGACCATCCAGTATCACACAAACATCTCGCAGACTTGGAGGCAGAGATTGCTCATGACTGCAGAGCTTGCATGCTGCCTCAGCCAATCATTCAAACAATTGTCTTCATAATGTTCTCTACCCAGCAGTTTCTGCCCTCATACTTCATACAACAAAAATGTCCTACCACCCATTAAAAGAGAATACTTTGGAATGAAGAGATCCCAACTGTTTGAAGAAATCAACACTAGAAGCCTTTGCAGCATGTTACTATGTGTCTGAAATTTTGTGGATCAGGTAGTGGTAAAGATATAACCAGATCTTGTGGGATAAAATTCCACAACATTAAACTAGTGAGTGAGTGAGTGAGTGAGTGAGTGAGTGAGTGACATTTTATTTATAGAGCACCTTTCAAGATATAAATTACAAGGTGGTTTACAATAAAAGGCAAACAAGATACATGACATAGTAAATGAACATAACAATTAAGAGAAAGCCATTTTAAAAAGATAGGTCTTTAGCTGGGCTTCAAAAGAGACCAAGGAATCCACTAGTCTCAAATCAAGAGGTCGTGAGTTCCACAATTGTGGAGCCACAGAGGAAAACGCCCTTTCACCCTTTGTTCTTAGTCTTGTAGGGATAACTGCTAGCAAAGGACCTCAGGGATCTGCCAGGTACATACGGATGTAACAGCCCTCTGATATAGTTCGGTACTTGCCCGTGATGAGCCTTCCATGACAGTATAATGACTTTATTTTGTATTATAAATTCAACTGCAAGCCAGTGCAGCGACCTAAGAAGAGGAGTCACTGATGAAAACCTTGAAGACCTGGTCAAAAGCCTAGCTAACCAACACTGTTTTACATCCAAAGAAAGTCTGTCTCACATAGGACTATTGTGGAAAAAAGTCATTTCAACACAATCATACAAACATTCCATCCATCCATCCATTTTCTTCCGCTTATCCGGGGTCGGGTCGCGGGGCAGCAGCCTAAGCAAAGAGACCCAGAGTTCCCTCTCCCCAGCCACTTGTTCCAGCTCCTCGGGAGGAACCCAAAGGAGCTCCCAGGCCAGCCGAGAAACATAGTCCCTCCAGCGTGTCCTGGGCCTTCCCCTGGGCCTCCTCCCGGTGAGACGTGCCTGAAACACCTCACCAGGGAGGCGTCCAGGAGGCATCCTGACCAGATGCCCGAGCCACCTCAACTGACTCCTCTCGATGTGGAGAAGCAGCGGCTCTACTCTGAGCCCCCTCCGGATGACTGAGCTTCTCACTCTATCTCTAAGGGAGAGCCCAGACACTCTGCGGAGGAAACTCATTTCAGCTGCTTGTATCCGTGATCTCGTTCTTTCGGTCACCACCCAGAGTTCGTGACCATAGATGAGGGTAGGAACGTAGATCGACCGGTAAATCGAGAGCTTCGCCTTTCGGCTCAGCTCTCTCTTCATCACGACAGACCGGTAAAGCGCCCGCATAACTGCAGATGCCCCACCAATCCGTCTATCAATCTCCCGCTCCATTTTTCCCTCCTTCGTGAACAAGACCCCCAGATACTTAAACTCCTCCACTTAGGGAAGGACCCCATCCCCGACCCAGAGAAGGCACCCCACCCTTTTCCGGCTCAAGACCATGGCCTCGGATTTGGAGGTGCTGATTCTCATCCCAGCCGCTTCACACTCGGCTGCGAACCGCTCCAACGAAAGCTGTAGATCACGTTCCGATGAAGCCAACAGGACCACGTCATCTGCAAAAAGCAGAGACCCGATCCTGAGGCTCCATGCGGAACAGAGGACCGGTGTGTAAAGTTATCGCAGAGGTGACGTTTAAACTTACTGCAGTGTTTATGAGTTCAGCCAATCGAAGCACTGTGTTATGTAACGCCAGTAGCTCCGCCCGAACCGTATTGGACCATTGTCCTGTGGACCTATACCTGAAGGGGGACCATTAATAAACCGGTACAGGCCTGCTGTATGGGCCGCTTTTACAATGGAAACAGACAAAAAAAGTGGACCGGATAGGACCACTCAGTTCATTAAACCTATAGTCTTATAAGATTTTACCACATCACCAACTATTGTTATTCATTTTTCTGAGCTGATGAAGCCCAATACTTATAAAAGAAAACTATAATTTCAACCAATTTAACCAATATACTGTTGAACCCTCAACAAAGGCTGTTTTTTATTTATTTTTTCATTTATCTGAAATGCTTTTAATGAGACCAATTGAAAGGCTTTGTTTTGTAAAAAATATTTGAAATTTAAGTTCCCCTTGTGCCTAAGGATCTCCTCCCTTTTCCTGAAACAGAACTGTTTCAGAAACATCCAATTATTTAAGTCTCCTGTTAATCAGGTGTGACTAGATCTGCAGCTTGTTACGGAAAGATGTTATAGTTCAATAAACACCTGTATTGTAGATCAATCTCCATGTATATTTATAGTTAAGCTCAATTCCTAGATCTCAGCTGCTTACCTTTCTGCCAGGGAAGAATTAACAAAACCACTGAATCTATAATTTAATGTGTCCAATCATAACATGACCTTACCCACCTCGGTCCATGGGAAAAAGGATAATAGAACCTTATTTCAATCTCTCCATAATTTGTTTTCAGGGGGCATATCGGAGCCCAGATGGGTCCATGAGGGGCTGAAATATCACGCCTCCTCCTTCTGCTGTGTCGGATCTCCTCTGCAAATACATGAAAAGAATGCTCTTTAAGTCTCAACAGAAGCACATCCACCATTCTCATTTTGAGGGTAATTGTGTCAGAGCCAAAATCCGCAGAGAATCAGCAGGTTGTCCATAGAAAAGTTCCCATCACATTCACGATATGGAGCACATTCTATATACTTTTTTCCCATGTACCCAGAGTGGTATGAAAGTGTGGTCAGATTTTTATCATTTTCAAAACAAATAAATCTTTGGTCAGGTTTTAAGTGTACTGGTCCAGCTTTAACTATTTAGATTAATCCCATGTCATCCCAGTCTCCAATTTACCCTTACTTTTGTCATGGAAGTATACACATTTTTACCCATATAACTTCCTGTTCGTTCATGTACTGCACGCTCAGAATTTGTCCAAATCCCGGAGAGGAGTGTAACATCTGGAAACAGATCATTAAGATTAGTGAAAGCTTCTACATATCTGGGTAAATGTCCTACAGAATATGGCATCTGAGAACGAACAAAACAGTTAATGTTTTATTTATTTGCTAGATATCTTGCATATTGTCACCATACACTAGTTTCAAATGGGTTTCTGTGTGTCCTTCTCTGAGTGAACCAAGAAAATAAATCAGCATTCTCATGTGCTATGTCATTTTTCTGTGAGTCCTGACGTTCCTATTGAAATAACACCACCAAAAAAACTGTAAAAATAAAAGTACTAGATAGCAGAAAAACCTTCATCGTCACTATCTCTCCCTTCAAAACAGTCTCTATAGAAAAGTGGCTATCCTGGTTCTCTTCACTGAGGTTGAGACAAGTGGACCATATTGTTTTCCACCTCCCTTTGGATTCAGTCTTTAACCCCACTTTTCTTAGACTGCTTTCCCTATATCTAGTAATGGTCACTGCTTTTTATAATGGATTAAGTGTATCCAACTCAGTCTCTACAGCCATTGGTGTGGTCAAAAATACCTGGAATGGCCCCTTCCACCTGGGTGATGCCCAATTTTCTGTTTACAGCTTTTAATCAGGATCCAATCACCTACTTTCAGCTCACTTCTTCCTGTAGGAATATAGGATCATCTGGCATATGATTAGTTTGCATTTATAACTCATGTACTTATCAGTATTTTGATCATGAAAACCCCCAGATCTTAATCAAATTGTTTTTTTTAGAAGATAGTAAACCAATCTAAGGAATTCTATATCTCACCCATAGATTATTTAAAATATAATTAGGCCAATATTCAAATTTGGTATTATATGCATTTATAATTTACCAAATCAAGACTATCCAATTTTGTCCCGTTTCTTCCATTGCTTTTTTTTTTATTTGCAACATTTTATCATAGAGTCATAAATCAGTTTGTAATTGTTCCTCTTATTTTAATATACCAAACTGTAGGAAGGATAAGGTCTCATCAAATTTGTTCAATTACTCTGTGTTATATTCATATATAACTTTATCATAACCAAACAGTATCCCCAATTCTGTTTAGTCTTATCCATGGCCCTTCTTAATCTGCTTTTAGAATCCAATTGTCTCTTAAAAATGATCTACAATCTTTGTCCTATTTTATCAATTATTTAATTCACAAAATGTGTTCCGTTACCACTATAGATCATTTGTGGATATCAAATCTAGGCATTATTACTCTAAACAACATTTCTGCAACAGTTAGTGTATCTGAATGTTTCACCGTTAACATTACAAATCCATGAGGAGAAATTATCTTTTCTTACTAAATAGAGCTTCTTCAATACAGCCTTCGTTTGCCCAAAGCTGTTTCTTAATTTTATATGAGAAGCTTTTCTTTTTTTCCATGTCTGACACACTTCTTGTCCATGAACTGATCAGTTTGATAATTGAATTGTCCGTAAGAAATTCTTTAATTAGTTTGCCACTAGAGGTCGCCATACCCCTGTTCCCCATTGTTGGCCAAATGCCAAAAACATGTAAAGTTCAATTTGAATCTTCTGTTAGCAATAATATGATTATTTATCTTCATCTGATTACAAACTTCCCTTAAAACTTTAATTTTTCTCTTTCCAAGTAGAACAATTCTTTGGTAGCTTTCCCGTTTCAAGAATTTTATGAAAATCTAAAATTTGGATTATTAATTTATCCCCTTCAGAGAATATGCCCAACTTCATGTGAAATAGGAAATCTCTTCCTAACAAATTAGAAAATAATCTCTAGCTTTTATGATCATCACAACAGGTTTTTCCTGTAGCAAAATCTATTATTTTTATTTCATTTTTCTAACAACTCAATCTCATTTTTAGTGGAAAACAAAATTCCTAATTTTATTTAATTATTTTTTCCATCTGGCTTCACTAACTTCCTACCATTTTGTCAATGAGATAATCAGCAACTGATATTTCCATGACAAAACATCACATCTCTATTCCTTGCTCTCTACTTATCTGCTCCTTCATAAAGATTCTACAAATTAGCTTATTATTATGATTATATGTGAAAGAGTCTGTTGCTAGATGCCAAAAAACATGGTACAATTCTCAACTGATATTGGGGCGAGGGCCGGCATCCTCTCCCAATCTCAGGTGTAGGTCCAGACATCCTTCTTGCTTATTCAGACCCTTAATTTTGTCCCATTAGCAATAACTCCATTGAGTGTAAATATTGAAGTGCGTTTAAACTCAGTGTGCTACGGTAACTAAAGTTGAATTTTGGAGTGCATTACTACATTCCTTATTACGGTAATCCCGTAACGAACATTTCTTCTCTTTTTTGCAGTCTCTAACCCAGCGCATTACAAGATTGTTTCCTTTCAACATGTATCTTATCTGTCATTAAAATGTTAGAAGCAAACATCTGAAGCTGCCGCTTGTTACAAAGAATAAATTCACGTAGCCACCCAGCTGCTACCCCACAGGTCCTGTAGACATCCGCCTGTATTTCAAAATAAAATCACTCTGCTCATAATCCGTCATTTTTAAACCATTTCTTTAATACTATATGAGAGATCTCACAGACATCCCATGAATATCATTAAAAATATTTAGCTAAGTTTTTTTATTATTATTATTATAAAGTAACAGTTGCCGCTGCACTTAAGAAATCCGAACCTTTTGTATTGAGCTGCACGCAGCTAAAACATCCCCCTCATTATCAGCTAGCGGAGGGAGGTGTGTGTGTTACTTCTCTTCTGCCTTCCGGCAGTTGGATAACCTTTAACAATTTTGAAACGCATGATCAATTTGGTTTCAAACAAGTCTTTCTCAGGAAGTCCATTTTACCGATATCTGTCACAACCCATCACAGTTGGTTTGTTTATTAAGAGAAAAACTAACGACCCATTGTTGAGGGACAGAGGGGGGGTCGCTTGTTTATTATCAGAACAGCCCTTCCTTGAGGGGAAGGGGGGGGGTCACTTGTTTAAAATAATTATTTTAGATCACAGTAAAGTTGACCTTACTCTTCATAGGATTTTTTTTAAATGTTAGTGCGTTTTCTCTTTTATTTTGTTTGTCTTTCTGCGGAACTTTAGGAGAAAACAAAGTTTAAAACGTCTTTTATCCTCCCGGGTGCTAAAAAACACATCTGTTTTACACATTAACCCCTCCTTTCTCTTCTTCCTCCTTCAAGAATTCCTTTGAGACGCCAAATGTCTAATTCTTCAATTTTGATCTTTTTAGTTTTATTTTAGATCGCAACTACCAAGAAGTGCGCGAAATTACTCATTCAATCGTCGTTTCAAATTCATAATCTTTATTTTAAAGAAATGTATTGTCTTTTCTCTTACATTAATTTTGCATCTCCTTTAAAATCTTATTTTTTCCCCATATTTCGATAAGTTACATAATGCTGTTTTTAGTTTTCATTTTTAAATATTCATCATTCTAATGTTAATGAATTAAATTCAGCTTTTATTTCTCTGTTATCTGATCTATTTATCTTATCGCAGTGTCATTTACTTAATTTTCAAACCATGAGACTCCGTTCAGCCTACAGCTGTTTCGCCATAGAAATCTCCATTCACACACACACACACAGTCACACAAACGGTTTATCACACATTAATATAATTATGTATTTATTATCATCCTTTTTCATTACTAGTATTATTATTTAGATATTATTTATCATTAGGCCTATTTCTAATTGAGATCCCAAACCTCTGCGCGCTTTTGGAGTCCAACTCCTTTAACATGAATTTTCACGCAAAGATCCCCGATCTTTATTTGCAAAACACAAACTTGCATTACATAGGTCCCGGACCTAGTTATTTTTTCTTCTTTCACGCATCACATTTTTACTCACTGGCTGTTGTCCCTGTGAAGGAAGACCCCATCCAACTGTTGCTCCGGAAGAAACCCCGGATCTGCCAGCCTCCTTTTTTACCTAACGGTGGGGTGGAGGACTTTGATACTGGTTCCGAACCAGGTTATGCACGGACTCTCAGCAGCCTGCGGTTCCTCCCGGAGATCCAGTCCGATCTGAGATCCTGGTCAAAGGAACAAGAAATGCCAGGGTTAAAATCGCTCTATGATCTCTGAGTTTTCTTTTTTTGACATTCCGTGGTTTCTCAATCCACGAGCTGCTCCACACTCAGCCTTCTTCGTGTCCAAGACGCAAGCTTTCAGTAAGAAGCGTCCTAGCTTACCTTAGGGCCGGCCACACCCTGAGTTCACCGACCCGGTCGGCTCTATTTAACTCAGCAGAAACAGATATCAACATCTACTGGAGAACAACAGACAGAACATTTTAGATTAGTCAATTTTGCACCTCGTGTGTCAGCGCTTACCAAATAACTTCAGGCCTGGGTCACTTCCGTCCTCCGATCTCCAGTATCTGTTAATCACAACAATTTCCAAACTCACGTTTTCCTTTGCTTCTTCCAGAAATCACGTCGGGGTCACCAAATTGTTGAGAAGGTGTTTTCACTCTAATTTAAAGCCTATTTTAAAGGAACAGACAGACATTTAATTTATGACCCTGGGCTCTCTTTGAGCTCTCATTTCACCTTCCCGCGTGCTCGTTCATTTCTGTAAAAAGGAGCAATAAGAACAACAAACAACAATTATATCTTTTAACAGTGAGACGTCATTCACTGGACTGAGTTCTAGTAACTGAGTACAGCTTTATCTCAACATAAGGTTTTTATTTGAAACAAGTTAAAAGAAACTCCTTCCACATAGATCTTCCCCCACAGAATGGTCATAGCCTCCCCACCAAAAGGCACACCGGACGTGCTACACTCCCCCCGATCATTCACGGCCCCCAAGGGTCTCCACATGCACCACAAAACTAGACCCTCACACAACACTAACAGAATTTATATCTCTTCATAACTGTACTGTGTTTTTCTCTCCATAGAAGATATACCTGGTCTGGTATCCTGCTTGGCTGCAATGCCCTGTTGGACGGGGGGCATCGACTGGGATGATCCTCCCAGTAACTGAACATCCACTGTGTCCTGTTATCAACTTTTTACTCTCTGTAACATAGAAAGTTCTCTTATATCCGACCTTCTGTTCCTTCTGTGTTTCTGCTCTGTCTTCTCAAACCCCCAGACGGTCGTGGCAGATGGCCGCTCCTACTGAGCCTGATTCTGTTGGAGGTTTCTTCCTGTTAAAGGGGAGTTTTTCCTCTCCACTCTCGCTACATGCTTGCTCAGTATGAGGGATTGCTGAAGGATTGCTGTGGTTGGAAAGTCTGCATCAACGGGGCCCAATCTCACACCAATGACTGACGCAATCTGCTGGGATTCCTTAAAGAGGAAACTTTTTAACTGATTGGAATGTTTGTATAAATGTATTGAAATGACTTCTTGTTAAGTGCCTTGAGATGACATCTGTTGTGAATTGGCGCTATATAAATAAACTGAATTGAATTGAATTGAATTAAAAGTAAAACTAGGATTGTTCGTATTTGCCTCTAATAAGGATGAAAAAGAAAAATATTTTTTCCAGGTTAAATAGGATTCCTCTAGGTATGTAGAGCACCATTTTCTCTCTAATTTCCTAGTATCCTACTTTAAACTACGCAGCCCTATATTAAACCAGGGAGTCAACCTCTTATGGCTAATTACTTTTTTTTAAGGGTACAACACTATCTAATGCCAGACGCAATGAGGAAGTAACGCTATGAACCAGACCATTAATTTCAGAAGGGTTAGAGATGGAATTGCTGCCCTCACCTGTTTTACTTTGAGACAGTGAGGAAAGTAAGAATGGAACAGATTCTTTAAAACTTGTTACAGCATTGTCTGATGAAGCTCTAATATAATGAAATGTTGTTTCAGATTTGGGATGGTCAGTTAAAATAATTCAAAAGTTATTTAAAAAATGGCAAGACAGGACCGGGTTATGTGGGAGGACTAGTATTTCCTTACAATACTGTATGTCAGTACAAGGTCCAAAATGTGTTGACCCGAGTGGGTGGGTCCCAGACAGGACCAGGTTATGTGGGAGAACTTTTTTCCCTCACACTCAAGGCCATATGTCACTACAAGGTCCAAAGTGTGTTGAACCAAGTGGGTGGGTCCCTGCACTTTTTAAGTAAAGCCAATTGAGTCTAAGATAGCATTTAAAGCTACATCACTTTTAGTGTCCACATGAATATTGAAATCCCCCCACTATAATGACCTTATCAGTATTTAATACTAATCCAGATTTAAAAAATCTGAGATCTGATCTAAGAATTGAGAGTAAGACAAGGCAAGGCAATTTCATTTGTATAACACACTTTCAATAACAAGGTGATTCAAGGTGCTTTAAATGATTAAGGGGTAAAATAAAAATAGCAGAAAAACACAGAAAAGGCATTTAAGTAAAAACAGCAATAAAGCAAGAAGCACACACAGATACATCCAGGCATTACAAAGCATATCATGTAAATACACCAAGAAGCATATACAAAACATGATACATCAAAACATTACTCAATAGCAGCTCTAAACAGACACATTTTTATTTGTGATTTAAAAGAACTCAGTGCTTCAATAGCTTTGCAGTTTTCTGGAAGTTTGTTCCAGATTAGAGGAACTTAGAAACTGAAAGCTGCTTCTCAGTGTTTGGCTCTAATTCTAGGGATGTTGAGTAGACTGGAATTAGAAGACCTGATTGGTCTGGTGGGTTGGTATAGTAACAGCAGATCTTCAATATACTTTGGTGCTAAGCCATTCAATGATTTATAAACTAGTAAAAGTATTTTAAAGTCTATTCTCTGAGCTACAGGGAGCCAGTGTAAGGACTTTCTTCAAGTGATAGAAGGCTGACCTTGTTATTGCCTTTATGTGACCCTGGAGGTTCAGGTCTGAGTCTATTACTACACCTAGATTTCTGGCCTGATCAGTAGTTTCTATCTGTATTAACTGGAGCTGTGTGCTGACTTTATCTTTCCTCTTTAGGTCCAAAAGTAATTACTTCTGTTTTGTTTCTGTTCAGCTGGAGAAAGATATGGCACATCCATCCACTGATTTGCTCGATGCATTTACTTAGGGTTTGGATGGGTTCAAAGTCACCTGGCGACATCGTAATGTAGAGCTGAGTATCATCTGCATAGTTATGGTAGCTAATCTTATTGGTTGTTATAATCTGGGTTAGTGGGAGCATGTAGATATTAAATAAGAGGGGCCCCAGAATGGAGCCCTGGGGCACCCCACATGAGATTTCTGTTCATTCTGATGAAAAATTTCCTATTGAAACAAAGAAGTCCCTGTTCTTTAGGAAAGACTCAAACCAGTCAAGTACTGTACCAGAGAGTCTGACGCAGCTCTCTAGTCGTTCCAATAGTATATCATGATCAACAGTGTCAAATGCTGCACTGTGGTCCAGCAGAACCAGCACTGTGGTTGTACCACAGTCTGCATTTATGCAGATGTCATTGAAAACTTTGACAGGGGCAGTCTGTGGTGAGCACAGAAACCAGACTGAAAAACATCAAAGCGGTTGTTCATTGTTATGAAGCTATTGAACTGCTGAAACACAGCTGAATGTGTGAAGGAAGCGACTCACCTGTCAGTGAGTAAGGGCCTGATGGAGGGTAAAGCCCCCCAACAAACAATAGTGGTTTTTATGTTTTGCAACTTGGATGTGGATAGCTAAGGACTAAGATATTCAAAAGAACTGTGTCTATTAATTGGTCTGGGGTTAATTAGTAAATCTGACTGAAAAATGTTTGCAACCCCTCCTCCTCCCCCAGTACTTTTAGGAAATCTTCAAGGAAAATTTAAATAATTGGAAGGAACATTTATACTGACAAAATCCTTCTGCTCCAGCAAATCAATGTGATTATCACAAATCAATTCATTTACTAACAAAGTCTTTGAGGAGAGAGATCTTATATTCAATAAACCACATTTGCTTTATTTTTCTGTTTAGTCAATGTCGTATTTATCTTTATGTGTTTTTAATGGGTTGCTCTTGTTACCTTAACTTTTAATCAATTTGAATTTGGCCATATGCAAGACACTGTCTCAATGGGGTAATGGGTAGGTAACAGTACAGAAACTGCAGAGAGGGTTAAACTATGACTCTGCTTCCTGGTCTGGACCCTGGGTTGCCAGTGTTTTGGAGATCTAATAAATCCGGCCGACTTCCTAGAAAGAAGAGCTGCCCCATCCAAAGTGGGATGGATGCCGTCTCTCTGGATTAGACCAGATTTTCCTCAAGCTGTTTGCCAGTTATCATTGTTGCCCACATCATTTGCAGGTCACCCCCCAGACAACCATTGGTGGAATGACAGCTGATGTGGAATTATTATTTCTGGATCTGAAGTCAAGGGTTTAATAAGAGAAATACATTAAAAACAACTGTGTTATGTCTTAAGATGTATACTGGGTAGATTAAGCGTCAGGGACACCACCTGCCACTTTGAACTCTGGCCCAGTAAACACTGGCTCATGTGTACATGTCTGTGACCCAGTCTTGCTGGAGGAGACAGGAAGACTTCATGGGAGGAGCTTAAGTAGAGATGAATGTTATCAAATCAGTATAAATGGATGTTTTAGCCTGGGGCTGGCAGAAAAGACAGACATGAGCTGGGTCCAAGAGAGTTCGAGCATTGGCCCAAACGGGTTCATGTTTAAGACTGGCAGTAATGAAATATAAAAAAACACCGACGCAGACTCCAGCCTCATTCCAATGAAGGGAAGATAACATTTCTTTCCATAACACAGCATGCGGCTAAACATGCTGTCACTGGTCCGATCTGGCAGGGGACTGGAAAAAATTACACAATCCAACAGCTGCCAAATGAAGGCAGCACACGCCAGGTGGTGAAACTCGAGGACGACTCTTGATTTACACGGGGTCCACCGTACCCCAATTATGTTTAAGTATCTCTGTGTAAAAAAAAAATCAGACAGATTGGCGTCACTGTCCCTGTTGGTCAGCCACACTGTGCACAAATTGTCTTTTTTGTGAACACACTCGTGCCTTAAAACATGAAAAGTGTCTTTTTTGTGAACACACCAGTGCCTTTAAACATGCAAAGTGACTTTTTTGAGAACACACATGTGCCTTATGATATGGAGCATAAAAAATTTGAACATCATTCAAGACTCTGGAGATTGTCGATGTCAGAAAAAACATTTGTTGTGTAGACTCAAGTATTATGTTGGTAGACAAAAACACCAGTTCTGTAGACTGAAGTGCATTCGTTGGTATATAGTGATCTTTGTGTGCTAAAGTGTCCATCAGAGCTGACAGCTGGGATAAGTAATTATGCCCATATAAGGTTGTTTGTGTCATCTAACAAGTGTGTTCATTTCATCATAGTTTAAAAACACAAACAATGATAACCAGACATGTGTAGAATAAATGGGGGGATGTTAATAGAGAAAAAAAAATTATGCTACATGAAAAGAAAAAGGAGGTCTCAGGGGAGGGAACCAGCAGGAGGCATAAAGGTATAAATTAATAAAAATAATAATGATTATAATAATAATAAACTTTATTTATAAAGCGCTTTACATTCAAGAAAATGCAGTTCAAAGTGCTTTACAGAATAAAAATTACACCCACCCCCCCGACACAAAACCGGCCAACCACCCCTGATAAGTTTAGGCATGAATACAATTATACTACCCTCCCCCCAATCCTATCCCTATGTGCAGACACACTCAGGAGCAACATTAAAAGGACATTAAAATAGAAAATAGGATGGACATTGGGCCGAGTACAGATGAGCTGGGTTAGGTAAGGAAACGGCATCAAGGGAGCCATCTGCACCGGCAGGAGCGGACCAATAGCAGCAGCCAAGGCAATGACCCAGGGTGTCCAGAGGAGAAGAGGGCGGGACCCTGACCTCCTCCCAAGCTCCACCTGGAGAGCACCCAGGCAGCCACAGCTGACCACCACTCCGGAGGCAGAGGGCACACATAGAGGAAACACTGGAACAACGTGTCTATGTTTTTATTATACTGTATGTGTAAAACAACAGGCTAACATATTAAAATACACAAATAAATAAATAGATTGGTAGTTTGGTAGGTAAATTAGTTCATTAATAAGTAAAATAAAACTAACGAGATAAATACAAGACCAAGTTTTAAAACACGCTTCAATAAAAGCAAGTAAAACATAAAAAGCAGATAGACAGTAAATAGTAATTAATTCAAAGCTAGGCTAAAAACATGAGTCTTGAACCTCCTCTTAAAAACATGAATGTTCTCTACGGCCCTGAGGTTCTCCAGCAGCCCGTTCCAAAGGTGACGGCCATAAAACTCGAAAGACGCCTCACCATGAGTGTGTGTCCTGACTTTTGGGATGATAAGGAGATGGCTGCCAGAGGAGCACAGAGACCGCAAAGGTTCATATGGTAAAAGCAGTTCTGAAGGATAAGAATGCCCAAGACCATTAAGACACTTAAAAACCCTTAAAAGAACCTTAAAATCGATCCTAAAACATACGGGGAGCCAATGAGGTGATTTTAAGACCAGTGTAATGTGCTCCTGCCTCCTGGTCTTTGTCAGAACACGTACTGCTGAATCTTGTAGAAGTTGTAAACCTGATATATTCTTTTTGGGAAGACCAGAAAACAAGACATTACAGTAATCAATCCTACTGGTGATAAAAACATCAGTGTCTCTGTATTGGCCCGAGAGAGAATAGGATGGACTCTGGCAATGTTCTTTAGTTGATAAAAACCTATTTTGGTGATATTTTTAATGTGAGGAATAAAAGTCAGCTCAGAGTCAAAAATGACTCCCAGGTTCTTCACTTGTAAAGAACGATTAAATGACAGTGATTGTAGTTTTGGTAAAAGTGTATCTCTCTGAGCCTCAGGACAGATGACTAAAACTTCAGTTTTGTCCTGGTTGAGCTGGAGAAAGTTTTCTGTCATCCAGGATTTGATGTCTAAAATAAAGTTAAAAAGTGCATCCATTGGCCGTGTGTCAGGAGACATGGAGATGTACAGCTGTGTATCATCAGCATAACTGTGAAAATGAACTCCATGTCTTTTAATGACACTGCCAAGAGGGATTATACAAATGTTAAAAAGCACTGGGCCTAAAATTGAACCCTGGGGCACACCACATGTAATCTTGTGGACCTTAGAGGAGCAGGTATCTAAACTTACCATAAAAGTCCTGTTTGTGAGATAGGATGTGAACATTTTGGGAATAGCACCAGAGAGGCCAATCTCTTTTAAACGGGTTAAAAGAATATTGTGATCTACTGTATGAAAAAGAAGCGCTTAGATCCAGTAGAACCAACACTGTCACGTTCTGTGCATCGTAATTTAATCTAAAATCATTTACAATTTTCAAAAGGGCCGTCTCTGTGCTGTGGTTCACCCTAAAAACAGACTGAAATTTCTCTAGGACATTATGAGCATTAATAAAATCATTAAGTTGAATTAAAACAAGCTTTTCTAAAACTTTGCTTAAAAACGATACGTTAGATACCGGTTGGAAATTGTTAAAATCGTTCAAGTCTAAATTGCTCTTCTTCAGCAGGGGCCTCACTACCGCCCCTTTAAAGGCGGCAGGAAAAACCCCCGTCTGAAGGGAGCAATTCATCATGGTTATTAACAGGTCTGATAAATGTATTTTCAGTGTGAAAGTGCGTGTGTCTTTGCTTGTAAGCTGTGTACCGTCCTGTTTGTGCAAAATAAACCTCAAGTTTAGGACTCCATTGAACTCCACTAGGCAGATAGTTGACAGTTTAGAATCTTGACACTATATCTGAAGATAAAGGTTGTCATTCACCGACACTAATCAAATCAAACTTTATTTATAAAGCACTTTTCATACAAGAAGTTGCATCACAAAGTGCTTTACAGATTAAAATGACCCTACATAAAACTACATTCCCATCCCTCCCCCACAGATTTAAAAGCATGGTCACAGTTATACCCCCTTCCCCCCAACCCAACTCCCATGCACACACACAGTCAAAAGCAACAGTAAAAAAGGACATTGGGCTGAGTGCAGATGAACCATGCAAAGAAACGCCATCAGAGGAGCCATCTGCACCGGCAGCGGTAGATCAACAGCAGCAGCCGAGGCACCGACACAGGGCACCCAGTGGAGGCAAGGCCAAGACCCCCACCTCCACCCAAGCTCCACCTGAAGAGCACCGAGGCAGCTACAGCCTACCACCGCTCCCGAGGCAGAGGGCCCCCACGTAGGAAACACTGGAACGGGGATTAAGATAAATTAAAGTATAAAAATAAACAGTAAATTAATGTGCTATGATTAAATAGTAAAACACTGATAAAAATATAATCTTATAAAACATGCAGAACAATTAAACAAACAGTAATAAATAATAATCAGTTAAAAGCTAGGCTAAAAAGGTGAGTCTTGAGCCTGCTCTTAAAAACATGAACGTTCTCTGCGGCCCTGAGGTCCTCTGGCAGCCTGTTCCAGAGGTGAGGGCCATAATAATGGAAAGACGCCTCAACATGAGTGTGTCCTGATTTTTGGGATGACAAGGAGACGACTGCCAGAGGAGCGCAGAGACTGCGAAGGTTCATATGGTAAAAATAATTCAGAGAGATAAGAAGGCCCAAGACCATTAAGTCATTTAAAAACCATTAAAAATAACCTTAAAATCGATCCTAAAACATACGGGGAGCCAATGCAATGACCTTAAGACAGGTGTGATGTGCTCCCGCCTCCTGGTCTTCGTCAGGACAAGTGCTGCTGAATTTTGTAGTAGTTGTAAACCTGAGATACTCTTTTTTGGGAAGACCAGACAGCAGGGCATTACAGTAATCAATTCTACTGGAGATAAAAGCATCAGTGTCTACGTGTTGGCCTGAGAGAGAATGGGGCTGACTCTGGCAATGTTCTTTAGTTGATAAAAACCTGTTTTAGTAATGTTTTTTTAATGTGAGGGATAAAACTACTTCAAGCTCATCGGAGGACTGGGAGTGACTAGAGTCTCCGGATGAGGAAGAAGACAAACACGAGTCTGAAGATGAGGACAAAAAGGGGGAGAAGGAGGAGGAGGAGAGCAGAAGAAGCTCGCGGAGTCCATGCAAGGTGAAAAGTTGTCGCAGGTCAGGTTGCATTCCCGGAGTCCTCGCATCACGTGTATTGCCACGAGCGTAGCCCGATATTTCTTGGGGACCACCGAGTGGCCTTCCTGTGTACACTCTCATTGGCATAGTTCTTAGGTTTTTGTGTTTGAAGTTAGTTCTTTTCCTTATTCGATTTAATTATCATTTTCATTTATTCCTTGGTGTTATTTTTTTCATGGCACTTCCTTATTTTCATATTTATTCCCTTCTTGCTCTTAGATGTTTTCACCTTTTTGTTTGTGTTTCCTTAGTTTATTTCTCTTTAGATAGTTTCCTAATTTATTTCTTCCTCCAGTTTTTATTTCCTTCTGTTCTCCCGTGTTCCCTTGAGTTCCCCTTAGATTCCATTCTATTATTTTGTAGTTTAGGATTGTTTTCTGTTTCTTCTCATGTCTATTCCTTTCCTGCTGTCTCCCTGCCACACTGCTCCTGCACACATTGATTCCACCTGTACTTTTTCTCTCATCTGCAACCACTAATCAGCCCCTGGTCTTCTCCCTGTAACTTCTCACACCTCCTCAGTATATACAGTGGCTTGCAAAAGTATTCGGAACCCTTTAACTTTTCCACATTTTGTCACATTACAGCCACAAATATGAATCAATTTTATTGATATTCCACGTGAAAGACCAATACAAAGTGGTGTACACGTGAGAAGTGGAACGAAAATCATACATGATTCCACACATTTTTTACAAATAAATAACTGAAAAGTGGGGTGTGCGTAATTATTCAGCCCCCTTTGGTCTTAGTGCAGTCAGTTGCCCATAGACATTGCCTGATGAGTGCTAATGACTAAATAGAGGCACCTGTGTGTAATCTAATGTCAGTACAAATACAGCTGCCCTGTGACGGCCTCAGAGGTTGTCTAAGAGAATGTTGGGAGCAACAACACCATGAAGTCCAAAGAACACACCAGACAGGTCAGGGATAAAGTTATTGAGAAATTTAAAGCAGGCTTAGGCTACAAAAAGATTTCCCAAGCCTTGAACATCCCACGGAGCGCTGTTCAAGTGATCATTCAGAAATGGAAGGAGTATGGCACAACTGTAAACCTACCAAGACAAGGCCGTCCACCTAAACTCACAGGCCGAACAAGGAGAGCGCTGATCAGAAATGCAGCCAAGAGGCCCATGGTGACTCTGGACGAGCTGCAGAGATCTACAGCTCAGGTGGAGGAATCTGTCCATAGGAAAACTATTAGTGGTGCACTGCACAAAGTTGGCCTTTATGGAAGAGTGGCAAGAAGAAAGCCATTGTTAAAAGAAAACCATAAGAAGTCCCGTTTGCAGTTTGCCACAAGCCATGTGGGGGACACAGTAAACATGTGGAAGAAGGTGCTCTGGTCAGATGAGACCAAAATGCAAAACGCTATGTGTGGCAGAAAACTAACACTGCACATCACTCTGAACACACCATCCCCACTGTCAAATATGGTGGTGGCAGCATCATGCTCTGGGGGTGCTTCTCTTCAGCAGGGACAGGGAAGCTGGTCAGAGTTGATGGGAAGATGGATGGAGCCAAATACAGGGCAATCTTGGAAGAAAACCTCTTGGAGTCTGCAAAAGACTTGAGACTGGGGCGGAGGTTCACCTTCCAGCAGGACAACGACCCTAAACATAAAGCCAGGGCAACAATGGAATGGTTTAAAACAAAACATATCCATGTGTTAGAATGGCCCAGTCAAAGTCCAGATCTAAATCCAATCGAGAATCTGTGGCAAGATCTTAAAACTGCTGTTCACAAACACTGTCCATCTAATCTGACTGAGCTGGAGCTGTTTTGCAAAGAAGAATGGGCAAGAATTTCAGTCTCTAGATGTGCAAAGCTGGTAAAAGACTGGAAGCTGTAATTGCAGCAAAAGGTGGTTCTACAAAGTATTGACTCAGGGGGCTGAATAATTACGCACACCCCACTTTTCACTTATTTATTTGTAAAAAATGTTTGGAATCATGTATGATTTTCGTTCCACTTCTCACGTGTACACCACTTTGTTTTGGTCTTTCACATGGAATTCCAATAAAATTTATTCATGTTTGTGGCTGTAATGTGAAAAAATGTGGAAAAGTTCAAGGGGGCCGAATACTTTTGCAAGCCACTGTATAAGCCGTCCTCTGTCAGTCACTACTCGCTGGTCCGTCGTCACACGTTTCTGTTTGGTTCCTGTTACCCCGTCACAGCATTTTTGATCCTCCTGACTTATGTAAGTTTGTGTTCCAAGTTCTTTTGTTATAATTTAATCTTTTGTTGTTTTATTTTGCTGCATTTGGGTCCTCTTTACACAAGACATGACACTCATCCTCCACCTCGAACACGACCTACAGCTTTATCTCAGATACTCGTCCACTGTCACCTCTGCTTCGGGCACGTACATCATGGGGAGAAGAGCTAACCATAAGTCGCACAGCTCCCTGATAGCCGCAACTTTGTCCTCCGCAAGGTTCTCTGCCCGCATGTTGTCGAACCTCCCGAGAGCGCTAAGAACCTCTTGAGTGGCATTGTGGCCGCGAAGATGGCACGTCCGCTCTCCACGTCCCACAGGCTCAGAACGACACACACCTCCCAGGAGCAGCAGGTCCATGTATGCTGCCCCGGTCTTCGCTGCTGCGATGGTGGTTGTAGTCCGCCTGCGTTCCTTCCGTGAGTCCCCTCACGGCTCTCTTAGACGAGGCTATCTTGTGCTCCTCGACTCCCTTTTAGGTGGCCTCAAGCACCAGTAACTCTACTTCAGGCGAGTAAAACACCTGGAATGTCGAGAGCACATCTCTGCCCGCTCCGAGTTCCGGGCGCGCCTCGTTGGTCCCATGTCACGAGGACCAGGCACAGCCACCACCGCTTCAGCTGCTGATGTTTTCGAGTCTTCCTCCATGTGCTCGTCCTCTTTGTCATTTAGCCTTCTTTTCTTCTTCTGTGGCAGCTGCAACTGCGGTAGCTTGCGACTGAGGTAGTTTGAGAGCGGGGAGCCTGAGTCGGACTCGGCTGCCTCAACTGCCGTTGTTCCCCTAGCTGCTGCTGCAGCTGTTGTTGGCGCTCGCGCTGCAGCTCCCTCCGTCGTTTCTACTTGCACTGTTGCATTTCTTGCAGGGTGCAAGGGTGTGGATACCATAGTACTTTGCCGTTTCTGGAAAGGTAACCGCTTGCAAGTTTTTCCTCCCTGTCTCTGTTTTCTCTCTCTCTTCTTCTTCTTCTTATTCAAGAAACCCCAAAAAGAAACAAAAAAACTGAAAGCAAACATAGCGTCAACAGGACCCCTTTAAGACAGTTCGCTGATTTAAAAATCAGAACGTGACTTAAAACGCAAAGAGCTGACTTCTCCTCAGTCAGTTGGTTGTAAAGATCTGGATGGATAGTTTAAAAAAAATGTTAATTTAAATGTTTCATTCTATTTTTCTGTCTTATTTTTAAGGCTTAGTGAATGGATTTTTATATAACTTGGCCTACCCTTTTTAGTTTTATTAGTATTGGTAATAGTGAGAAGTGTTATTGTTCTTTTCAAGTATACATATATATATATATATATATATATATATATATATATATATATATATATATATATATATATATATATATATATATAGGCCATCCAATTAAGGTAAATGTCATGTTTTTATTTCTAAAAATCTAATGAGGAATATTTCATTTTTTTGTCATTTTTTCTCTGTATTTTTTTCCTCCTGAGGGATTGACCCCATATATTGCTAAGGGGGTTTGCGGGCCTCAGTGAACCTAAGGGCTATACCAGCAGAAGCTTAGACTTCTAGTTGGACAGGTCTGAGGGTAGAAGCATGACAAAGTGCAATCCAATTACATGACAAAAACAGTTATCCAGACCACCCCACCACCAACCAACCCCTTTCCCTCCTCCGTTGCCATCATCTGCCGCCTTCACATTTCTCATATATGCCTGTCTAGAATCGGCCCTGATTTAGGACCGTCAACAGCTGCTTTCCTTAGTTAGGAATTGACCACAGTGCTTTACATTGCATAGAATGTTTGCTGTTGGATCTGAGATTTAAACTGGCATAAGACCTGCAGTATACAGATGAGTCAGACTTCGACTATAATATCCTAAACTGATTACAAATTATTTTAAACACAGTTTTGTGAAAACAAACAATAGCGATTATGATTTCTTTAAAAGTGTTGCTGAAATCTTGTTTTGTTCTTGTAAAGCCATTACTTTTTATCGTCTTGTCAGCTGAATGTATCCCTAAACCCTTAAGGGAAGGGTCATTATTCTCTCAGATTGTTGCACCTAAACCTCGCATTACAACTCTTCCTAATTATTCTTTAGATAGTATTGTATCAAAGAAGATAAATCTGAATCTAATACTTATCTATAATAAGGACGCTACTGTCAAACCATTAACTTAATCACGAGTGGGGATTTATACAATCCAATCTCTACTTTAAGAACACATGTTAGCCAAATTATGTTGATCATTTTAGAAATACATTTGCATTAAAGCATTGATTAAGGCTACATAAATTAATTAGAAGAGCTGCTATCATGATCATGTTAATGTGACTTAGAATTACAAAATCTAATATTGCGTTAATGAGTGAGGAATTGTCTGAGGAAGTATATTTCCCAGTAGGTGGGGGTGGGAGTTACGTGTACAGTAATAATGTGACATTCTACAGTAATAGGAAAGAGACAAGCAAAGATCAGGAACCTTCCCAACGGTTGCAGAAAGTGGTTATCTCTTGGAATTATTTTATTTATTTATTTTTTTCAATTTTGAATCAATTTTAATAAATCAAACCAAACATCTCCTCAAACTCCACAGCAGCAGAAAGGACTGCCAAACTCATCTCCCTACACTCAACTCAAACTTATTCAATTAATGTTGATCAGACCCATTTATTTGAATCTGAGCTGGAGGACTCCACTTACTATGGAAGGAAAACACGTGTACAGCTATGTTATTTTTAAGAATGACTACCAGAGCTCTCAAGAAATTTTTTACTTTCTTCCATGTTGACTAGATCCTGGGTTTCTGACATGGTGTTACACCTGCATACCTTCCTTGACTTGTTTCAGCTACTCTATACGCCAAGTTCATTATGCACACTATCTGTGACAGACTAAACTAGATCAACACACCACTGCTGTCAACCCCAGTAATCTAATAGCAATGTATAAATTTCTCATGGCAGGCCAATGAAACTTTGATTAGTTTCTTAGCAAAGGTACACTGATGCAGCAGTTGACAGGCATGTAAAAGATTAGCATATCATCAGCACAGGTTCTCCAGGGATGAAGATGCTCTTTGTCATCAGTTCCACGCCCCTTCTGCTGCCTCCATTACATATGCAGGAAAGCTCTGATCTGGTTAACACAGCCATTTGATTTTTTACAAGCTCATTGTGACTACCGTGCCTCATGAGCTCATTAGCACTGCAGGTGGTAAAAGAAGCAGAAAGAGAAGAAGGCATCAAATGGATTATGTAAATCTGCTTTATGTTTGTTTTTTTACATCTTCATTTTTTTAATCTCACTGTTTGGTTGTTAGAAGGCAATGATAAAGACAAACAATTCTAAGTTAGCTCTACAGGCTGGAATTCAATTTAGTGAAAACTGGAGAAAAGTTATCCACAGGAGGGTGTGATGAAAATTGGGATAAATCCTCCTCCATGGCTTGCTGGCTTAGTTTTATAGAGATGGCTGGATATTAGTTTTGAAGGTAAAAGATATTGTTCCTTCCCTTTCATTTCTAACATTATACATATTAGGAATTTATGTTAGGGCAGCAGTGTAGAGCAGTAGCACTGCTGCTTTGCAGCAAGAAGGGTTCCTTTTGGGCATGCTGCTTTCCTCCCACATTCCAAAAACAGGCTGGACAGCTGGATTAAAAACACACACACCTATAAAACATAGAAACTCAACACAGAAAAGCCCCAGCCAGTGTCGGAACCAATATTCTTCTTTAAGTGAACCAAAAGTGCTAACTGCTGTTTTACAAGGCAGTACATTGGAAAAGTCAAACTTGGATACAAATAACACACCAGTTCTTGGTGTGCAGCTTTGGTAGGCAAATAAAATTTTCACCATGCTATTGTGTATCTAACTTTTGTTTCCTTGATATAGAAAAATACATTGCCTGAGGTAAATACTACTCCAGCATCACCTTCCTACACATTTAACACTGTGGCACACATAATCTGTACCAGATAGCTCACAGGTTTTTTTTGGACATGGTAAAAAATACTGCAGTATGACCACCACGGCTTGGACACACCATGTATACAGCTAGTTGGGTAAAATCTGTCTTAGCTGTTGCTTGGCAACTCCAACTTTCAGCTTTGTCTTTGGTTTTATAATAAGGTTGAGGTCTGGAGACTTTCTAGCCAACAAAATGACTTAAACGTGGTTCTCCATCAGCTTGGGTAGCATGTTTTGGGTCACTGTTATGCTTGACAGCTCCTCCTTACTGCCCTATCAGAGGGTAAAGGCTTTTGATGCAAGATATTATGATTCATGACCCTGTTTATTGACCCATTAGTGGGTCAAAGTCATCCTGTATCCTCCAGAAAAACAGCCCCAAATGATAATGCTTTCCCCTCTGTGCTTGTATGTGTTGATGGTATTTTTTGGGTCAAACTCGCATTTTTATGGTCTTACAAAAACACCTTTTCAAGCTACTCATGCCTCTCTCATTTGCACTCAAACACAAACCATCTCATCTCTCAAACATTTTCTGAATCATTTAGATATTCAATGGCAAACCTGTGACACATCTGTTCATGTCTAAAACTGCAAGATTTTAGCACTTTTTGACAGCATGTTACCGACTATGTCACTACCTTCAGATCATTGCAAGCTTGATTCCTATACTTTTCTCTTGATTACCCTCACCCCATGAGGCATGTTCTTGTATTGGAACCAAAACTTAGGGTGGAATTCATTTTAAATTTCTTCAATATCCAAATAATTACACCAACAGTTGCCACAAAGCATCTTGCTGATGATCTTGGAGCTAATTCCAACTTGGTGTAGATCTGCTATATTTTCACAGATGCCTTTTGACAGCTCTTTGGGTTGTACTCATCGCGGGGATCAGGTTGGGATAAAAATGTTTTGTACAGGTGTGTTTGATATACATAGCAAGTTAAGGTTCTGAGTATTTGTAGTAGATTAACTAATTGGTATGTGTGCCAAATGAGGATATGACAAATCTGTGTGAGGAAGACATCTGGAGATGAAATTCATATTTCATTACAATGCAATACAAATCGATATTTCTCCTTCATGCATACTGAGATGGTAGGCGGACCAGACGGAGATGTTTTATTGGCTCGTGAGTTAGGCAGACCCTTTTTAAAATAATTGATGAGCTCTCCCCACTGCTGCGGCACTCCTCTGAGAGAAACGGGGCGTTGTCCCCCAGCCTACAGGTACTGATTGCGCTGGGATTTTATGCAAATGGGGCATTTCAGAATATAATGGGGGACATGATAAACGTCCATCGGACAACGGCTTCCAGGGCAGTAAGAGTGTCTTTGTCTCTCCAGCACTGTATATGTAAATAGAAAAGGTTTTCATTCAGTCAATGTCCAGATTGTCTGCAACCCTGACATGACCATATACGAACTAGTCGCTAAATGGCCTGGGTCAACACATGATGCACGCATCTTAAGAGACAGTGCTCTTTATCGAGAGTTTGAGGCAGGACGAGTAAATGGCATTCTCCTTTGTAACAGTGGGTACCCACTAAAGAGATGGCTGATGACTCCTGTCATTGCACCAAGAAAAGCACAGGTGCGCACCTACAATAGGAAGCATATCAAGACTCGCAACCTCATTGAGCACTGCATCGGTATGCTCAAACGTAGGCAAGTTGTTATTATTATTGTTATGATTATTATTATTAGTAGTAGCTAACATAAATTCGGTTCTCTTTATTTAGATTCCACTGCCTCCACAGTGAACTACGCATGCACCCCAAGTGGTTTGTGTAATTATTTTTGCCACTGTTGTACTGCACAACATTTGTGTGTCAAAACGACTTCCCCTCTCGAGACAAGATGATGTGGTTCTTGAAGAATAGGAGGAAAACCTTGGGGCTGCAATCCCCGAAGATATTAGTGGCCGACTAGTCCGCGATCATCATCAACAACCTATAACATTCTGTCGCTGAGGAAGTGATGCTCTCAACAAGGTTTGAAGCTCGCGGCAGAGAAAAGATAGCCTATGTCAAACCATGTAACTTGTTAAATGGCTATATAATCATAAAATTGAGAAGAAACTGTTGTATTAAATTTATTTGTAAATGATTAAGTACATATATAAAAAATAAGTAAATGAATAACAATAAATGTGTCATTAAATATAATAAACATTAACATTAAATAATTGTCAAAAGTCGCTTTGAAATTAAATGCATAAAAATCTCAAATTAACATGTTTTATAGGCTAAATAGAGCTAAATAGGATTTATATACAATTTACAAAATAGTAAATGAGAGACTGTCTTGTTCCGACACACTGTAACTGTCCCTAGTCTGATGTTGGAGGAGTTTAATTTCAAATTTTATCTTTTCTTTTTCAAGCTCCAGCTTTTCCTTTCTTTAACTTTGATGTTTCAACCTCCACTCTATAAATCTCTTTTCCCAGCAGGATTATCTGAAGCTCATCCTGGTCTCTTTTTCGTTTCTGAGAAGAACACGGCCTTTTTGGGGGCTCTTTCTGCATCACTGGTATGGGGCTTTCCTCCTCCTGTCTCTCATTTAAATCTACAATATTTTAATATTGTTAATGAAACATAGGTCTAAGGATTAGTTCGGGCTTTTTCATGAACGACCTACCAGTGGTGGCTGTATAGTCTGTTCTTTCCTCAGCGCAGCTCTCATCCTCCCAGTTCTCTTTATCATTTGATGCGGGCGCTGAACTGTCAACACCATTAAGGCCAACAAAAGCAGGTGAATCCTCTCCAAAAATATCTATAACTATTGCGCTGTATGGCGAAAGCTTTTGGAACAGGACCCCCACCCGTCTGGGGATTTTTAAGAGCAGACTGGTCTTTTGTTGCTCTTGATAAGAGATCTTTCTATTTTTTTCTCACCTCCTCAACTGTTCACACTCCGCTGTCACACTCGTTATTGATGGCAGCCGTGATCATGTTCCAAGCTGAGTTTGTTTTTTTTTGTAATGGTGTTATTAAATCTGGTAGTCAACACATCTTTGTGCTCCACATATAGTTGTAAAAGTTTCCTAATCTTATCATCGGTAAAATTTACTTTTCTTTTTTTCTGAAGAAAAGAGCCTCCCTCTTCCATCTTTACTCCCCTTGGGGTCGATGCGTTGCTAGGCAATGAGCACAGCGACGCTTGTATCCTCTTGAGCGAGCATGATATGACCAGGCGCAGTTGGTGCGGCAACCCTAAGTTACCCCGTAACCGCCGTACCCACTGCTGTGTTTATACTTCTGCGTAGGGCTGAAAGCGTTGTGTTGCTGTTTCATTTCCAGACCTGCAGGTGGCAGTAGGCTGGTATCGCACAGCAAACTCCAACTCAACTTTTCTGATGGTTTGCTTATGTTTGCTTCAGTTCCGGCAAGAATTTCCTTAGAACAACGATGGCGGCCGACTTGGTGCAGTGTCTCAATGAGATTGTGGAAGCAGATGAACAAATTATCCTTCTCTTGAACACTTTGCAACGCAAGCAAATGAAAAGACGGAGACGTAGAAGATGGTACGTGCGTACGTAATCTCACTGACCAATCACAAGGGAGTACTTCCGCGTCTCTGGGTCACGTCGCTGGGCTGCACGTCAGGTCCAAGGAGGTGCACGTCAAGCCTCTGCGGACCTACGCAGAGGCTACGGCGGCGGTTATGGTGTACCCTACGCAAGGGACACGACACAGAAGTATAAACCGGCCTTAACCCTAACCCTGAGTTGGTGCACTTGGTTCTAACTCCAGTTATTACGACTGACTTACGTCTTACGTCTGAGCTAAGTCTGGCGTAGGAGTTAGGACTGGCTTATGTTAGGACCAGCTGGTGAACTCCACTCCAGAAGTCTACAGTACGTTAGATTCAAGATTAGTTGGCATTAGTTGTGAAGATTAGGATGATCTACTAAACGTCCTAGCTGTGAAATCTAGAACTCTCAGATAAAAAATAGTTCAAACTTATGTGTGCGGGGACACTAAATGAGCCAACAGGTACAGCGCTTGAAAACACTTTGAACCAACAATGAACGAGATCTAACTCGTTAAAAACTCTTTGCGTTAGGGTTAGACTTGGTTTACTGATAATTGTCATGGATACTAGTCAGAACTTCCAACTTACGCCTTGGAAGGGTGAGAACAGTTTGAAATGGCCGCCACCACCTTCTTATAGCCCTTTGGCCGTGATGTCGTCATTGATGTCACCATGGGTGGTCACGGAGCAATAGGAGCGTGTTGGGAGTCACCGGTAGAATCGCTGGGAAATGTGGTCTGCTTAGTCCATCTGGTAAAATACCTTCCAGCCGTCCAACAGTCTGTTCAGTTCATTTGTGGAAAATGGTATCCCAACAGAAGTGTGTGGTCTGCTTAGTAAAATGGAGCAGCTGCACGCTGAATGTTGTGGAGCGAGCACTGCTACTTCAGGCAGATGCGAGTTTGGATCTTCCCAGAATTACATCTGAAATAAACCATCCAGTGTGCAAGCTGTGGAACTCCACCGATGTGGAGTGAGATTGTGGACAGCGGATGATGAGGCCAGCACATGAAGCTGATGGCCAAGAATGGCGGTGAAGTCTGCTATAGAGGTAACTGAGGCATGAGTCGGAGTGAGAGAGAGGAAGAGGAGATCCCTGCTCGGAGTGAGGGAGGTGGCAGCAGAGAGACGAGAGCTCCCAGAGAAAACAGTTTGGGGGAAACCTCTGAGTGGAGTACTGTCATCAAAACAGGGAGGCAAAAGTCTACAGGTAACATAAGTCTACCTGTTAAAATGATAAACTCAAGCAGTGAGCGGGAAGTCTGGGAAAACACTATAGTCGGCACTGGAGCAGCAGGAAACATAGAAATAATGAAGAATAGACTGGTGAGTGTTTTTGCTTCTAGATAACCACCTGATCTGGATGAAGAAACATTACCTGAGAGAAACAAGAAAAATGATCTGAAGGACAAACTGAGCCGTGAAGTTACGTGCCAAAAATAGTCACAGCAAATATTAGATATTCCTCATTTGAAGTATCTGCTGAATGCTGTGAAGTGGGTGAGATGTACAATCCAGAGATCTGGCTGGAGGAAGTCTATGTATGGAGATCTTTCAACCATGTAAGGGTGGAGCCTCAGGGTCACCATACAGTGCTGTCACTGTTGGGCGGAAAAATTAGACCTTTGCAGCCCAGGATACAGGGGCTTAACTCTGGCTAAATGAATATAAAGCTGTTCTCATGTAACTGCTGTGGCCTGAGGCTCGGCCATAGTGTGGAAGATAGGATTCACAGATTTGTTGTGGACCACCTGCTGGATCAATGTGATGTTCTGTGGTTATAGGAGACCATTTTAACAAAACAGGATCTAAAAGGTTTCAATTCTATTAATAATCATTTTTATGGGGCTAGAGAGTCAACTACTAACACTTGGGATGGAATAATAAGGGGGCAAATACCAGATCGCACTGCAATCCTTTGGAACTAGAGATTAGAGCCATACATAAATGTGATAAGGCTTGATGTGGACTGGTGTATAGCTATACACCTTAAACAAACTAAAGAATTTGTTATCCTAAATGCATATATGCCGTTTGAGTGCCATAATAATGAAGCTGAGTTTCATAACAAAATTAGCTTTTATTCATTTATTTGTAGAAGAATATGTTTTTAAATATGTGTATTATTGGTGAAATGAATGCTGAAATTACAAATGGAAACTCAATCTTTGCCAAACATCTGAAGCAATTCTGTGAAGATAGTGGCTTACTACTGTCAACTGAAACTTGTTTACACTTTCATTAGTGAGGCATGGCATACGACTTCATGGTTGGATCATTGTGTCACAACAGCAGATGCTCATGCCTCCCTGTCACATGTGAATATCTTATATGTGCTGTCAAGTGGGGATCATATTCCATTTGGGACACAAATAAATCATGAGTATGTACCTATGTCTGAAGAAAATGACAGTGAAAGTACTAGAAAAGTCATAGATTGGTCTACCATCTCTGAGGACGATATCTTAAAGTATCAACTGCTTACCGAGGAACTTTCTGGTGGAATGTGCCTACCCAGAGTAGCAGTCACCTGTAGAGACACTGGCTGTAAAGATCCAGAACACATATCAGCGGTTTGTACCATGTATAATGACATAGTGAATGCATTACTTAAGGCTAGCATTTACTTAAAAAAAAAAAAAAACTAAAACAAAGATAAGACCATGCTGGAGAGAGTATGTGTCTGAGTACCATGCCATAGCATGCGAGGCCTCAAAAAATTGGGCGCTAGCGAGGAGACCTAGACATGAGCCTGTCTTTGAACGTAAAAGGGCTACAAATGCAAGATAACAAATATGGTGTGCATTTTATTTGTAAAAATGAACAACAAATGAAGGCTGAGTCGCTGGCTCAGAAGCTCCTTGTTAACAATACAAAAGATTTCTGGAAAGAAGTGGAATATTCTACAGGAAGAAAAACACCATATCCTGTTGGGTTGATGGAATCTCACGAACTGAGGATATTTTGGAGTTATAGAGACAGCAATAAATGTATTATAACTTGTTTAATTGTGTACTGAGTGAATCTTATAAAGTGGATAAAACTGAAAGTATAGATGAAATTACGTCACATGAGGTCCATCAAGCCATAACAAACTACCTAATACTAAAACAGCTGGGTTGGATGGTACATCTGCTAAACACCTAAAGAGTGCAAGTTGAAGATTAACACCACTCTTTGCTATATTCCTCTCAGCTCTTCTTGTACATGGATGCTTGCCTGATTCTATGTTAACTGTCTTATTGGTTCCAGTGATAAAATACAAGGCTTAAAGGGTTGGCAGCATGTATAATTATAGACCAATTTCTCTGGCTACCATACTCTCAAAAGTCTTGGAAATAATTCTACTGGACAGAATTAACAAGACCTTAAGAACTATGAATCATGAGTTCGGTTTTAAGACTAAGCCCAGTACATACGTGTATATAAGCTCTAATGGAGATCATGACTGAATACAAATTTTCCAAAGACTCCTCAGTTATCCATGTGCTTTGAAAGAGTAAACCCTAGTGAATTATTCATTAAATTGTTGCAAAGAGGTGTTTCAAGATGTATTATGCGTATCTTGGTGTATTGTTATGGTCAGCAAATGTTACAGATTAAATGGGGAAACAGTATTTCTATTTTTTTAAGGTCAGTAAGGGGGTCAGACAAGGCAAGGCAAGTTTATTTGTATAGCACACTTTCAACAACAAGGCAATTCAAGGTGCTTTACATGATTAAAGTGCCCCTGGCATGAAATTAGCATTTTTTGAGTTTTTTGGTCATATTTCCCCAGTCTGCCTATGTCCCCTAAGGGGTTAAAACTACTGATTAGTGTTTCCTTTGTCCCCGGGTATGTCTGGCTACATAGTGAAATTAGAACTCAGAAACAGGCTGTTTTGCAGTTCGGCATTTGACCTCACGTTTCGGCATATGTCGTCACTAAATTCCAGCCAATTACCCCATTCTCTGAACTACACTCTCCAAGTCCCGCCCCCTGCAGCGCGTATTACAACCTAAACAACAAGAGCTACGGTAAAAGGAAAACAACAAACTGACAACATGGAGTCCAGACCGCATCGACACTGTCCTCCCCTCTTCTGAGCCACTGAAAAGCTTGTGGATGGACTTTATTTATGCAAGGAATGTACCCGACCGACTCCCAAAGCGCCTGGTCGTTTGTGGCAAACATTTCTCTGACGGATGTTTTATTAACTTGGGACAATACAGCAGTGGATTCGCAGATCGTCTAAAACTTTTACCAGGATCAATACCAACCCTCCGTGAACCAGCAAATATCCCTATACAAGTAAGTAGCCTATATTTCCGCAATAATGTCTTCAGCTGTTTTATACAAGTGTTTCCCAAACATGACGAATCTGTGGCGATGCGCCACAGATTAAACTCCGACCAAAAGAAAAGAATAAATCAACACGGACCGTCACATATTGCGTTTTGTTTTTCTTTTTTATGCTATTTAAAACACACAGCGCATTCATTCCCTGCTCTCTTTTCGTCTCTGTCACTCACGCGTCTCTCGCACACACACACATACACACACACACACACACACATATGCCAGAAAAGGTCCTAAATAGGATAGCAATACAAGAACACACATATACACACACACACAGCCCATTCCCTCCATGCACGTCTGTCTGGATCACCTGTGGAAGACGTCCTCTACCTTTCTGGTTCCTCCTCAGGTGCCTCGCCGTCCGGATCAGATTCTGGATCAAATTGAAACGCCATTACATAGTTACAGTAGTCGATAACTGAGCCATTACTGTTGTGGTGAAGCTAGAGTCGTAATGAGGACGGATGGATGTGTGGATGGATGATCAAATATTTTATTAGGCCTGTAATTTGTAAACAGATTATTGTTCAACACACAATATAATTAGGCCTTTATTTATGCAGGGAATGTACCCGACCGACACCCGAAGCGACTGGTCATTTGTGGCAAAAATTTCTCTGACGAATGTTTTATTAACTTGGGACAATAAAACAGTGGATTTGCAGATCGTCTTAAACTTTTACCAGGATCAATACCAACCCTCCGTGAACCAGCAAATATCCCTATACAAGTAAGACCTGAGTGGTCCAGAGGGTTGGTAAAGTGACAACAGATCTTCAACATACTTTGGTGCTAAGCCATACAATGATTTATAAACTAATACAATTATTTTGGAGTCTATTCTCTGAGCTACAGGGAGCCAGTGTAAGGAGATTAGAATTGTGGTGATGTGCTCTACTTTCCTGGTTCTAGTGAGGATGCAAGAAGCAGCGTTCTATATCAGCTGCACCTGCTTGATTGACTTTTAGGCAGACTTGTGAAGATGTTTTTTCAGTAATCGATCCATCTAAAGATAAATGCATGGATGAGTTTTTTTAGGTCCCATTACGACATTAGTAAGTATATAGGTATATTCTTCAGGTGATCGAAGGATGACCTGGTTATTGCTTTTATGTGACCCTGGAGGTTCAGGTCTGAGTCTATCACTATACCTAGATTTCGGGCCTGATCAGTAGTTTCTAGCTGTATTAACTGAAGCTGGCACTTGATTGTTCCTCTTTAGGACCAAAGATAATTACTTCAGTTTTGTTTTTATGCTAATCTTATTGCGTGTTACAATCTAGGCTAGTGGGAGCATGTAGATATTAAATAGAAGGGGCCCCAGGATGGAGCCCTGGGGTACCCCAGATGTGCTTTCTGTCTGTTCTGACAACAAATTGCCTATTGGCACGAAGAATTTCCTGTTCTTAAGGTAAGGCTAAAATCAGCCAAGTACTGTACTACAAAGTCCAACCCAGCTCTCCAGTCGTTCTAATAGTATATCATGATCAACAGTGTCAGATGTGTCAGCACTAAGATCCAAAAGTACCAGCACCCTGGTTCTACCACAGTCTGTGTTTGTGCGGATGTCATTGAAAACTTTGACAAGGGCAATGGTGGGCGCAGAAACCACATTGAAAAATATTAAAACATAATATTGATGATATTAAAACAGTTGGTCATTGTTAGGAAGCTATTTGTTGCTGCTGAAACAGCTTTTTTCAATAATCTTGTTGATGAATGGAAGATTAGAGATTGGCCTGAAGTTCTGCATTGACGTGTTGTCCATGTTGTTCTTCTTTAGTAGTGGTTTGATAACAAGGAGGCATCCTTGTTTTATTAAGTGGGAGACCTCTCTGAGAACTGAAATGAAGCACCATCTAACCCCTGAAGTGGCTGCTGGTTTTCTTGAAGCTTTTAAAAATACTCCTCCTATTAATTTGTGATTCTATTGTCAATGATTTTAACAGCAGACTTTGATCTACTCTCAACCTGCTTGCTCCACTTAAAGTTAAACAACTACAGCCAAAACATGCATCACCATGGAGAAATGAATACCTTAGAAAACTAAAGAGAAATTCCAGGGCGGCGGAGAGAAAATGGAGGAAAAATAAGATCACAATAAATAAGCAGATTTATACTGACCTACTAAAATCATACAATAATGCAGTAAGAAAGTCAAGAAATGCTTACATTTCCAAAATAATCTCAGATCATAAAAATAATCTTAAAATTGTATTTACCACAATTGCTAACATTTTTAACAGACACTAATTCACTTCAGGAAACCCCCTCTAACGCTCTGTGAGGAATTTGCAGCCCACTTCAGAGGGAAGGTAGACACCATTAGATTTAATATTTTATCTTCTCAAAGTAACATGGTTTTAGACAAATCTGAATGTGTGTCTATACCAGAGGAAACGCTGGACAGTTTTGTCCTGGTGGAGGCTGAGAGTCTCAATAAAGTTTGCTCCTCAGTGAGGCCCACCACATGTGCCTTGGACCAGATTCCCACTTGATTTTTTTAAGCAATTTTATGATTCTTTTCGAGATGAGATTTTAACCATGATGAATTGCTCCCTTCAGACGGGGGTCTTTCCTGCCGCCTTTAAAGGGGCGGTGGTGAGGCCCCTGCTGAAGAAGAACAATTTAGATATTAATGATTTGAACATTTTCCGACCTTTTTTAAGCAAAATTTTAGAAAAGCTTGTTTTAATTTCACTTAAAGATTTTATTAACGCTCATAATGTCCAAAATAAATTTCAGTCTGGTTTTAGGGTGAACCACAGCACTGAGACGGCCCTTCTGAAGATTTTAAATGATTTTAGATTAAACTATGATGCACAGAAGGTGACAGTGTTGGTTCTACTGGATCTAAGCGCTGCCTTCGATACAGTAGACCACACTATTCTTTTAACCCGTTTGAAACAGATTGGCCTCTCTGGTGCTGTTCATAGATGGTTCACGTCCTACCTCACAAACAGGACCTTTATGGTGAGTTTAGATACCTGCTCCTCTAAGGTCCACAAGATTACATGTGGTGTGCCCCAGGGTTCAATTTTAGGCCCAGTGCTTTTTAACCTCTATATGCTCCCTCTTGGTGGTGTAATCAGGAGACATGGAGTGAACTTTCACAGTTATGCTGATGATACACAGTTATACATCTTGATGTCTCCTGATGACACACCGCCAATGGATGCACTTTTTAACTGTATTTTAGACATCAAATCCTGGATGGCAGAACACTTTCTCCAGCTCAACCAGGACAAAACTGTAGTTTTAGTTTTTGGTCCTGAGGGCCAGAGAGAGAAACTATTACCAAAACTGCAATCACTTTCTTTTAATTCTTCTCAGCAAGTGAGGAAACTGGGTGTTATTTTTGACTCTGAGCTGACTTTTATCCCTCATATTAAAAATATCATTAAAATGGGTTTGTATCACCTGAAGAATGTTGCCAGAGTCCGCCCCATTCTCTCTCGGGCCAATGCGAACAGCTGTCCAAGCCCCGACATAGACTGGGTAAATAACTTGATCATACCATGGGACAAGTTCTCAGAGGAACTGAACCAGTCACTAGAAAGAGGAAAACGACCAAGTCCACGACTAAGGGGGGAGATGGTCCGAAATGTGGTCCGTGAGATGATGCAAAAAAAGTCTTGCATAAGTAATAAGCACACTACTGCAGTTGCTCAAAAGATGGTGGCAAAATATCCGAAATCTTTACAAGATGTCATAGAAGGTGACGTTGTTGGTCCAGGGTATCATTCTCTAGCCAAGCAAATGCAAAATAGGATCGAGAATGTGAGGCAATCTACGACTCCGAAAATAAGAAAGCGAAAGCATCGCACTGAAGATTCAGACACAGAAGAAGTCGCTCCAGAGCAGAGAGCAGCAATCCGGGATACGTATAGGTGTATTAAGTGGGATATGAAATTCTTGCCTCTTGGAGAGACCCCAGAGACTTAGCAGGAGAAGAAAGAGAAATTGAAGAGGATGTCTCAGCAAACTGATGCAAATACAGAAGAAGTCAAACGTCTGATGAAGATGACTTTCTACACACAACGTAAACAAGTCAATGAGGGGAAAAATCTGAAATACCTCCTTGAAGAGTGGCCATTTTTGTTCAATGAACTTGGCATGGCAGTTCACTTTCAGGAACTTACCGGAATCAGTCTTAAAGAAACCTTCACGCGGAATGTAGATCTGAAGGGGAAACGGCTCCTGAATTACATGAATGTGGTCTGTGTCACCAAAAGCAAAAAGTTCCTTCAGTCTTTTACAAAGTTAAAAAGGATGAGGGGAGAGCTGAATGGTTGCTCTGAAGATGTCAAGGAGATGGTGCTTCTTCTCCTGTCCTACTTTGATGAGAAGGAAGATGCGATGTTCTATCATATGGAGGACACAATCCTGGCAGTGGAGGTACAGATGGACCAAATTCCCTTGACCCCCACCATTGTTGTGTGTGGTAAGTTCACATTTCTTTCTTCCTATCATTATTTCTCTTGCATTTAACATTACACTTTTTATCTTTCTCTTTTCCTTATCTATTTGATTATAAATTCATTTTGCAGTGTTGTTGGTTGTGTAAGAATATTAGTCAAGTGGCCTTAAATTTTGTGTACTTACATTTTGTTTGAACTTTTCTTTTTTTTCTTTTTTACTTTTTTGGATTTAGGACGATCCTGCTTTTCTTCAAGACGGTTCATGCTGAGTTTGGATCAAAACATCATATGTGACAACATCCCCTTCTTCATCTCTGCCCTGTGCATGCTGTTTGGAAGCTATTATTGCTTTAACATCCATTACCCTACAGCGCTAGCATCAACCCTGGAGTTTCTGCAGAGGTATGTCCTTTTTGATTGACAGATTTTACTAATGTGAACTGATATGAATCTTAAATTACTGCAGTAGTGACTCAGGTTTAGACTACTTGTTAATTACTGTTTTGAGAGTAGCCAATCCTTAAATAATATCTTGCAAACAGTTTTGTCAGTGAAGCTATTTTATGAATACAATTGTCTGTTTTTCTCATATTTCCATAGATGTTTTTTCTCCATCAACCCAGAGAAGGGCACTAAAGTGGAGAAGACGAGCACATCCCGTCTTCATGTGAACCCTCGAGTCATCACCTTGATTCAGGAGCTTTCGGATCACGAGTGGCGTGATGTCTGAACATGGACTTTAAAGAGTACGATTTGTGGCGAGTCATGTGCCCCATAGACATTTTAAAGGTTTGCTTCGGCTCTTTCTTGTTATTGAGTTTGTAGACTGTTATTGCAGACCAATATTTTTCTTGTTTGTGTCATTTATAAGCCTTTCTTACTCAATGTTAGGGTACTAGTTTAAAGATACTAGAGCATACATGCTAGTGAGGAAATGATTAACTTTTGAGGATTCAAATAATAAGTTACCTATAAAAATAAAACCCAAGTAAAAAAAAATTTAACAAGACAACTTTATTAAGAAGAGTCCATTCCCTCTTTGTTGCATTCTCTATATTTCCGTTACACTAGCATGATCCTAAATCTGTCACATGCTCTCTATTTTAATATTTGTAAGGTTCTGTTGTATTCTACTTTTCTGGGGCTATTTTTTATTATGCAGTATATATGTTTTAACTATATCTTAGTAAGGTTTAGAAGTAATAGGCCTGTTTATATTATTCAGGGTAGTAAAACATGACTCTTTACCAGTATTTTATAGGGTTTAAGGTTTTAAGTAAATAAACTCTTGCGTAAAGATATGAACTGAAAGCAGGGAGGATCGGTTATAACTCTAGTTCATGTTACAACCCGAGTTCATGGTACGGTCAGGAGACCTGGAGAAAATAAATGACCTGTCAAGATGTAGAAGGAGGAGAGAGGAGTCATGTGATATGTTCTTTGTTCTTCTGTAATAAAAATGGTACACCCTGGTAGAGAAGCGAGTCAGATCTTTTCTGGCTCCCATCTGCAGGTGCGTCCTTTGTGAAACAGATATCTGTTTGTGTGTGTTGTTTTACTCTCTGTCTCTCAGTTCTGGGTCTTATTTTGAAACAGTTCCCGCTGGGGTTTTGGAGTTCGGCGCCCCCACCTCTCTGAGTAGGAAGTGAGTTGCAGAGCACATTATGATAAGAAGCCGACAAAATGGTGGAGGATGCGGGCATTTAATTTGGTTTTGAGTTTTCTCAGGGCTGGGAGAGATTGAGTGTGAGTAATGAGTGTGGCATAACTGATTGATACATGTGTTTGTGGCAATTATAGTAATTTTGTGTTTTTTCTTTGAGTTCAACAGAGAATCGGAGAGCGACTGGATTGATCCTTGCTAATCAACACCCGGGTGGTTTTGTATCAATCTGGAAAAGCGCTAACACCAAATTAATAGGTATTGATCGATTTAAACGTTCTCCATTTAATGTTGACGTGTTGTTCTTTCGGTTGAGGGCCGACCAAAGTGCGGACCAGAGTTTGAGAGTTGGCCGCCTCGCCTCCGATGGGACGCTGTCGGAATTCTCTAGGGCTGGCAAACGGAAAGGTAGACAGCAGTTAGAGTGTGTGTGCTCTCTGTGTCGAGACGGATTCCCTTGGAGAGGCCGGCGTATCTTCCAAACGCACGTTTGAGCCACGTGAATTGGATTGTGTTTAAAGGTCCGGCTTTAGGTGGCTCCGGTAGAGGTTAGTGTTTGATGAAATTGTAAAATTGTTGTTCTTTCTTTCTTTCTAGTGTGACTGTGTGTGTGATTGGAGAAGTGGAGGTGACAGAAAAAAAGGCTACCATGTAGCTTTTTGCACACCGGCCTCATATAAACTTCTCATTTAGGGGAACTAACCGACTGAATCTAAAACCATAATTCCTCTGCAAATCTTAAACGCCTAGACAATGCCCGCGCTTCTTGTATAGACAATAAGCGTAGAAGCTTGACATTGTAGAGGAATAAGGGAATATCATTTTCAGTCAGCTAAAGTACCACCATAAGCTAGCTTACGGCTAACATACAGTTTGGATGAGTTTCGCATGGAAATAAAGGCGTTCAACCTTGTGCAACTACGTAAACACGTCTAAAGCATTGTCTAACACATATATATAGGACTGTTATTATGGATAACTGGTAGTAAACTCTTTAGAATATATATAAAATAACTTTTTTATGGTAACGGAGCGGTCACGTTTGGCTTCCGGTTGAGCTAGGTTGCTCATGATGACAGCTAATCTCTGGTAGCTTAGCTTCCGAACTGTATTTATTTGGCTCGGTTAAACAGTCATTCGAGTATTGATGGCGAAGTGTGGTTTTGTTGGAGGCATTTTGTTCTTGTCTTTGGTTGGTTTACTTATGAGTATGGTTTGTTAAGTTTAGCATCGTAGTGAAGAATTAGCCATCTGTGCACCGGCGTATTCATTCTACGGTGTGACCCGGAAGTTTTATTGGGCCGGACTTTGATCTGTCAGTCCGGCGGAGTTTTTTTTTTTGGAGCAAACTGTTGACGATTTTGTGTTGCAAAGCGAGTTTTAAATGTATTTCTTTCGGTATATGTTTTAATGATAAATAAAAATTGCTTTATATTGGGAGAATTCTATTTCTTCGTGTGTTTCACCGAAGTGTGCGTCCCGAGTTTTGGCGCAGGCCGGACTCTATTAGGAATTCTTTGATTTTTAGACGAAACGGCAATAATCTCCGTATATAAATAAATTAATGATAAGATAAAAAGTGCGTTATAAACCTTTTTAGCTTTCCTTCGTTTCGGCTTTGCCTAAAACATTATTAAGGTTAATGTTGCATGACAAAATAATACATAAACCCCTTCACTATAAAAAGAAATAAATGAAAATTAAATAAATAAAAATTGTGCCTGCCTTTACTGTTAACTGCATTAATATTGGGATAAATTTGGGCCTACGAATTGATAGTTTATCAATTAAAATAAATAGTTTATAGAGTTAATACAAATAACCTACTTTGTTAAATTTTAATCCATTTTGGATTTTGTTACGAATATTCAATGGCAGCCGAATATAAATTACTCCCTGCTCCACAGGGACAAAACTGGCGCACTTTAGATGCCCAATTGTTAATATACATTTCTAAATTATATTCTGTTTTAGTTGATAAGCCCGGTAAAAAAGATAAAAACCAGTTCCAGGGCCTTATGACGGCCATGTGGGCTCGTCATGGTGCCCGAGGGTGTGATATAAGGAGTCTCTCACAGAATGTGTTCTGGGGAGGAAAAGCGACAGCTACTAAAATTAGTTAGCAACAAAGTAGAACAGGACACCGATAAATTGTTCTTGGCGTATAATGCTAAATTGATGGATGAGATGGAGCAGCACGAACACAGGTTAACTAAAGTTCAGCGACAGATGGATGAGGTGCTGCAGGATCAGGAAAGATTAGCATCTGTGGTAAGGGGTCAAGCTGCAGACCTTTCAGGGAGTGCCAGCCCCAGTCAACGTGATGAATGTGCAGCAGTTGTACAGGTCGAAATTATGCAGACGTTGGGGGACAAGGGGAGTGAGGGACCATTTAAGAATACCAGATCTAAGTTGCCACTGGGGGCATGTGGGGGCCCTGATTTAATGCTTCCTTTAGTGGGAGCATCAGATGGTTCAGTAATTTACAAACCATGGAAGATGGCTGACATATCTGCCATCATTCTGCAACTCCCTGCTTTGACTGGTGGAGGAAACTGTTGGATAAATAAATTAAATCAGCTGACTTCAGGGCAAACCCTAGCGGTGGGGGATTGGAAAGCTATTATGGGTAGAATGTTGACATTGACAGATTATAATGAGATGATGCTCCAGTGCCAGTTAGCATGTGTACTTGATGAAGCCCCATTCACGCATCATGCACATGATCTTGCCGAGTGGGTCAGAAGAAAATATCCTACTCCGCCCGCGTCAAAAATTTTGAAATTTCCCTGGTCAACTGATGTTACTCCCGCAGAACATATGGCAAAATGTAAAGATAAATGGGTTGCCGTTACTGGAGAACACCCTCGAGATCCGGGAAATAATCGGATTTGGTTTAGAGAAGCAGTTTTAGCAGGCATGCCAGAGTCTGTTGCTAGATTAATGAAACGGAATCCTGATTCACACATTTATGATCAGCCTACATGGAAAAGACACGTAACATATTATTTACAAGACGTGCAAGATTTTGCGTTAAAGGACGCTGAGGAGAATAAGAAAATGGAGACTGCTTTGTTAAAGCTACAGTTAAAAGAGGCTCAGAATAAATTGACTGACTTGTATCAGTCTAAAAAAGTGAAGCAGATGATGGCTGAAGCAGCACCTACTGTTGGATCAGCGACAGTGCTGCCTTCTTTTCCTGTGATGTATGCTGGAGCTGCGCCAAATCCGCCATTTACTGCTCCTTATAGGACATGGCAGCCCCGTGGCAGGTCGCGTGGCAGGGCCAGGTTTGGGGATTTTAGAGGCATGGGGAGAGGGCAGCCAGGTGCTAACGGTTGTCACAGGTGTGGCTCCAATGAACACTGGGTGAGGGAGTGTCCACACCCACAAGGGGGCGCTATACCTCCCGGTCAGCCACCTCTACATATGACTCCGAATCAGCATATGGCTCCTCCCTCCTATCCAGGAGGACAGAGTGGGCCTCAGTATTGACAATGCCCACAGAGTACCTTAGTGAGCAGGACAAAGGGGGATCCGATGCTCACAATAGACGTACATGGACATTCATTGCCATTCCTTGTCGACACTGGTGCTACTTTCAGCACGTTGGACAGAGTTTTACCAGACGTCAATTTTTCTGGGAACACAGTGTCTGTGATTGGAATCTCTGGGGCTCCAATGATTCTCCCTATCACTCAACCATTGCCTGTTTCAGTGGGAGATCAAAGACTATCACATCCTTTTGTCATTGCTCAAACCACGCCTGTCAACTTGTTAGGCAGAGATCTGCTTATCAAACTGGGTGCTTCGATCCTATGTACCCCTGATGGACTTATGGTGACTTTTCCGAATGGACATACGCATTGCTGTGATACCATGAGTCGTCAATTTTTGCTGAAGGATGACACTTCACAAGTGGCTGATATTTTCTGGGCCAGATTGACTACAATGTCTGCACATGAATCTTCTGCGGCTGAATTTCTGAGATGCTGGAAGCCTTGGCTGCTTGAACTCCAGCCTTTTGTTCCACCGCCTGACCCGTTCCATTTGACCTTCCTCTATGAGAGAAGCGATCCTACTTTATATCAGGAACAATTTGAAACAGAACTTGAAGGCCAAAGTTGGTCTGTGGCTTCGGGTCCATGCTTTGTGGGGAAAGAGGGTGTTGCACTGTATGCTGATCTGACTTCAGAGCAGCATAAATGGTATATGATGGAAGCTGAAGCGATTCCACACATATCGCTTTTGTTGCATCCGAAACATCAAGCTAAAGATTTGGGGGGAATGGTTAAAAGGGGAGTTGAATTAAAGGATTGGGTTCCTACCCAGATACCTTCAGTCTCTTTTTCTCCTTCTACTCAGATGTACAAAATAGACACGCAGCTCTCTGATACTACCATTCTGGAACATTTGCAGCTTTCTAGAAATCATGGCAGAGAAAAAACTGATCATCCTGATGCAGTGGAGGCCTTAAAGGTCGTGCCTGACTCTTTGTGGTCAGATGGTCCCACTGATGTCGGTCTAGTGCAAACCACACCCATCACATTTGAGATGAAACATTCTGATCCAATCTGGCGTTCGCAGTATCCACATAAACCTCAGGCTGAGGAAGTTATTGCAGACACTATTGCAGGGTTACTTGAAGCTGGAGTTTTAGAACCATCAAACTCTTCATATAACACCCCTATTCTTCCTGTGGAAAAACAAGGTACTGGTAAATACAGAATGGCACATGATTTGCGTGCTATTAATGAGGCCCTTAGAACCCCTCCCATTTCTACACCGAATCCGTATACAGCTCTGGCATCACTGACTCCTGATTTAAAATGGTTTACCTGCATAGATTTGGCTAATGCATTTTTCTGTTTACCGCTCCATCCTTCTGTCAGGGATATTTTTTCATTTACATTCAGGGGCAGGAAGCTACGTTATAGTAGGCTTCCGCAGGGTTTTGCTTTATCTCCAGGTATTTTTAATCAGGTGTTGAAGCAGTCATTAAGCACTGTACAGCTCCCTCCAGGCTGTGTACTGACCCAATATGTGGACGATTTACTTTTAGCATCCCCTACTGTTGAAACGTGCATAGAAGCGACTCTAGTTGTGTTGCAACATTTGGGAAAAGAGGGATTCAAAGTCTCCCGCGATAAGCTTTCAGTTGGTCAGGCAGGAAGTCCAGTTCCTGGGGCGAAGGGTGACCGCTCAAGGGGCTGGACTGACGGACACCCACAAGAATGCTATTTTGGCCCATTCTAAACCTCTCACTGTTAAATCAATGCTGTCATTTCTGGGACTGACAAATTTTTCCAGACATTATGTGCCTAATTACACAAACCTTACCACACCACTCAGGGCTCTTGTAAATGCTCATGGTATGAAAAATCTGCATGCTAAATTAGAATGGGACATACCAGCTGAGGAGGCATTTATTAAGTTGAAACAGGCTCTAGCACAAGCAGCTGATTTAGCCACTCCTGACTATACATGTCCATTTTTTCTTAACACATCAGAAACAGATGGGGTGGTTAATGGGATTTTGTTTCAGAAAAAAGGTGGTCAGAGACACATTCTTATGTATCTTAGCATAAAGCTGCAAGCTATTGAAATGAGACAGCCGCCTTGCACGAGACATGCAGCAGGAATTGCACATCTAGTGGAAAAAACATCACACATTGTCAGGGGTTATCCACTTAATATTTTGACATCTCATGGAGTCATGGCATTGGTTAATTCTGAGACGTTTACTCTTTCTACTTTGCGTCAGCAGCGGATTAGCATTATTTGGAGGCACCAAACATTATTTTTACGCATGAAGGAATAAACATGGCTGACCAAATCACCGCCTCTGGGGAGCAGCATGACCGTGTCAGGCTGAATTCTGTTGCTCAAAAAATACGTCCTGATTTACGGTCTGATCCCTTACCTACAGGTTTTGTGCTCTATACAGATGGTTGTTGTTTTAGAGATGGACAGGGCCAGTTGAGATCAGGTTTTGCAGTTGTTGAGCAAAATGGAGATTCACTACAGACTGTCGTTTCAGGGAAGCTGGACGGCAAGCAGAGCGCACAGCGTGCTGAGATAAGGGCTCTTATTGAAGCATGCAAATGGGGAAGAGATAAAGACGTCACGATTTACACTGATTCGAACTATGGGTTTTCTGTTATACATTATGAATTACCACAGTGGAAGAGAGCAGGCTTTGTTACTGCTACTGGTAAACCTGTACACCATCATGCAGATATTATGGAGCTTTTGGATGTTGTACAGTTACCAGCTAACCTCGCTGTTCTTAAGTGTAGGGGTCACAGCAAGGCTGACACCGTTGACGCGTGGGGAAATAGGGCAGCAGACTTGGCGGCGAAGGGAGCAGCAGGTTACCTGTCACATGTCCACACGCAGCTGATTGTCACGTCAGCACAGGAAATGTCAGACAGTTTTGCTGAGGAAGTGAAGTTGGCACAGCAGGCTGCTGCGTCGCAGGAGATAACTGTGTGGAAGGATAGAGGTGCGGGTTTTTCTGATGGCTTTTGGCGTGGGCCTGATGGCCGTTTGGTTTTACCTGCCGCATTAAAACCCACCCTTTTTCAGGAGGCTCATGGTGCGGCACATGTGTCATACACTCAGATGAAACGTAATCTTTGTTTTTGGTTGCATCCCTTCCTGCCACATTTAATTAAGCGTTTTTTGAGTGAATGTGTGGTGTGTGGTCAATTTAATCCTAAGCCTACTATCAAGCCAGAAATAGGCGCCTTCCAGGACTTGTGCAGGCCTGGCGAGGAGATCGTTATCGACTATACAGATATGGTGACCCCTGTTAGAGGTTTCCGTTACCTGTTAGTGATGATTGATCCACTGACCTCGTGGGTTTCAGCTTTTCCTGCAAGACGGGAGGATGCTCAGACAGTGGTGAAATCTTTGATTAACCACTGGATTCCGTGCCATGGCTTTCCGACTAGGATCAGGTCTGACAATGGCACACATTTTAAAAATAACATCTCCGACAGGTTGAGGAACAGATGGGAATAACCCACAAGCACTGTTTACCATCCGCAATCTCAGGGCGTCATCAAGCGTTCTAATTCAACTTTAAAGTTACAGCTGGCAGAGAACCACAGGTTTCACAGCACCCTGACCCGGACCCTCGCAGTGACCATCAGCAGCTGAAGGGCCTGGTCTCCTCCTTCCTTCCGACCCCCCTCCTGTCCCTCATGCTGCAGCAGCTCCCTTCTGACCTGGAAGAATCTCTTTGCAGCGGGTGGTGTTGGTTCTGACTAGGCGGTGTCGACTGCCGAAGCCAGGAGGCGGGGCCTGACCCACCCAGAAGATTGGTTGAAGTTGCTGTAATCATCCAGTGTAATCTATATGTGCAAAAAATTGGGAGAGATAAGCAATTTGGACTTGCTTTTCTCGAAGAGGGATTGTACCGAAGAGAAAAGATCGCAAGAAATCAAACACATTTCACAGCAGGTTTTGACCACCTCACAATCGGTGGGGGAAGCTATTGGAGGCGGGGCCTGTCGGTGCATTTGTGTTTATTGGGGGAAATGTTCAGTTAATGAAGTAACTGTCATTTCAGTGAGGGCGATCTGCATAAAAGACAGTAACTTTGGGAAAAATAAAGAGTCCACTGTACTGAATCATTTCATCACTCTGGTAGCCGCCTGCTGCCAGAGAAATAAACAAGAGCGAAGACTAGAGAACAAAATAATAAAGACTGAACACTTATTAATCATTTTTCTTGTATTTTACAGGTTGTTTAACCAATTTTTATTTACAGGTGCAGATTGCTAGACACTGCCTAAGAGGGTGTCAAAGAATTTTTAAGTAGTCGATTTGTAGGATTTTTTCTTAATATCCAGTTTTTACGGTTTTATAAAACTTTTTAGTAATAAGCTAAAATATTTTAAGGGATGTTTAAAGTATAATCAGGTTGACTGACTACTAATTTTTGTTTTACTTATTCTTTTTTCATTATGATGTGGTTTTTGTAGGATGTTTTTGGGGTTGGTGACAATTGCTAGAGTTTGCTTTTACTAAAAGAATATTGAGAATTAGGTTAAAACATAAAAAACAATAATAATAAATTAGAAAAAAAAATATTGCTTAAAGGTAAAGATAAAAAAAAACAGACACTCTTCTCATTTTAAATAATCATGTTAGAAAGAGGGACGATTTGTTAAATAATATGTTTGGTAAATGGAAGACTCTGGCAATGTCTATGATGGTTTCTTTAGCAGTATTTGTGTCAACTATGGTGTTATGTGGATGTTGCTGTATTCCTTGTATACGTTCATTGCTCACAAAGTGTATTGAAAAAGCTGTTGGTGATAATATGCAAGGTCAATATCTGTTACTCCCTCACATGGAGCCTGAAGGAGAAGTACAGAGAAGTGATCAATCTATTTGAAAAATAGATTGAAAGAGGGATTTGTTGTATTCTACTTTTCTGGGGCTATTTTTTATTATGCAGTATATATGTTTTAACTATATCTTAGTAAGGTTTAGAAGTAATAGGCCTGTTTATATTATTCAGGGTAGTAAAACATGACTCTTTACCAGTATTTTATAGGGTTTAAGGTTTTAAGTAAATAAACTCTTGCGTAAAGATATGAACTGAAAGCAGGGAGGATCGGTTATAACTCTAGTTCATGTTACAACCCGAGTTCATGGTACGGTCAGGAGACCTGGAGAAAATAAATGACCTGTCAAGATGTAGAAGGAGGAGAGAGGAGTCATGTGATATGTTCTTTGTTCTTCTGTAATAAAAATGGTACACCCTGGTAGAGAAGCGAGTCAGATCTTTTCTGGCTCCCATCTGCAGGTGCGTCCTTTGTGAAACAGATATCTGTTTGTGTGTGTTGTTGTTACTCTCTGTCTCTCAGTTCTGGGTCTTATTTTGAAAAAGTTCCCGCTGGGGTTTTGGAGTTCGGCGCCCCCACCTCTCTGAGTAGGAAGTGAGTTGCAGAGCACATTATGATAAGAAGCAGACAGTTCTTGTTACAAAAAAATGTATGTCTTGTAAATATGGACAGATAATTTTGTTCACTGCTTTGAAAAAAATACTTCCCTTGAACGAAGCAATTTTTCTAGATGTTCTGTTTTAAACAAAACTGTTGACGTATAAGTTCAAATGCTAAACCTGGTCAGATTAAATATTTGGTTAGATGGTTTACATTTTTGGTAAACTCTGTTAAAAAGGTCTTAGAGTTCACATTAAATAGCCTAAGGATTGTTTGAAATGTTTTGAATGTAAAGAAACAGTTTAAGCTGAGCAATAATAGTACCATGCATGTTTTTGTGTGGCATTTCTACTGTTTATATTTGAGATGTTTCAGACTTAAAACAAGATTTGATGCTTTATATTTGCAACAATTACATTTGTTTACTCTCAAATATGTGTAAATGTCTCTTCATTATCCGTAAAACAATTAAGGAGAAAGGTTCACTTAATTGTCATAATCTGTTCAAATATTTATAAGAATGTGTCTTGAGTGAGGACATATTATTTTCTTCACTACTTTGAGTTTAATAAACTTCTGTAGACGCATGTCATTTCTGCCTTTTTTTTTTTATCTCAGCAAAGTAACGCAGGGTATAACTTGTTGCTTTTCACTAAATTATATGTTATTGGTTAAACACAAACATATGTTGAGGGCAGTGCAGTTTAAATTAAATCTTACTTTTCAGTTTGTTTTTTGATTGATATTAGATAAACTTAACAGAACAGGATTTTATGCCTATTAAAATGCAATTGAGTAAATTCAGTGAGCGTATAAAGCTGTTGCTTTGACTGTAAAATATGGTTGTTAATACTAAAAAATGAATTATATTGGATTCAATATTTGAGTTAAACATGCAGAAAAATTCTGTCAAATTGCATTTTTAATCTACGATTATTACTGCGAAATTATGTTATGTACTTGGTGTTTTTCAGTAAAGTTGAATGAGATTTGATGCACAATTGACATCAATTCATTGCAAATTTTACTAAAATAATTTGTTTAATAGCTGCATATTCATGCTTATTCAGCAGAACATGGCTGTTAAATTTACCCATGTAAATTGTATTTTTTTTGTAAATTATAACAGTTTAAAACTGTATGATTTACAGGTTGCTCTGTAAAACCGTTTACATTTTGACTGTATTTTTTACATAATTATTCTGGCAACCCCAGCTGCCAGTTTTTTCCCGTAAAAACAACAGAATTTTTTTTACACTGTACCAATCAGTATCTGGTGTGGCCACCAGCTGCTTAAAGTACTGCAGTGCATCTCCTTCTCATGGACTGGACCAGATTTGTCAGTTCTTGCTGTGAGATGTTACCCCACTCTTCCACCAAGGCACTTGCAAGTTCCTGGACATTTCTGGGGAGAATGGCCCTAGCCCTCACCCTGCCATCCAACAGGTCCCAGACGTGCTCAATGGGATTGAGATCCTGGCTCTTCGCTGGCCATGGCAGAACACTGACATTGCTGTCATGCAGAAACTCACACACAGAACGAGCAGTATGGCTGGTGGCATTGTCCTGCTGGAGGATCATGTCCGGATGAGCATGCATAAAGGGTACCACATGAGGGAGGAGGATGTCTTCCCTGTACCGCAAGGCATTGAGATTGCCTGCAATGACAACAAGCTCAGTACGATGGTGATGCGATATACCGCCCCAGACCATGACGGACCCCCACCTCCAAATTGATCCCGCTCCAGGGTACAGGCCTCGGTGTAACCCTCATTCCTTCGACGATAAACACGAATCCGTCCATCACCCCTGGTGAGACAAAACCGTGACTCATCAGTGAAGAGCACTTTTTGCCACTCCTGTCTGGTCCAGCGAAGGTGGGTTTGTGCCCATAGGCGGCGTTGTTGCTGGTGATGTCTGGTAAGGACCTGCCTTACAAAAGGCCTACAAGCCCTCAGTCCAGCCTCTCTCAGGCTATTGCGGACAGTCTGAGCACTGATAGAGGGATTGTGTGTTCCTAGTGTGACTTGGGCAGTTGTTGTGGCCATCCTGTACCTGGTGTGATATTCGGATGTACCGATCCTGTGCAGGTGTTGTTACATGTGGCCTTCCACTGCGAGGATGATCAGCTGTCCTTCCTGTCTCCCTGTAGCGCTGTCTTAGGCGTCTCACAGTGCAGACATGGCAATTTATTGTCCTAGCCACATCAGCAGTCCTCATGCCTCCCTCCAGCATGCCTAATGCACGTTCACGCAGATGAGCAGGGACCCTGGGCATCTTTCTTTGAATGTTTTTCACAGTCGGTAGACAAGTCTCTTTAGTGTCCTGCGTTTTTAAATGCCTACTTTCTGTAAGCTGTTAAGGTCTTAACGACCATTCCACAGGTGCATGTTAATTAATTGATTATGGTTAATTGAACATGCATGGAAAACCTTGTTTAAACCCTTTACAATGAAGATCTGTAAAGTTATTTGGATTTTTACAACGTTATTGTTGAAATACACAGTCCTGAAAAAGGGACGTTTCTTTTTTTGCTGAGTTTATTTAATTATTAAGTTCTGGGGAGTAATGTTTTTATATTGTATTACCATTTGTTGTTGCAGAAAACTAATAAACTTTTAGAAAGTGATCAAAGTCTTTACATGTCCTTTTTAATCGTAGAACGCCTGCATTTGTAATGTGCTTTATCAAGTATGAGTTCTCAAAGCACTTACTCTACAATCCATCATTCACCCATCCATACACACACACACACACACACACACACATTGATGATGGTAAGCAATACTTTTTCAAAGTTTTGTGGCCCTAGTTGCCTTTTATGTAAAAGTGGATTGGTCAGAAATGGGGAGAGAAGTGAGGAAACGCATGCTGCAAATGTCTTCGGAGCTGGGACTCAAACTCTTGACTGAAGCCTCTGTACATAGGGTGCTGCTCCTCCAATTCACCACATGACTCCCCACCAAGCTACATTAAAGCCACAGCTCCCCTGGGGTAGAATGACAATAACAATAATGTATTTTGCCTGATGCTCATTTTCTGTATGTTTTAGGCTGAGATCCTTAAGTTCACAGAGTGATAAAGACATTGTAAAATTGGAAAATAGTGAGCTAAACCTAAATTAATAAGCAATATAAGCTTAAAAAACATCTATTTATCTGCAAAGGTCAGTCCTTTTTTTTATTAAATAGTTTTAAGCGAGTTTTTTGACTGCAATAAAACACAATTCTATGTGTTGTTCTGATCCTTTCAGTGTAGATGACAAACATGGAGCGCTGGCTTCTCTAAATCAAATCAAATCAAACTTTATAAAGCAGTTTTCATACAAGAATTGCATCACAAAGTGCTTTACAGATTAAAATTACCCCACATAAAACTACATTCCCATCCCTCCCCCACAGATTTAAAAGCATGGTCATAGTTATACCCCCCTCCCCCTAACCCAACTCCCATGCACACACACAGTTAAAAGAAAAAGTAAAAAAGGACATTGGGCCGAGTGCAGATGAACCATGCAAGGAAACGCAATCAGAGGAGCCATCTGCACCGGCAGCGGTAGATCAACAGCAGCAGCCAAGGCACCGACACAGAGCAGCCAGTGGAGGTAAGACCAAGACCCCCACCTCCTCCTAAGCTCCACCTGGAGAGCACCCAGGCAGCTACAGCCGACCACCGCTCCCGGGGCAGAGGGCTCCCACAGAGGAAACACTGGAACGGGGATTTAGATAAATTGAAATATAAAAATAAGCAGTAAATTAATGTGATACAATTAAATAGTAAAACACTGATCAAGTATAATCATGTAAAACATGCAGAGCAATTAAACAGACAATAATAAATAATAATCAGTTAAAAGCTAGGTTAAAAAGGTGAGTCTTGAGCCTGCTCTTAAAAACATGTAAGTTCTCTGCGGCCCTGAGGTCCTCTGGCAGCCTGTTCCAAAGGTGAGGGATGTTGTACTGGAAAGACGCTGCACCATGACTGTGCGTCCTAACTTTTGGGGTGACAAGGAAATGGCTGCCAGAGGACCGCTGAGACCAAGAAAAGGGCTGACGTAGATAGAGACAACATGGAGCCTGGAGTTTGTAAAGCCTAAGGCCAATCAATAAAACCCGATTAGAGGTATGAGCTAGATCAACTTCAGATTCAAAAGTGGCATGTTGATGTGAATCATGTGTGTCAAAGAACAGACACAAGGTTTACTATCAATATTTTATTTGCATGAAGCTGGAACATGTTCCCTGTCTTCTGAACAGAGATACTGATCAGCATATATAGGTGCAGAAGATTTGTTTATGGCTCTTCTTTTTATAAGCACGGCCAAGAAAATCAGCAGATGCTTTAGACAGAAAACTGTAAGGTGAAAAATAAACACAGAGCAAACATTACACAGACCTTCATAATGGTGATGACATGCAGAGAGAGGGGTGGTTTGGAAATCCTGGAGGGATACGCAAAAACTCAAAAGAGTATACCACCAAACTTGTTACCAAAAGAATTCATGCTGCATTAAGCTGTGGCAGGATTAACTACCTAATAAAACTTTAAGCAGCGATCAGAACTGCTCTACTGACGTCAGGGTGTCACAAATAAAGCAGGACGAGAACCAGAGCAGAGCTGGCTTGTTTCAGATGCAGCAGCACACATCTGTAAGACATGGCCCTTTGAGACCCCAACACTGGCCTTATCAAATCTTCATTATCTGTCCTCCATTTAATAGAGCTCCGACCCCATAATTCATGGCAAATGAGAAGTACATGAAAGCAAATGGCCTCACCCAGAGGACCATCCAGGCCCTTGCTACTCAAAACCAAGGCTCTGTTATTTAATATTTACTGCTCTGTTTGGTAATAGGACTGATGTTTGCAAAACCCATTAGAAAGTAATGTGTCTACTGTTCACTGGAAACTTTCTGCAAGGAAAAATAACAATGTTGGATAAAATGGAGAGCAGAAACATGGCCCCCCAAGATATGTCATACTTGCATGCTTCAAATTAAATAAATTTTACAATCAGACAAAATTCCCTGGTCTAAATACTAAAAGCTCTGTGGTTGGCATGAAGCTGGACTCTCTGGTGATGGTGGCAGAGATGAGGACACTGGACAAACTGCTGGATATTCTTGACAACACCAGGAATCCTCTGCACACTGTCATCAGCAATCAGATGAGCAGGTTCAGTGAGAGACTGCTTCTTCCCAAATGCAGGACCAGTAGACACAAGAACTCCTTTGTCCATCATGCAATCACCCTCTTCAACTCCGAACTTGGGGGGAGGAGGAAATAGGGAGGATAGAGGGGAAGGAGCAGGAGCCACAGTGCAGTATTATATATGTATATAATTATTTGATTTAATCAAACGTTCTGTATATGTTTTCTTATCTTACTCCACCCTTTTGTTTGCTGTTGGAAATGTTAATTTCCCTGAGGGAGTCATTCCAAAGGGATTAATGATGAATAAAGTTAAGTCTAAGTCTAAAAGCAGTTTTCAAATTGTGATTTGACTTATTAAAGGAAAAATACAGTACAAACTAACCAGGCCCTATATGAAAGGGAAATTGCCTACCTTAATAAATCATGACTTAAGCTTGTTTAGACGCCTTTTTTGGTTCAGTTTTACCACACCCAGGCCTGATTACCATCAGACCTGTTCAACTAAGAAGTTACCAAAATAGAATCTGTCTAACAACATGAAGTTTGCAAAAAAGCCACCCAATTCGAATGTTATCAACCTTTAAATGGTCGTTATTAGCGATCATCACTCCCATACAATAGCTTCAAAATGTGCCTCCTCTACATCCTAGCAGGCTAGAAGGTACACATCTACCATTCTTATCGGTGATAATATGCATTAGAATTTTTTTCAGCATCGCCCACATCTAAAAGCTTAAGTTTCATTTTCGTTAACTTTATTTAAAACCTGTGTTTACAATTTAGGTAACGACGGATATTTACTTATAACCTAACCCCACCCCCAACCCTCATCCTAAAAACTCAGGACAAGTTCCTAAACCTAAAGTCTCAAGATAAAACCTAAAGTCACAAGATAAACCCAAAAGTCACAACATAAAACCTAATGTCACAAGATAGCGACCTACCGAGCAGGAGGTAGAGGAGGAACATTCTGAAGCTATTGTATGGGAGTGATGACCGCTAATAAGGGCCATTTAATGGGATGATAACATTCGAAACAGGTGAAAAAAGCAGCAAATCAGCAGTGATCTAAAGAAATTCAAGAACACAGGAGTGAGAAAGTCACTGATATCTACCAGTCTGGAAAAGGGCTAGGATGTCATGGTTGAGCCTTATTTATGGATCCACATGCAGGGTGGAAAGTGGTGCAGACGGGAGTCCAGGTGGTTTTGGAGATGAGTGGTTGGGTGTGGCACTAAAAGGTCGAGAGAAAGCAGAGGGTTTATTTCCAGCTTTGAGTGAAGCTGATTTGGTTGATGAAATTGATTTAAGAGGTGCAGCATCTGAGATGGTAAGTACATTCATAGGAGTCAGGTTTGAAAGCACAGAGGTCACAGGAGGTGAGCATCTCAAACTGTTAGTTACAGGTTCCCTAAGTGGGGGCTTGATTAAACCACTATGGTCGATCCTAAGGTGAAAAGCAGTCTTCAGACAGCTCCTTTAATTTCTGACAGCCTATTCAAGGAATTACAGTCAAAAGTCAGTGCTACTGCCTTCATGGCCATGGCCAGTGGTGTAAACCTGCAGCTCAGTGAAACTTACGCAAGCAAAACCAAACACATAACCTCCAGAATTATGATATACGAAGTAATGTAATGTTCTATTGGGACACCACTGAACCATAATGAGAACAATAAACTTTCCCAGGAGTGGTTGATCTACCAAAATTACACCAAGAACCAGGGGTGGATCTACAGGAGGGACAAGAGGGGGCAACTGCCCCCCCCACCTTGCCCCTCCCAGCTGTCCCCCCAACATTTTATGTCCTTTAAAATTATACTTGTATAAACTAAACTATTGCTTGTTTAATTAAATTAAATATTAAATCACCAAAAGTGTAGAATTGCAAATATAATTTCAGGTCCATGAAAAAATAAAACACTATAACAACTTAGGTATTAGTGTGTACATGCACGGCTGTTTGTCGTGTGTTGCCCTGTGATGGACTGGTGACCTGCACCCCGCCTGTTACCTGATGATTGCTGGAGATAGACACCATCCTTCCTGCCATCTTGCATAGGATAGACGGTATAGATAATGGATGGATAGAAGTTTTAACACAAAGTTAAAGTTAAGTTTGTAATGAATGAAATGATGATGGTGACTTAGGGTTGCAGTTTAATATGCCCATTAATGACTGACTGACTTGCATGTGATCTGTTGGAGCAGTAGCTCCAACTTGTTAGTTTTGCTTACAATAAACATGGGAACAGTTTATGAAAAGATTAAATATGAAATAAATAGGCCTTGATATTTCAGAGGTTGAAGTTTCACAGATGGCTCTATAACTTGTAATTCCTAGGATTTGTAAAAGTAGAATGGGAGGCAGATCTTTTAGTTATCAGGCTCCTCTCCTGTGGAACCAGCTCCCAGCTTTAGTCCGTGAGGCAGACACTCTGTTTACTTTTAAGGCCAGGCTTAAAACTTTCCGTTTTGATAACGCTTATAGTTAGAGTGGCTAAGGTCATCCTGAGCTATCTCTGTAGTTATGCTGCTATAGGCTTAGACTGCTGGAGGACAGACTTACCAATTTTCTTCACTCTGCTACTTCCTTTTCTCCTACTACTCTCCAGTTGTATTACAGTACATTCTGTTATTTCGACTGTTAACTTTGTTTTCTCTCAGTGTTTTTCTCTCCATAGAAGATATACCTGGTCTGGTATCCTGCTTGGCTGCAATGCCCTGTTGGACGGGGGGCATCGACTGGGATGATCCTCCCAGTAACTGAACATCCACTGTGTCCTGTTATTAACTTTTTACTTTTTGTAACATAGAAAGTTCCCTTATATCAGATCTTCTGTCCCTTCTGTGTTTCTGCTCTGTCTTCTCAAACCCCCAGACGGTCGTGGCAGATGGCCGCTCCTTCTGAGCCTGGTTCTGTTATAGGTTTCTTCCTGTTAAAGGGGAGTTTTTCCTCTCCACCGTCGCTACATGCTTGCTCAGTATGAGGGATTGCTGAAGGATTGCTGTGGTTGGAAAGTGCCCAACCTCACGCCAATGACTGACGCAATCTGCTGGGATTCCTTAAATAGGAAACTTTTTAACTGATTGGAATGTTTGTATAAATGTATTGAAATGACTTCTTGTTAAGTGCCTTGAGATGACATCTGTTGTGAATTGGCGCTATATAAATAAACTGAATTGAATTAAATATCCTGCTGCACGGCTCTGATGATGCTACACCTTGCATGGTTGATCCGTGGTGCTGTGTGCCCTTCATGGCACAGATGCCATCTTCTGCAGTCACAACCTTTCCCACCAGTGCAACTACGGTAGCAGTGAGAAATATGGCTGAGGTTGGCTACTGCACGGGTCAAAGACTGCCATGACGAAAACCTAATGAACTGTGAGGATCCAAGTTGCTGGACAGTGGCCAGTGTGTTGAGGGTAGAGACAGGACGAACTTCTGCGTCTTCTTTTGGATTGATGAGCTCAAAGTCACCAGCGTCTTGAGACCCCTCTGGGTGTTGAAGGAGAAAGGAAGGTCCAGAGAGCCAGGTTGTGTGTGGGAGAGGGGCTGCGATGACAGACCGGGTGGCATTGTCATCAGGATTTTGGTCTGTTGCCACGTATCTCCATTGCTGTGGGTCAGAGGATGCTCTTATCTGTATCACACGGTTGCTTACGTATGCATAGAAACGTTGTGTCTCATTGTATATGTACCCAAGTACTACTTTACTGTCGATGTAGTAGCTTGTGGCATCAATTTGGAGGTCAAGCTCAGAGGAGATGAGGTCAGCCAATTCCACAGCTAACACTGCCGCACACAGCTCCAATCGTGGAACTGTATGTTCAGGCTGGGGAGCAAGCTTTGCTTTACCCATGATGAAACCTACATGGTGGTGTCCGTCGCCATCAGTTACCTTCAGGTAAGCAACTGCCGCAATCGCCTTTACTGAGCCGTCGGAGAATACACAGAGTTCTCTTCTCTTTGCTGTAGAGGGAGAAACTTTGGTGTATGGTCTCTAAATATGCACCTCACTGAGGTCTTCGAGGGAGTGCTGCCAGGATGTCCACTGTTCTGCCATTTCAGCTGGTAACGGAGAATCCCAGTCACTGTTCCCTTTGGTAAGTTCCCTGAGGATGTGATTTCCTTGAATGGTGATGGGAGCCATGAATCCTAATGGATCGTAGATGCTGTTCACTATGGACAGGACATCTTGGTGAACGTGTCTGACACCAGGTCCCAGCTGAGGCCCAGGCTGCGCTGTATTTGAGGGGCATCCGACCCGAGATCTAAGTCCTTAAGGTCACTGGCACGGTCGTCAGGTGGAAAGCCTTCCATGACCTTTTGGCTGTTTGACGCGATCTTATGTAGCTTTAGGTTGGACTTAGCCAAGGTGTTCTGAGTCCCTTTCACTACGCGTAGTGCACTCTCAGCTGTTGGAAATGACTTGAGACCATCGTCAACTTAAAAATCACGCATCACAAACTGTTGAACTTCTTTGTCAAGGTTCAGTCCATCTGCAGCAGACAGTCTGAGGCAGTAGATGGCAACTGCTGGACTTGGGCTGTTCCCAAAGACATGCACAGTCATGCAATGCTCGATGACATCCTGAGATGGGTCGTTGTCACGGAACCAGAGGAACCGTAGGAAATTCCTGTCTTGTTCCCGCACTGAGAAAAAATTAAACATTTGTTTAATGTCTCCCGTTACTGCTATGGCGTCTCTGCAAAATCCGATGAGTACTCCCACAAGAGTGTTAAGGTCAGGCCCTGTTAGGAGAACGCTGTTCAAAGACACTCCGTCGTACTGGGCGCTGGAGTCAAAAACGACTCGGATGTTGCCAGGCTTTTTCGGGTGGTACACACCAAAGATAGGCAGATACCACCTTTCCTCACTTTCTTTGAGGGGGGGTGCCACTTCAGCATGCCCATTCTCAAAGATCTTCTCCATGAACGCAAAAAAATGTGTGCTCATTTCGGGCTTCTTCTCTAGGCTTCGTTTGAGAGCAAAAAAGCGATTGAGGGCTTGGGGCTTGTTGTCAGGGTGACATGGCCATGGTGACCTGAAGGGCAAGGGAGCAACCCAGCTGTTACTGTCGTTTTTCTTCAAACACTGCTTCATTATCGCCATGAAGATAAGGTCGTCGATAGGAGCTAGCTTATTGTCCTTGTTTGTCACTTGAAAGACTGCACGGCCAAGGTGAGTGTTGACAGAGATGCTGGGGGCAACTTTGCCTAATCCCAGTATGTGATGTCCGGTGGTGTAGCTCTCCCTTACACTGAGCGCGCTGGAGCAGGGTTTGAACATAGTTGGACATCCTTGTTCGAGAGCACTTGTGAAAAGTGTGTTCACTCGGATCATCTTATCTGTACTTCCCAAGCAGACGTTGCAAACAATCACCCAGCCGAGATCCAACCTTTGAGCATAGGGGGCGCTGAAGGGTCCATTGATGTACTTCCTGACTTTGTGTAGGCTGATGATGTCACGACCGAGCAGGAGCATGATTGGCACATTAGGTTCGAGTTCTGGGATTTCTTGGGCTATCTGATTGAGATGGGGGTGCAATTGAGCGACGTTAGGAGTGGGAATCTCTCCTCTGTTGTCTGGTATATCGTTGCACTCCAAGAGCTTAGGGAGCAGTCGGACAACCTGTCCATTCATTGACTCAATGTAGAAGCCATCTGCTATCCTTCCAGCTATTTGTGTCACACCTGAGTAGGTCCTTAATGAGTATGATGTTTTAGGAGTTAAGATGTCAAAGGCATTAAAGAGGTCAGAACGAGCTAGCGACCTGTTGCTCTGCTCATCCAGGATCATATCGACTTTCCTCGCTTTGTCTCGACATCCTCCAGGATAAACTTTGGCAAGGAGGATTTTTGAGCAGGACCTGCCTGTTAGGTTTTCCTCCACAGATTTGTTACCTCACCAACTGACATACAGTTGTGTGCGAAAGTCAGGGCACCCCTTTAAAAACAGCATATTTTATATATTTAAAAATGTATATTCATATTTACTGTCTCTCTGGTATATGGGAAAAAAAGACAATATTGTCAGGAAACATTAATGCATAGTTACATTTTATTTTATAAATTGAACAAAATTACAAAAATTAAAAACATAATTTTGGCATGTGCAAAAGTTGGGGCACCCTGAGAGTTTCAAAGTTTCAGATTCTTTTTACAAGCTCAGACCTCTACCAGCTCATTGGTCCTGAAGCATGTGTCAACAATTGTCATTAGGGAGTGCCAGCTGGTGCCAATTTGAGGGTTTCTTAAATACGGCGACTCCACAAACCTTGTACAAACACTCAGCAACCATGGGTTCCTCTAAGAAGCTGTGTAAGACAGAAAAAATGAAAGTAATTGATGCCCACAATGCCGGGGAGGGCTACAAGAAGATAGCAAAGCGTTTTCAGCTTGCAGTTTCCACAGTGCGAGGCATAATTAAGAGATGGCAGGTGAGGGGAACTGTGGAGGTCAAGAAGAGATCTGGAAGACCAAGGACACTCTCGGAGAGAACAGCTCGTAGTCTGATCAGAAAGGTAAACCAAAACCCACATTTGACTTCAAAAGACCTCCAGGAAGATTTAGCAGACTCAGGAGTGGTGGTGCACCCTTCCACTGTGCGCCGATACTTGCACAAACAAGACCTTCATGGAAGAGTCTGCAGAAAAAAACCTTATCTACGACCTCATCATAAAATACAACGTCAAAAATATGCAACAGAACATCTACAGAAGCCTGATGACTTTTGGAAACAAGTGCTGTGGACTGATGAAGTTAAAATAGAACTCTTTGGCCACAATAAGCAAAGGTATGTTTGGAGAAAAAAAGGAGCAGCATTTCATGAAAAGAACACCTTGCCAACTGTTAAATATGGGGGTGGATCCATCATGCTTTGGGGTTGTGTTGCAGCCAGTGGGACAGGAAACATTGCTCGGGTGGAGGGAAGAATGGATTCAATTAAATACCAGCAAATTCTGGAGGCAAATATCACAGCATCTGTAAAAAAGCTAAAGCTGAAAAGAGGATGGCTTCTACAACAGGATAATGATCCTAAACATACCTCCAAATCCACCATGGACTACCTCAAGAAACGCAAGCTGAAGGTTTTGGAATGGCCTTCACAGTCTCCCGACTTAAACATCATCGAAAATCTGTGGGTAGATCTTAAAAGAGCTGTGCATGCAAGACGTCCTAAGAATATTGCAGAACTGGAAGACTTTTGCAAGGAAGAATGGGGAAAAATCCCAAATAATAGAATCCAGAAACTTGTTGTTGGCTATAAAAAGCGTTTACAAGCTGTGATATCTGCCAGAGGGGGTGTTACTAAGTACTGAAGGTACTGATGCTGTAGGGTGCCCCGACTTTTGCACATGCCAAAATTATGTTTTTAATTTTTGTAATTTTGTTCAATTTATAAAATAAAATGTAACTATGCATTAATGTTTCCTGACAATATTGTCTTTTTTTCCCATATACCAGAGAGACAGTAAATATGAATATACATTTTTAAATATATAAAATATGCTGTTTTTAAAGGGGTGCCCTGACTTTCGCACACAACTGTAGACTCTGACTCCCCGCCATGCTCTGAAGAAGGGCTTGGCTTGCTGATCCACAGTGAAGGACCTGGGTGGAGTGCAGTGGGATGTCTTTCACTGCCGCATGCAGTGCATTTTACTGTAGAGAGGCAGACTTTAGCAGCGTGAGATGTGGAAACACAGCACTTGAAACAGAGGCCAGTCTCTTTGAGGAACATCTTTGTCTCCTCTACGGGTTTGAGACGAAACCCATTTTTGTAAAGAGTAGGGCTTCTTATGAAGAGGGCATGTTTTGTGAGGGCGCTCTGCCTCTTTTACCTCATTGTCCTGGTCTGTGCTGGTTCCTGCAGACACTTCAGTCTTGTGGACAGAAACTTTACTTTGCTTGGTGGACTTCCAAGGAGGCTTTTCTGCTTTGTGTGGCTCTGTGTGTCTGGTTAGTACAAAGCTGGGGTCATTTCTAATCTGAGCTTGCTGGCTGATAAAGGTGACGAAGACAGAGAAAGGAGGGTTGGATACCTGATGTTGCAACTTGTAGTTAGAGCCATAAAAAAGCAATTTTTCCTGTAGGCCGTATGGTAATTTTTGCACGATGGGGTTGATGCCCCTGGCTGTATCTAGATACGAAAGGCCAGGTAGGCCTCGATCAACCTTAGCAGCTTCCAGCTCCATCAATAAATCACTTAAGTCCCTTAGCTTGCTGTATTCTTTGTGATTTATTTTTGAAAATGTGTTCAGTTTTTTCAAATAAGGCTTTTTCAAATGCTTCTATTGAGCCATAGCATTCATCCAGTCTGTTCCATATCATCTTGAGGCCTTCCTCTGGGTGAGACAGGTAGACGGATCTGATGAGTTTGGCATGCTCAGCAGACTCTTTGCCAAGCCACTTGATGAGGAGATCGATCTCTTCAGTAAAAGATAGGTCTAGTCCTCTCGTTGTGTTTAAAAACGACCGCCGCCATGCTCGGTAGCTCTCTGGCTTGTCACTGAACTGTATCAGGCCAGTTGTGACAAGTTCACGTCTTGCAAGGAATCTGACAAAGTCTGTCATATGTGTGTCGTAAGGAGCATTGTTGGGCTGTGGCTCATAACAATGAGAGCGAGGTGTCACATCAGGTGGAAAAGTGTGCTGCTGTTGGTGCTCCTCAGCTTGGTTGTAGGCGTGGCCATGGGTGTACTGAGGTCGAGCTAGTGTGCGATCTATGTCTGACGGGACGAGGAGGTTTCGAGACATATGCGGCACTGGATACATTGAGACTGAGTATGTTCTATATTCATACCTTGGAGGGTGGAAGGGGTTCAGAGACTGTTGTTTGATTGGAGCGCCATGAGAAGTCATCTTGAGGTCTGTGTGTGTGTGTAGCAAGGGGTGCTGGACATTCAGTTTAGGTTGTGAGTTGTGTACATATGCTGGTTGCACTGTGTGTGACTGTATTTCCTGTTCTTGAAAGCGTGGTAGCTCCTTGGCTTGCTCCTCCACAAACTGGCGTGTGCGCTGCACTAGGTCGAATGAATGTGACATTAAACAGTATTCACCAACTTGGTGTTGTCCAATTGTCATGGCTGCTTCCTCAAATACAGATACTTTAGCTTTGGCTATTGCAATTTCTTTCTCTATGGCCAATTTTTCGATTGAAGCCTCTAACTGATATTTTTCCATTTTCATTTTGTGTTCCTTTTCAGCAAACAACAGTCGGGCTTTGGCTGCTTCCACCTTTGCTCTAGCTCTGCCTGCTGCACTTGCAGAGCTTCTAGATGAATCGCTAGAGTGATTTGATGAAGAGGCATGGGACCTAGTCTCGAGTGACAGCAGTCTTTGTTCCATCTTGTGATTCCGTTCAACTGTAGTAGTATATCAGGCTCACGTCACGGTGTCCTCAAAGTTCAATCCTCATTCTTGATAGCTGTCTTTTCACTGTACTGTCTCCCACTTCTCATTAATGAGGATGGGACCCAACAGTCAGTGTCAACGATCACGAAGCACACCAGGGCACTGGAGACTGAGAGTTGTGTCCACAGGTTCATTGTAGCGTCTTTTCTTTAGATTTAACTTGATTGATTGGATTTTGAAACTAAAAAATAAACAGAATATATATTCTTACAAACTTGTTCATCCACAAAATGAAAGTAGATTTCTAACATGCTACGTAGTACAGTCTGCAATCTCTATACATGCATACTCATAAATGCACATGCTCTTTTTTAATCTATCAGAAACAAATAACTAAACAATGAATTTTTAACATATATTCAAAATATCAAAGTAGGATCATTAACTTAAAATATATTGAAAAGATACTCACAGACAATGCCATGTAAAATGAGGATGATTGATGATTGATAACCGTTGTGAAGAACCTGTATACATGCAGTCTCTGCAGGAAACTAACTTCCTGTATTATGACAACTTCCTGTTTGAACTACGAATTTACAGGTGTACCAAATATTGCCGCTAGATGGCACCATCTAACCATTTATGATCAACTTACAACTGCCATTTGCAATGAAATCTTACTATGACAGCACCACGTAGCCCCTTTCAAACAGGCCATGAAAAACTGTAATTTTCCGGACATCGTCTGTTTTGCTTTTGTGTCTGTAAGCTATCTTCCGGATTTGTCCAGATAGCCTTTACCGTTAATTTTACGGCTGAAGACCTAGTAACAAGAGCGGACTTTTTGCGGTATTGGATTTGCATTCAGACAGTCAGGTAATGTTCCGCAAAAGCTGGAGGGTTGTGGGGTGGTGGGGAAAAGGGGAGAGGGGCAGGGAACACTGTGAGCGCACAAATTTGATGACATAAAAATGTCACAATTTTCCTTTCAGCTTTTTCATCGATGTCGCTTAAGCGTTTCCATGTGCGCAAAATTGCACACATCACAAAGCGAGCCCTGCGAGTAGATCTGCTGTTTCGTCTACCATCTTTGCAATAATGCATTTGTTTGGGGAAATGACATGTACGCCCGCCGCACTAAGTTTACGTAATATCCATCTAGAACCCCCCACTCCCCCGTACCCTGCACCCCCCAGACTTTTATCAGGATCCTCCGGTACATTTCTTGCTGTGTGAAAGCAGCGGAAAGGCAATATTTGAAAACACAACTTCGGACCAAATTAGAAAATTGTCCACTGCATTCTAAATTTGAAGCATATTTTGATTATATATAAATGTACTAACGAATATGCCATTGTGAGTGTTTACACTTAACCACCAGTCATTCAGTCGCTAGGTCAACATGTTATTTCTGAAAACTTGTAGATTAGATAAAATTACTTTACCCGGATATGATTATATCTCGGCCTAAGATATAAAAACACGCTGGTAACAGTAACACAGCACCTGCAACTCCTTGAATATTAATTTGTGACCCGCTCCACCTCAAGATGTCGCATGATCTACGTAGTTCTATTACTCTTCGTTTGATTACTTGTCGAGGACCTGGATGTCCGATCCCAAAAATTTAATTTAATTACAACCATTTTCGAATTAAAAAATAAGTACATTTTGGTCTAAGTGTTACAACTAGATATTCTTTCTTTTACAGACAAACGTTTTTGCCACTTCAACAGCAAGTTTAGAGGAAACGTAATAAGAAATCTCAAATGACCCAGCATTCTACCAGCATTTAAACGCACCATGCACGCACAAATCTGGAGATTTGAAATCAGTCTCAAAACTTCTCGTGCACTTGTAACCTTGATCTGTCCGTAAACGTGGTTTTGTCTGTGTGTATCAGGCGATTGGTGCATACGTATTTAACGATTTGTATCCGTAGGAGTCGTTTTGAATTCGTAGTTAGTTTTAAGTTTGTGTAATTTAAAATTGTGCGTGTGTAAATGTATTTTATACTTGTACTTTCTTGATATTTGTGATTACAGTTGAAAATACAATAGCAAGTACTCGAAGTTACGCACAAAATGTTTTTTATGGGTTACAAATCATGTTTTACACATACAACTACCCAAAGTTACCATACCATACCATACCAGTTTATTTATTAATCCCATTTCTAAGAACAGTAGTAGTTAGTTGCATGCTTTAGAATAGATGGGTATTATTGACAAAATGTTTTGGCTCCAAGGTTAAGCTTTCTGTGATTAAATGGTGTATGCGTACAATTATTGTCCACAGGGTTTGAACTTATTCCTCCAAAAAGAGACTGGATGACTGGTCTTCTAATACAGAAGTGGTGCCCCTAATATTAATAAATTCGACTTGAACCTCATCAACACTTATATGAATATTAAATTATTTATCATAATTATTGATGGTTAAGTAAACCAGATAAAGTTCACTCACTCTGTGTCACAACATCATTATAAGGGAGTGTGAAGGCAACTGGGAGAATGTTTAAAACATTCAAGACATGTCTCTTTAGCAAAGCTTTTAATTGAGTTTTGTTCCATACAAATACTATTTTATTAAGTTGTATATTTATCAAATGCTTTTTATCTTTTGATTTTATTCTACGTTCTTAATTTTTTTGTTCCTTTTGCCTTCTTTTGCATTTCTTTGTATTACTTTTATTGTTTTGCTTTTCTTTTTGTGTCCTTAACTCTGGTTTTAGTGTGGTTTCTCATAACTGACATTTAACAGACATAGTGGCTATAGCCAGTTATAAGTCTGCAGATGATCATGTGAAGTCTTTCAGGATGGTTGATTTGGAGTTGGAAGTTTGTTTTTATCCATTTTCCCCCCAGGATTCCTGTAAAATACTTTGTGCTGCATTCTTTTAGAATGTACAGTACAGTAGAAAAAAAGATTTGTTGACAGATCATAAGAAAGTAAGAATGAACATTAATCCCGTCCCAACTGTCACTTGTGGCAGGAAGGTAGCAGTCCAGCAAACTCAAACCAAGTCCAAATGGAGCCACGCACTTCAGCAGATGACAGGAAACTGAATATATCACAGCTAACTTCTCTTTCTTATCCATTTGACAAGTCCAATTATTTAATTCAAATTCAATTTAAAAATACTTTATTGGGGGATCGCGTGGCGCAGTGGTTAGAGCGGGCGCCCCATGTGCAGAGGCTTCAGTCCTCGATGCGGCCGTCCCCGGGTCGAGTCTCGTCCCGGGTGACCTTTGCCGCATGTCTTCCCCCACCTCTCTCCCCCTTCAAAAAAAACTCTGTCCACTGTCAATAAAGGCCACTCACCTTTTAAAAAAGTGTTGTTGTAGCTCATACTTAGGGATGGGTATCGTTAAGGATTTATCGATACTACTACTCTTAACGATACTCCTTATCGATTCGGTACTTTATCGGTATCCTTATTGGTACTTTTTTTTTTGAAAGACTAAAACAAAAGGGGAAAAAAACAAATAATGAACTGTAGTTTAAGAAAAAAAATGTAACTTAGATTAGGAAGCTGTTGTTCAAAAATATCCAGCATTTATTAATTGTAAGAATAAAATAGAAGGTTAACTGTAGTTTAAGATTTTTTTTTTACTTAGATAAGAAGGAAGCTGTTGTTCGAAATATCCAGCATTTATTAATTGTAAGAATGAAATGGCAAACTTATGTCAATGCTTCATGTTTTTGCTTTGCATATAAGCATACATACCTGCTGTATCTGATTCAGGGGTTATTGTTGCTGCAGCACTCAGGCGATCAAACACCGTGCATCTTTCGGTTGGTGTATTTTGGCAAGGTGTTTGGTCAAATTACTTGTGTTCCTGCCTTTGCAAGCAAAGCTTTTATTATATATGTGACAGCGTGCATTGTTGGCATCTATTTTCGTAAAATGAAGCCAAATTTTTGATCTTTTCGTTTGCTCTGCCATCGTATCTGTAATGGCATGTTCACACCGGTCAGGGCGTCCAGGGCAACTAGATTACATGCATACTTATGGTATCTACGCATCAAGTGGGCGCCAAGCTGCCCCGCAGCAAGTCGCGCACATCGGTGCAGCTGGCATCGGCGCGTCCACGCGGCTGCTGCTCGGATGAGTTGACGAACACACACGTGAGCGCGCAGCAGTCGCCACTCCGTCACTGCAGCGTGTGTGCTTGTTAAGGAGGAGTGGGCTACAATACAGTGTTTGGCTTGTGTTTATATCTCCCGCAAAACATGAATACGACCTTAATTTTACCGTTAAGAGGACCGATAAGGCTGAAGCTAATCGGTCCGGGTGGACCGTCAGAATCAGCCAGGGGGCCAATTTAATACCGGGTTTCGGTACCCATCCCTACTCATACTGATTAATTCTTTAAGGACTTCTTTTAGATCATGATGGCTGTGGGCAGGAAGGATTTCCTGTCATGGTCTGTGTTGCAGCAAAACAGAAGAAGTCAACTGAAGACACTCTGTTGTTGTAGGATAGTCTCATGAAGAAAATGCTCAGGGTTGTTTATAACTTTCTTTTGATTCTTTTATGATTCTATGATCTTTTATGATTTTATGAAAAATCCTTTTTTGCATCATAATCTCCAGTGGTTCCACACTAGTACCAAGAACAATCAGCCTTCTTCATCAGTTTGTTGAGCCTTTTTTAAGTTTCTGCCTCTGATGCTGCTACCTAAACAGATGATGGCTGAAGTGATTACACTCTCCACAACAGACTTGTAGAAGATTTGCAGCATCCTTTGTATGCATCCTTTACATTTGCATAAAACAAATCAAAGGTCTTGTTTTTTCTTGTGGAGTAGCTGACAAATGCCAAGAGTTCAATATCTGGGCTGCAATGATGATACTTCAGAGTAATATGTCCTGGATAAAACCATCTGTTGTTGACAAGCACTGGTACTCCACCTCCTTTTCTTTTCTTGATTCTCTTCAGATCTCTTCTGCTCGTATAGTCAGGAAGCCTGGCAGAGAGACGTTGGAGTCGGGGATATGATTCTGCAGCCATGTCTCAGTGAACTGCATTACCGATACGCTGGCTGAATCCTTTTAAGAGCTTGTGTTAGGTTATTTTAACTCACAGGTTTACCTAGAAAGAAACACAGAGAAGATGTGAAATGTGTTTGCTCAGCTGAGGGAGAATCATGCAGTAAAAGAAACTGACACACCAGTCGTTGTTCTGATCCAGCAGAGTCTCAAAGATGTTGAGACTTACAGCTTCTATTTATTCACACATGTGAACCGTTTCACCACACCCCCATTGTCCATTTTCTTATCTTATCACCATACAACACACAGCAGAACTGTTTCTAACACAATGGCACTTTGTAGGTTTGTTTGTAGGTGCATCCTGTTTGCACATTTCCTTAAGAAGGTTCTTACCCCCACACTAAAAGTTACTTCCCCTAATCTTGTCACACAAAGTTAAACAAAAGAACAGACTGCATTTATCACATTCTCCAACATTTCCCCCCTGAAATGCAGTCTTAACAACTCCAGTAAAAGAAACAATAAAAACATCCTTCATACAACGGCTACCTTAAAAGTAGTTTACATTGTAGAATTCATTAAAGTTAACTTAACAAACATACTCCTACTTCTCATCAGGTGTTTAATACATGGTAAAATACAGGATACAAATAAGCAAAATAGAATCAGAATGACAATAAAAGGCATTGCAAAGTTCAAAAGAACCTGATACCAACGTCCAGTAGTCAACCATAACATAAAGTCCCAGGGAGCATTTTGTAATTCTAGTGACTTCAGGAAATCAACAAGTCCTTGCACCTTGTCATGGATGAGAGTCCAGTTGTCATGTGTAGATGGGATGCAAGTACAATAATGTTCTCCAATCACTGTACAAACTTAGTGTTGCATTAGCATAGTTCTCATAGCCAATTTTTCAGGATCGTTTCCCATCAGATCAGACATTTCCGTAAGGATGACAGTGGTGTTTTCCAGGGACCACCAAACTTCGTTCATCCTATTTGTCAGACCTGCAACTCCAACAGATGGAAAAATGGTGTGGAAAATTCCTTTAGCATCACTGTAGAGCAGTTTACGCCCATCGTTTTCTGTAAAAGGAACGAACTCCTGTACCGGTGAGAAATCACTCTTCTTCAGCTCTGATGATGATGATACAAAACCATTCTCTGTATCATGATGGTTGCAGTCGAGCCAAACTGCAGGTACCACACCAGTCTTTTGGCAGGTAAAGGTAGAAAGTATATCCACACTTCCAAATGTAGCCATCAGGTGTTCCTGTTCCAAATTGTGAAACGTTTAGCAGTCAGATTAGCTACTTGATACCAGGCGTTCTTAAAAACGTAGTGGGTGTTAATTACAAATCTTTTATCTCACGATGGGGTGGTGTTCGAATTCATCAGAAGCCATAACACTGCAAAGCTTAGCAATGTCAAACCAGATAATGTAATAATCTTCATGGTGTTGGCAGAGAAAAACAACTGGATGAATAGCCCCTCTTTTCAGAGAGTTTGACCACTAGGTGACAGGACTGCTTTTCTGCTGGAGTTTGAGACCAAAGGCCCTACTGGTACCAATGCCCTTTGTAGCCCAGACTTCCTCCTGTCACACGTCTATTAATCCAATTGTCTCTGCAGTTTACAATGTGAAAGGTGAATCCAGGAAGGTCTCTCAGCAATCTTCACAGATGTGGGAGTTGCTAACAGAACTTGGAAAGGTCCTTCCCACTTAGAACTTGTCCAATTCTTTTCCTTGATGACTCTTATGAATACCCAATCTCCAGGCTTTATGGGGTTCTCAGGATCCTGTAACACAGAAGGAGATACAGGCAAACTATGTGCTCTTTGTACTTCTCTAGTCTGAATAATTTTCCTCATGTAATCAGCTAGGGTTAATTCCTCATCTGCTTTCTGTAGGTCTGGTGCAGTAATGGGCAATTTATATTGTCTACCATAAATTATCTCAAAAGGAGTTAATCCCTAATTTGTTGGGGTTATTCTCATACAGAGTTTAACTAAATCTAAGCATTCTAACCATGGTCTTTTTGTTTCTTCCATACATTTTCTTAGCCTGCTTTTTATTGTCCCATTATTTCTTTCAACCAGACCTGTACTTTGAGGATGATAAGCACAATGATTTTTTAACACTATTCCTAAATGTTTTGCCATGTTTTGAATAACTTCATTAATAAAATGTGGTCCATTATCTGAGTAGATAGTCTCTGGTATGCCATGATTGGCAATGATTGTTTTGCATAACGCTTTTGCCACTGTTAGTGCATCATTTTTAGCTGTTGGAATAATTTCAACCCATTACTAGGCAGTATTTATAGGAACCACTCTGTGTTAGTTCAATAAAGTCCATGTGTATAGTTTGGAAAGGCTGGTTTGGTTGGGGAAACTGGCCACGTTTTGGTCTCATGTTTCCCTGAGGATTGTGTTTTACACAAATAACACATAATCTACAAAAAAAATTTAAGTAAGTTTCTAGATTGTATGTTGTAAAGTGTTGTTGTATTATACTAACCATCCCCCCTGTTGACACATTGCACAGCCATGGGTCAATATTGAAAAGGCATTAAGTAGTTTGTCACTAAAGATCACCATACCCTTGTTACCCCATTGTTGGCCAAATGCCAAGAAAACATGTAAAGTTCAATTTGGATCTACTGTTATGATTATTTCATCTTCATCTGATTACAAACTTCAGTTAAAACTTTATTCTTCTCTTTCCAAGTAGAACAATTCTTTGGTAGGTGTCTCATTTCAAGAGTTTTATGAAAATCTACAATTTGGATTATTAATTTATCCCCTACAGAGAACATGCCCAACTTCAAGTGAAATAGGAAATCTCTTCCTAACAAATTAGAAAATAATCTCTAGATTTTATGATTATCACAACAGGTTTTCCCTGTAGCAAAATCTATTATTTTAATTTCATTTTTCTAACAACTCAACCTCATTTTTAATGGAAAACAAAATTCCACCAAATTCATAATTTTTTCCCATTGGACTGCAATAACTTAATCCAATTTTATTATTCAGTTAATCAGCAACTAATATTTCCATAATGAAACATCACATCTTTAATCCTTATTCATTACCTTTTTATATATATATATATATATATATATATATATATATATATATATATAGGTTCTACAAATTAGCTTATTATTATGATTATATGTGGAACTAAAATTGAATTTCGGAGTGCGTTACTACATTCTTTACTACGATAATCCCATAACGAACATTTCTTCTCTTATTTCAGTCTCTAACCCAGCACATTACAAAATTGTTTCCTTTCAACATGTATCTTATCTGTCATTAAAATGTTAGAAGCAAACATCTGAAACTGCCACTTGTTACAAAGAATAAATTCACGTAGCCACCCAGCTGTCACTTCCCCACAGGACCTGTAGACATCCGTCTAAATTTCAAAATAAAATCACTCTGCTCATAATCCGTCATTTTAAACCATTTCTTTTCTACTATATGAGAGATCTCACAGACATCCCATGAATATCATTAAAAATATTACCTAAGGTTTTTCTTATTATTATTATAAAGTAACAGTTACTGCTGCACTTAAGAAATCCCAACCTTTTGTATTGAACTGCACTTAGCTAAAACATCCCCCTCATTATCAGCTAGCAGGAGAGGTGTGTTCCTCCTCTTCTGCCTTGGCAGTTGATAACCTTTAACAATTTTGAAACGCATGATCAATCTGGTTTCAAACAAGTCTTCCTCAGGAAGTCCATTTTACCAATTTCTTACACAACCCATCACAGTTGGTTTGTTTATTAAGAGAACAACTAACGACCCATTGTTGAGGGACAGAAGGGTGTTGTTTATTATCAGAACAGCCCTTCCTTGAGGGGAAGGGAAAAGGTGGTCGGTTGTTTAAGATAATTCATTTAGATCACAATAAAGTTTACCTTACTCTTCATAGGATTTTTTAAAAATATGTTAGTGAGTTTTCTCTTATTTTATTTTTCTTTCGGCGGAACTTTAGGAGAAAACAAAGTTTAAAACGTGTTTTTTTTATCCTCCCGGGTGCTAAAAAACACATCTGTTTCATACATTAACCCCCCTTTTTTCCCTGTTTGTTTGAGACGCCAAATGTCTAATTCTTCAATTTTCATCTTTTAGTTTTATTTTATATCGCAACTACCAAGAAGTACACGAAATTACTCAGTCAATTGTCCTTCAAATTCATAATCTTTATTTTAAAGAAATGTATTGTCCTTCCTCTTACAAAAATCTTTTACATCTCCTTTAAAATCTTCTTTGCTATTTTTCCCCATATTTCAATAAGTTACATTTTACTGTTTTCATGTTTAAATATTTATCATTCTCATGTTAATGAAGTAAATTCAACTTTTATTTCTCTTTTATCTGATCTATTTATCTTATCACAGTGTTATTTACTCAATTTTCAAACCATGAGACTCCGTTCAGCCTACAGCTGTTTCACCATAGAAATCTCCATTCACACACAGTCACACAACCGTTTTATCACACATTAAGATAATTATGTATTTATTATCATGCTTTTCCATTACTAGTATTATTATTTAGACATTATTTATCATTAGGCCTATTTCTAATGAAGATCCCCTGTTGAAAGGGCAGGTTCTACAGTTCTTTTCCAGTCTTGATCAAGTTTTAACAATTTTATCACTGTAATTATTAAAATTAGAGTAATAATAAGGAGTATTATGAGGAACGTTCCTTTGGGAATTTAAAATCAGACTTAGTTTATTCTCCTATTTCATCTTATTTTATCTTTTATCTAGAGGAATGAAAAATTTTAGTGATTGTATAGTCTTATATTCCGGTTTTGTGAACCCCTGTATTGAGTCAATAGACTTCTCTAATCTAAGAACGGTACAAATCCTGGATCCACACAGGACGTCCCTTGAATGCCTTTCTCTCCGTACGTTAACACCGTCAGGTTTCAGGAGGAAATGGCATACATAAGGATTATGTCGTGTGCCTACTTAACTTACACCAACCTAGGGTCGGTACTTTTATTTTTTACTTCTGCTGTTTCGTATTTTTACTGCCTTCAGTGGCGTTCTTTATATCCCTCTGAGGTGGTTTTAGATTTCACCGATCTAATCCGTTACAACCTTCCCATATAATCAACTGTTTCATACCTATATTATTCCTATTTTGTCCCTATTTTATCCCGGGAAGGCTCAATACCTGACTCCCTTAGTCAGAGGTTTAAAACGTCTTTTAAACCTGAACAGCAGAACTGTACCCTCTCTGTCTTAGTTAGAAATAATTTTAAATGTAGGGTGCAAAACCAAAATGGTACTCACAAACTCCCCCCTGTGCGAGCGATTCAAACCGAGTCGATCGCAAGGGACCGGCAGAGAAGGTGTCCGGCGGAGCTAATCAGCTGGCCAGTGAAGCAAGAAAGCAGCCTGGACTTGTAGGTCAGGTGGGGCCCCGTGCAGCCCTCCGGCGAAGACCTTCCCCTGCGCGGACCAAGCGTCGAGTCACGGCACCAAAAATGTTAGGTTATTTTAACTCACAGGTTTACCTAGAAAGAAAAGCACGCACAGTGAAGATGTGAAATGTGTTTGCTCAGCTGAGGGAGAATCATGCAGTAAAAGAAACTGACACACCAGTCGTTGTTCTGATCCAGCAGAGTCTCAAAGATGTTGAGACTTACAGCTTCTATTTATTCACACATGTGAACCGTTTCACCACACCCCCATTGTCCATTTTCTTATCTTATCACCATACAACACACAGCAGAACTGTTTCTAACACAATGGCACTTTGTAGGTTTGTTTGTAGGTGCATCCTGTTTGCACATTTCCTTAAGAAGGTTCTTACCCCCACACTAAAAGTTACTTCCCCTAATCTTGTCACACAAAGTTAAACAAAAGAACAGACTGCATTTATCACATTCTCCAACAGCTTGGAGTTCATTCATCTTGTTAGCCAGTGATCTCACGTTGCCCGTTATGATCGATGGAAGAGATGGTTTGAACTTCCTCCTTCTCTGTCTGCTTTTTGCTCCTGCTGCATCCACGTCTCCTCCTTATCAACTTATCAGGGATTGATGGTTTCGGTTGAAGAATTATTTCAGCTTTTGCAATGTTAAACAGCTGCACCTGGCTGTAAACCACTTTGTTGCCATGGTTATGCATTATAACAAGTTATCGAAAGTGAAAAATTAACAGCAAAATCCTTCCAGCTTCACAGCACCAAAAATGAGAAAGTATACAGGTAAAAAAATGCAATATTTCCTCAAGAAAACAGAGGTACCAACATCTGAAAAAACTAAACTCAAAATATAGCCAGCCGAGCCACACCAACATGCAGCTACCCAGAGCAATTCCAGAATGATCCAGAATCAGTCACTGAAATGACTGAAAATCTCATAATTAAGGTAAGGGTCTACAAATGCAACAATTAATAAACATGAAGGGTACTATTTACAATTAGTAATGATAATCCTGCTCATCCTGCTCTGCACTGTTTGTTTAAGACAGTTAAAATGTCACCTATAATCTATTTTGTCTTTGCTCTGCAATAATTGTGAAATCCAGTTCAAGTGATGAGCTGTGTAACATAGACACACACACTCAGTGTGACATCCCCTGCGGTCCAAATATAAACAGTGATCAACTCGGACAGTAAATGAAGAAATGATTTACAATCAACACATAACAGTAAATCAGAGCTTTTTCCTCTCAGGTTCTGGACACCACTGTTATCTACTTTAAATGGATCTTACAGAAAAGCAAATTCTTTTCTTTAACTGCAATACATTTTTCATTTTTAGGTGTGTAAACAAAATCCCCAAGGTGAGCTCTAATCTAGAAAGTTAATAACTGAGATATAGTGTAATTATTATTAATTAGGTTTTATTTAGAAAGTAATAATCAAGAGGATTTAATTTCATTTGTAAATGTTCAGCAATAAATATTTAGACAAACTTATGATTCATCTATAAAGTATACAAAATGTTTGGTTCTTATTTATAGTTCTCAAAGAGAAATCTGGTTGGAAATCTGGAACTAATACTAGGAAAAAAAACATCAGAACATTAAAAAAAATCTGTCATGACCTAAAAAAAGTAAAATATGTCTAATTGGTGTCCTGCATACCACAGCCACATGTGTGTAAGTTATATCACTACTGTGAGTTAGGAAGCTGCCGGAGCCACATGGAGTCAAATGATTAAGGAATTGGACGAGAATTGCATCATACCCCCCTCCCCCCTTTAGAGTAAAAAAGAAAATGATTTCCACCAGCAGAAAAGCATAAACCACCAACTGTCCATAATTCTCTTTCCATCCCAATTACTGCTGAAGCATGTGGTGGTAGCAACACATACGTGAGTGAGCTTCTGTGGGAAGTTTCTGGATTGGGTGGGTTTCATCTTCAACACAGGTCCACTTTCAGGGCAGGCTCAAGAGCTGATTGCTTAGGAGTGTGTGTTTGCACACTGCGCCATGCCAGAAAAGATGATCAATCTCCCAAATGCAACACTGCTCCCCTACAAACCTCATGAGGATCCTGCAGAATGCCAATTCCAAACCTCTTGTCTTTTTCAGTAAATGCATGAGTCTGTAACCGGGCTGCATCAAATTGGATGGGAATCAGGGGAGGTTTTATTCCTCCTGGCAGCACCTCTAGCCCAGTATTTCACTACAACTGTCAGTCACATGGTGGAACAGAGGTGTGTGTTTGGACAGGGGATTTGTTCCTGTTTTTAACTCAGTATTGTTCTCATCCCGGTGCTAGCCACTTTTGAAGTTCATTACCTGCCTGCTCCCACATAACTCCCTAAGTGAGGTTCCCTGCCAATGTATTATCTTCCTCTGTCTCATCCCCCTAACATTCATTCCCATCCTCTTACTATAACAATGATCTGAATGCAGCTTCAAACATAACTTCAATCATTTCTAACTTTATAGAGGATGCCTATTTCTGGTGTGGATCTTTTTAATCACAAGGAACTCCATTGCATGTGTGAAACTGTTCTTTAAAAAAGAAAATCAAAGTGTTAAAAGAAAGAAAAAAAACATTGTAGTTTGGAAAACAATTTAAAATTCAAAAATACTTTATTGATCCCAGAGGGAAATTAAGTGTTGTTGTAGCTCATATAATTAATTCTTTAATTTGCAAGCTCAATACCAATCAAATGATCCAAACTGAGCTTGAATTCTTTTTAGACTTGTTTTGTAGCTCAATTTACTGGAGGTTTTGCCAGACTGTGCACTGAGCTCCTGGGAACAGAGAGCATATTTTCCTTGATCTGGGAACCTTTGTGTTATTTTTCGTCCCTTGTGACATTTCAAAAGCAATCTGCCTCAAAGTTCCAAGTTCAACTATGAAGTCCTGCCCTTACTGAAACAGATTAGGTGACGATTTGTTTAGAATGTCATTCTCTCTTCCAGTGACATTATGCACATGTGGGACTTATGGAACGTAGAGTTGTGGAGAAAGTCCTCCTTAGGGCTCAGTGGAATGTTTTTGTATATTTTGAACATCGGCACTACAGCTGTACCAGTAAATGGATTCCTGCCAAAAATTTTATTACTTTTACTATAGAGTTAATAAGAAACAAGAAATCTTTGTGCCCTTTGATATCAGCTCGACTGCTTGGAGGAAGAAAAATGCTGAATATGAAACCAAGAAGAACATCAACACTGTTAAACAGACAAACACAGAGATGGAAACATTATGAATTATGAATTATGGTCCGCCACGTGTTACTGATGGACACTCTGCCAAGTTTTTACCAGCATTTCACCTTTCCTACACACGGAGAAAATACTCTGGACTGTGTGTACAGCAACATCCGCGGTGCATACAGAGCTTTTCCTCGCCCCCATCTTGGCCTCTCCGACCACATCTCCATCCTGCTGGTGCCGGCATTCCGCCCTCTGCTGAGACGTATCAGGCCAATGAAGAAGACAATCACTGTGTGGCAGGTCTTCAAAGAGGCAGCTACATATGAGGGAGAGGTGGACCTGATGGAATATACATCATCTGTCCTTGGTTTCATCTCCAAATGTGCTGATGATGTCACCACCACCAGGATAATAACCTGCTATCCAAACCAGAAACCCTGGCTGAACTCTGAGGTGAGAGCTCTGCTGAAAGCTAGGGATGCTGCGTTCAAGGCAGGTGAGGCATCAGCACTCAGAGAGGCCCGAAAAGGACTCACTGCGGGCGTTACGAGGGCCAAAGCCACATACGCCCAGAAAATCCATTCAATACATCATGGACTACAACACCAAGGATGCACAATGCCCAAGAGATCCCTACTTGCCAGATTCACTCAACCATTTCTATGCCCGTTTTGAGTTCCCTGATGTCTCCCCCAGCACCAAACTTACACCACCACCTGGTGACACGCCCATCAGTGTGACCACAACAGATGTAAGGAAGACCCTTCAGTGTATCAACCCTTACAAAGCAGCAGGGCCCGACAACATCCCAGGGTGGGTACTGAGGTGGCTGAGGGGCTGGCATACATATTTAACACCTCACTGTCGCTGTCATGTGTCCCCACCTGCTTAAAGACTGCCATGATTGCCCCGTCCCCAAGTGCTCCACAGTGACAAGCCTGAATGACTATCGGCCCATAGCTTTAACCCGGGTAGTCATGAAGTGCTTTGAGAGGTTGGTCATGACCCACATCAAAGACGCCATAGATATCACTGTGGACCCCCACCAGTATGCATACAGGAAAAATCGCTGCACTGACGACGCCATTTCATCGTTGGTCCACACAGCCCTGACCCATCTGGAGAGCAGAAACTCCTATGTCAATCTGCTATTTCTGGATTTCTCCTCAGCCTTCAACACCATCCCACAGACGATGGTGCAGAAGCTCTCCTCCCTCAGACTGAGTCCCACGCTGGGGAACTGGGTCCTGGACTTCCTGACCAATAGACCTCAGACTTTTAAGATCCACAAAACCATCTCCTCCTCCATCACCCTCAGAACAGGCTCACCACAGGGCTGCGCATTGAGCCCCCTCCTGTTCACTCTGCTGACACATGACTGCGCAGCGAGACACCCCAGCTGTCATATAGTTACGTTTGCGGATGACACAGCAGTAGTGGGATGCATCACCAACAACGATGAGTCCAAATACAGAGAGGAGGTAGAAAACCTGGTGCAGTGGTGCAGATAAATCAACCTCTGCATCAATGTGAAGAAGACCAAGGAGATGGTGGTGGATTTCAGAAGGGACAAGCATCCTCTCCCTACCCTGTACATCGAAGGAGCAGTTGTGGGAGTGGTCTCCAGCTTCAGGTACCTGGGTGTCCACATATCCATCGACCTCACCCGGAATGCCAACACTTCACATCTAGTCAAGAAGGCCCACCAGCATCTCTACTTCCTGAGGAAGCTGCGGAGAGCTGGACTTGGGAGCTCGGTCCTGAGGAGTTTTTATCACTGTGCAGTGGAGAGCGTCATCTACACATGCATCACCGTGTGGCACGGCAGCTGTACTGCTGCTGAGAGGAAGGCTCTGCAGCGGGTGGTGAAAGCTGCTGTAGGGAGCAGGCTTCGCACCACCTCGGACCTCTGCATGTCCCGATGCAGGGGACGGGCCCTCCGCATCCTGAAGGACTCCACCAATCCCGCTCATAGCTTGTTTCAGCCCCTGCCTACAGGCAGGCGGCTGAGGAGCCTACAGGGCAAGACCACCAGGCTCAATAACAGCTTCTTCCCTGCAGGTGTTAGACTGTTGAACTCCAGATGCGTCCTGTAGAGCACATTTATATTTATTTATTACATTTATTTATATTGTTTTTTTTTACTAATTTAATTTAAATAGGTTATAATTCCGGACCGGAGTCCTAATTTCATACCATTACATGTAACTTGAGATGGAATGACAATAAAAGTTCCTTGAATCCTTGAATTATGCTGTGGGGTTGTTTCTCTGTTAAGGATACCAAAAGTAATCTATGCATTGAAGGAACAATGGATGAGATATGTAATATAATATACAATATATAATACACTTCAGATGGGTTACAATGACCAAAAATGTACCATCAACGTAACAAAGTAATGGCTCAGCATTTGCACAATTTTCTGTGGAACGTGACTCAAAACTGTTAATGGAAAATTCACAAATTTACAGATTTATTTGATTGAATATGAGTTTTATATATATATGTATATATATATATATTGTGACTATTAATTTAAAAAAAGTTTCTGGTTTTTCTGAGCATCAATAATTATAATCAATAAATTAATATGAATATAATTATTGATGACGTTCGAGTTTAACCTGTTAAAGGATCGTTAGCCGTAGCTCGGCCTTGTTGTATTATTGCAGCCCCTACTAGGAGGCCCTTCTTTAAGCATTAGCACAGAACGGCCGAGTTTTGGTGGGCAGAGCCCACGCCATGCGCATTTGCGCTCCACAAATTGCCCAAATTCCAATATTACCCTATATATGAAATGTAATTAGGTTTAGGCCTAATTATATTGTGTGTTGAACAATAATGTGTTTACAAATTACAGGCCTGATAAAATATTTGATCATCCATCCAGACATCCATCCGTCCTCATTACGTCTCTAGCTTCACCACGACAGTAATGGCTCAGTTATCGACTACTGTAACTATGTAATGGCGTTTCAATTTGATCCAGAATCTGATCCGGACGGCGAGGCACCTGAGGAGGAACCAGAAAGGTAGAGGACGTCTTCCACAGGTGATCCAGACAGACGTGCTGTGCACGGAGGGAAGGGGCTGTCTGTGTGTGTATATGTGTGTTCTTGTATTGCTATCCTATTTAGGAACTTTTCTGGCATATGTGTGTGTGTGTGTGTGTGTGTATGTGTGTGCGAGAGACGCGTGAGTGACAGAGACGAAAAGAGAGCAGGGAATGAATGCGCTGGGTGTTTTAAATAGCGTAAAAAAGAAAAACGAAACGCAATATGTGACGGTCCGTGTTGATTTTTTTATTTTTTTTTGGTCTGTGTTGAATCTGTGGCGGTCAGAGTTTAATCTGTGGCGCATCGCCACAGATTCGTCATGTTTGGGAAACACTTGTATAAAACAGCTGAAGACATTATTGCGGAAATATAGGCTACTTACTTGTATAGGGATATTTGCTGGTTCACGGAGGGTTGGTATTGATCCTGGTAAAAGTATTAGACGATCTGTGAATCCACTGCTGTATTGTCCCAAGTTAATAAAACATCCGTCAGAGAAATGTTTGCCACAAACGACCACGCGCTTTGGGAGTCGGTCGGGTACATTCCCTTGCATAAATAAAGTCCATCCACAAGCTTTTCAGTGGCTCGGAAGAGGGGAGGACAGTGTCGATGCGGTCTGGACTCCATGTTGTCGGTTAGTTGTTTGCCTTTTACCGTAGCTCTCGTTGTTTAGGTTGTAATACGCGCTGCGGGGGGAGGGACTTGGAGAGTGTAGTTCAGAGAAGGGGGTAATCGCCTTGAACTCAGTGACGACATATGCCGAAACGTGAGGTCATATACCGAACTGCAAAACAGCTCGTTCCTGAGTGCTAATTTCACTATGTAGGCAGACATACCCAGGGACAAAGGAAACACTAATCAGACATTTTAACCCCTTAGTGGACATAGGCAGGCTGTGGAAACTAACAAATATGACCCCCCCCCCCCCCCCAAAAAAAAGCAAATTTCATGCCAGGGGCACTTTAAACCAGACCGTCAGTCTTTTCTGAAAGGGCGGAGTCCGTCCACGGGGATTTAACCAACTTTAGAGCACACACTGAAAAAGAACCAGAAACTTCTCATTAATTAAGGACATTTATTAAGAAAATAGGTCAACCTTACAGCCAAACGTTTCATTTATAATTTCCATCTATTCTATCACATGCAAAAATATAGAACAAAGTTAACGTTGAGGGGAGAGGTTACGGCATGTGTGTGTGTGGGAGACAGCGAGTGAATGAGGGGGGTTTAGCTTACACCCTCAATATGCCATCAATAACTCAAACCTTATCAGTTGGTGCGATCAGCTCAAAAGAGAGACAAAGAAAGACCGCGTGGCAATTCAACAAAGGCTAGTTTCAATTAGCAGTGGTGGCTTGAACAAAAGGGAAAGGGGATGACAGAAAAAGGGAATCAACGGAAGGCCACACGACCTGTATAAACAGACACGCGCCGACTGCAGCGGACAATACAACAAGCCGGGAAATACAATATACTATACTGCGTCTGGTTGCAACCAAAGTAAAATATTAAAACACAAAGCATGCAACATTCAGGTTCTTGGTCGTCAGCGTACAGCGACGCCAGACGACCAAGAATAACAGTGGTTTACTAGTTAACAAACTTATATCAACCAACAGAAGACGGGATCTAGCCTAACCTGTTGAACCTAACTCTCCTCTACACAGACCCACAGGGATAAACCAGGTTTATCCTACTTGGGGATGACTCTCTTCACAGTCGACGACGAAGAACGGCCTGAGAGTGTCCAGTTTAAAGGAGCGTTTGTGCAAAACCGGAATCAGAAAGCGGACGTCCAATTTTAGTCGCTGAGGGAGTCAGGCCTGTTTCAATAGAGCTCAGAGGCCAGTGGACTCCCTGGTCGCACGGACAGGAAGTCTGTTTGCTTGGCCGGTTCACTTCAAAGTTTAAAAAGGGGAGTTCTTCCTGGTCCAGCAGGTTTGAACGAAAAAGGGGAAAGTTTGCTAGCAGTGAAGTAAAGCGTCTCCTTGCGGCTCCGCGGGTAGGAACCAAAAGACAATGATTTTAGTTTTTGCGCCCCCTTTTATCAACTCTGTGATGTCATCACTGGCCACAAACCAATGGGAATGGGTTGAGGGTGGCGCAGTTCGTTCAGTAAAAGGATGCTGGGAGATGCAGTTCGTTCAGAAAAAGGCGATAGCCTCAACAATATAGTTTAGGAAGCTAAAATTCGTAGTCCAATGCTACTTGATGTGCTATTGGATGCTATTTGCAAATGAGCCAATCCAGGAGCACCATTTAAATTTCTTGGCCCTGATTGGCTGTGCCCCCAAAAGCAGAGTAAAGGAAGACTGGAGATATTAGCTTCTACAGTAGAGCCAAGACAGACTCTACTGTGCGTATTAATGCATATTAAATATGTTAGGTGTTTGAACTTTTAAAATAGGCAATTATGACCATATTTGAAGTTGATCTCAAGTATTCGCAGATTTCAGCAATCCGCAGGCAGTTGTGGTCGCTAACCTCTATTAATACCAGGGTTCCACTGTATTGTTGATAATAGTTTCCTTACCGGCAGTAGAAACATGTCATATCACCATGATCTTGTTGATGTGGTAAACAAATATCAAGGTGGTGGAAGCAAACAGCTGACTTTAGCAATTAATAATGAGTCAATCCGAGTATGTTGTTCAGTGGAAAACAATGCTCTGTTTCAAAAATATTAACAGTTTAAATTTTTGGATTTTGTGTCAGTTGTTCAGCAGATGGTATGTAAGATGATATGTTCCAATGCTTTCCAGCTCTCATAGTTGTGTGGAAATTATCTCAGTGGACTCATCCTCTGCTGTTCTGCTAACTCAGCTGATGAGGTGGGTTGGTACGACCAATTGGCTCTAAATCCAAACAGAAATATGCAGCTTGTTCAGCCAGACAAAAACATACTCAAACATAGAGTTCATTCCCACTTATATTCACATTTTCAGTCTGAATTGTTTTTAAACTACTATAGCTGGCTAAATAACTATAACTATGTAGATTTGGCTAGCTTTTAGCTTCTACTGGGAGGATTTAATTTCAACAAACTCACAGTACTGGGTTAGGGACAGTAGTCGAGTTGAGGGGGAGCGGCGTCCCCCTCCGCTCCCCTTAGAAAGAAATCCGACATATAACGTCCCACCAGTAAAAGTCCCATCCTCCATCTCCACCCCGTCCATTTTACAGTAAATATTGTATGGAAATATAAATTAGATGGATTTAACAGGAAAGACATGTCTTGTTCATGTTTCATGGAAGTTAAATGCATGTAACACATTTTACATAGGCCTACATACTTTTACTTGGTTTTGTAAAAGTTTTAAAGAAGTTTTCATCATGACCTTAGCTATCTCCATATCTGCAAACGTCATCACGTCAGTTAAACTCTGCCACCGCATTGGTCTAAAACGGGTACGTAGCAGCCCTATCACTCCTTTCTCACTACGGCGAAAACAAACTAGTCCCAAATTAAAACATCGATCATAAAAAAACTGCGGCATTACAGAAGGAGAACTTTTACTTTTGAACTAAGTGCGAACGTATTTATTTTATGAAGTAAACAGTTTGTAGATACCAGAGGTCGGAATGAGATTCATTTTATACAGACATTTTCGGGGTTCACCTTATGGCCTAGAGAGCGGCAAAAGCTGCATTACAGAAGTACAAACATGCCAAAACGAGCAGCTGGTCAGCGGGATGTCCAGGATTTTTTAAAAGAAAAAAACTACAGGTGAGCTATTAATCTCAATAATTAACTTAGCCTGCTTTTTGTTATCTAAAGACCACCCGACTCGCTACAGGTGTACGCACAGATCCCAGGATGCTACCCTCCAAACTAGCTAAGATGAAGGGGGGACCCCCCACATCTCTCGTTAATTAGCTTGCTAAAATACACGACTTGTCATTCAGTAAAGACACGCATGCGGCTTGCTGAATCTGCACTAGATGTCGACATTTTTTACACATCCAGCCATAATCGGCCTAGGAAAACTTATCAGGTTTTTGACCGTTTATTAATTAGTTTATTTATTAGCTAATTTAGATTAGCGCAATCTGGTTCACACAGCCCATTGATTTAAGGTGGTCCACCTTGTCAGAGCTCATCTGACAGTGCCGACATTTAGCCATAATCAGGACGAATGTGAACAAGAGCAAGAAAAACTGTAGAAAACAAACATGATTACGAAAGTGTTTGGAAACTCCTATGAGCATGTGGATTAAGTGAGGGTTGTAATGAATAAAATAGAAATGATTCATTTAGTTTGGTCTTTCTTGTTAAATTAATCCAATAGAGCTCCGGACGTCACATGACGCTCAGAGCGTAGGCAGTAATGAATGTCAGTAAAATGAACCTAGCTGGCTGTGATTTTACTCCATCGGAATTTACTCCCCATTTTAAAACAGAAGATATTATTGTATATACCGGGAAGCTAAAGAGATTAAACATCTCCAACCCTTACCATGCCCCTGGGATACTTTTTAAAACTTCAGAAACTGTCAGTGCAGACCTTTTACCGGAGATACTCTCACAACACAGTTTGTTTTTAAAGTTGCTGGGGACAATGACCATAAACTTAAGTGTGGTTTCAAGATGGCTGGGGACAATTATTATTAATTATTCATATAGTCTATAAAGATTCATCTGTTTCACGATTATGCACTGCAGTGAATAAACAGGTGTTGAAAATCGTATCTTTATTCCATCAATAAAAGTTGAAAGCCATAGGCCTACGTGTTTTATTTTTCAAATGGCACTGAAAACCATCAGGATGTTTGCTTGCATGGCTTCATTAAAATCCACATTATAGCACATAGAACAATGTTGGTTTAAACTCACCCCAGAAGAATATGTGCAACAATAAAACGTATTCCCTTCAACACGAACTAACAATTCAGAGTCCTGCAACAGGCCAGGTACCAGCGGCAGACCCGCATAACGTTTTACATCATAAAGTTGTGAAATTAAATTTCAGGGGTCCGGGAGGGAGTTTCTTTAATGCGGCCGGTTGCGAGTGTTAAAATATAATTGTTTATAATGTTTTGTTTAAGATTCCCAAAGAGGATTGTGTTTGATATATTGTGATAGGGACATAACTTAAAAAAAAAACAACTCAAGAACAAATAACACAAAGTCACTGACATCAATCTGAAAGGGCAGATGCGACGAGGGCGATAGAAGTCAGAGCATTTCTGCTACGCTCCTGACTCGCCAAGCGAGGTATTCTCAGGCCACTGAGCTGATTTGGGGTGAGCCAGCTCTGCGGAGGGAGCGATGTAGTGATATGTGGAAAGCGCTGATAGCGGAATATTCTCGCTATCCTAGGCATCCAGCGCTGCTAGAGAGACTTTACTGCAGCGGGATTTGCGATTCAGGAACAGAGAACACAGATAAAACCAGGGACTGTGGACAATTTTTCGTTTCTGCACAGGGATCTCTGCATCAAATAAATTTTAGTTTTCCTAAATTTCAGAAAAATCTCTCTCTGGCAGCGCAAGATGCCTAGATAGCGGGAATATTCCGCTGTCAGCGGAAAGTTGGAGGAATATTCTGGGATGTTCTCTCCACAAACACAATATATCAACACGATTCTCTTTGGTAGTTTTAAACAAACAAAAATATCCCATAAATATTTTTTCAAGAAACTTCCGCCAGACCCTTGAAATATAATTTATGTATTTTTCCATCTTTGAACGGGTACTAGCAACACTGCAGGACTCTGAGCTCTGGGAATGTTTGCAGCGGACTACGAGTCTTTTAAAACCTCGACATATTCACTGCTGTATAATATGAATGTATAAGAAAGGGGAATGAAGTGATTTAAATAATAGTCTATTCAGACACTGATTATGTGGAAATGTGCTGGGAGCACAAGTGGATGTTAGAGCTGGTAAGAAATTTAAAGTGGTGGGAGGAAAAAATCATCAATCATAAATATTGCTGGGGACATATCCCTGGTGTCACCGGCTAAAATGACGCCCATCCCCTGACATTTCCTGATCAATTTTCCCTCGTCCTACTCCGGAGCATCGCTTAAAGCAAATAAAAGCCTGGAGGGATATAAATGGATACAATCGGGGTTTGTCATCGGGATCCAGATCTGGAATCTTCCTGCAAAGGATTGTGTTGTCAGTGGGAGGGAGGGCTGTCCTGATTTTGGTTATCATGAGCAACGGGCTGTAGTTAGGTTATGTGTTTGTGCTACATTTTGTATTTTCATCTCAGGAAATAAAGTATTTTATTTAAAAATAATTTGCTTCACTTAATGATACAAGAGCAGTTATCATACAAACGGTAATAAATCTGAATTACAAGTGAATCACTCAAAAAACCTATATGAAACGGCTTCATTTTTGCCTGATCACTGATCGCGCATTTCATGGCAATAATCCATAGTTTTCTGCATTCTGGATCCTTGGGAATCCAATAGAACGCTCTTCCCTTATCTTGTCCGCGTCTGTTATGGCATCCTAGGGCACAACAGGTATCAACCATATTTACCGTTTCTAAATTCGGGTTAGCTGCAAATACAACTGCGGGAGACTGCCAAAATGGCGCCCATTTCATTTTAACTGTTGCATGCTGGGAGAAGTAACGTCAACTCCCGGAGCTCTATACTTTGTTTTGTATAGGCCTAGTTTGCAAAAACTTCTTCTGCACTGCATTTATTTGCTAAGGCTTCTTTCCAAGGTGCTGGTATCAGCTTTGCTTCACAGATATATAAAGCCTCCATTTCACCCGATCTTGTTTAATTCTAATGCAGGCTATTCAGTTGTAGTCCCCTAACATTCCGGCCAATTCGGCGATACAAAATACTCTATAAATACCACCTGTTTTTAAATTAAAATCCAGATTTTTTTAAAAGGCGAAAGAAATGACCATCCCCCCCTGACATTTTTTTTTTACAACTCGACTACTGGTTAGGGATGTGACATATTTCTATATAAATTAAGGGGAAATTAGGGATAATAGCATCATAGAACCTCCCTTCAAAAACCCCAATTGAGAGCTCAAAGGTCATGCATTGGCCTAACATATTTCCAGACCTTAATCCCACAGAAATTCTGTGAAAGGAGCTGAAACTCCAAGTTGCCAAGCTTCAAAATATGGAGAGTCTCTGCTGAGACCTCTGACCTCTGATCTTGCCAGCAAGATGTACTAAGTCACATTTTACTTGATCATCAAATACTTTATTAACAAAATCAATTGCAAATTCATTGACCTTTGTTAATTTAGGTCTTTTCTGAACTGTTCATTTTTAAAGAGGTAAACCTAAAAATTTAGAAGGAAATCTAATATTTAATTTTCAATACTTTCCCCACTGTAATGTTGTGTTGTCCCTGACAGTCCAAAATACACTGTTTTTCTGCATGGTGAATAGATTCGTAATACATTAAAACATTTTTTGTCTTGTCGACCAATCAGAACATTGTATGTTACTTATCTGGAGATACAAATAATCAATAAAATCAAGGGTCCACTAAGATGTCTTAGTGTTGGTTCATAGCAAAGCTCTTATATTCTCATCATATGCCAATTGACTTCTGAGAACTGCAGTATTGTAATGTTCCCATATACAATACTGATGGAGCCCTTATTATTGTAACACGGTTACAATAATGACACACTCTTTCAGTCAGGGAATGCATAAGAAGCTAACATAACCATCAGGGATTGTTTATTTTTGTTTTGTTTTTTTTTTGCTGGAAAACAACCAATGCCTGATTCCTGTTATTATTTACACAATGAAGAGGATCTCCAAACAGATAATGTATTAAAATTGTGTGTTTGCACACAGAAACAATGGCAGAAGCAGGCACTTATCGGCTTTATCAGATTAATTCTCTGAATCATGGTGGTCACATGGATGGATTACATTTAGGCAGAGCTGAATGAAAGTAAACCTCTAAGCCAAGGAACGCCAATGAAATTATGGAAAATAACTATGGATCAGCTTCTGTATTTTGATATGATCTATGTCTATACCTCAATGAACTTGAATATCGCTGAAATATAATTTATTTCAGTAAATCAATTTAAGCAGTGGAGGAATTAAAGTATTTATTTCTCAATGTAAATCTGACTCCTCCAGTTCTGTCAGGAGGAATAGGTCAAACTCCAGCAAACTGTTGTGAGGCGCTTATGGAAGGATCCCTAAATTCTTACAAATACTCAGGATTTATGTTTAGCAAATGGTTACATATCGTTTTAAAAAATAAATAAAAAATCAGTTTTCAATGGTAATTTTTAAAATAAATTTTAGAGGGATTCCATGTAGAGCAAAAGTTAGGTTAAATTCATCAGACAGTATTCTGTATACAAACTTTCAAATCAACTTCGTGTTTTAAATGATATGGAACAGATACAGAAATATGTTCTTAATCCCAGAGAGAAATTCCTGCATTGCAGTGCTCTTAAAAACAATGGCATACAGTGAAAGAAAGAAACAGGAAAATTGACCGAGTGATCAAGTGAAACATAATAAAGTAGGAAAGATAAAAATAGAACACAATATAAATATAAAAATATAAAAAATACAACAATACATCACCAGAGGTTAGAGTTACAGAGTTATGTCTAAGACAATCTGTTCCATGTGGAGTTGTAAAGTCTGTTGGCCACAGGTAGGAAGGATTTTCTGTGTCAATCTGTGTAACAAAGAAATGGAACGAGTGTGTTACTGAACGTGCTCCTCCAGTTATCCAGCACATTGTGGATAGGGTGGGAAGGACTGTCCAGTATGGTTCTTAGCCTGGACAGCATCCTCCTCTCTGACACCACCCTCAGAGAGTCCAGCTCCACTCCAACACCATGACTGGCTGTACGCATCATTTCATTGAGTCTGTTGGTGTCAGCCACTCTACATCTGCTTGCCCCAGTACACGACAGCACAAAAAAGGCCACCGCCCACGACAGACTCACACATTCAAACATAAAAACTTAGTATCAACATTGAAACGTTCAGACCTCTGGGGAACACTTGCATACAATTAAGCACTGCAAAGATCTTTTCAACATTTAACATGATAACACAACGCTTAAATAAATAAATCTAAGAAATTAAACCATTTTTGTCCCCTGAAGAAAAAGACACAAGTGCCTATGAATCTTTCATCTTCCCAATCTGTCTGCTGGCTAACACTTTGTAGAGTATTCAACAAACTGATTCTAGTGAGCACAGAATAGGGAGCAATTATCATCCCATTAGAATATAATAAGCATAATCTTTTTTTATAGCCGTGGTAATGTCCCAGCACTAAGCTCCGCAAAATGTGTTTCGTGAAGTCCTGTTTTAAAATATAAAGACCCAAATTGTCAGCCATCAAGAACATACTATGCAATTAGCTGAACCTGGTGTTGTAAAGGCAGCAGTTCATCTCAGCTGGCATTCTGTGAAGCACAGCCTACACTGTAGGGATGCCTCAGGTCTTCCTGCCCATATCTGGGTTTTCCAAAAAGCCCAGTACCAATAACGTGTAGATGGAAAAAGACATTTTAAACATCAACTTTGAATTTTTTTGTTTTATGCCCATTGTTTTTCACATTCAGATTTGGATTGTGGAGGCAGGGCTGCATAATGGATGGTGGCACCTCTGCCTTTGAGCAAGAAGATCCTGGGTTTGAATCCTGGCCTTGCGCAGGGGTTCTCTCTGAGCATCTGGCATCCTTCCTCAGTACTGACTGTTACTGTATGTTAACTGGCTTCTCTGAATTGCCCTTAGGTGAGTGAGTGTGTCTCTGTAATGGACTGCTGACCTGTCCAAGGTGCATCCCGCCTCTGGCCAAGTAACCGTTGTACATAGGCCCCACCCCCTTCACCCTACATGGATCAGTGGGTATAGACAATGGATGGATTTTGGAGGCAGGTACTACTTCACTTGTACATTTGTAGTTGAAATTGAACCACAGCACTGAGACGGCCCTTCTGAAGATTTTAAATGATCTTAGATTAAACTACGATGCACAGAAGGTGACAGTGTTGATTCTACTGGATCTAAGCGCTGCCTTTGATACAGTAGACCACACTATTCTTTTAACACGTTTAAAACAGATTGGCCTCTCTGGTGCTGTTCACAAATGGTTTACATCATATCTCACACCCAGGACTTATATGGTAAGTTTAGATACCTGCTCCTCTAAGTTCCACAAGAATACATGTGCCACAGGGTTCAATTTTAGGCCCAGTGTTTTTTAACATGTATATGCTCCCTCTTGGCAGTGTCATCAGAAGACATAGAGTTAACTTTCACAGTTATGCTGATGATACACAGTTGTACATCTCGATGTCTCCTGATGACACACGACCAATGGATGCACTTTTTAACTACATTTTAGACATTAAATCCTGGATAGCAGAAAACTTTCTCCAGCTCAACCAGGACAAAACTGAAGTTTTAGTCATCGGTCCTGAGGCTCAGAGAGAGAAACTTTTACCAAAACTACAATAACTGTCTTTTAATCCTTTTCTACAAGTGAAGAACCTGGGCGTGATTTTTAAATCTGTGCTGACTTTATCCCTCACATTAAAAATATTACTGAAATAGGTTTTTATCATCTAAAGAACATTGCCAGACTCCGCCCCATTCTCTCTCAGGCCAACAAGGAGACACTGATGCTTTTATCACCAGTAGAATTGATCACTGTAATGCCCTGCTATCTGGCCTTCCCAAAAAGAGTATATCAGGTTTACAAGTACTACAAAATTCAGCAGCACGTGTTCTGATGAAGACCAGGAGGCGGGAGCACATTACACCTGTCTTAAGGTCATTGTATTGGCTCCCCGTATGTTTTAGGATCAATTTTAAGGTTCTTTTAATGGTTTTGAAGTGTCTTAATGGTCTTTGAATATCTTACAGAACTGCTTTTACCATATGAACCTTTGCATCTCTGCATTCCTCTGGCAACCGTCTCCTCGTCATCTCTAAAGTCAGGACACACACTCATGGTGAGGCGTCTTTCCAGTTTTATGGCCCTCACCTCTGGAACAGGCTGCCAGAGGACCTCAGGGCCGCAGAGAACGTTCATGTTTTTAAGAGGAGGTTCAAGACTCACCTTTTTAGCCGAGCTTTTAACTGATTATTTATTATAGTCTGTTTAATTGCTATGCATGTTTTACTTGCTTATATTTTAGCAGTGTTTTACTACTTAGTTTTATCATATTTATCCACTGTTTATTTTCATATTTTAACTTATTTAAATCTTCCTTCCGGTTTTCTTCTGTGGGAGCCCTCTGCCTGGGAGCGGTGGTAAGCTGTAGCTGCCTGGGTGCTCTCCAGGTGGAGCTTGAGTGGATGGGGAGTCTCGGCCTTGCCTCCTCTGGGTGCCCTGTGTCGGTGCCTTGGCTGCTGCTGTTGATGTGCTGCTGCTTTGATAGCGTTTCCTTACCTGGCTCATCTGTACTCAGCCCAATCTGCATTTCATTGTTGCTCTTGAGTGTATGTGTGCATGAGAGTTGGTTTGGGGGGAAGGGGGTTATAATTGTGATCATGCTTTTAAATCTGTGGGGGAGAAGTGGGAATGTGGTTTATGTGGGGTCATTTTTAATCTGTGAAACACATTTAATTGCAATGTTTTTATGAAAGTGTTAGGTTCCTTAGATGTTTGGGTTTTGAGTTTTAATTATGTCATTTCCTTATTCAGTTTACATTAACATTTTAGCTTATTTCTTGATGTTTCGTTATGTGTTATTTGAGTTTTTCCTTCCACCATGTTTTCTCTCTCTCTTTTACCCTCAGATGCTCTTATGTTAGGTTTCTTGTCTTTTATTTACTTAGGTTCATAGTTAGTTCTTATTCGTATTTAGTACTCATCTCTGTCTAGTCCTTATGTTTTGTATTCCTCCTTTGCGTCACTCATTGTCTTTCCGTGTTTGTCTACTTATCGTCAGCTGTTCTGTCTTTGTTCTTCCTGTTGTCAGCTGTTTCTTGTCTCCTTGATTGCCTTCCCATTGTAGTTCTAGTCCATTTAACCCCCTGTGTCTTATCCAGCCCTTTGTCAGGTCTTCATCATTTTCATGTCTTCCCTCCCTGCTGCTCGTCCTGTCCTGTCCTTCTCCGAGGTTTGGAGTTTTGTATTGTTTATTATTATTTACCATTAAATATGAGTGCTCTGCACTTTAAACACTTCTCTGTGCCTGGGTCCTCCCCACAAAACATGACAGAAACCTTAAGGGACCTAAGCTTCCTCAAGAAGTCCAGTCTGCTCTGTCCCTTCTTGTAGACGGTTTCACTGTTCAGTCTCCAGTCCAGTCTGTTGTCAAGGTGAACTCTGAGGTATTTATACTCCTCAACCACCTCCACTTCTTCTCCCATGATGGAAACAGTGTTTGACTTAAGTCTGTTTCTTCTGAAATCAACAATCATCTCCTTTGTTTTATTCACATTCAAAGTAAGATGATTGTTTCCACACCATGTCACAAAGCGGTCCACCAGCTCAGGTGGACTTTGTAGCTTTGTATCTAAGCTCAGGATATGATCCAAATCACCTGAGCACATTTCTAGTGAGTGTGATTTATGCAGCTGTGTGAACTCAAAGTTTTAAAGATCTGAAAATTTCTTTGCGTAAGTAATTATTTTTGCTGAGTTAAAGTACGATTTTAGTAAGCATTCTACAAAATGTTTTATAAATGAGACCCCAATTCTCTTGCGGTCAATCAAATGTTTGTACTTTTTTCATAACTTATTTCATCACTGATAGCAAGTTGTTCATGGTTGGTCAAAAATCTTATTTAATTCTGTAAATTTGCAGGAATTCAAAACCTGAGTTATTTACTCTTTTGCTGTTTAAAATTGTCTGGTTTCATTAGGGACTTCAGTAAGGTCGTAGCGCGACTACTGTTGTATTCTACTTTTTTGAGGCTATTTTTTATTATGCAGTACATATGTTTTAATTATATCTTTTTTAAGCTTTAGAAGTAATAGGCCTGTTTATATTATTCAGGGTAGTAAAACATGACTCTGTTACCAGTATTTTATAGGGTTGAAGGTTTTAAGTAAACAAACTCTTGAGTAAAGATATGAAGTGAAAGCAGGGAGGATCAGCTATAACTCTAATTCATGTTATAACCCAGTTCATGGTTCGGTCAGGAGACCTGGAGAAAATAAATGACCTGTCAAGATGTAGAAGGAGGAGAGAGGAGTCATGTGATATGTTCTTTGTTCTTTTGGAAATAAAAATGATACAGCCTTGTAAGAGAAGGAGTCAGATCTTGTCTGGCTCCCATCTGCAGGTGCGTCCTTCAAACAAGATATCTGTTTGTGTGTGTTGTTGTTACTCTCTGTCTCTCAGCTCTGGGTCTTATTTTGAAACAGTTCCCGCTGGGGTTTTGGAGTTCGGCGCCCCCACCTCTCTGAGCAGGAAGTGAGTTGCAGAGCACATTATGAGAAGAAGCCGACACTAACCAACCTCACCAACTCGCCGACCAGCCCTGCTCATTCAACGAACACATCCTGAGATTATTTTCTTCCTCAATCCTTCGCCACCAGGATCCTTTTAAGAACTTCATAGTGGAATAGACGCCTCAGAGGAGGGTGCAGGAGCTATCCTTTCTCAGAAGGATCCAGATCAAAAGACACACCCATGCTGTTTTTCCCCCACGGAAATTCTCCCCCACGGAATGAAGGTACGGAGTAGGAGATCAGGAGTTGCTTGCCATAAAATGAGCACAAGAGGAATAGAGCCACCTCCTCATTTGCACACCGGATCCTTTCCTCATCCGGACAGATCACCAGAACCTCATTTACATCAAGCAAGCCAAACAGCTCAAGCCCCGTCAGGCTCATTGGGCATATTTCTTCGAACAATTTGACTTTCATTTTTCCTACAGACCCGGCTTCCAGAATAAGAAGGCCGCTTCCTGTGCCGTGCTCTCTGGTGGCCCTCCATTAACAAGGACATCAGGGAGTTTGTGGGCACTTGCATCATCTGCTCACGGTCCAAATCGACCTCCTAGAGACTGGCGGGCTGTCTCCACCCACTCTCCGTACCTTCCTGTCCACGGTCCCACATGGGAATTGATTTCATCCCCGGTCTTTCTAGCGCCAACGGCATGACCACCATCACCACCTTCGTGGATAGGTTTTCCAAAGCAGTCCTCTTGCCTACCCACCGCCAAGGAGACTGCTGAACTCTTCCTCCAACACATGGTTCACCTGCACGGCTTCTCCTTGGACATGGTCTCAGATTGGTGACCCCAATTCTCTGCCAGATTCTGGAGGGCCTTCTGGCACCTCATTGGAGCTTCCCGCAGTTTGTCTTCCGCCTTTCACCCAGAATCCAATGGTCAGACTAAACGGGCCAACCAGCAGGTGGGCAAAATTCTCAGATGCTTTGCCTTTTCTCTTCCAGGTTCCTTGTCTCGACACCTGCTTTGGGCTGAGCTCTCCATAAACCTACATGTCTCCTCTGCCACTGGGCTCTCTCCCTTTGAGACCTGTTATGGGTTCCAACCACCCATTTTTACTCATCAGGAGCCCAAAGTGGAGGTCCCGGCAGCCCAGGATACTATACATCGTGCCAGAGTTGCCTCGATTCGAGCTAGAGCCTCAATCACACAAGCCAACACCAGCTTCAAGAGCCAACAGGGACCCAGGTGTCGACCCTGTCGACCGACCCTGCGTACCGGAGACTTGGTCTGGCTCTCCACCAAACACCTCAAACACTGACTGCAGGAAGCTCACCCCCAGGTTCATCGGTCCATATCCTGTGGTCCACCAGATCAACACCATCACAGACAGTCTCCGTCTCCTGAACTCCCTCAAGGTCCATCCAGTATTCCACTGCTCCCTCCTGAAACCTCACGTCATTTCACCTCTGTCTCCGCAGATGAACCAACCTCCTCCTCCACGTTGCATTGATGGAGGGTCCACCTACACCGTTGGCCGGGTTAGGGTTAGCCTGATCTTCGTCAATCCCTCGACCTGTCCAGCCCTTTCTCCTACCTTCTCCGAGAGCCCGCCTATAACAAAAAAAATCTTCAGAAGCTACTCATCCTGTCTTATAGTTTCTGACACTGGATGTATTTTTTAATACTGGCCATCCAACATGTTCCCAGAAGTATTCATTCAACCTTCTAATTCAGGTGTTCCAGGTGTTCCAATCACTCCCATGGCTACAGGCAAATAAACTCCAGAACCTAGGCATGCAGAATGCCTCTAATATCTGTGTAAGAATGGGTTGCTGTCAGGAGCTCAGTGTGGTGTTGTGGTAGAATGCTATCTGAGCAGTAAGTCCAATAATGAAATTTCCTCCCTACTAAATATTACAGGCAACTATTAGTGATATTATAGCAAAGTAGAAAAAAATTGTGAAGACAATTGATCCAAAATGTTGGATGCAGTGGTGGGAAGCATGCCAGACCACTGGCGACTTGTTATCTGGAGTGACATATTCTGCTACTCAGTATGGCAATGTCATGGGTTTGCCAATTGCCTGGAGAATGGTATGTAAACAGAACTCTTATTGCTTCGGCATGTAAAGACATTTTCGACAATTTTATTCTCCTAACTTTGAAGTCGGGAGCATTCCCAAATTCTTTAGAGGGACCCCTTCCTGTACCAACCTGACAGTAAACCAGAGAAACTTGAGTAGTCATAACTTCTGATCTTTGGGATAAATAAGGGCAGAAACTATGAGCCAGGTCTTCGTCCAACATCAGTGTCTAACCTCACCAATACACTACTAGAAGAATAAACACGTTCCTAAACTTTGTGAAAACATATTAGACCCAACATTTCAAAAATAGAATGTTACTCAACTTAATGTTTTTGCAAGGGAAAAGTGGCCCATAGTTTTGCTATGGTGTCTTGTATTGTGGGTTTTACATTTGTTGCTGTTGTCTGTACGTTTTTACACTCCAGTTTTTATTATTTACCTTTGGTTCTTTTGTCAAGTTCTGTTATTATAAAGGTCCCTATAGGTTCCAATCTAATAATCATATTCCTTGTTTTGCTTTTTGGGCTAATATACAAGACTCATCAGAACGGGAACCTGGCCAAATGGAAGAAAATGGCCTGATCGGATGAATCAAGTTTTAAGTGCAAATGTGTCAGTTTTCCATGGAACACATTGGATCATGATGCACTATGGTGTACTATCCATCAGGTGTAAGACAGCTTCAGACAATGTTTTGCTGCAAACCTGTGGGTAGTGCTACGTGTTAACTTTATTTCCATATACCCTAGATCTGAATCCAGAAGGCCATCTGTGCTACTGTATGTGCTGGACATACAAGTCCGATCTATGAAAGCCCCACCTTGCAGTTCACAGGACCTGAATGATTTGCTGCTAAAATAATGGTGCCAAAGGCAAGGTCTAGTGGAGTCCATGCCTTTATGGGTCAGGGCTGTTTTGGCAGCAAACAGGGTCACAATTTTAAGTATAGGGTCATAATGTAATGCCTATGTAGTGTATTGTGCTTACGCAGTTGACTCAGTCTAAAGTGATACTTTTTAAAAACATGAAGAAATTTCAAAATACGTTTTATATGTGGGTTCATGGTCGAACCATCTGGTTTGACCAGTGTCAGCATTTTGGATTTTGAACTCGAGATGAAATGCAATCCGGTTTCCTTCAGAAAATACCCTAAATAGTCCTTTAATTTATGCTATGAAGTAGACTGCTAAATGTACACAGTCATATGTTGCAGCCAAACCTTAACAACAACGCTTGCAAAACCAGAGGCGGACCATGGATTTTTTTAAAACTAATTAGGCAGCAGAAACAAAGTTGAAACACGAGAATCTCAAAAATGTGACACAACCCCATGCCATCACAGTAACTGGCTTTTTAACTTCTTGATGATAAAAGCCAGAAATATATCTGGTAAAACAGCAAATATGTTCACAGCTGATTAAAAAACATAGTCGGTTTAGTGCTTTCTCCCCTGGAGGCTCTGGGTTATTGGTGGTAGGTGTAGCGAGACATGCAGTGACTACCTACCAACATATTTCATTGACACTTTGGGTCAATGGAGCATGTTTGTGAGTGAGGAATAATAGTCTATGACCCCTGTCTTGTCTTTTAAAAAAAAGTAGTTGAAATGTTGTCTGCTAAACATATACAAGAGATTTCTATATTGACAAATTTTTTTATTGTAATTATTATTGCTAAATAATCTCCCTCTGGGGTAATACTTGACTTGCAGCAAGAAGGACACAGGTTGGGGCGCTGTCTAGCATGGATAGAAAGTAGAAGCGTCCTGACCAGCTCCTGCATATTTTGTAAATAATCTAAAAAGAGATTGTTCATAAATCTTTGCCACTTACCGCGGTCAATAGTGACAAAGCAGGTCGCTATGTTACGATAAAAGGTAAACTGTTTGGAGACACTGTCTCTTACTTAAATGTGTATGTCCCACCTGCATGCCCCTCAGATTTCCACACCAAGGTATTCTCACTGTTCTCTGATTGGATTGTTGACTCCTGTAATCGCAGACGACTTTAATTGCGGTCTTAACCCCCGCATGGATAATTCCGATGAAAACTGTGTGGGAAGAACAAAAATCTCCACATAGAAGAATGAACTCAGTCAATTGATCAGTTAAACTTTATTTATAAAGTGCTTTTCATACAACAATTGCAACTCAAAGTGCTGTACTGAAATATAATGACCCCACAAAGACCACATTCCTCTCACTCCCCCACATAATTAAAAGCATGATCACAGTTATACCCCCCTCCCCTAGACCAAACCTTCATACACGCACACACTTAAGATCAGGACCTTCTTCCTGTGAGGCCACTACCAACCTCATTAAGGGGGTAGCTCGAGTTATTTTTCATTTACCATAATTACCATGTTACACACCATACTTAATCTATAATCTAGTATGAGTAAAGGTTTGATTTGAATGTGGAAATCTCTGTTTGATCAAATGTAACCTCATATAGGACTTACTGTATATTTCTTTTAAAAAAATCTCCTGCTGCCAAAGAAGAGATTCCAACCTCTGAATTTGTAACAGCCAGAGTATAACAGAGCACTACCAGTTGACGTCACACGGTGGCGCCTCCTTTTGGTTTTTGGTCACTGGGTATCATCTTTCACACCAAGTTCACTTCTTTGACTCCAGTAATGTGGATGTTGGTGAAGGCTACAAGCCATAAAGTTCTGTCTGCTTATTCTTTTCTGCTGAAAGTAATAGTTTGTGCCGTGAGGCCTGGCTTGTATGGTCTGTATCTATGAGAATAAACGTGCAGTGCGGAAATCCCTCCACTTCATCTCCTGCCCCGTTACTTTATTTCAAGCCGGAGCTAGGTTAATAGCATCATGGCTTAGCTTCTCTCCAACACTACGTTACAACTGACGCCCGAACATCATTCTCTGGACCTCGCCTGGGCACGCGAAGAAGGACCAGACCGGACTGCTTTGTGCTTTTCTCCACCGTGGGAGTCCGTGTGAGTGTGGGTTTCGCCGTTCTCTTCGACGCACGTGTGCCCCTCCTGCTAGGCTAAAGCTACCGTGGCTGCAGTCGTGAGTACCGGATCTCGCCTTGTGGTCCGCGGCGCGGGACGTGTGTGGACTTCATGTTGCCTCCCTGCCTCCCTGCCTGCCGAGTGCATTGGATCTGTGTCTGCTGACTGCCAGCTAAACGCTCAGTGGATTAAGGAGGACTATTAAAGCAGATACTCTTCCCTTGGATCAAGCCTGTTCAACACCCCCTCTTTTTCTTCGTGGATTGCGGACTATTCCACCGTCAAGTGAACTGACTTTTCTCTCTTGGAGTTGGACTCTGTGAGTATTTCGGAGAACCGTGACTATAGAAAAAATATAAAATAACAATAAATTATAAAAAAAAAAATATATATATATATATATATATATATATATATGTATATATATTGAAAAATAAATTGAGTTAAATGTATAAACTTTAAGTTTTGAGTTGCCTGTATTGTGCCATTGTAGTATGACAGTGATTTTTCTCATGTTGCCATTACTTTTTGGTATTTAATGTGTTTGGTCCACGTGTTATTCATATGCAGTGCTAGGTGTATACTAGTAGAACTTTAATTTGGCCTTAAGGCTTGCTCCTAGAGAGCGTTAAAGCTGATTTCGTAGCGGGTATTTGACTTAAAAACGTAGATAATGGCAACTCACCCAAAGACACAACATGCTGGTGACTCTGACATTGACTCGGACATGGACCTTATATGTTTGACTGGGTATACTGTTCCCCACCACACTACTGCGGGCTTCGAAGAACAAGTTCAGGATCTGCAGTCGGAGGTTGAAAGACTACGTGAGTGTCTGAATGACTCTCTGGAACTACAGCGCGGGTTGCTTAAACGGTGGGATGAAATCCACTCTGTCAGTCCAAGCACTCAGCGAACGAACCCAACCCCCATGGCCACTTCAACCCCATTCACTCCTGCTGCAACCAAATCGGGCCCCACCTCAGATTCTGGTGCTCAAGGTGATCATTCAAGCTCTTTTCTGCAGCCCCCTTCACTTGAGCTGAGCAACACATCTAGAGTGATCGCTGCTGCGTTACATCATGCGAAGCTCGAGTCTCATGTGTTTGCTGATGATGGTAGAGTGCCCCCTGAAGACTGGTTGCAGGCTGTCAACACCTACAGATCTTCACTGAACTTGACAGACATACAGATACTACATGAGCTCCCACGTTTCCTTGCAAAGGAGCCAGGTAAATGGTTTAAAGCCCTCAGTTCACATGTCATCACATGGGCCCAATTCTGCCAGCTGTTTAAAACAGTTTTTCTACCATCTGACAAGAAGGTGTCCTGAGAGGCATTCTCGACCGTGTCCAAACGCCACATGAGCCCCTCCCAACATTTGTAGCTCACATGCTAGGGGAGTTTAATAAATTAAGGAGCCCACCACCTGCACAAGAGCAGATTAACATTCTTTGGAAAAATATAGGGTTGCACTGTATGGAGCCCCTATCCCCTCAGTGATGGACATGTTACTGCGTGCACATGAACTCCATGTGGTCCTGGGGCCAAGTGGACACCAGTCTCCTCCCCCACATGTGAGGAGAAACCAGAACACTGAGCCCCATTGCTATAAATGTTCTCGCCTCGGGTTCACGTCTGCAACACTGCATCTCAGGTGCCACCACCTCCTAAGTCACAGCCTGTAACAACTCCCTCATCCCCAGCTACTGTGTCTCCAGATGTAGGTGTGCCACACGTCGAGACAGACAGCATGTCTTTTGACACACCACCTCACTACAGGCGGTCGGGATACTTCAGAGGAGGGAGGACATTTCGCAGAGGCAATCCTCCCTCCAGACGCTGATTGAGCCTCATCCACATGCCTCAATCTAACAAGAACAACACATCCTATGTCACGTTGAGGACACTGACTCCCAGGCTCCCTGGAATACACCACTGAGAACTAAAGTGAACTTTAATGCTGTACCTGTGGAAGCAACCTTGGACACAGGCGCTTCACTCTCTGCGGTGCGGGAAGATCTCATCTGTGTTAATGACTCTTACCCAAACAAAACACACCAGTGGACAGGTCCATCAGTGAGCCTTGCCAATAATGACTCCTGTACCCCTGACGGTGTGACTTGGCTATTGGCTTCACGTGGAAACGCTTCTACCAACGTTTTGCCATAATCCCTAACCTGTCATCCCCTTTCATCCTAGGCATGGATTTCATGATTAGAGCCTCCCTGACCATCCACGTCCCATCCAGAACCGTCTTAATGGATGACATCCCCTGCCCTGTGGTGGACGAGGATGAGGACTGTGCTGATGAATCTTTCACTGCAAGGGGAGCCATCATGTCACTGGACGCCTTGCAAACCAGTCTTGTGTCCAAAGTCGCTGAGGCAAGCCTTGGGGATGGACAGAAAGCAGCAATGATCAATCTCCTCACCCAGTTCAACAACATGTTTGACGGTCATCTGGGGCGCACTTCAATGGCTGAACACCAAATTGATACAGGGGACGCGAAGCCCATGAACCTCCCTCCTTATCGCACCTCTCCAACAAAGAAAATAATCATTGAGGAGCAAGTTGAGCAGATGTTACAAGACGGCATCATTGAGCCTTTCACTGGCCCATGGGCTGCACCTGTCGTTATTGTTAACAGGCCTGGCTCTGACCCAAGATTCTGTGTGGACTATAGAGGCGTCAACCAAGTCACACAAAAAGACTCATTCCCCTTACCATGTATTGATGACTCGCTTGATTTTCTGGCGAGGGGGCAGTTCATCACAACACTGGACTTAGCGCGAGGATACTGGCAGGTGGCAGTTGCAGAAGAGTCACGACCAAAGAGAGCCTTTATCTCACACTGTGGTCTCTTTCAGTTTCGTGTACTACCTTTTGGTCTCTGCAATGCCCCAGCTACGTTTCAGAGACTAATGAACACGGTACTGGCTGTTCTCATCTACAAAACGTGTGCCGTTTATCTGGATGATATTGTTGTTGCTTCCCCCACCTTCGAGCAGCACCTTAAAGACCTGGAAGAGGTGCTTGAAATACTCAAAACCGCTGGCCTCTCACTGAAGCTAAAAAAAATGTCAATTCTGTCTGAGTGAACTCACATTCCTCGGCTACCGCATCACACCCTCTGGCATAAAACCTGATGAGGACAAAATAAAAGCTATGACAGAGTTCCAGGCCCCATCCACCGTGAAACATGTCAGACAGTTCCTCGGACTGACCGGATACTACCGGCGGTTTGTCCCGAACTACACTCGCCATGCAGAGCCCCTCCATGCACTCACGAGGAAAGATGCTGTTTTCCGCTGGGATGACAAATGTCATGAGTCCATGGAAACTTTGAAAAAGTTCATCACATCTGCACCCGTCTTGAGATTCCCCGACTTCACAAGACCTTTTTTCATTTACACTGACGCTTGTGACCTTGGACTCGGCGCTGCACTGATGCAGAAAGACTCAGACGGTCGAGAGGTTGCTGTGGCTTATGCAAGTCGCTCTCTTCACAAAGCAGAAAAGCCATACTCCACCCCAGAAAAATAGTGTTTGGCTGTGATTTGGGCTCTTGAACATTTCAGATCTTACGTAGAAGTTCTCCATGCAATCATTTTCACTGACCACAACAGCCTCAGGTGGCTCATGTCCCGCCCAAACCCCTCGGGCCGGCTGGCTCGCTGGTCATTGCGACTCCAAGACTTTGATTTCTCAATAGTGCACAAGCCCGGCGCTCGCAACACTGTGCCAGATGCGCTAACACGCAACCCTCTGCCCCTGAACGATGACGCTCCGATTGACCTGTTGCCCGACTACGCTGTTATCGGCAGTTTTGTTTGCGAGACATGGTGCCCCAACCTACCTGATCTCCGACAGAGGCTCCCCCTTTGTCAGTGAGTTGTTCGAACATGTTGTTTCCACTCTGGGATCTGTGCACAGGCTCACCACTGCCTACCACCCTCAAACGAATGCGACAGAACGCGTTAACAGGACACTCAAAACTGCCATACGTGCCTATGTTGGAGACAAGCACACCGCATGGGATAAATACCTATCACAAATCTGCTTTGCCCTACGAACAGCCCCACATGACAGCACAGGCCTCAGCCCTTCTATGATGCTGTTTGGTCGGGAGCTGGACACCCCACTTGACCTCATAACAAACCCATCCAGTGACGGTGTGGAGGATCCATGTTTGCCGTACCCAGAGACACTCAGGGCTTCTCTGCGGGAAGCTCATGACCATGCCAGAGCGGCTCTTGACCACAGTCACAATAGACAAAAACACTATTATGACTTGAGACGCCGTCAGGCCTCCTATCCTGTTGCTGACCTTGTTAGGGTTAAGACACATCCTAGGTCTGACTCACAATCCAACTTTACTGCTAAACTGGGACCCCTGTTCACAGGCCCACTCTGTGTAAGTCAGAAACTGGGAGATGTAAACTACAGACTGACTAAGCTGGACACTGGTGTGGATGCTGGGGTCTTTCATGTAGTTAACTTACAACCTTTCCACACTTGGGACACTGTTTCCCCCGACAGGCGCACCGTGCCTGCAGCTGAAGAGCAAGCTGAAACTTGGTCTCTGGACGACGATGAGCCCATTGCCCAGATTGACTGCCAGACTGACCTCCCTGCTGCAGACATGTTTTGTCTCATATAGTGACACTGACTCTGGCCCAGTGCCAGTCATAGCCCCGCTCAGCCATGAGTGTGTCTGACTCAAACCCTGATAACACTGACCGTTACAACCTCAGACCGAGACGTTACCCCAGAATCACATCTGGTTGGTCAGCCAGCAGATGGACAAACTCTTACCATACTGACAGACTTGACCGGTAATAGGCAAAGGTTTGTTATGTCAGGTATGCGTTAAAGATCGATATGCAATGCACTTTTTACAGTTCAGAGTAAAATATGCTTCTTTTTTTTGCATACCTTGTGTTTACATTGTGCATCCTACTTTGGTGGTACAGGTTTTGTTAAAGTTCAAATTTACTTAAAAGGCCTTTCTGAGGTCTTTATCTCCTCAGTTTTGCTGTGTGGTTCAGGTTTTTATAGACCAATGTTGGAAGGAGAAACCAAAATTACATTGCTAATAACATAAAATTGGGATATTACACTGTACTCATTCACCTGATGTGTTTACTAGGTATTTCTCTGTTTTAATGTATACTATGTTCATTGATATGTATATCAGTAGGCTAGTCATTATGTCTTTCTCTGTGAGTAACAGCTAACTTTTCATCAAGTTCATGTATAACAAGGTGTTAAGCGTAGCTTGGTTGCTTCTTCATCTGTGTACGGCTGAGGACAGCCTTGTTATTACCAGGGGGGGATATGTAACAGCCAGAGTATAACAGAGCACTACCAGTTGACGTCACATGATGGTGCCTCCGTTTTGTTTTTGGTCACTGGGTATCATCTTTCACCCCTAGTTGACTTCTTTGACTCCAGTAATGTGGATGTTGGTGAAGGCTACAAGTCAAAGTTTTGTCTGCTTATTCTTTTCTGCTGAAAGTAATAGTTTGTGGCGTGAGGCCTGGCTAGTATGGTCTGTATCTATGAGAATAAACGTGCAGTGCGGAAATCCCTCCACTTCGTCTCCTGCCCCGTTACTTTATTTCAAGCCGGAGCTAGGTTAATAGCATCGTGGCTTAGCTTCTCTCCAACACTATGTTACAAACTGTCATGTTGGCAGTGAGGAATTGTTAGAATAGAACAGCCTTAGATCTGTCAGGGTTTTGGTGCCCTGTGACTCTTGTGCCTTGAGACCAGCATATCTAATGTTAGCATTACTCAAACTGTGCTATTTGCATTGATGAAATCTGTTAGAAATGGAAGATATTATTCTAAAGAGGAATTTGGCAATCCAGGGGAAATTTCTGTAAAGCCTTTTATAGAGCTACTGGTGTGATGATGCATATCTGTGAGATATTAGTGTTTTTAGGAGTAAATGGCAAAAAGACACAGGCTGTTGTGAGATTAACATTTTTACTTGCAGACAGTAGAGTGATGTAATATGTAATGTAATGGAATATAGTCCTATTCCTCAGATACAATGGTAGATTAGAAGTGAAAGAATGTCTAGTGAAAAACATGTTAGTGTTTAACATGTTGCAGCCTGCTTTCAGGGCAAACTTGCTTGGATGGCCAGACCTGAGCATGTTGAATGTGTTATCCTCTTATAGACTGACTGATTTCAAATTATTTTCATCCTCTTAAATTCTCCTACTAGACTCATAGGTATTTTGTCACGCACAGAAAAATGTTATGTTTTTGGTGTAAACAGGGAAAAGTTTCTTTAACCAGCTTTGTAACAATGTTCTACTCTAAGGTGATAATATTTTGATTTCCAAAAAAGAGGACACCTGTCATAGTACTGAAACGCTTTCAGGACTTGGCCAAGACTTTTGACTTCAACATATTTAAAGTCCACATTCTCAATGCGGTTAGAAAACATTAGTTAAATAACAAACTTTAAAAAGACTTTCACAAGTAGAAAAATTATTTTATAATCTCTGGAAATAAATTCTAATAGAAATAATTACTCTTCTGAATACATAAAAAACTTACCAGCAAATATAATAGTTTACTTTTTAAATTGCACTGGAACCGTAGAAAAATCTGAAACAATCTTCTGAGAAAACAAGTATTATTTTCTTTTTACTCTAATAAAAGTAAACAGCTGCAGAATCAAAAACACAAAAAAGTGCTTACTCTGTTTAGTTTGCATCTTCATCTTCCACAGTCAATTTATAGATGAACTCTCATTTTGCTCAACCTTTTTATTGTTTTTATGTCCATGTGATCTATAGGATATTTGTCACTTTTGTCACACACAGAAACACACATGCCAGCTATGTGAATGATGCACTCCACCTCCCATTTGTTGCGACGGTATATCTTTTGTGGTTCGTGCATGAAGCTTGTGCTTTCACTTCTTATAAACAGCAGTAACTCGGCGCAGCGCTGCGCAATGCAACTCAGCACACAGCCAGCTGTCTGTGCCGTCAACAAACGGATCAGAACCAGGCACTTAGACAGCAGCTCGGGAGGACGTCACATGAGTCATGCGCTGTCATACTGCATGCATCACACCAGTCAGTTTAAGTGGTCCTATGAAAACAATAAAAACCCGGACATTTTCATCAGTCTATAAATCCTCCCGGATGCCCCGGACAGCACATGAAAAGTGGACATGTCCGGGGAAAAGAGGACAGTTGGTCACCCTGTTCTACTCATCTGGTGGGGCTGTGATGCACCTGTGGGTTACTTTAGCCATTTTGTGGGACATTTTTTGGGATGTTTTCATTCGTTACTCTCCACAAATATTATTATTATAGTTATTGTTAGAGTTCACAAAAAATCTTTGAATGTCTGGAAAGAATGCTTCATGTAATGGCTTGGAAAACTTAATTTTACAGTTACAAGATTATGACAAAGAACAACAAAAAACACAGAACTGTATTTTTTTGTATTGTCAGCTACAAATGAATGGTGCTGTAGCTCAGCTAGCACAAAACCAGGCTCAGTGCTTTCATTTTAATCTATTTACACTCCAACCTTAACAAGTGTGATTGTTTTTCTCTGCTACACAACAAAATAAATATTTGTCATGAGGGGCTGTGATCAGTGAGGCTTGCACTTACAACTAATCCCCTGTATTTGACAGCTGAGCTGTTAACAGGGAGACCTGTTTGGCACACACAATTCAACAGTTTGCCATATTGCCATACTCTGAATAACCAGTAAATCCGATTTTCTCCAACAGTGTTTTTCAAAGAGGGAAAAGTTTTAGCATCTCTGGCGAGCCATAAGCTAACAAGTAGCATTAACAAAGTTGCTGCAGTCTAGCAATAATGTAACTATGGCAACAATGTAGCCAGTTTCTTTTTTAAATTTGCTCTGGCTGCTGAAGGAGGAGCAGCCTCTCCCAACCTCTCGTGATCTCTAGCCTTATTCTCTTTTCTTATTTTCATTTCTTAGCTTTTTTATTAGTTACTTTATACACCCAGCCTCTGGAGTCACTTTATTAGACCGGATCTCTTTTTTGGATTACATTCTCAAGGACTGTGGATTACCAAAATGGCGTTTTGCTCAGTTGAGGACTTTGAGAAACTGCTCCAGAGAACGGAAACAATGGAAAGGAAGCTACACCATCGTCAGATTAATTTTGATCTAAACACTGGATATGGAAACGAGACAACTTTACCGATGACTACACGCAGGGAGGAAGAACCTGGCAGCCCGGTGTTATCTCGGTCCAACAGTGTCGCACAGAAGCCACAGAACAACGCTACTCCTCCAGCCAAAAGGTGTTTAACGGGAAGAACACTCCATTCCCAATTCGACAAAGACTGGCTGCCTTTGAAGCGCACTGAATCTACACCTGCTTCACTGCTCCCAGGAAGAAGAAACAAAAGAACCTTCAACCCAAAACAGGAGATTTCACTCCCCCTGAAATACCACTGAGAAAGATTTGCAGACCTCAATTCCGCAGCCCCTGGGACCAGTCAAGGCCAACAGGAGAAATCCATCCACATAAAGCGGAGACATAAAAAAGTAAGAACCCCTCCCCCCCCCCACCACCAAAACTTCTCATCATACATGACGGATCAATTAATGGTGTTGAAGATTTTTGTAGCCAGAACACTAGCGTTATCAGCTGCCCCAAAAATACAGTGAGAGAAATATCAGAAAAAAATCCAGACAATTTTAGAACAACACCCTAACCTCGAAAAGCTTGTTATCCACACAGGTGTGAATGATGTAGCAAAAAACAATCTGAAGTTCTCAAATCAGACTTCTCTGATCTGCTACAGCAACTTGGTGGACTTAACATAAACATCTTTATCAGCGGACCAGTCCCTGAAGGAAATTATGAAAGGTACAGTAGACGCATGCTCCATAAATGGTTGAAGAGAAAATCGGTTGAAAAATCGATCCCATTTATTAATAACTTTAAAATATTTCCAAGTGATTCCAAAGCTGCGGTGCACATACAGAAAAGGCACGCTCTTACAGCGGGTGGTAGGGACAAGTAAAAGATGCCGGTCAGCTGATCTGAGTGATCGTGCCCGAACGTAAGTGCCACCATTCAAATCCGCTTAATAGCAGCTGACCCTCCACCTGCCAATAGTAGGCATGTTTTTTTTTTTACTGCAGCATGTTATCGGAGACCCTGAGGTAAGTCAACATAGCTTCTGACATTAGGACACTTCACCTCTACTAGTCCAAATGCAGGTTCAGCTCTCAGGTCGTAGATCAAACCATCTGGTGAAGCCACGAGCCATGGTGCATCAGGATGAATGATGAATCTACATGGGTAGTGGTTGATGTCCCTCGCCAGACAAGATTCTTCTATTGCTTTAGGCTCCAGCTCAAGGCCTCGTTTCATGTCAGCTGTTTGGTGGCACGACCGAGGGATCCGGACTGCCGAGCCCTCTGCAGACGACTGTGCTCTGACATGGCAAACTTCTCTGAAACACATCACACATGAACAAACATATGATTATGTACACGCTCACTTAAAAGGTTGCTATCACTTTTGTTGTTTTCACTAGAAAAACAAGAAAAACGCTTCCTCCACTGTGCTTGACAGCAGTGATTTTAGCCTCTGAGATAAAATAGCTTAGAATGTGTCAAGCATTGTGGAGGTAGTGTGAAAGTCTTGCTAACCATCCAGTTACCTAGAAAAAAAGTACAACCCAAATGCCTGTTAGGCTGTGGTTGTTGCAAAATGTTTTCTTAAAGGAAAAGTTTGAAGTATAGTCATAATTAACATTATACTCCAAGATAATCATGTCGTGCTTATAACTATATTTCCTATTCAAGCCAATCTTCATTGAAAACAACAAAACTGAAAGTGATTAGAGTGTTAGTGAACATGACCTAACGTCTTGTCAGTGTATTAAACATGACATCATTCAATTCAAATCAATTCAGTTTATTTATATAGCGCCAATTCACAACAGATGTCATCTCAAAGCACTTAACAAGAAGTCATTTCAATACATTTATACAAACATTCCAATCAGTTAAAAAGTTTCCTATTTAAGGAATCCCAGCAGATTGCGTCAGTCATTGGCGTGAGGTTGGGCCCCGTTGATGCAGACTTTCCAACCACAGCAATCCTTCAGCAATCCCTCATACTGAGCAAGCATGTAGCGACGGTGGAGAGGAAAAACTCCCCTTTAACAGGAAGAAACCTCCAACAGAACCAGGCTCAGTAGGAGCGGCCATCTGCCACGACCGTCTGGGGGTTTGAGAAGACAGAGCAGAAACACAGAAGGAACAGAAGATCTGATATAAGAGAACTTTCTATGTTACAGAAAGTAAAAAGTTAATAACAGGACACAGTGGATGTTCGGTTACTGGGAGGATCATCCCAGTCGATGCCCCCCGTCCAACAGGGCATTGCAGCCAAGCAGGATACCAGACCAGGTATATCTTCTATGGAGAGAAAAACACTGAGAGAAAACAAAGTTAACAGTCGAAATAACAGAATGTACTGTAATACAACTGGAGAGTCGTAGGAGAAAAGGAAGTAGCAGAGTGAAGAAAATTGGTAAGTCTGTCCTCCAGCAGTCTAAGCCTATAGCAGCATAACTACAGAGATAGCTCAGGATGACCTAAGCCATTCTAACTATAAGCTTTATCAAAAAGGAAAGTTTTAAGCCTGGCCTTAAAAGTAAACAGAGTGTCTGCCTCACGGACTAAAGCTGGGAGCTGGTTCCACAGGAGAGGAGCCTGATAACTAAAAGATTTGCCTCCCATTCTACATTTAGAAATCCTAGGAATTACAAGTAAACCTGCAGTCTGAGAGCGAAGGGCTCTGTTAGGAACATAAGGAACAATTAGATCTCTGATGTATGATGGAGCTTGATTATTAAGGGCTTTGTATGTAAGAAGAAGGATCTTAAATTCTATTCTGGGTTTAACAGGGAGCCAATGAAGGGAAGCTAAAACAGGAGAAATGTGATCTCTCTTTTTAATATTCATCAGAACTCTTGCTGCCGCATCTTGGATCAACTGAAGGCTTTTAATGGCATTTTGTGGACTACCTGATAGTAAAGAATTACAGTAGTCCAGCCTTGAGGTAACAAATGCATGGACTAGTTTCTCAGCATCAATCCTGGACAGGATGTTTCTAATTTTAGCAATATTCCGGAGGTGAAAGAAAGAAATCCTAGAAACCTGTTTAATATGGGATTTAAATGTCAAGTCGCGGTCAAAAATAACGCAGAGGTTCTTTACGTTATTACTGGGGGCCAATTTAATGCCATCCAGATGAAGTGATTGAC